>CM037876.1:117800411-118511813 GCA_021292165.1 Shinisaurus crocodilurus | reverse complement strand
AAGGTAGGGAGAGGCGGGAGCGGCTCCACATGTCTCCCTGCCAGGGAGCCGGCAAAGCAGTGCTTTGCCGGATCCCTGGCAGGGAGATGCGTGGAGACACGCCGCGGCCGCTCACTCTGCGCTTCGCCTCCAGGGAAGCCCCCGCCTCCTGGCCACTTGGCCGGCCGGTGCAGCAGCACGAGGCGGCAGCCGAGCCCGGCTGCGCCGCGCCTCATCTCCAGGGAAGCTCTGTGGAGGCGAATCATGGCGCGACCGCTCGTTCAGCCAGCGCCTCGCGTTTCTAGCATAAATTTACATTTGAAAGACATCTCGCAACAGGAGCCACATGCGGCAGCAGCGGCTCGTGTTGCGAGACTTGCTCGTCTTTCAAATGTAAATTTATGCCAATTTTTTCCTCGTCTTACGAGAAACTCGCAAACCGGGTTACTCGTAATCCGAGGTATTACTGTATTAGAAAAGGATTGGTCTGGATTGGAAAGATTTTAGGGATGGATTGGTGTGTATTGGTATAAGGAAAACAAAAACCAAGAAAACCTCCTCCATTATAAACTCTGTGTCCTTCTGAATCTCCAAAGTGGGTCTGAAACTTTGGGAGCAGCCCAATTAGATTTGGAGAAAACCTGATTCATTTCAGACTTTATCTGAAATGTACAATTAAGAGTAACAGACAAGGCCTATTGGTGAAAATGATTTAGTTTCTTGAAATAAACTGTTGAGATGTAGGCAAGGTTTTGCAGAGTCCCACACACCTTCAATAAACACGCGATGGTGCGTACACATCCCCTCCACACCACTGAATGCGCTGGCCATGCCCCCTGGCAGCCACACATTTAGTGTGACGAGGGAGAGGTACACAGATGTGCAGACAGGCACCTTGAATGGCCAAGCCTTCCTATTTGTATGGAGGAGCCCTCCAGATGTACATTTGTATGCACACAGGCCCCTTCCACACTGACACGGAACGTGTGTCCACCAGGGGGTTATGACCAGTGCATAGGGCAATTGGGAGGATGTGAGGTCAAAGGTACGATCCTGGTATTTGACTCACACATTCACAGAATGCATTGGGGGGGGGGAAGGTGTGTATAAGTGACCCTTCTAAGAGAGCACATTGTATCATATTTTCTGAAGAACATTTCTGTAGCACTGACCTGTAGCACCACAATCCTATATATCAGGGGTTCCCAACCCTTGGGCCGCGGACCGGTACCGGTCCATGGCCTATTAAGAACTGGGCAGCACGCCGCCCGGTTTTACAAAAATGCTCGTCGGGGAGGCGAGCAGAGGGATGAGCGGCGGTGGGTGCTCACCGGAGCTTGCGAGCACCCCGAGAGCCAGGTGGGGTGCTCGTGACGCGTCCCGGCAGGCCGTCGCGCCGCATGACAAGCACCCCGTCCTGGCTCTTGGGGTGCTCGCGAGCTCCGGCGAGCACCCTCCCGCCACTCGTCCCTCTGCTTGCCTCTCCAATGAGCATTTTCGTAAAGCCGGAAGTAAAGCTGGGTCTCCCGTCGCGTCACTTCCTGGTTCTCCGGCGCTGCTGCCTGGGCCGCACAGCAGGTGAGTGGTGGGCGACACGCCCCCCCCCCCCAGTCCGTGGAAAAATTTATTCCACGGGACCCAGTCCCTGGTTCCCAAAAGGTTGGGGACCGCTGCTATATATGGACTTCCTCTCAGATCCATACTTGTGTGCAAGAATGAGATGATCAGTTTCACAATAGTAGCTTATATAAAACAAACAGATCAGTTTCTTATTTTATTGACTTTCTAAAATAACTGTACAATCCAAACACCACTATTCATAGAAAAAATAGGTCATTTAGGTAATTATTTTATATAAAAAAAGAAAATAAATTTATAATACAAATTATATTTTATCTGTACATTTTTTACTCACAGACAGAGTATGTTGTATTCTTCTAACAAATAGTTCTACCATGAATACAGATCCACACAGAAATATGATAGGGTGTTTCAGATACTGAATTAAGTTGCAAGTGTACAATTGTATGCATTTTGAAGACTGCAATTTAAGCAGCCTAGCCACCTCTGCTGCTCCCTTATGACATTTTGGGCAAGTTTCCTTGTAGTATCCCTTTTCTGGGATTGCAAATTGACATTTTATTCAAAATCAGCTAGATATAGTCATGCCATACACTAAAGCAAACTTCTGCAGCGCTTCTTTTGGATGGTATGCTAAAACAATTGTGGTATGAATTTTGGGATAGCATCTTAATAAAACCAAGAGGGTTCAAATGCGTGAAAAGCAAGAACCAAAACTCTGCCAGTTAGCACACTTACAACCAAATCATCCACACTGCTCAACAAGGGCTTAGGCAGCACTCCCAATCACCATTATTTATGGGAAGTTGAAATTTACTTCCAAACAAATTTCAATTTGGGTGGCAGATTCATAAATTTCACCACAATTTATTAAATAGCTGCTTCATATATTGCAACAAGGTATTTTCCCCAAGCCTTTAATGTTTTTTCTAGACCCCTCACTGAATTAACAACCAAAGATTCAAATTGCAGATACCAAATTATAATTCTGCTGTATACATTACATAACCCATGGGCAATGCAACTTTATTAGAAAACAAAATGATGGTAGATTTGCAAAAGGAATGAAGGTGAGGTTTCTCAAATCACATTCATTGGAGAACCCCCCCTGAAAACTCAAAAGTCACATTCACTGACATAGTCTCAAAAGAATAAAAAAAGTTTCAGTTACTGGGCCGGTTGGCACGTGTCGTGCACGAGTGAGAGAGAGCAAATAAGTTGCCTGCAGTGCAACCACCACTTCCACTTTTAATTAGCAACCCATGATCGGCTCCTTCATAGGTTGCTTAGTGTGCCATCCGAACCCTGAGTGTTAAGCCAACAACAAACCATGGGTTAACCGCTGGGTTGTTTAGCCCCTAAACAACGCAGCCCTTCAGGTTTGGACGACACTAAGCAATCTACAAAGGAACCAATCGTGGCTTGCCAAGTAAAAGTGGAAGTGCTGAGCATGCTGCAGGCAGTACATCCGCTTTCTCCTGCTTGTCTCCATCAGCCTATGGGTTGTTTAATCCATGGGCTGTTGTGTCATGTGAACCAGGTCTATATGTAACCTATGTTTATGATAAAGGGCTATTTCCAAACATATCCACAAGCCCACATGGCACGGAGATTGTGTTTGCCCACCCTCTTCCAGCAAACATGACATGCCTCAGATGTTCTTTCAAACTTCAAACTGAGTGGGGAGGAAAATCCCTGCAACTCTGCTATGGTCCCAAAGTGCTCTAGGCACTTTGAAAGTGCACTGCAACATGAGCGACTTCCAACGCCTTCCTAAATTCAGAGCTGGGTGATCATTACAGCAGTCATGCTATACTTCAGAGGCACAGGGAGCTTGGAAGAGCAGTACAACTCTCTGGACAACACCTCACCTGCCAAGCTTAAAAATCAGGAAGCTGGGGCGTGTCCATGTTGTGCTTGTTTCCAAGGCACTTGGGACACTCCAGAAGCACAGCACAACTGCAAAGATTCCCTCGCCCCAAGGTTGGGAGGAGAGCTGGGGCTTCCCGTTTTGCAGGCGATCCTACCACCCTGGAAATGCAATGCAACACAGACAAGCTCCAGACCTTCTAAAGAGCTGAAGAAGGGAATTATCCCTGATTTTGCATTACAGAGGTACTTGGAGCACAGCTGACACTCAGCATGACAACAGACAAGACCCCATTAGATGATGGGTAGGGGTCCTTGAGGCTCCAAACTTTGGGTGTTGGGTCCCATAGAATAAGTATAGCAGGGACTTTTCAAAACTATATTGGGGATATCAGCGGCAAAAACCAGATCCACCCCATCCATGCCTGCATTAATGCATACAACCGCTCCCCTTACTCTGATTTACCGGTAATCTAAAAACATAAATGACTGGGTATTTAGGAGGAGAAAAGAACCAATTCTTTCCAAGTAAATGAAGGCAATAAAAAATATAATACGTTCGCCTAAAAGGCTTTTGTTCTCTTCCATGCTGTATGACTTAAGGAAATACAGGTAAACAGAATTTTGTTTCTTGATCTACAAGAACTCCTTTCTATATTTTCTTAAAGGATTTGCCAACACAAGGAAATGTCCTAGGTCACTCCAACAACCACAAACTTCCTAAACTTCAAATTCTGTATAAAGTAGCAGAAGAGTTTCTATTTGCTCAAAATGCCACACATATATTGAAAATGAAGGGAACAAAGCTTGATCAGAGGATATTGATATTAAAGGATCCAGGAAAGTGACCTCTGCCAACTACAGTGGAGAACCTACCACCATAGGTTAAATATAGTGAATGTTTTGCATTGAGTGTTTTTTTGAGCTACAATCATTGAATGAATGTCAAATTTCACCTAAAAAACATCAGTCCCCCAATAAGGCCATACACAATCATGTGAATAAATTAACTTGAAATTGTATATGCTATGTATGCAACAGTTTTATTTGCACTCCATGTAACTTTGTTTCTTTCTCATTTCTGTTTAGTAGAAAAGAAAATTGGCTCCAGCCCTTTATCTTTCCATTGTTCATCTTCTTGAGTTGATGTTATGAACCATTTTCTGGATTTTTTCATCATTTTTTAAAATGTTAGCCCTTTTAGCACAAATCTTATCTTGTTCATCTTCGATCAACTGGTCCAACTCTGCAAGTTCTGCTTTCAAGGGTTCTACAACACCATCTGTGATACTAAGAGAGACACAAGCAGCATATTACACTTAGTAGAACTGATGTGAATCTGTCCTGGGTGTACAATAACATTTGACACAAAGAGAGTAGCAAGGTACATACTAAAAAACATCCTGAGATTTTGCCTATAGTTTGAATCCAACTGCCTACCTACCTGTGATGTTGGATGGAGCCCTAATGGTAGGAAATGCGTGGGTGGGGGGGAGAGAAAGTCCCTATAAAAGATTACGGTGAGAAGCAGAGTGGTTCAACAGACTGCTGGAATGAGGTCAGGCAGTCCTATATTCAAATCTGATTAGTCATAAACCTGGTGATTTTATGCAAGCATCTTACTCTGTGACTAGCTTTCCCATCTGTAAAACAGGAACTATAAGGATCCATCTTACAAACCTGATGTGGGCACAAATGATAATGGGTGCTTTCTCAAGTCATAACAATCAGTCCTGGCAATAAGCCACAGTGGGTTGTTTGTTCCCTGAACAACCCACAGTGCGCCCAACAGACGATCGGGCTCACCGTGGTTTATTTGCCCACTCAGTCCTCCTGTGGGAATCCCAGGAGAGCCCGCAGCAGGACCAACTTTTCCCTCCTCCCCAACACGATTGCAAGCCATTTTAGGTTCACTGCAGCCTTTTCGTTACTTCAGCTCTCCCCCCCCGCCCCCCGGAGATCATGAAAACCAGCTTCACAGCCAGCTTCTGCAATCCCCGTTTTGACAGCCACTGACAGTCCCTCTAAAGTGCCCAAGAGGCACACTGGAGGGGCTGTCAATGGTTGGGGGGAAGTTTTAATATTTTTTTTGTTTAAAAAGATAACATTAAAAAAAATGCTGCACTTATGCAACTGTGGAGCTGCGCAGTTCTACAAGTTGGAAGCTTTGGCTAGGTCAATATCCTGGGGGGCATCTGCAGTCATAGTACAGCAGGTTCAACCCTGGACATTAACCCAAAGAGGCTTCAAATAGGCTTTTTCTTCCCTTCGGTTTCTCTTGACAGTTTTCAAAAGGCGAGCTATAGGTTGTCAGGGTGGCTTGTTGTCCTCAAACAAGCCAACCTTTGGAAATCGGTTCAGGTTCACACGACATGACAACCTAATGTGTGTAACAACCCATGATGGGATGTGGTGTTGCGTGAACCTAGTCAATGTAACCTATTTAAACCTTACTTTACAACATGTCCAAAGCTAGGGGTGCACAACCTTTTTGGCCGAGGACCGCATGTGATGTTGGCTTGGGGGTCTCACACACACACACACACACACACACACACCAGTGATCCTGATACAGATCACGCTTTCCTCACTGCTTGGAGCAGAAGTCCTGTATGAGGAGTGCTGGGGGAGGGAGTGAAGAGCTTTCTCTCTACCTCAGTGTTCTCCAACCTTGGGTCCCCAGATGTTTGGGCCTGCAATTCCCAGCATGCCCCAGCCAGTGTAGATGGTTGGGGCATGCTGGGAGTTGTAGGCCAAAAACATCTGGGGGCCCAAGGTTGGAGAACACTGCTATACCTCCTCCCACAGTGATCCTGATACAAACCACTCTTTCCAGTGTATCAGGATCACTGGAAGAGAAGCTTTGGCGGTGCAACAGGGCAGAGCACCCTTGAGGCCTTGGGACCTAGGCAGATGCTAACCATTCATTTCAGCGGGATTTGTTTCCAGGAAAATGCAGCCTAAATCACAGGTGTATATTGACAGATCACTGTATGACAGAGAACTGCGTTCTTTGTACTACCCCTGTCATTAACACCTGTGGGTACAGCCAGTGTCACGTGGTGGGAAGAGCTTTCAACTTGGCCTAGGGAGGGGACGGGAGCTTTAAATCCTGCACTGAGCTATGAGTGCTCAGCCATGAAGCAAATTTGGGTAGGCTTGGATAAGTCACACTCTCTCAGCCTGACCTTAGGGTTGTTGTATGGATAAAATCAAATTATCCTACACATCCCACCCTGAGCTCCTTTGGAGGAAGGGCAATATTTAAGTGTGATAACTACAACAAACTTTTTAAACTTCTGTAGCATTTTCATGTATAACTGACAAGACTAGAAGCTGCTTGCAATCTGATGCCATCCATTTCACCATTCCATTGACTTGCATGGGACTTGGGGAAGCATCTACAATTCAGAGTGAATTGGATGGGCGGGGCTACATTTCCCCTATTGTATTTGGTCAGCTATCTAGATTAGCTAGACACGCAATGGAAGATGGGTGACAGGCTCATGCACGTACACCCAATTCTAGCCTACTGACCACCTGGCCCACCTTCTCCCATACCAGTTACTGTAATGTATTTATTTACAAACTTTCAATCCCACATTTCATTGTGCAACAACCACTTCCTCTTCCTCCGATAGGGAATGGAAGTGCCTTTGAAAAGGCTCCTTCCTCCCTTGCTAGAGCAGCTAACAAGGAAGGAAGGAGTCCTGTGGAAGGTACTTTCTCCCAGTCCCCAGTGCAGGCAGCAGAGAAGGCTAAGAAGCTCCCTGGTCCAGGTAAGCTACGGGGGGGGGGGGGGGGGCATGGACTGGACTATGGCACTCCTTAACCTTTTCCCGCCCCCCCAGTGCCCTACTCTTCTCTTTGGTGCCAGCTGACTGCTCAGCTGCGTGCCAGTCCTAACACAACCTTCGGGAAGTGAGGCTGGAGGAAAGTCAGTGGTTGCTCACTTACCTTCAATCTAATACAATAGGATATTCCTGGCAGCTGGAGGGATTTCCCTTGCACCATTGCAGATTGGGGGGTTGTTCTGACTCCTCCCTCAATATTTTTCTGCAATGGTACAGTCTTAATTGTTGGTAGAGACCTCTCCTGCCCTGCCTTCTCTCTGTTTTGCACTCCTAGAGTTGTCATGCAGAGTCTGACTTAAGAAATAGATAAGATTCATACTTGCATCGTAAAACTTCAAACATATTATTTTGGATTAACCAAGTCTTACATGGCAATTTCTCAATAGCCTCACCCCTGTTCCTTCTGGAGGGCCTCTTCAAGTTGTTTATTTTCATTCTGCCACATCAGGAGCTCGTTCTTCATGGCATCCACATCTTCCTGAATATAGTCCATGATTTTTCCAAGAGGGAGAGCACTCCGACAAAGGGCCTGAATGGATCCACGAAACTTCTCTATTTCTTTTGCTACTAGGTCCTTCTCCTTTCTCTTTGCTTCTTCTGACAAAAGTGGTTTCTCCTATTGAGTTAAAAAAAACAAAACCCAAGTGACAGAAGTGAAAGAAATGGAGCCTCTGGTAAAAAAGTGAACTAAACATGTGGGACAGGTTTGAAAACCAAAACATAAATAGAGCAGCAGCAGCAAGGCACTCTTCCATCATGCTTAGATACAGCTGCAGCTGAGAGTCTCCCTCTCTCTGGCTACCAACTGCCATCTCTGAGGCCACCAGGGGGAGAGAGGAAGCAGCAGTCAGGCACCCTTACATCAAACCTAGACAGAGCTGCAGCCAAGAGGCTGCCTCCCTCCAGCTACCAACTGCCATTGCTGAGGCAGTCAGAGGAGGAAGAGGAAGAAGCAGACCATCCACTGTGCTCAGATACAATACCATGAGCTGCTGAATTACTGCCTGTCATGCGGATGTGAAGGACTTTGGAGAACAGAAAGTCAACACAGTCTAAACCAGGGGTAGGCAGACTTCAAGCCTGCAGGACCTACTCCCCACCCCCGCCCCCAGAAAACCAAGATCCACCAACTGAAGCCTGGTGCAAAAGACACACGCTTAGAATTAAAGAATTCTGAGCCCAGGAATTTGTTCTGAGTATGAGAACTGAATAGAACTCACAGTCCTTCCATGCCTAAACCACAAGCATTCTTCATTTCATTTTGTTGCTGCTATTGTTAAACATTTGGGAGTCTGAAATCCTTGTTGATCTACTGCAAATCACTTGGATTCAGATCTACCTTCTACCTTCTGCCCATTCCTGGTCTAAGCCATCCCTGAAAGGGAGTGCTGTACATATTCAAAAATCTTTCCATCATTAGATCAAAGAGTCACAGATTGTGGTATTGGACTATCCAAAGAGGGAGGAGGAACCAGAGTGGGGAAGATGTTAGGGCTGGGACAAACTTTACGGGATAGGCAGGACAAAATGAATTTACAAGTGAATGGATTTACAAATGAATGAATTTAGGTCAGGAAAAAAAGGCCAGTAAGGGGAGGTATGATAAAGGTATACAAAATTATGTAATTATGGAAAAGAACAAGAAACATGGCTGCTCACATCACACCTTGTTTTGCCCTTGGCCTACACAACATCACATTGAGAGAAAAAACCCTTTATTTAATTTTTTTCCTTTCCTTATTACTAGCTGAAACACGAACTCAACTGTTGCCTTATTATACTGCAATGTCACATATTGGGTTGGATCCAGACTAACTTAGTTGAACATCCCACTGAAATCGATGGGATGGTAGGTTCAACTAAGTTAGCCTGGATCCAATCCACTGAATATACAAGTAAGTTTAGAAAACTTATTAACAGTTTGTGGAAAGAATTATACATCATCATCATCATCATCATCATCATCATCATCATCATCATCATCATCATCATCTCTATACCGCCCAATAGTTGAAGCTCTCTGAGCAGTTTACAACAAACTTCTGGTATTGTTGTAGTACAACTGTAATACAATTCTTGTATTGTATCGTTGTAATACAATATTCTTGTATTGTAACAATATTCTTACCTTGTGGAAGAATATTCAGTGGAGGAGTTCTAAATGCTTAAAATGCTCAAATATACAGTGCTCTCAGTCAACTATCAACTACGTAGTAGTATGAGAACTGAAGCTTCAACAAAAATAATCTAGATCTGTTATTTACCTAGCAATATGTATATCATGCCTTTCAACTTAGCAAAACAATTGCATGGAGTCTTCTAGAAATTAGAATATAAAATAACAGCAAAACAACAAAACAAATATAAAAATAGCAGAAAGCAGCATAAAACCAACAATAAAAACAATTTTAAAGTTACAGTAAAAAACTTCAGTAGCAGCATAAAAAATCATCACTGTCTATAAAAAGCCCTGGCAAAAAGAACAGTTTCAACCTGGTGCCCTATAACTAAACAGAATTGCTGCTAGTCAATTGTTTCACCTCTGAAGGCTGGTGGAGCTAAAGAGGTGCCTCTACAGATGAGCTCAACATATGTAGAGGGCAGATTCATATGGAAACAGATAGCCCTTCAAGTACTTCAGCCCTGGAGAGGGTTCAGAGGAGGGCAACAAGGATGATAAAGGGACTGGAAACAAGGCCCTATGAGGAGAGACTGAAAGAACTGGGCATGTTTAGCCTTCAGAAGAGGAGACTGAGACTGATATGATAGCACTCTTCCAGTGCTTGAAGGGTTGTCACACAGAGGAGGGCCAGG
Source organism: Shinisaurus crocodilurus (assembly GCA_021292165.1). Lineage (NCBI taxonomy): Eukaryota > Metazoa > Chordata > Lepidosauria > Squamata > Shinisauridae > Shinisaurus > Shinisaurus crocodilurus. The sequence goes on along the minus strand of CM037876.1, from coordinate 118,501,716 downwards.
ATCTCTTCTCGATCATCCCAGTTTGCAGGACACGGAATAATGGGCTCAAGTTACAGGAACCTAGATTCCACCTAAACATCAGGAAAAATTTCCTGTCAGAGCAATAAGACAATGGAACCAACTACCTAGGGAGGTGGTGGGCTCTCCCAATCTGGAGGCATTCAAGAACCCGGGAGATCCGGGTTCTAGTCCCCACTCGGCCATGAAACTCACTGGGTGACTTTGGGCCAGTCACTCACTCTCAGCCTAACCTACCTCACAGGGTTGTTGTGAGGATAAAATGGAGAGGAGGAGGAGGATTATGTAAGCCGCCTTGAGTTCCTTGCAGGAAAAAAGGCGGGGTATAAATATAATAAATAAAATAAAAGGTACAGCTGGACAGGGATGTCAGGGATGCTTTGACCTGGATTCCTGCATTGAGCAGGGGGTTGGACTCAATGGCCTTGTAGGCCCCTTCCAACTCTACTTTTCTATGATTCTATTTATTTTTATTTATTTATTTATTATATTTATACCCCGCCTTTTTTCCTGCAAGGAACCCAAGGCGGCTATGATTCTATACCCAAGTCCCAAGCTATACAAGGCCTTAAAAACAGCACTTTGAATTGCGCTCAGAAAAGTGGAGATGCTTGGGACTGAACCTGGGACCCTTATGCATCCAAAGCATGTAATTTTCGACTGAGCTATGCTCCCCCAGCCCCCGTATAAAATGAGGTACTGCTTTAATAATTACCAATATGAAATGTTTGTGTTGCTCAGGTGGATTCCGAATGGCAAATGCCCAGCTAAAACCTTTTCATTTGGAATATACAAATCCAGGTGAATTGAATATATTGACAGACCACAGCACTCAATTGCCCTAATGATGCTTAGCTGGATCCTTGGTTTTAAGAATTGGGTTACATTACTGGGTAGATCATGACTTTCCATTCATTTTATGTTAAAGCTAGTTTTAAAACTGATTTTAATGAATTCTGATTGTAAAACATCCTGAATCAAGTAGCAGGATGAGGGTATGGAGTGCTATATAAATAACATTATTTTGTTTTTATTGTTCAACTGTCTTAATGTGGATGCTTATAGCCAAACTTCACCTTTAAGCTACCAGAGTAACTTAGGGCGCAATCCCATGGGGCTCCCCATGACCCTCTGAACTCGGAGGATTATGAGCATCCTACACAGGGAGGGAGGAGGCGATTCCTCCAGCCCTGCAAATCAGCTAGTCAGTCGATTTCGGCCATCTAGCTGAGGCATTTTGGACAGGGAGGGAAGGAGGCTGGAGTGCCGCCAGGATTCAACGTATCCCTGCGGACCCAGTCTCCTCCCCTTCCTGCCCCCTGGAACACCCTCTTCACCCCTTCTTCAAGGTTGCTCTTACAACCTCGGAGATGCAGCTGACATGGTTCTTTCCACAACAGCTGCGGAGTGGAGGGAAGGAGATCCAGATCACAGGCTTTTTTCCAACCTCGGATCTGGAAATCTGAACGATCCTATCTAGTGTCTGTCTCGGGGCCACAGGACTGTTCTGCCCAGCTGTAATCCCATGCAGAGTTTCTTGGCAGTAAACTCAGTGAGATTTATGTCTGATGCATAGGATTACACTGTAGGCTAGTGTTCATAAAATATTTAATGTGATTTTAGTCAATACATCACCAACATGACATTGTAACAAAATTAAGCAAATTATTCACAAAGAGCTGCTTCCTAAATTAGTTATTTCCATCAACCCCCTTTTTTATTTTTAAAACTTGAAAAGCCATTCAGACTCATTTTAGCTTGTGAGGAAAAAAGATCTGATCTGAATTTTATTTATTTATTTATTTTTATTTTTTTTTGTAATTAATTTTTATTTATTTTTAAAGAACACACATACACACAAAAAAACCCATAAACCTACAAATCATACACTACAAGTGCACCCGTCACCCCGGGGCCAAAACCAATTCTATCCACATTATACATTATTAATCTATATTCCAAAAATACATCATATCATGACATGGCTTACTCCCTTTCCCCTTTACTAAAACATAATCTAAAAATGACCCCCATATTTCCTTAAAATTATTTTTCTTTAATTGTCCCCTTTTACATTTAATACTACATGTTAGTTTATCATTTAAAGCAATATCCCAAACCTCTTTATACCAGTCTATTATTAAATACTGATGTTGAACTTTCCAATTCCTTGCAATCAATAATCTCCCTGCCGCTAATAAACTTACAATTAGTTCCTTTTTCTCTTGTGAGCACAAAAGTTTCTCCGTTATTGATAACAATGCTAATTTTGGACAGACCTCCACATTAATACCAATAATTAGTGAAATTTCTCCAAAAATTTTATTCCAAAAATCCAATACACTTTTACAGCTCCACCACATATGAGCATAAGTACCAAGTTCCTGACATCCTCTCCAACACAATGGAGCACAATTACTATTTTATTTAATCTTACTGGAGTCAAATACCATCTCCAAACAGTTTTTAAAAAATTCTCTTTTATCCTTACCGACATATTTCTTAATATACGTCTGCCCCAAATATTTCTCCACCCCGCATTTGATGTCGCCTCCTCAAACTCCATTTCCCACATCATCTTAAGGTTGTCTTTTTTCGCTTCAATCCTCTGCATCATTTTATATATCTCCTTAGTTAACCCTCTAGAAGAAACATTCCCTTCTATAAGTTCTCTAGACAACACTTTCTTTTCAAATCCAGTAAACTCCCTCTCATTTATTTATTTATTTATTATTTGATTTGTACACTGCCTTTCTACTAAGAAAAATGGCACTCAAGAAGGCTTACAATCATAAATAAAACTTGATTAAAACTATTATTCAACTTTCGTTTTGTAAATGGTAAAATGGTCTTTCTGGGAACCTGTTTCCCATGAACCAATGCATTATTAAAAGCAGTTCATACAAGTTGCATACGTGTCTTCCTTGCTGGGACCCAAAATTCTTTTACACGTTTCTTACTTCTTGATTTAACACTCTTCTATTTACAATAATGATTTGTTTGTTCAGCTGTGTTTGAAGGCAACAGGGACCATTGCCAAAAAATATTTCAATGGTCACTGGCTTACAAATGAAATCATATTTTAATTGTAGAAAAATATTTCTATACCATGATTTTTTCCCCCTGATGTTTGGTTTTATAATACACACATTGTGGAAGGAAGCTGAAAACAATGTAAAATACTGTGATTTTATAAAGATACATGAATTAATTAGGAATTACATATACCAAAACAAATGGATACCTCTGAATGTGTGACCTTTGCTTTATATTTCAGTTCATGTGTTAGAGGTATACATGGTTTTTAAAAGTACATTTTTAGAAATAAAAATCTAACTTTTTCAAAATAAAACAGACCAGTGACTCAGTGCCAAAAGATAAAACATACTAGATTATATATTGTTTGTAAACATTAATGATACATTTTAAGATTCAACCACTAAAATACCTTCACAAAACAGGGGAAGGGAGACTAAATCAAATATCAGAAGTGGAAGCTGAAAAGCAAAGCATGTAAGTTTATGAGGTGGGGGAAGGAAGGAATGGAAGATCCAGGCCAGCCTTCCCCAACCTGGCACCTTCCAGATGTGTTGGACTATAACTCCCTACACACACACACACCCCAGCCTGCATGGCTGTTGGCTGGGGATGATGGTCTAGACCAACTTTTACACCTTTCTGATTTCAGTATGACTTAAGTCCTTTAGATTGTATCCACTGTATTTGCAAACAATTGTTAACACCTTCAAGTATTAACCACTCCAAAGGTCGGGAGACAATCTGTTCAGAAAATAACAGGGTTAATGAAATACATATTATCAATTTTCTAAAGATGAGCACCTTCAAAATGGCTCCAGTTGGGCATTCAAACAAGCACAAATATTTTTTTAATAGAATCAAATTTTAAAACACAGGATTTGGAATCTAATCACAAATAAAAGCAGAATACATATGCTTTCTAGATGAGAGAGCCAAAGATTTATTTTTTCTTAAATATCCACATAAGTAGTAACAGAATTGGATCTGAAAAGCAATTCTGGTTGCACTAAACTAAAAGCAATTCTGGTTGCACTAAAGTGGGAGTGGGCTGGGGTCAGGTTTCAGATTTCTGCAGATCCCCTCTGACAGCTGCAGTCCCCTAAGCCATATTGCATTGTGTTCTATGGGTCCCCCAACTCTCAGGGGGGCACCAGGGGCTGCAGCAGGAAAAGAGGAGCAGAACATTTCTCACAGTTCTTTATTTGTAAGCCATAGTGATTACATATCACCATAACATTTCAGTTATTTTCAGCTTGTCATAGTGATAACAGCATCTTAGACCAATGCAAAGTAGCTTGAAATTAGTTGGAGTAGCCGCAGATGGAAACTACTGCTGGGTAAAAATAAGCCTCTATTCAAATATGTAGCGAACATAGAAGTTTCCACTAAATACAAATGTACATATACAACATAATGCAAGAACTCCTAAATGAAATTATCCTGCCTTATGAAAACAAACAACATGCTTTCATTTTGAACCTTTATGAAGTGTGGCTAGATTCAGCCTATTTTAACTACCATACTGTCATCTTAATGCAGACATTTAAAAGCCTTGTTGGATGATTGCCCTCCGCATTTATTTAGGATACCAAGGCATACGTATGAATCATGTTAACTTTATTTAATAAAGAACTATCCCTTTCTATCCAAGAAAAAGCATTTCTATCCTTCAGTGTTACAGAGGAAAAATACACATCCAACGCAATCACTGTAGCAATATGTAGCCACAGGTTATGGCAGCAATAAAATGTCATTGTTTTAGTGACTGGGTTTGCACGATCGTGTTAGGAAAATAAGCCACCGTACTGTATTTTCCTGCCCCACGAGTTCTGGTGCACCGCTGAATTCCCATGATTACACTCGCCGGGCGCAGCTTGTTGTATTGTCAAAACCTGGCAAGGGTGGTGGTGGTGGGTTTACAAACCACCTTGGAACCGATGCCTTGCTTTAGGGTTCTGGAGTAGTTTGTAAACCACCCTCACCGGGTTCAGATGACATGACAAACTGCCTCTGGTGAGGGTAATTATGGTAATTGGGCAGTGCACAACCAGCACAGGCAGGGCAGGAAAATAAGCTATGGTGACTTATTTTCCTCCCACGAGTGTATGAACCCGCCCATTGTGTTTTGTGGTTTTAAATTTTGTATGCTGCCTTTTGAGGGTTTTTCTCTAAATATTTATTTATTTATTTATTTATTTTTAAAAAATATATTATATTTTTAAATCGCCCATCTGGCCAGTCACCCGGCCACCCTGGGCAATGTACAATCAGGATAAAATACAATAAAATACAATTAAAATACAATTAAAACAATATGAGGTTTTTTTAAAAAAATCCTAACCCACCCCATATTCCTGCCTGAAAAGTCATGTTTTTAAAGCCCAGCGGAAGTTTATCAGGGAGGGGGCATGGCGAAGGTCACTGGGGAGGGAGTTCCATAACTTGGGGGCCACCACAGAGAAGGCCCTCTTCCTAGTCCCCACCAGCCTGGCTGCTCTGGCTGATGGGACAGGGAGAAGGCCATCCGTGGCAGACCTTGTTGAGTGGCCTACTTGATGTTGCTGGAGGCGCTCCTTGAGATAAGCTGGACCAGAGCCGTATAGGGCATTAAAGGTCAAAACCAACACCTTGAATTCAGGCCCGGCAAGCAACTGGTAGCCAGTGCAACTCCTTGAGCTGTGAGTGATGTGATCTCGCCGGTGGCTGCCTTTAACCAGGCGAGCTACCATGTTCTGTACCGGCTGTAGCTTCCAAACCGTCTCCCAGGGTAACCCCACGTAGAGCACATTACAGTAGTCTAGGCGAGAGGAGACCAAGGTATGAACCACTGATGGGACCAGATGATTAGGAAGGTAGGGGCGCAGCTGCCGTATCAGATGGAGTTGATACAGTTGACACTTGAGCCTCCATGGACAGCTGGGAGTCTAGAATGACTCCCAAGCTGCGGACCTGGTCTTTTAGGGGTAGATGTACCCCATTCAGTACCAGGTCAACATCCCCTAACCTCCCCTTGCCAATTGCTTAAATAAAAATATTGTTTATAAATTGTTTAAATAAAAAGATAAAAAATAAATCAAAGCAGACAAACTCTGCTCCAAAATTCTGGAATGATGGATCTACATGATCCAAGTGACAAGAGGAAAACAGATGTATGGAACTACTAAAGGGAATGGAGGTAAAAAGAGAAAGAAGATGTGCAAAGCAAAGGATGCTCAGAAGTTCGTAGAAAGGATTTAACACAATCAAAAGGGGTAAAGCAGGTATTTGGAAGGTCAATTCTGGAAGCTTCAGCTGGTGCGGAATGCACACACCTCCTGATAAAGCAGAGAGATGAGAACATACATAACCAACAGTACAGCAGTTGCACTGGCTGCCAATTAGCTTCCAAGAGAGGGAAGAACTACAGGTGGGAGGAGCAGGATTTTCCTTAGAATACCCTGCCCTGAAGTGCCGGAATTTATTACTGTGCCTTATATTTTTATCCCATACTTTCTTCAGGGACTTCAGGAAGGCATTCATGGCTCTCCTCCCTCCTCCATTTTATCCCAAAATAATCCTGTGAGGCTGAGAGACAGTGACCGACCAAAGGTCACTAATGAACTTCATGGCAAACAAAAATTTAAACTCAGGTTTCCCCAGTCTAAATCCAACACTCTATCCGCTACAGCACACTGACTACCACAAGAGGAGCAACCATGCAGTATAAAAATGATACAACAATAAAGTATTTATTTACATATTTAAATGCATAATAAATAAAGTAATAAGGACTTTATTGGGCAGAGGGCAGTAGACTGTGACCAGAAGTATGACTCAGTCCACAGCAGGAGGTATGCTTCATTGGACAGGGTGGTCTTTAATAGAGGCAACTTCATGGACAATGACAGCACTGATACCGTCTTCCCAAAGCTATGAACATAAGTAGTTAGTTTTACTTTGTGGGATACAGAACAATGCAACAATATAAAAGGGGCCTGGATTGAAGACACTGAAAAAATAAACAGCAGAACTTGACATACTCAATTATTTGAAGAGCATCAGCATGTTACCTTCTCAGCAGATTTTGGCAATTGTGACAATTCATAATCTTTCTTTGTTTCCAATATTCTTTTGACAAGCCCACCTATTGAAGATCAAAATTAATTTAGTTATTAACTGCAAATGAACTCTCTAAGGGTGCAAACCCATGCATGTTTAGCAAGAAAAAAGTCCTACAATTCCCAGCATTCCCTAGACAGCCATGCTGGCTGGCATATGCTGGGAATTGTAGGATGTTTTTTCTTGCTAAACATGCATGGGTTTGCACCCTAAAAAGACACAAAATGCTGAGCAAACACAGTGATTCAATTGGGGTTTGTTAAATCCATAAGATGTCCTTATGCTACTGAAGTGAAATCAAAGTGGTGAGGCAACAGTGAAAAGTATCATATACTTATTAGGCTTGGGAACACTGGATCTATATAAGGCAACAGTCAAAAACAGAAGGATCATGCCAACTTTCAATGGGTGAAATCCATTGCTGCACGAACGCAAGGCAAGCTCATGCAACAGATCTTTCTCTTCCCCTCCTCCCCGCTGCAGCCCCCTGCAACCCAGCTCCCAAAGCCTCACCAGAGGGTTGTGGGGACCTACAGAACATTGTGAACTATGTCTTACTGGGTTGGGATGGAAAAGGAGGATCACCCAAGATTCCTCCACCTGAATTCATGCATTTCCCCACTCCCACTGCAGCACGGTATTACACTGTTCACAATGTTCTGTAGTTTCTCTGATCCTCTGGAGAGGCTTGGGGCGGGGGCATATATCTGCTTGCACAATGTTCAATTTCACCCAGTAAGTTGGAGATGGAACGAACAGGGTAAGAAGGGATAGTGAACCTTCAGAAATCATCTCAGGCCAAAGCAGGCAGGTGATAAGAAAGCAGGAACTAGATCGAGTAGCATTACAAAGAATAGGGGAAGGAGGCCAGCAGAATAAGAATATGGATAGTGACAGCAAGAAAAGTGGAGGAGAGAAGATATGTATCTAAACTAAGCCAGTTTACTGCTGTCTGAAATTAGTTACCGGTATGTGGGGAAAAGCTCAGGAAAGAAAATCCTAATCAAACAGAACCCTTACCATGCTTCTCATCTCCTTCCAGCTCTACTGCTGCCTCCTGAGTAACAGCAATTGAAGAGAAGATAGAAAGAAGATTTACATTACTGTTTGAAAGCTTCTTAATAGAAGGAAGTTCAGAGACAATACTTAGGGCTAGCACTGAATTTTCTCTCTTTCCTATAAAGGGGAAGATTATCAGTTCATTTGGGGAGAACTGCTGTATTTTACAACCCTATTCTTCTTCCCTGTAAAATAAACAGGGACCTCTATCACAGGCTCTGCTAAATTATGTACCAATTCTGGTAGAACTTGAAGTGTAGCTATCATTAGGATTTGTACCAGATCCCTGGGGTATAAGCTACAGAGGACAACCCTACAGCCATATCCCATTTGCCCAAGATTTGAAGGAATGAGCCATGAGCTTTGAAAACAAATGATTTAGGCCTCTAGGCTGCCTCCAACTGTTGATTTTCCAGACTTCCATCTCCAGACTGGCTGCCATAATTCATGAGCTTGCCTTCAATAACCTTATATCAATAACTTTCAATAACCTTAATATCTTTCAAATATTAGTACAGTGTTCTCCAACCTTGGGTCCCCAGATGTTTTTGGCCTACAACTCCCAGCATGCCCCAGCCATGGCTGGGGCATGCTGGGAGTTGTAGGCCAAAAACATCTGGGGACCCAAGGTTGGAGAACACTGACCTAGTAGTAAAGAAATCTACTAGAGTCCTTCAAGGAAAGAAAGAGACAGAGCAAAAGTGGATAGCACCATATTAACTTCCGTTTCACATGTGAATGAGAAAATTCATTAACCAACCATTGCCATTTCTGTCATTTCAGGCAGCTGCAGTGTTGCCTCAACAACAAACTGGTCGTCATCTTCCTCGTCTTCTTTGTCTATAATGACATTTGACACTATTTTGCCACTGCCATTTCTAGAAGGAAGAAAGAAAGTACAGAACTATAACTCAGGCAGAAAGTTCTGACTGATGATCATTCAAAGCAGAAATCAGAGCTCTGTCTCTAACAGAAAAGTGAGCATCAAATTCAGCCATTTAAAGATGTAATATTTTGGAGTGGGGGCATTTCCAAGAAAAATGGGCATTTGGGGGAAAATTGAAATGTATGTAACATTTATTTTCTTATCAAACCTAATTTACTTTACTAATTTAAAAACATGAGATGTATTATATCAGGCAGAGCAATTCTAAGTGGGGCTGGGAGAGGGAAAGCAATGAGGCAGAACCACCACCTCATCCAGAGCACTATATGCAAGTGTCATAGTAACTGCAGACAAAAATAAATTATTCTTAACCCACATGTATTGATTTCTATTCTGTTCCATCTCCAAAAATAATATAGACTCAAAAATACAAATATAACTCAAGTTTATTTATTTATTTATTATATTTATTAATCGCCCATCAGTTCTTTTAAAATCCTAACTCACCCCATATTCCCGCCTGAATAGCCATATTTTTAATGCACGGCGGAAGCTCATCACGGAGGGGGCATGGCGAAGGTCACTAGGGAGAGAGTTCCATAACGTGGGGGCCGCCACAGAGAAGGCCCTCTTCCTAGTCCCCACCAGCCTGGCTGCTCTGGCTGATGGGATAAGGAGAAGGCCATCCGTGGCAGATCTGTTGAGCGGCCTACTTGATGTTGCTGGAGGCGCTCCTTGAGATAAACTGGGCTGGAGCCGTGTAGAGTTTTAAAGGTCAAAACCAACACCTTGAATTCAGCTCGGCAAGCAACTGGTAGCCAGTGCAACTCCTTAAGCACTGGCGTGATGTGATCACGCCGGCGGCTGCCCTTAAGTTTATTTCTCTAAAGTTTATTTAGAGAAAGTTTATTTCTCTAATCAGTATCTGAAGGATCCATAGCTTCTGATTCTGAACTTTCATTTTGAGTTTCATGCAAGTCAGAAAAAGGAAGGTTTGCATTAACTGAAAAAAAGATCTACTCTTTCACATTAGTTTGTAAATTGACTGTGTGTGTGTTTTCAAACATTCATCAGTTTATTTCACTTGATGAAAAAGATGAAAAAATCTGAGACAAAGTAGAAGCAAAAAGGAGACTGAGCTATACAAAGGCTTGGCCACCATGCTGCAAGAGCAATATGCTAGGCAGAATGCCATATTGCACTCTTGCATCAAATACCTAAAAATGTTCTGTACTCTATAACATTTGAAAATATATTTCCAAAATCAAGTCTTAAGGGTGCTATTTGTTCAATAATCCAATCAAATTCAGTAGCTATACTATCATCTCAAACACTACTACCTTTCTTTTATTGCAGAAATGAAATGTTAATTGGTTATAACAGTATTGTTTTAAAACACTGCTTTAAAATACTTCACATCACACTGAAAGAGAAAGTATTTCATAAGTGGCTTTTAATTTTTTTTCCAGAATTTCCAAATTTTCTATTCCAGGGCTGGGGTTGGAGGAATATATTTTTTCCTCCAAAATTTTCCTGCACCATCATATCTCTACACTCTTTCAAATAAACTCAAAGACTGCAATCCTATACATGCCTAGTCAGAAGTAAGTCCCATTGAGTTCAGTGGGCTTACTCCCAGGTAAGTGGATATAGGATTGCAGCCTAAATATAATAGAGATCCTGGGATATTTTGTAGTAGACGAGACAATAAAAGGTATGTAACATCTTATCTAAAGTTTGGGAAACCCATTTTTATACCATATATAATGATCTATCAATTTTTATGGTGATTAACACACCAGAGGATTTTAACAAGTTACCAGCTTGGCAGCCAGTTTCTGTTAAGGAAGTAAAGAATTGATTCTCTTGTTAAGAAATGGGAAAGCACCGGGTCCTGACTACATCCACCACCACCCCCGCCACCCCGAGTTAATAAAATCTAATATAAGCTGGTGGGCACCAATGCCTGCAATTTTGTTTACATTTATTAATCGATCCGGGATTATTCCAGACTTGTGGAAGAGGGCTATAGTTCTTCCCATATTTTAAAAAGGAACACGGTCTGATCCATCTAATCGCTCAATCAGTTTATTATCAGTTGCTGGTGCACCTGACAAACTATCGGGCTCACTGTGGGTTGTCCCCACCTCCTTCCCCTTTGGTCCTCCCAGTTATCCCAGGGACCTGCCCAGCAGAACCCATTTTGTCTCCTCTCCTTGCGCCAACCTTTTGCAGTTGCCGTGGCTCCCCCACCACCACCATTTTGGAGATTGCTTTTCACCATCTCTGACATGACAGCCCCTCCAAAGTGCCCAAGCGGCACGTTGGAGCGGCCATCACTGGTTCACCACCTTGGTGAAAAAACTTATTCCATTGGTAAGAGGCTACTTTTTCTGATTAAAACAATTACATTCAGGGACCAGAGCCAGCCACCATGGCGGACTAGACATCTGATAGAAACCTCCCAAAGGGTTTGGACTGAAAGTAAAGAATCCATCCAGTATATGATTTATCTGTGGTAAGAGTTTGTTAATTATCTTTTGGAATGTGCTTTGCTGACCTCCGGCGAGAGTTTTGCTGATGTTTTAGACGGATTTATAGCTCATTTACGACTTCGAACGCAGCTTGCAGTATGGGGGAGGTGACAAGCCTCGCGGCACTAAATTTGTTTCTTCCAGTCAAGATCAAATGGAAAGAGCCGGAGGCTTTTGTGTTTTTAAAAGAACGCAGTTTACAATTCTAACAAGGAGAAATTATTCCCACTGATTAAGTTTATAAATGCAGAGTGGAAGGGAGAGAGAAAAAAAATTGGGTGTCCCTGTTTGGAGCCAATCTAAAAGAGCCCACCCCTCAGACCATAGCCTCTCTCGGATTCAAAGGCTAGTTAGGAGTGAACTGTCTGATGGAGAAGGGGGAAAATAAACTTGTTGGGACTGGAACAAGTGTTAAAAGAGGAATGGACTTGAAAAAAACAGAGCCTCGTCTCTACGGTAGTGGAGATAAATTAACTATGGCTGAAAGAAAAGATGCCAGATCGGGTGCCAAGACGGGGGATGTTAAAGAAAAAGTACCTCCCTCTTCTCCAAAGAAAAGCCTCTCAGAAGCACAGAGCACAGAAATGGAGGCGATTCTCTCTCGTTTTGCAGATAAAATTAGTGGGGAAGTCTCCCAACTCAGAGGAGAATTCTCGCAAGTCAAGCAGGAATTGAAGACAGGATTCCAGAAAGTTCAAGAGGACTTTAAACAAATTAAAGAGGAAGTTAAGAGCCTGGATGATAAGGTGGATGTCGTTCAGCAGGAATTTCTACGTAAAAGTCAGCAACAAGATTTAAGATTTGATGCACTGGAGTTACAAATGATTAATATCCAAGACCGAGAGAGGCATTCTAATATCAGTTTACGCCTTTTTCCACGTTAGTGTGGAGGATGGGAAAATTTGAGAGGAATAATTGTGGACTGGTTTAAGGAGATTGTCCCAGAGATGGAGTGGCACGACAAAGATTTGGAAAGGGTCCATAGAGTTTCAAAGGGGGGGGGGGCTTAACATATTGTGGTGTGTTTTGCTAGTTTTTATAAAAAAGATTTGTTTATGCAAGCCTTAAAGAAACGTCCAGGACAACTGCAATATCAAAGTACTCCAGTCCAAATATTCAATGATTTGTGTCAGCAAACGATTAATTGGAGACGCAGCGTGAAGCTATGTACTGCTGTGTTGTCTAAGAATGGAATTAGATACAACTGGGGCTACCCTGTGATGTGTTTCTTCATGATCAACAACAAGAGATACAAGATAACATAGTGTAAACAAGGAATAGATCTTTTGGAAGAACTGGGATTGACGGCTGGAACCTCAAGTGAAGCGGACGAACAGGAGTCGGAGGGAGCATCTAAGTAAGACAATGTGGAAGGAAGAAGGATGTGTGGTGGCAAGGAGAGGAGTAGAAGGGGAACGTGCAAGAAACCAGAAGGAAGTGAAAGAAGAGTTTTTAATGTTGTTGTTTTTTTCCCTTCAATTTTTTATTTTTATTCATTCTTTCTTCTCTCTTCCTTCTTTACTTTTTTCTTTATTTTAATAAATATACACATATTAGGGTAACAATGTTTAAAATAAGGTAATAACCTGGATGGATAAGGACAAAGGATTATTTGGGAGGGATCTATGGGTCAGTTGCCTGGTGGGTGGGTTCGTCTCTCCCCACCCCATCTGGTGTGGCAGGCCGGGGCCATGAAGATAATCTTTGAGGCTGGTAAGGGGGGGGACTGCTTATATATGTAGGGGATGGGTTAGTAGGGTGTGGGGAAGGGGTAGGGTGTGTGTTTTCTTTTTTGATTTCATGGATAGGGACCAACAATTAAAGATGGACAAAGATACGAGATGGATCCAAAGCTGAGAATTACCACTTTGAACGTCAAAGGCCTGGGTTCAGCGTTAAAAAGAAGACGGATTGAAGCACTCCTCAATAAGGACAAGGTGGATATTATATGTTTGCAAGAAACTCACCAAAGGGGGAGGGTAAATGAAATAAAACTGCGGTGGTCTATGACATATGAGAAAGCTTTTGGTTCATCCAAGTCAAGAGGGGTGGCAATTATTATTTCAAAGAAATGTGGTTTTAAGGTGACAAAGGTAAAGAAGGATGTTATGGGAAGATTTATTATAGTATTTGGAATACTGGGAGGTGAATAATATATATTGGTTAATGTATATGCACCAAATGAAAATCAAGAAGAATTTTATCAAAAAGTGATTAAGGAAATGGAGGAGCCACAAAATGGCTTGATAATTATGGCTGGGGATTTTAATATGGTGATGGACAAAAATATTGATAAATCAAATCCAACAGGACAAGACAAGAGAAACAATTTAACGGTATTAAACAAAATAATTAATAAGGAGGGATTGGTTGATGTTTGGAGGGGGGCAAAAGGATTGCAAAGAGGGTATATGTATTATTCACCAGCCACGAAGAATTTTTCTAGAATAGATTATATTTTTGTTTCTAAGACCCTGATGTCAAGGATGATGAGCTCAGAGATAGGTATTATAAAGGTGTCAGATTATGCTTTAGTTAATATGGATATTAAAATAAATAAGGATTATAGAAAAGCAAGGAGATGGAGATTGAGTTGTAATATTTTACAGCACAAACATATAGCAAAGATAGAAAAGGAAATGAGAGAGATTTGGTTGCTTAATGATACAGGAGATTGTACTGAAACTGTAGTTTGGGATACAATGAAGGCAGTGATGAGAGGGATAAGTATTAGGGAGGGAGTGATATTAAGGAAACAACAAGAACAGTTTACTAAAAAGTTAGAAGGTGAGATTAGGGGTCTGGAAATTAAGCTTTTGACAGATAGGGAGAAGAGGGTTTTTGCTGAACTACAAGCTATAAGGAAAGAGTTGGAAAATAAAGATATGGAAAAAGTTCAGAGCAATTTGATTTATATGAAAAGAGAGTTTTTTGAAACTAAATAAGAATTCTAAAATGTCTGCAAGATCCACACAAATAAAAAAAGAACAAAGGATAGTGGGGGTAATTAAGGATAAAAAAGGGAAGGGACATAATCTAATGCAGGATAAATTTAAAATATTTCATGAATTTTATTCAGAATTGTATAAGGCTGGGGATTGTACGGAAGAGAGGATTAATGAGTATATAGGAAAGCATTTTAAAATTAGATTAGTGGAGGAAGATAGAGAAATTATGGAACAACCTTTCTCAGAATTGGAAATAGAATATGCCATAAACAAACTGAAAGAAGGTAAGACCTCCGGACTAGATGGTTTAGGGGCTGAATATTATAAGGTTTTTAAGAAAATGTTAGTTCCAAGATTAAAAAGGTTATTTAATAATATTTTGGAGGGGGGAGAGATCCCCTCTACATGGAAGCAATCTAAGATTATTCTAATCCCAAAGCCAGAGAAGGACTTAACGGAACCAGGTTCCTATAGACCCATTTCCTTAATAAACCAAGATGCAAAATTAATGACAGCAATATTAGCGAGAAGGATGAATAGGTTTATTACTAAATATGTTGGGGTAGACCAGTGTGGTTTTATGCAAGGTAGGCAAATGGCAGATTTAACAAGAAGAGTGTTAAATATAATATATTTAATAAAGAAAAATAAATTGAGAGCTGGGGTAATAGCGCTAGATATTTTCAAAGCCTTTGATTGCGTGGACTGGCCAGCATTAAAATTTTTAATAAAAACTATGGGGTTTGGAGAGAGATTTAGAGGAGTAGTTAATCAATTAAATTCACAAAATGTCGCATCAGTAGTGGTAAATTATGGTTTAACACAGCAAATTTACCTAGGTCGAGGAACCAGACAAGGTTGTCCCCTTTCGCCTATTTTGTTTGCATTGGTAATGGAGATTTTAGCAAATGTATTTAGAGATGATAGGAATATATGTGGGATAGGGATTAGATAGAAGATTAAAATAAATCTTTTTGCAAATGATACTCTTTTGACAATTGAAAACCCTATAGAAAATATGGATAGAATGGAGAATCACTTAAAGGAGTTCAGGGAAGTAACGGGGCTACAGATTAATTGGGACAAATTTATTTATTTATTTATTATATTTTTTAATCGCCCATCTGGCCGGTCACCCGGCCCAATCTAAGTTTTTGTTGTTTAATTAAAGTAAAAGAGAAGAGATGGAAATGTGTAGGGAAAAAAGTAATGTTAAGATTAATAATGTAATTAAATACTTAGGAATTGTAATTCCAAAAGATATAGATAAATTGGGAGAACAGAATTATAGGAAATTAAAGAATGAGGTTAAGAAAAAAATAGAGGAGTATAAAAAAATTGGACTTTCCTGGTTTGGTAGAATTGCTTTGATTAAAATGAAGATTCTGCCCAAGATAATTTTTTTATTTAGGATGATACCAAGTGCGATATCAGATAAAGAACTTAAAGAATGGCAAACAATTATTAAAACACATTGTAATGGAGGGAAAAAGTCTAGGATTACCAAAACAAGATGGTATAAAGCACAAAAAGTAGGGGGTTTGGGTTTGCCAAATTTAAAATGGTATTATATAGCTAATCAATTAAGACATACAGTGGATATTATAGCACGCCCAAAAGAAATAATGTGGTTGGAGTTAGAAACATGTGAACTACGTAGTACTTTGGGGAATATTTTTTTTCAAAAAAATAATAATAAATTGATAAAAAATATAGACAACCCTTTTCTAAGAAGTTTGTTAGAGACTTGGAGTACTATGAGGAACATATTTATACCAAGGATTTCTCCATTAACTCCAATGGTGGCTCTAAATGATTTTCCTGAAAATTTAAGATTGGATTTGGAGGGTAAAAATGTACTGGCTTTTTGGCGAGAGGTTTTTACAGAAATATTGGAAATTATTGGTAAACTTAGAGGTCTGTCCAAAACTAGCATTGTTATCAATAATGGAGAAACTTATTTGCAACCAAAATACGAAGGAATTAATTGTAAACTTGTTAACTGCGGCTAGGCTAATGATAGCAAGAAAATGGAAAGTACAACATGTTTTCCTAATAAATGACTGGTATAAGGAAGTTTTGGATATAGCCCTAAACAATAAACTAACTTGTAGTATCAAATGCAAAAAAGGACAGTTAAAGAAGAATAATTTTATGGATATATGGGATCAATTATTAGACTATGTATTAATAAGGGGAAGGGGAGTATGCCTTGTCAGGATATGTTATATTTTTGGAATTTGGAATTTATTTGATCAAGGGGATGGAAGCATATAAATTGGTCCCTAGGAGGGTGGGGGGTGCACTTTATGATTTATTGTATGTAGTTTAAGTTATATTTTTGTGTTATTCTTGTATTTTGCTATATTTTGTTTTGAAAAGTAAATAAAAATTTAAAAATAAATAAATAAAACAATTACATTCAGCAACAACTCTGCAAGTTATATGCTGTCTAAATGGGGTATTAACTAAGGCTATCTTCTTTATTCAAGGTGTGAGAAAAGGCTGTGTATTAGCACCCACTTCTGAATGACCTAGCTCCTTTATTAAAATTCTCATGCCCCCAAACTAGCTGCCACATGGGTACCATTGTGGTTGTATGCTGATGACTCTGTCTTATTGTCACAATCAAAGCTGGGATTATATCACGTGTTGAAGGCCTTAGCCCATTTTTCTGACATCAATCATTTATAAATTACACCAAAACCAAGTTCTTAGTCTTTTCAAAAATAAAATGAGGGAGGTTTTATTTTGCCAGATCGGTCCAAAATAAAAAAACCCCTCATCCATGACCTAATAGTGGATGAGGCGGCCGATCTGGCATGTATTACCAAGACCTGGGTGGGTGAACAGGGAGGAGTCAATCTCTCCCAGCTCTGCCCACCAGGGTACTTGGTGCAGCATCAGGATAGACCTGAGGGCTGGGGAGGGGGGGCTGCCGTGGTCTATAGGAATTCTATCTCTCTCTCCAGGCTCCCTGTCCATCTGACTACTGGTCTGGAGTGTTTGCACCTTGTGTTGGGCCAGCGGGACAGATTAGGGATTCTGTTGGTGTACCAACAGACTCCCTGGCTGAGCTGACGGAAGTGGTCTCGGTGGCAATGCTGAGGTCTCCCAGACTGTTGGTCCTGGGGGATGTTAACATCCATACTGAGGGCACCTTGTCTGGGGTGGCTCAGGAATTCATGGACTCCATGACAACCATGGGACTGTCCCAACATGTCATCTGCCCAACGCAAGTAGCAGGGCACATTGTAGACTTGGTTTTTTCAGCTGGGCATGGAGATGGTGATCTGAAGGTCGGGGACTTTGAATCGGTCCCCTTGTCATGGTCAGATCACTACCTGCTGAGATTTAGGCTGATGGAAACTTTTCCCCTCTGCAAGGGTGGGGGACCTATTAAGATGATCCGTCCCCAGAGGCTAATGGATCCGGATGGTTTCCAGAGGGCCCTTGGGGGAGGTGGGTTCTGGCTGATATAGCTTGTGGTCCTGTCGAATCCCTGGTCGATCTCTGAAATACAGAGATGGTCTGGGAGGTCGAAACGATCGCTTCTGAGCACCCTCTGTGTAGTAGGGCTCATACAGCTCCGGGGTATACCCCAGAGCTGAAAGTGATGAAACAAAACAGGAGACGGCTTGAGTGCAGATGGAGAAATATTCCTAGTGGCTGCAATCAAGCCCTGGTATGTGCTTATAGCCAGGTATATCTAGAGGCAGTGAGGGTGGCAAAGAAACAATATCTCACTGCCTCGATCCAATCGTCTCTTTGCCGCCCAGCGGAGCTCTTTAGGGTCATCTGGGGCCTATTATACACTGGCCCCAGGGACATCATCAACCCATCTGATGCCCGCTGCAATATATTTGCTAGGCACTTCCAGAAAAAAATTGCTTGCATCTGCAGGGACTTAGACTCCAATGTTATAGCAGCTGAATCAGGTGAGGTACCCGGAGCAGAGCTTGGTACAGTTATTTTGGATGAGTTTCAGTTGGTACAGCTCGAGGATGTTAACAAGGTGCTTGGATGGGTTCATGCAACCACCTGTGTTCTGGATCCTTGCCCCGCTTGGCTTATAAAAACTAGCAGGGAGACAACGGTCAGTTGGGCTGGAGAGGTGATCAATGCCTCCTTGCGAGAGGGAGTGTTCTCATGTCACCTGAAACAGGCGGTGGTGAGGCCACTCCTGAAGAAACCCTCTCTGGACCTGGAAGATCTTAATAACTTTAGGCCGGTGGTGAATGTTCCTTCCCTAGGCAAGGTCCTTGAGCGGGTGGTGGCCAATCAGCTCCAGGCGCTCTTGGGTGAGGCTGATTATCTGCATTCATTTTAGTCAGGGTTCAGGCCTGGTTTTGGCACAGAAACAGCATTGGTCGCCCTGTATGATGACCTATGTCAGAAGAAAGACAGGGGGAATGTGACCCTGTTGATACTCCTGGATCTCTCAGCGGCTTTCAATACCATCGACCATGGTATCCTTCTGGGCAGCTGTCTCAGTTGGGAGTGGGGGTACTGCATTGCAGTGGTTCCGCTCCTACTTGGATGGATGGCTCCAGAAGGTGGTGCTTGGGGAATACTGCTTGGCCCCATGGACTCTCCAGTATGGGGTTTCTCAGGGGTCGGTCTTATCCCCTGTGCTATTTAATATCTACATGAAACCACTGAGTGGGATCATCCGGAGTTTTGGACTGCGTTGCCCTCAGTACACTGATGACACGCAGCTCTATTTCTCCTTTTCATCTTCAGCAGGTGAGGCTGTCAATGTGCGGAACCGTTGCCTGGTTGCAACAACGGACTGGATGAGGGCTGTCAAACTGAGGCTTGACCTGATTCTAACCAACAGAGACGAGTTAGTGGATAAAGTGGCAGTTTCGGGAACTCTGGGGGGAAGTGACCATGTTATACTTGAGTTCTTGATACTAAGGGAAGCAAAAGCTGAGTGTAGCCAAACGCGTACCCTGGATTTTAGGAAAGCCAATTTTAACAAATTCAGAACAATGATAAGTAAGGTCCCATGGCAAGCGACTCTAATGAGAAAAGGAGCCCAGGAGGGGTGGGAGTTTTTAAAAAAGGAAATTTTAAAGGCACAATTGCAAACAATTCCCACAAGGAAAAAAGGCAGAGGGCAACAGAAGAAGCCAATGTGGCTTCACAATAAACTTTTTTGAAAACAAAAAAGGACATGTATAGGAAGTGGAAGGAAGGACAGGCTACAAGGGAAGAGTACAGGCAGGTAGCACAGAAGTGCAGGAACAGTGTCAGGAAGGCTAAAGCTGAGAATGAGCTAAGGTTAGCGAGGGATGCTAAAGACAACAAGAAAGCTTTCTTCAGATACATGCATAGTAAAAGACAGAGGAAAGAAATGGTGGTTCAACTACGCAATGAGGATGGCAAATTGATAACAGAAGACAAAGAAAAGGCAGAAATGTTCAATTCCTACTTCGGCTCGGTACTTCTCCCAAAAGAGGGTCTATGACACCCCCTGGCAAACCTGAAGTGCAGACTGAAGGGGCAGGATTGCAGCTTGAGATTGATAGGCAAATGGTCAAGGAGCACCTGATTACTCTGAACGAGTTTAAATCTCCAGGGCCTGACGAGCTGCATCCTAGAGTAATAAAGGAACTGGCAGAAGAACTCTCAGAACTACTGTCTATTATCTTTGAGAAATCATGGAGGACAGGTGAAGTGCCAGATGACTGGAGGAGGGCAAATGTTGTTCCCATCTTCAAAAAGGGCAAGAAGGAAGAACCTGGGAACTATAGGCCAGTCAGTCTGACATCAATCCCTGGGAAAATTTTGGAGCAGATTATAAAAAAGTCAGTCTGCAATCACCTTGAAAACAATGCAGTGATTACTAGAAGCCAGCATGGATTTGTCAAGAACAAATCCTGCCAGACTAATCTGATCTCATTTTTTGATCAGGTAACCTCCCTTGTGGACTATGGGAATGCTGTGGACATCATATATCTGGACTTCAGCAAAGCTTTCGACAAAGTGCCTCATGGTATCCTGATTAGCAAGCTAGCTAAAAGTGGGCGAGATGGAACAATTATCAGGTGCTATCCAGGTGATAACTGTTACTCTTTGATCGGGTAACCTCCCTTGTGGACTGTGGGAATGCTGTGGACATAATACAGCATTGAAGCATATATCTGGACTTCAACAAAGCTTTCAACAAAGTTAGCAAGCTAGCTAAAAGTGGGCTGGATGGAACAACTATCAGGTGGATCCACAATTGGCTACAGAATCGGACTCAAAGAGTGCTTATCAATGGTTCCTTCTCAAACTGGGGAGAGGTAACGAGCAGGGTACCACAGGGCTCGGTCCTGGGCCCAGTGCTCTTCCAACATTTTTATTAATGACTTGGATGAGGAGGTACAGGGAATGCTTATCAAATTTGCAGATGACACAAAGTTGGGTGGAACAGCTAATACTCTGGAAGACAGAAATAAAATTCAAAGCGACCTCGATAGGCTGGAGCGCTGGGCCGAAAACAACAGAATGAAATTTAATAGGGGTAAATGCCAAGTGCTGCACCTAGGGAAAGGAAACCAAATGCAGAGTTACAGAATGGGGGACACTTGGCTCAACAATACTACAAGTGAGAAGGATCTTGGAATTGTGGTAGATCACCAACTGAATATGAGCCAGCAATGCGATGTGGCTGCAAAGAAGGCAAATGCTATTTTGGGCTGCATTAATAGAACTATAGCTTCCAAATCGCGGGAAGTGATAATTCCCCTTTACGATTCCCCACTGGTTAGGCCTCATCTTGAGTACTGCGTCCAGTTCTGGGCACCACACTTTAAGAAGGACGTAGACAAACTGGAGAGGGTTCAGAGGCGGGCAACAAGGATGATAAAGGGACTGGAAACAAGGCCCTATGAGGAGAGACTGAAAGAACTGGGCATGTTTAGCCTTCAGAAGAGGAGACTGAGGGGAGATATGATCGCACTCTTCCAGTACTTGAAGGGTTGTCACACAGAGGAGGGCCAGGATCTCTTCTCTGTCATCCCAGTTTGCAGGACACGGAATAATGGGCTCAAGTTACAGGAACCTAGATTCCACCTAAACATCAGGAAAAATTTCCTGACTGTCAGAGCAATAAGACAATGGAATCAATTACCTAGGGAGGTGGTGGGCTCTCCCACTCTGGAGGCATTCAAGGTGCAGCTGGACAGCCATCTGTCAGGGATGCTTTGACCTGGATTCCTGCATTGAGCAGGGGGTTGGACTCGATGGCCTTGTAGGCCCCTTCCAACTCTACTTTTCTATGATTCAATCCAGACAAGACTGAGATGCTGTTAGTGGGTGGTTCCTCTGACCGGATGGAGGGTGTTCAACCAGTTCTGGATGGGGTTGTACTCCCCTTGAAGGAGCAGGTTTGTAGATTGGGGGTGCTCCTGGAGCCATCTTTGTCACTTGAGGCTCAAGTGGCCTCAGTGGCAAGGAGTGCCTTCTACCAGCTCCGCCTGGTGGCCCAGCTATGCCCCTATCTGAACAGGGATAGCCTGGTCTCAGTAATCTACGCTCTGGTAATCTCTAAGCTAGACTACTGCAATGCACTCTACGTAGGGCTGCCATTGAAGATTGTTCAGAAGCTGCAGATTGTGCAAAATGCAGCAGCCAGACTTATCACGGGGACCATACACTAGTTCTGGCCTGTTTGCACTGGCTGCCAATATGCTTCTGAGCCGAATTCAAGGTGCTGGTTTTAACTTATAAAGCCCTACACGACTTAGGACCACAATACCTGACGGAACACCACTCCCAACCGCAATCTACCCAGACACTGCTGCACAACATCTGGGGCTCTCCTCTGACTGCCGCCTCCAAGGGAGTCTCAGTTGGTGGCAACGAGGAGGGCCTTCTCAGTGGTAGCCCCCCAATTGTGGAATAAGCTCCCCACTGAGGCCGCCTGGCACCAACCTTACTATCTTTCCAGCGCCAGGTTAAGACTTCCCTCTATGCCAAGGCATTCAATATTTAACTGTTTAAAATAGCACATGGGGGGGGGGGGATTGTCACCTGTAGGCTTAGTTTTATTAACTATTCAGTATTGTCATTTTAAACTGCTTTTTTAAATTCAGTTTTAAACTTTTTAACTACATTGTATGTTTTATTGTTAGTTTTCATGTGGATTATTATTTGTATGAATTGTTGTGAATCGCCCAGAGAGCTTCGGCTATGGGGCGGTATAGAAATGAAAATAATAATAGTAGTAGTAGTAGTAGTAGTAGTAGTAGTAGAAGAAGAAGAAGAAGAAGAAGAAGAAGAAGAAGACGACGACGACGACTACATAGCTCGGCTCTCCAAGGAAATCCAAGTATCTTGGTATTTATTTTCATCATATTTTAAAATAGAGTCTTCAGAGATCTTCTGCACTCAAGTTGGCACCTAATAGCACAGCAGATCTTCAAAGATTCTATTTTTTAACGGGTAGTCGATTAATACCATACATATGGTGTTACAAGTATTTCATGCTAAGATTATAATCTAGTTCCTATATGGGGTAGCCATTTGGATACAGGTCATAAATAATGAGGTTGAAAGATTTCAGTCACTTTTCCGCAAAACAATTCTTAGGGTCCCTAGGTGTCTGACTAATGTAGAATTGTGCTTGGAAACTGATTAAATTCCATAACATGTACAGCTTGGGCATCTACTCTATCTAGATGGATTAAATTTTGTTTTGACCAACTGGACTCTTGCTACTGTCTTATGATCTGGAAAGACTCTTATAGAAATAGCTGGGTGAAGGCTCTACCTCCATTTGAATTTTTTTCTTTGAAAAGGAAAAGGCAAAAAAACTTTTGTTAAGAATGTATGATACGGAATGGCAAAATTTGGTAACCTTGGCAGCTAAATTTTGTTCTTCTATTTTTGGCATGAAATCACCAACTGGGAGCAAAGGGGCTAACGATCTAAGAACTCCACATGTTTATAAGCCTTGGGCTGCATTTACACTGGTCCATATGAACGCTCTGCCATCTGCCATGACAGAGGAGATTCAATAAGGATTCTTCATTGCAACCTTGTTGTCCCCATGTTTCAGGGGTTTTAGAGACTGTAATGCGTGTTTTATTATATTGCAATTTCTATTGGGATATTAGGAGATAAATGATTGCACCTTTATTATTTCCTGACAGAGACAATCTGTTTCATGTATCTTACTGTGTACCCAACACCATTCCTGTAGTTACTGGAAAAGTTGCTAAGTTTTTCTGTAGCAGTTAAGTTGAGAGCTTAGTTAACCTGTTTTTTATTTGCTCAGCATGGATGATACATTGTTCTATACATCTTTATATAAATACTTTGTTGCTCTATATGTTTTTTTTTGTATATGTATATATATATATATATATATATATATATATCTTATACCTTGCTTTTGCAATCTGGTCATGGACTGCAAGAAACGGATTTGGAATAAAGGTTATTAATGCTTTGACTTTTTTTTAATAAATAGCTATAGATTGTAGAGCAGGTTCTGAAACAGGATTTTGCATTAAATTCATAGGTTCTTCATGGTATAGTAGAATTCTAGGGTTTAATCCATTTTTTCACATTTTGTATCACTAATTATTTGCGATTATCACAATTTGTTATCTTTTTTTGAGATACTATTTGCATGCTGTGTAACTATGCAATTAAAATACACATACCAAATGTATTTTAACATATACTCTGCGGGTTTTGTCTCCTAACTGCATGTATTAGAAAATGCCATACAGATTGGAAAAATTGTGGAGAACAGTCATTTTATTGCTGGGACATGTGGGTAGGTGCTGTTGCACTCATGTCCTGCTTGTGGGATCCCGTGGGCAGCTGGCTGGCCACTGTGTGAACAGAATGCTGGACTAGATTGACCCCTCTTCTTATGTTATTAGACTACTGGAGGGTTGAAAGTTTTGAAACTGGACTGCATTTGCTAATAACTAGGGAATAACATGGCAGAAGCGTTAACAATATTTGTCTTAATTCATATTTTGTCCTTACCTCTCTGGCACTAAAACCTCTGTACTTTCTTGGCGTTTTATCCGGGGTGGAGCAGGCCTTGCGCTGCTGGGTCGTGGTAGTCTTCTGTGAAGTGTGTTAAACGTTGTATCAAATCAGGTCATGAAACCACTTATTTTGAATGAATCCCCAAAACCCAATCATTTCAGATCTTGATACATCTTTCTCAATAAAGAGTATGTATTGTAATAACAGAAAGAAACCTGTAATTCTTAACTAATTATATTCTAATCATCGTGAACACGGGGGGGGGGGGGGAATCTAAACCTAAACAAAAATCCATCCAAAGATTAGTACATTAAACTCCATTTATTTTGATGAAAAATAGTTAAGCACATGTTTTACTTCTACTGAAATCAATGGGACTGAAAAATACTTAATTTGGGCTGAGAAGTGCCCTACTTCTGTTTGCATAAGATTAAGGGATATAGAGAACTAACCCAGTTTTCCCTATAAGAATAACCTTTCCCACTGACATGGCAAGAGTTAAACAGTTTTAAAATTCTAATCGGGCCAAACAGGTGCAGATTCTGACCCACATACTTCAATTAATTTAACATTAGCAATACAAATCAACGCAAATATTTCTTACAATTTGGGCTTCTAAAATTAGGTTCATGATAACATGGATTTTTCATTTTTCTCCAGGATACATTGCTCTTGATCCAGGGCTCTGAGTATGCCCTGTTTGTACATATAGGTCATGCTCAGGAAGGCTTCCACATTCATTCCAACAGAGCAGAGGTGTTGAAGCTCTTTCAGCCCGAGGGCAAATTCAATTTCAGAGCAGGGCCGAAGGCAAAGAGGTGGAGCAAAACAAATAAATAAAATACCAGCATATTTTAGCTTAAGGGTGCTGAACATGCAAAGGATTCCATCCTAAAGATCTTGCTCCTAGTAACTAAGCCTTAGGAAAAGCATTTCAACATTTTAGAATGGGGAAAAACTGCACATAAGCCAGGAAACCACCAAATGATCGGTGGTCGGGGGAAAGGGTGTGTGACCATCTGGAGAACACAGGAGGGCCAGATTGGGACCCCATGAAAGCTGGACATGGCCCCCAGACCTAAGATTCTGCACCCATACAATAGAGGAAGCTATTCTGCATATGTGGCAGAGCGTTCTCCTACAAATGGACCTTGAGAGCTTGTTTGGCGGTTCTAGCAGGGAAGCGCAACTATCATATAACCTTGAATGGTACACTCCTATCTTGGATGGTTTTCCTCTTTTACTGGGTGTGCAGCTTCAGTGGGGATACACATGGAGCTGGGAGGAAGGGAGGGGACATGCACCTAGCAAGCCAAACCAGTCAAATCAACTTTGGTAATCAATGGGGTGACAGATGTCACAGCAAGATTGTCCTCACATCTGCCTTCTCCACTGATATGAACAGAGAATCTCTATTCCTGTCTGTGTGCGAGAAGGCATTGCTATGTTAGCAAGTATGTTCTTTTAGATAAGATTGTATCCAAGGAGTAAAGAATTAAGATGCTTCTAGTCTGAAATGCATGTACAACAGTAAATTTTACTATTTGTTACTGCAATTTTGATTCTGTTCAGGTATAATACATATTATTAAAAAGCACCATACAATTTAAAGATGAAACAACAGAAAACAAGAAAAATCAGGAGTAAACCATATCCCAGGAATTATATAGACAGTGAGAGACAGACAGACAGACGTGTGTCACTAACCAGCTTCCCTCATAACCATAGTTTAAAATTCAAAACTTTCAAATGATGGTTTCAAATGCTTGTTTACAAGGGAACTAATTAACATTATGAAGGTTGGCACTTCTTCACATGCAACTCAAAACCACATTTAATGTCAACAAGGGAATGGATGGGGAAAATTTCCTCTGGAAGAAGGAAGCCTATGACCGAGCGGCTAGCTCCCCATTTGTCAACATTGCATCTCTATCAGACCTTTTACTATTCATTGGCATCTGATAAATTCTCTAACTATAGTAAATATCTAATGGGCTTAGCATGTAACATAAAGCCATGGTTTAGTATTACATGCCCAAGCTGGAATGAACCTGAGTGAAGCTTCAGGCTCACATGCTCCCTCTCCATTCTCCTTCTACTGAATGGTTGGGAGAAGGACTTTGCTAGCATTGCAGCTTGAGATTGACAGGCAAATGGTCAAGGAGCACCTGATTACTCTGAACGAGTTTAAATCTCCAGGGCCTGCTGAGCTGCATCCTAGAGTAATAAAGGAACTGGCAGAAGAACTCTCAGAACTACTGTCTATTATCTTTGAGAAATCATGGAGGACAGGTGAAGTGCCAGATGACTGGAGGAGGGCAAATGTTGTTCCCATCTTCAAAAAGGGCAAGAAGGAGGAACCTGGGAACTATAGGCCAGTCAGTCTGACATCAATCCCGGGGAAAATTTTGGAGCAGATTATAAAAAAGTCAGTTTGCAAGCACCTTGAAAACAATGCAGTGATTGCTAGAAGCCAGCATGGATTTGTCAAGAACAAATCCTGCCAGACTAATCTGATCTCATTTTTTGATCAGGTAACCTCCCTTGTGGACTGTGGGAATGCGGTGGACATCATATACCTGGACTTCAGCAAAGCTTTCGACAAAGTGCCTCATGATATCCTGATTAGCAAGCTAGCGAAAAGTGGGCTAGATGGAACAACTATCAGGTGGATCCACAATTGGCTACAGAATCGGACTCAAAGAGTGCTTATCAATGGTTCCTTCTCAAACTGGGGAGAGGTAACGAGCGGGGTACCACAGGGCTCGGCCCTGGGCCCAGTGCTCTTCAACATTTTTATTAATGACTTGGATGAGGAGGTGCAGGGAATGCTCATCAAATTTGCAGATGACACAAAGTTGGGTGAAACAGCTAATACTCTGGAAGAAAGAAACAAAATTCAAAGCCATCTCGATAGGCTGGAGCGCTGGGCCGAAAACAACAGAATGAAATTTAATAGGGATAAATGCCAAGTGCTGCACCTAGGGAAAGGAAACCAAATGCAGAGTTACAGGATGGGAGACACTTGGCTCAACAATACTACAAGTGAGAAGGATCTTGGAATTGTGGTAGATCACAAACTGAATATGAGCCAGCAATGCGATATGGCTGCAAAGAAGGCAAATGCTATTTTGGGCTGCATTAATAGAACTATAGCTTCCAAATCGCGTGAAGTGATAATTCCCCTTTACTCAGCACTGGTTAGGCCTCATCTTGAGTACTGCGTCCAGTTCTGGGCACCACACTTTAAGAAGGACGTAGACAAACTGGAGAGGGTTCAGAGGAGGGCAACAAGGATGATAAAGGGACTGGAAACAAGGCCCTATGAGGAGAGACTGAAAGAACTGGGCATGTTTAGCCTTCAGAAGAGGAGACTGAGGGGAGATATAATTGCACTCTTCCAGTACTTGAAGGGTTGTCACACAGAGGAGGGCCAGGATCTCATCTCGATCATCCCAGTTTGCAGGACACGGAATAATGAGCTCAAGTTACAGGAATGTAGATTCCACCTAAACATCAGGAAAAAATTCCTGACTGTCAGAGCAATATGACAATGGAACCAACTACCTAGGGAGGTGGTGGGCTCTCCCACTCTGGAGGCATTCAAGGTGCAGCTGGACGGCCATCTGTCAGGGATGCTTTGACCTGGATTCCTGCATTGAGCAGGGGGTTGGATGGCCTTGTAGGCCCCTTCCAACTCTACTTTTCTATGATTCTGTGGTTTAGTTTCACTTTCCACTAATCCTGGCTTATCATTACATACAAACCAAAGATCATGGTTTAAAACTAACTCTGGTTTGTAGGTAACAATAAGCCAGGATTAATGGAAAGTGAAACTAAACACTAGCAAAGTCCTTCTCCTAGCTGTGTGAGAGATGCGGGGGGCGGGGGTGCCTTGCTTGGGCTTCTTCCAGCTTGTGACATAATGCTAAACCTGTCAGGTTCCATGCCGTCTGCGAAACGAGAATGTCTCCTGATGCCGACTCACACAGGGTCTTGTGATTGTTGGAAGACAATAAGTGAGGTAACTGTCCTATTTATAGGTACAGGTTTATGCCTATAAAGGTGAAGCCAGCATGCTGTTACTTCACTAATCCTTCTCTTTCTTCTCTGGACTGCTCTGCCTCTGGATGATGTAATTAGACAGAGCCATCTCTTCTGGGTAAGAGAAACCTGCATTGCTTGCCTTCTTCCCATGTAATTTTTATCCTGGAAGACAATCTTACTCGGTCACGAGTGATCGCCTGACTGACTGGGTCTTACAAAGAATAAATGCTTTAATCTCAACAAACTTCTCGTCTCTCCTTCTGTGCATGGTGCTAGGGATAACAACTGAAGAAGCTTTCACCCTCAGTCGATCTCACATCTGGTTATGGGCCCAGTTTCGCAGGGGAGTAGCAGTGTTTGAAGATTTGCTGTTTACTGCTGCAGCAGCTGGAACGTTGCTGAAGTGAGTGCTAATAACAGCAGCTCGTGCAGACAGCAGGATGGCTGCAGAATGCAGAGACAAAGGTTTTCCTTTTCCACAGCTGACAGATACTAATTTTTCGATTTAGAGTCAATGTATGGAAGCCTATCTTCGTGTAGAGGGCGTTTGATACGCAGTGACAGATGATCCACCAGCGGCTATGATAGCAGCGTGGACCATGGCCAATCGGAAAGCAAGTGCATTTATCACTTTGGGAGTGTCTGATCAACAGCTGGTCAATGTCCGGGCACCACGGACTGCTAAACTCAAGTGGGAGGCGCTACAGGCTATTCACCTCCGTCGGGAGACTGGATCTACAACTGTTGTTTTTTTAAAACTGGATCATGCTGAACTAGCTCCAGGTGGTGATGTATGTGCTCATTTGAGGTATCTGTGGTTGCTACGTGATGAGTTGTTATCTTGGAAAGTCGAGATACCGGATTTACAATTCTGTTATGTTTTACTCAGCAGCTTGGATTTTTGTTTTGAGAGCATAGCTGCTCAATTGGCAGCCCTTCCAGTGGCACAGCTGACTGTGGAACTGATCCAAGCCAGGGTTATGGCAGAAGTGGATCGCCGTGTAGCAGCAAATTACCACGGAGAGCCCGAACAAAAGTCTGTATCGAACAGCAGGGGCGTGGTTTCAGCTAGCGAAGAATCAGCATCAGCATTGAAAGTGAAACGCTGTTTTTCTTGTGGGAAGACAGGCCACTTCTGGAAGGATTGCAAGCAGAAGAAAAAAGCAGCTGTAAAACAGCAGGGGCGTCTAAGCCTACCTCTGGTGCTAAAGCATTGTTTACTGAGACAACATCAAAGGCAAAGTCGAGGTCTTATTTTGTCTTCGACAGCGGAGCTACCTGTCACATGTGTAGAGACAAATTTCTGTTTAAGACTTTAGCTAAACAGAAAGGGACCATTCATCTTGCAAATGGTCAGGTGTTTGACAGTTATGGGTTTGGAACTGTGTTTCTTGAAAGTTTGAACACTACAATCAAGAATGTGTTATATGCTCCTGAATTGTCAGAAAATGTACTGAGTATTTCTCAACTGACTGATCAGGGGTTTATTGTAAAATTCTCTGTAGCTAAATGTGAAACACTTGAAAAATTGAAAAGTATTTTTATATAGGAAGCTAAGAGATGGTTTATTTCTTTTATCATACAGTATTTGTAATGATGCAGAAGAAATAGAGGGTTGTAATGTTGCAACTTCAAAGGTAAATGCTCCTGTGCATGACAAGTGCATTCATGCATATCACAGAATGTTTGGTCATTTAAATTTTCAGGCTGTGAAGAAAATGCAAACAGTGGTTGAAGGTATGCATTTGAAAAATGGTAATTTTCACATGAAATGTATTTCTTGTGCACAACGCAAGGTGAAGCAAGCTCCCAAGGGTAAACAAACTGGGAGGCAAGCTGAAAAACCATTTCAATTTGCTCATGGTGATCTTGTGGGCCCTCTAACAGTTTCAAGAGGAGGGGCACGTTATTTCATGGTGTTAATTGATCAATACATGAGGTACACGTTTGTGTACATGTTAGAAAGGAAAGCTGAAGCATGGACAAATTCAAGGCATTTTGTGCTCGGGTGGTAAACAAGCATAATACCCGTGTTACCTGTTTCTTTTCAAATATTTTGCGGGGGGGGGTTCAATTCAGCGCAATTTTACGCATTTCTAACAGAACGTGGTATTGAACACATGGTTGCTAGTCCACACACACCATGGCAAAATGGATTGTGCGAAAGGGCAAATCAAACGCTCTTACAGGGAATTTGTTGCCTTTTAACTGATGCTAATTTGGCTGATGTGTTTTGGGCAAAAGCTCTGAATTGTTTCAATTATGTACACAATAGAAGTTTCAGTTCTATGTTGAATTGTACACCTTATGAAAAGCTGTATAACAAGAAACCTTCTGTGAAACATTTCAGGATTTTGGGGTCTGATATGTGGGTGCACACTCCTCAGAGCCAAAAGTTAGACAAGAGAGGCTTGCATGGGATTTTTCTTGGATATGGAAAGGGGCATATCGTGTTCTCATGTCTGACACTCAGACTGTAAGGTTGTCTAGAAGTGTTGAGTATAATGCTAATTGGGAAAAGGTTGGGATTTTTCAACCCTATTCTGTGGATGTTACTGCTTCTGATGAATCAAGTTCAGAGTCAGAATCAGATACAGAATCAGAATACAAAAGCATTAAGAGTACTCCAAAACACTCAGATGAATCTGACACCTCTGATACACCACATGGTTCAGAGGATGAGGCTGAACAAAAAACTTTGTTCACCATTGGTGCAGGTTCATTGAAACAAGAACCTGATACCTCTGATGAGGAAAGGAAAAGGTTGCGTAGATCAAAACGTCCTACTAAACAACCTGTGAGATATCAGGATGAATTTGCTGGAAAAGCCATTTTTGAACCTCAAAGTTACAAAGAGATGGAAAAATTGTCTGCTATGGATGCTAAGCCATGGCTTAAGGCTATGCAAGCTGAGTTGAATTCTTTGGACAAGAACAAAACATGGAAGTTGGTAAAGAAACAGCCTTCCATGAAATTCATTGACAGCAGATGGATTTTTAAAGTGAAAACTGACCACACTGGAAAGGTTGTGCGTCATAAAGCGAGATTGGTTGCTCATGGTTTTGCTCAAGTTGAAGGGCTGGATTACCACAAGATGTTCGCACCTACAATTCACTTTGAAACAGTCAGACTGATGTTTAAGATTGCTGCTGAGAGAAATCTGAATATTTCACATTTGGATGTTACAACAGCGTTTTTGTATGGGAAACTGTCTGAGAACATTTACATGTTACCGCCAGATGGTGTTACTGTTGAAAAAGACGTGGTTTGTCAGTCACAGAGGTCTCTGTATGGACTCAAGCAAGGTGCTGGAATTCTGTTTTAGCTCAAACATTGCTGGATTTGGGATTTGCACAGGGAGTGGCAGATCAATGTTTGTTTAAAGAGGAACAGGGACATAAACTGTATGTGCTTTGTTATGTTGATGATCTTTTGGGGGGGTTTTGGACTGATAAAAAGCAGTATGATAAATTGATCCAGGATCTGAAATCTCATTTTGAGTTTAAACTCCTTGGTAACGTAACCAACTATCTATCTTTAGAAGTTGAAAGAGACCAAGAGGGGAGTATTTTGCTGCATCAAACCAGGAAAATCATGGATGTGATTGAGAAACTACATTTGGAGAATGCTAACTCAGTGGAGACTCCAATGGTTGTGGATTTTCAAGCACATGCTGATGGCAAACAGTCTGAGAATGCTACACTGTACAGAAGCATATTGGGGCAGTTGAGCATCATTGCGCATGCAACAAGGCCAGATATTGCTGTCAGCTTGGAAAGCTCTGAAAAGAGTTGTGCGTTATCTGAAGGGAACATTTCACTTCAGACTACGTTTTACAACTCAGGGGGCTTACAGATTCACGCAGATGCCAGTTTTGGTAGTGATAGTAAGGACAACAAAAGCACATCTCGGGTTTGTTATTTCTATAACCATGCTTTGTTTGATTGGTCTTGCAAAAAACAATCATCTGTATATCTGAGTTCAACTGAAGCTGAATTGAATGCATTGAATTATGCTGTTGTAAATCTTGAATGGTTACTGCAATTGTTTAAAGATGCTGGGATTAATGTGGAAAAACCTATTACAGTTTTTCAGGACAACCAAGCCAGTATTGCTATTTTGAAAACAGATAGCAATAGACAAAGAACCAAGTATTTGCAAATAAAACTGAGTCATGCAAAGGAATACATCAGGAGTGGTCCAATGATGGTTCAATTTCTGGCAGGTAGAGATATCCCTGCAGATCTTTTGTCAAAGCCTTTTGGTAAGGAACAGCATCAGAAACTAACAAAACTGTTGCTGTTGCATTAGGGTGACACCTCGTTTGCCGTCTATACGGAAAGCAGGAGGATGCCAGGTTCTGTGCCATCTGCAAAACGAGAATGTCTCCTGATGCCCTGACTCACACAGGGTCTTGTGATTGTTGGAAGACAACAAGTGAGGTAACTGTCCTATAGTTTATAGGTTTATAGGTTTATGCCTATAAAGGTGAAGCCAGCATGCTGTTACTTCACTAATCCTTCTCTTTCTTCTCTGGACTGCTCTGCCTCTGGATGATGTAATGAGACAGAGCCATCTCTTCTGCGTAAGAGAAACCTGCATTGCTTGCCTTCTTCCCATGTAATTGGGTCTTACAAAGAATAAATGCTTTAATCTCAACAAACTTCTCGTCTCTCCTCCTTCCGTGTGTGGTGCTGGGGATAACAGCCGAAGAAGCTTTCACCCTCAGTCGATTTCACAAAACCATGGTTTAGCATTGCATGAGAACCAGGTCAATGTGTCCCAAGCCATTTTCAGTTTAAATATATGGAGCACAATCCAACCAAAGTGAAGCACTTTTACATACCATTGACTTCAATGGAACAATGAAGCATGTTTAAAACTTTGTCACTGAAATAAGTGGCATTTAAATGTTAACAGTGGCTGGATTGTATCTCAAATGTTCAACCATAGTAATATAGTTAGTATACATTTAATGATAGGAAGGATACGCAGACAGACCTTTGGGTGACTTGAAGAGGAAGTTCATTAGTAATTTCATTATTCTCAGAAACAACTATTTTTTCAGGAGCAGCAGTGTTCAGAACATCTCCCTCTATTAAATAAAACAATTCTGTTATATGTCATTTTGAAAACTGCATTTATATCAAATGCTTTTAACACTCCTTTTCTAATCCTATTCAAACTGATTATAGACTTCCCTGCATAGTTTTTAGCATGTTGCAGAGCTAAAATCAGTATTGCATATGAAAGCAGAGCCAATATGTAACATCTCTCTCCTTTACTACATATACAATATATTCTACCAAAAAATGAAATTAATAATATATTCATGTTAATCTACTGATCTGAATACAAAACAACATATTTCCAAGTTCCACATTACTGAAGTTAAAATACACTAAAGACATACTAGTGTATGGTTTGTCTTAAAATTCATTATTCATTTTACCTGCATCGCTGGATGATTCACCTGCAATATAAATGCATATTGATTACTTTTCAGACATAGGAGCAATTCAAAAATAGATCAGACATTGTGCTGTTTGTATGGAGGACAGGGGCAGCAAATCTTGTTGATTACTGACTCACTGTCCTGAAGTTGCTAAAAGGTACAAGCCCACTGAAGTCTCTGAGGTGAGGATGTGCAGTGTGTGTGTGTGTGTGTGTACACACACATGTGAACAATAGGGAGGGGAGGGAACATGCAAGCATACATCAACATTGCACACTTCCCCCAACCCATTCCAGGGTGCCATGTATTTTGACACTGGAAAAACAGCACACATCTCTTGAGCTCTCCAAACAGCAAGTCGTTAATTAGAAATAATAACTCTTGCCCACATCAGTTTCTATTGATTTTCCAGAGAAAAATGGTTGAAAAGAAGAAGTCCATACTTTATAACTAAGATAGTGAGGAAAACAAATCCCAAATGTATTGTGGTAATTATGTTTAGAAAGCTAATAGGAATAATTATTAGGCAGTGGTTGTGTCTGCACATCTCAGTATTGCGAACAATCCGGTATCCTTGTGCACCCTGCTGGATTGCTCCCCACTTGGCTCCTTCTGCAAATGGTAGCAGCTAAACGAACTGCAGACCTTCCATCCATGGTTTGTTTGTGATATGTGAACCAGGAATAAGCCAGAGACAAGCCAGAGTGTTCATACATCAAGATAAACTAACTGGATGGAAGGTCTGTGGTTTGTTTAGCAGCTCCTGCTTGCAGCAGGAGCGGAAGACATTAAAATGGAAGAAAAACTTTTAACATGAAGTACGCAACACCTGAACTGCAAACGGTAAGGTGCAAAGAAAAAGTGGTTTAAAAAACATAAATAAAATTTAATCATATGATCCAAAATATACCTTCCAAAGAGAGTACTGAAGAAGTGCCTACTGTTTCGCTTACCTCTCTGTTTTACTGCAATTTCTGCTTCAACTTTTCCATGCAAAACAGTTGCTTTTTTTTCATCTGCAAGTCTAGCTGCAATGCTATTAGCTCCCATTACTCCTAGCATAAAAGTTTTTTAGTTGGAAGTCATTAAACTAGTTAAAGGACAAAGTGCTGTGCTAGATATTACTTTAACTCATTGTTCAACACAGGTACATAGACCTTCCAGCCTTTGAAGCAGCCTTCCCCATCCTGGCAGCCTCAAGAGGTGTTGAACTACAAGTCCCATCATCCCCAGCCATCTGGAAGGCCTGTTTTAAAGGCTCTGCCAAAACATGCTTTCCAAAGGTCCTGGAACCTAGAAACTACTGTGGAATTTCCAGATTCTAGGCCAGTGTTCTCCAACCTTGGGTCCCCAGATGTTTTTGGTCTACAACTCCCAGCATGCCTCAGCCAGCTGGCTGGGGCATGCTGGGAGTTGTAGGCCAAAAACATCTGGGGACCCAAGGTTGGAGAACACTGTTCTAGGCTGACAGGCTAGCGGAGCTCTCACATTCACACCCTCCGTAATTCCCCACCATTAGATATAGCAGCAGACAATCTCTCTGACCATACAGGAAAGGAAATGGCAAACATCCCACCCAGCAGCCATGTCTCTGCAACAGAAGGGAAGAACTCTTGCATTTTGTGAGCCCCCAACTATTTTCCATTGACAAACTTCTGCTCTAAACCTATTAGCAATACTTGTCATTGAACAGTAATAATAATAATGAAGTAGGTCTTTACAGCAACCCTGTAAGGTAGGTCACTATTATTATCCTATACCACAGATAAGGGAATGAGTCTGAGTGAGACTGACTTAGTGAGTTTCCAGCAGATGCAAGATTTACACCAGGGATTTCTGATTCATAGCTTGGTCTCATAGCCACTACCCTACACCAGCTCTCTTGGATTCTAAAACATTTAAGAACACTTCTGTTGATTTGATACAAGACCAATTATATGGTAAAACTGAGATTGCATGATTGTATTGGTTATTAAATATTGACACCTATTCAGCACTTAAAGATCGAGCAAGAGACCCTTGCCGTTTCTTCTTTTTAAATTTTTTAAATTTAATTATTATAAAGTACATACAACACTATAGAACAAAAATATACAACTACAGTAAATCATAAGGTGCACCCCCCACCTGCCTAGAGACCAACTAATATACTTCCTTCCCCTTAATCAACTGAATTTCACATTCCAAAAATATAACACATCCTGACAAGGCATACTCCCCTTCCCCTTTATTAATACATAGTCTAATAATTGATTCCATATACCCATAAAATTATTCTTCTTTAACTGTCCCTTTTTGCATTTGATACTACAAGTTAGTTTATCGTTTAGGGCTATATCCCAAGCTTCCTTATACCAGTCAGTTATTAGAAAAACATGTTGTACTTTCCATTTCTTCGCTATCATTAACCTAGCCGCAGTTAACAAGTTTACAATTAGTTCCTTCGTATTTTGGGCACAAGTGACTTTATCGGTTATTGATAACAATGCAAGTTTAGGACAGACCTCTAGATTAATACCAATAATTTCTGATATTTCTGCAAAAACCTCTCACCAAAATTCCAGTATATTTTTACAACTCCACCACATATGGGCATACAGTATGTACCTTTTTCCTGACATCCTCTCCAACAGAGTGCGGAGCAATTGTTATCTATTCTATTTAATCTTACTAGAGTTATGTACCATCTCCATATTATTTTATAGAAATTCTCCTTTATCCTAGTTGACATCTTTCACAATCCGTCTATCCCATATATTGTTCCAGCCCACCTTCAAGGTCACCTCTTCAAATTCATTATCCCATACTGTCTTTAGATGGTCATCTTGTTCTTCTGCTTTTCGAATCAATCTGTATAAATCCCTTGTTATACCTCTTGTTGACGAGTTGCCTTGTAGACCATCTCTAGACATAACAATCTTTTTAAATTCAGTTAAATCTCTCATATACTCGGTTTTCCTTTTCCACTTCTTTGACCACTGTTCTAACTGTAATAAATTTAACCACGACACTTTTCTTCTCCCAACAATTTCCATCCTTGCCTTTTCTTACCTGGCTCTTGCGCTGTAATAACAGGCTCAACTTTCTCTTTTAATTTGTTAGCTGTTCTTTCAATTGCACCACTAGATAGTACACTTTTACTAGATTCCTTTCGTCCTGACATGAAAGAATTTACAATGAGATGTGTACTGTATACTATTAAAATCATTTAAACAGGTTTAGAATCAACAAACCAGGATCTGATCCTATTTGTTCTCACTACATAGGTTAAACAAATCAGAGTTCCCTGAGTTCAGACATAAAGGGGAATTGTGGTTAGTTTAAAACTGAAAATAGAAGCTTTTAATCCCCTCCAGTGCACAACCGAGAAAGGAAGGGGGAAGCACATAACCCCAAGGTTCATGTTGGCTTGTTCAAGTACAGTAATACCTTGGATTGCAAGTAACTTGGTTTGAGAGCGTTTTGCAAGACAAGCAAATTTTAAAATATTTATTTAATTTTTTTTTACTTTATATACAAGCGACGTCTTGCAATACAAGTACTGTAGTACGGCTTAAATTAAAAATCTCTGTACAAATTTTTTGGGGGGGATTTCGTTTTGATATAAGAGTGTTTTGGATTACAAGCACGTTTCCGGAACGAATTATGCTCTCAATCCAAGGCATGACTGTAGTAGGAAAACATGGTTTCCTGTTATGTCTGAACTGTGCCATAGACCTATGAAGTGCTCCAAATGTTGCGTAACCCCCAGTATTTAATGAAACAAAAAGGCTTGCTTTAGTTACCTTCACCTCCTGGTTTGGGTCGTTGTCTTGGCCCTTTTGTTGAATGTTGCCTTGATAATCTTGCTGTGTTTTCACGCTTGAAAAAAATATACAAAAGTTAGCAATAATGAAAAAAGGCTATTTACCAACAATTTTCCAGTATATTTGTGTTTTTTCCTCCTTGCCATAATGTGCACTGGTAATGAACAGCTACAGATGTCCAGAGCTTTTGGACAAGCAACCATATGACCAGTGTCGTTTGTACTCTAATTACAAAGGGATTGAGGGGGCAGCCCTCTTAGCTACTGCTTTTAGAAGGGTAGGTGGTACCGTGATTTGGCTAAACTGGGAGGCGGGGGAAGCCAGGAGTTAGGATTTGTGGATTTCATAAGGCCCCCTAACTTTCCCCCTATATTTCAAGCACTGGTGTAAACACTGTGGTGATGGCAGAGATTCGGTGTGACTGCATCTCCCTATCAGTAAGGAATAAGAGTGGGGAGGGGAAGGGAAGGATGGGCACAAATATACCCCTTTACAATAGATAAAGGAGAGAAGATACAGGAGAGGCTCACAGAAGGGGTGAGAACATACAGTTAGGGTAGCCAAAGGCAAAGGAGGACAAACTCCTGTACCTGTAGCAGCTGTACAGAAGAGTGAATTTTGGCAGGTACTAGTTGTCATATAACAAGCTGCAAATCCCTCTTCTACACTACTACTAAAGGTATAGGAACCCTGCCCTTCTTTGCCACTGGTCACTCTAGCCAAAGTACAAATATCAAAATTTCTCTGGAACCCCATTTCTACCTGTGCATTCATCTGTATACGAAAACAATAAATGGGAATCATAGCAGTGGTGATGTTCTGTCTGCACTACAACTTCTAGTTCTACCCACACACAGAAGCCTCGGAAAAAATATTCAAGACCAATTTTGAAATACCAAAAAAACAGAGAGCATTTTTCAAAACTGAAATGCTAATATTTAGAAAAATTTAACAAGCATAAGAATTCTATTGAGTAATACAATACTAAAAAGGTTACATTAAGACTTCTTCATAACACCATTCTCTCTGGCCACAGCTTGAATAAACCAAATTAGGAAGACTATTAGGAATACTCCTCGGGAAGCCATAAAGGTGATTTCCTTAACACTTAAGCAGCCAACATTTCTCCTTTTTTTCTCCTGAGTAAAGACTGGCCTTGTAGGCCCCTTCCAACTCTACTTTTCTATGATTCTATGACTACTTCCCATCCCAATGAGATTTTGCCTGTAAAGTCTCTTTTATTTAGGTTTGGTTCACAGGTAACGGCAAACTACAGTTTGGCCTTTCATGAACAACTTTTATGCCCAGGTGCTCTTTATGGACTTTATTTTAATTAGCTACTTTTGTATATATGCTGGTACATATAAAACGGATATAAACACTGCACAAGGGGAGAGAGCAGGAAAGAACATGTGAACAGAAGTCTTGTTTGTGCAGTGCCAAACATGTCTTTTACATGTGAACCAAACTTCAGGTTTGTGCTGTTTTAAAATAAGTTGAATAACTTTTTAAGTGGTGGGAGGTGCAATCTTATGGCCCCTAGACAGTGTCTAGTCTAGAGGGCCATAGGATTTTTGGAGTCCCAGTTCTGACATTGGAAAACAGCTCCAACATCAGAGCTGGGATTCTGCACTCGGAGTGCCCACCACCCCCGCAGCTGGCATGGAAAGTACTGCGCTGGCTGTTTCTCCAGGGTGAGAAGAGTGATCTTGGAACAGGGGTTTAGGGCAGGGCTCTCCAACCTTGGGTCCCCAGATGTTGCTGGCCTACAGCTCCCAGCATACCCAGCCAGCATAGCTAATGGCAAGGGATTCTGGGAGCTGTAGTCCAGCAACATCTGGGGACCCAAGGTTGGAGAGTCCTGGTTTAGAGGGACGAGGAGGGGAGGAGACTGTCACCACCAAGATACAAGGTATTCTGGTGGTGCCTCAGCCTCCTTCCCTCTCCCACCGACGCGTGGCAGTTAGACTAGCTGCTTTGCCAGGCAGGGAGGAGCGCGGAGGCGACCTTTACCTCTGCGCTCCTCCTGCACTGCATAGCATGCCCTTAATCCTCCGAGTCCAGAGGGTTACAGGCATCCCCATAGGATTCTGCCCTTAATATTTTTAAATTATAAGCCATCAGACTATCACTCCATGCAGGACCAGGGCCCCAGGTATTGAACTGGTATTTGCTGACCACCTTCACCTGCCACTTACCTGGAAGGGACATATAGATTGGCTGGTTGTGGGGGCCTGGCTGAGCCAGTATCTGTAGGGGGAAGGAGGAGAACCAACACCTAGAAAGAGGGACCGCCACCACCATCAACACTGTTCTCTTCCTGCTCTCTTCCTGTGGACTTCTGCCTGACAGAGCTACCTCTGGACTCCTACCTGGCAGACTACCACTCCATGCAGGACCAGGCCCCCAGGTATTGAACTGGTATTTGCTGACCACCTTCCTGGAAGGGACATACTGTACTTACCTGGAAGGGACATATAGATTGGCTGGATGTGGGAGAGGGGTCGCCACCTTTGGGTCGCTCCTTCAGGGAGTGGCAAGGGCACTATCAACCTTCTCCAGCAAGTGTATTGTATTGTTATATTGTATTGTTATATTGTATTGTTATATTTATTGTATATGTTTCATATGTCCTGCCTTTTGGTGTAAAGGGCGTTAGAAATAAATGTTTATATTATTATTATCCAGTAATGTTAATTTTCACTTGTTTGAGGATAAGAATGAGAGATGCTGGTCAGTTGCAAAATGCTTCTTTTCTATTACGTACTTCTTTATCTGGCTCAGCTTTATCTTTTACAGATCTTTCCACTGATTTTTTAGTTACACTCTCCTCAGATCCTATGGGCTAGAGAGAGAGAGAGAGAGAGAGAGAGAAACAATGAACACAATATTGTTTGTTGTTAGAATTCTCTAGGAAAATTAAACCATAGCAATAGGTCATATTATATTTATGCAATTCTGCTTTTAAAGTCTGCATCAAGAAACCACTACCACTAACTGAGGGGATTTCAGTTTTGTATGGCGTAGTCCATGTATAAAACTCTTGATTTTTATTTTCTTGTACAAAACTCTTGATGACCAAATACTCAGAATGTTTTCACTTACATCATCCATATTTCACCTTACAGCTGAAATGGTCATGTACATGTCTGGATTTGTTTCTTTAAATTTGTCTACTCACACACAGGATTTATATATTAATCATGCAAGCCAATACTCGGTTAAAACAAAACGCTGGGGCATAATTCAACCAAAGTTAAGCACCATTAATTAAGAACATGCTTCACTTACCCACTGAAATCAATGGGACTTAGTGCTTACCTTGACTGGATCATTCTCTTAGAATTGAGTACGGTAGTTTCAGGACTAATCACACATTTGTTTATGTGACATGAGTGTTATACTAATATCATAAAATGTTTTATCAGAATGGCCACAGTATTTCACTCCTCAAACACGGTAAGACAGCCATTCCCATATATGTTTTACATTTTTCACAATTAGGGTGGTCAAATCAGTTAACCAAGTGACTATATATGATAATCATACCATATAACCTCAATCAGTTCAGCAACTGAAGCATGCACTGAAATTTCCAGTGGTTCATTTTTACATTTATTCTAAAAATCTATTTCCACCATTGCTAATATAAGAACAGCCACCCTTTTTTTCCTTATTTCTGAGTTCTTCCTTACAAGGAACCTGTATGTTCTGATTAGTATTATAGACCAATTTGTATAATTGCTAGCTTTTACATTGTCAAAGAGAGAGCAGCAACTGCTTCTTTCTCCCCACATCTTTTGGTGGACTGTAAAACCTAATTACATCTTTATAACACCTCCTCCATTTCGGCTTAGAGACTATTTATAAGATATTCTATAAGTAGTACTATACACCTGGAAAAATTGCTAAAATGTTTCCAAACAGGTTTGACTTATGCTGGAGATGTGGAAGGGCCAGGGGCATATTTGCCCATATTTGGTGGCAATGTGTGAAAGTGAAAAAAATACAGTAATACCTTGGATTGTGAGTAACCCGGTTTGCGAGCTTCTTGTAAGATGAGGAAAATTTTAGCATAAATTTAAATTCTTGCCACATGTGGCTCCTGTTGCGAGACTTGCTCGTCTTTCAAATTTAAATTTATGCTAGAAACCTCCCACTGCTTTGGCAGGGAGCCCCGTGGAGGCAGTGTTCTTAAAACAGCTTAGATAGAAAGAAAAAGAAAAAGGAGTCAGGGTTTGATTCTGCTACTGGAGAATGGGTTTTTTGTTTTGTTTGTTTTCAGATCAGGTTAGGCTAAACTCCCTAGGATCACTTTTGTTTCTGGGGACAGGGGTGGTGGTTTATTTCTGAGTGGACAGATAAAGTGTTGCTTGTAATAACTTCATTTTAAAAAACAAAACAGAAAACACATACCACTCTGTGACTTAAAGGCAAGATCTCACTCCAAGCCAACAACAGGGAAGATCGGAACCACAGAAAAGCAAGGGGGAAGTTGGGGGAAGTTAATCCTTTCCGATGGATTAGGCTCCCTGCAGGAGCCTCCTGGGCGGGCAGCCACAAGCAAAACACGCCTTTCCCTCCCTCCTTCACACACACTCTCTCTCTAGCCCTGAGCTGGGAGGCTCATGGTGCTGCCGCTGCTATTGCTTTCTCTTCACTTCCTTTGCTAGTGGTTGGCTCCACTACCCATCTGGTGGCGGCATCCCAAACCCCTTCCTCCGAGGCGAGGCGGAACAAATCGTTTGAGTTGCCATTATTTCTTATGGGGAAATTTGCTTTGATATACGAGTGTTTTGGATTACAAGCATGGTTCCGGAACAAATTATGCTCGCAATCCAAGGTATTGCTGTATTGCCTGGACATCATTCAAGGTATTAAAGATATCACTGGCTACAAGATACAATTAAATCCTAAAATACTATTTCTGGGAGCAATAAAAGGTCAAGTTAGGAAGGAACATGCAGTACCAGTAGTATGTATGCTATCAGGGGCTTGTATGCTGCTGGCAAAGGCATGGAAATCACCATTTACACCCCCTCTAGATCAATGGAGAAGGAATATCTGGAATATGATTCTGATGAATAAGATGGCCGATTATAATCAACTGTGGCAAGGAAGAAATATCTTGATGGAAACTTTCCAGAGTAATTGGACTTTATTTATCCAATTTTGTAACTGATATAGGCCTAATGACATAGCATTAATGGATATTCTGAATATGTGATAAAATTGGTGCTGGATGTGAATTTAAATGTTTTGTTCTATGAATTATAAAATAAATGAGTTAAAAATGACTATTACAAATAGTCAGAGAATTTGGCTTTTCTCAGTGCAATAGATTCTTATTTTTACCTACACAGCTGATTGAAATTCTTATTATACACTAAATAAAAGTCTCATGCACAAAAAACTTAAAACAAAACTGAAACAAATATATGTTGTTTAAACACATATTTGCTCAAGATTTAATTACAGTTGCCATCAAACTG
This sequence comes from Shinisaurus crocodilurus, assembly GCA_021292165.1. Classification (NCBI taxonomy): domain Eukaryota; kingdom Metazoa; phylum Chordata; class Lepidosauria; order Squamata; family Shinisauridae; genus Shinisaurus; species Shinisaurus crocodilurus. The sequence continues at coordinate 118,458,332 of CM037876.1, read as the reverse complement.
CCAGTTTACACATGAAAAAAATCCTTTACCTTTTTATCTGCTTTGTCCTTTCCTTGTTCTCGTGACTGTTCCATATCTTTGCCTTGTTCTCTTCGTTTTTCTTTTTCTCTATCTTTTCCCCTTTCTCTGACCTTCTCATATTCCTTATCCTTGTCCCTACCCTTTTCTTTATCTTTTTCTCTTAATCTGTCTTTTTCTCTTCCTCCCTCATGTTGTTTCCTTTCCTTGTCCCTTTCTTTATCCCGATCCTCTTTTTCTCCTTCCCCATCTGCTTTTTCTTTGTCTCTAATTTTTTCTGTCTCTTTTCCCTGTTTGGATGATCTATTCTTGTTTCTTTCTCTTTCATGTTTTTCACTTTCTTTAAAATTGTCTTTATCAAGATTTTTGTGGCGGTTCTCATAATCTTTATGTTTGTCACTTTCTTTTTCTTTTCGCTTGCTCTCGTCCTCAGGTTTTTGGTCTTGACTTGTGCTTTTATCTTTTATTTCAGAGTCACCTCTTCCCTAAATAATAAAATATTAAAATATTAAACTGCAAACAATGTTTCCCCTTGTTTTTCATTTAACAAGTATAATTTATAGTCCTTTTATCTAAAATATTATTCGCATCACCTCTTTATGGCATCTATGTTCTTCTGTTCTAGATTCTCTGTTCTGGGATTTAGAAGAAGACGGAATCCGTCCTTTGATATCAGCTTTCTCCCCAGCAAGGACTTTTTGAACAGCTTCATCGCTGGATAGCTACAGAGAAAAAATTCAACTCAAACAGATGTCTAAAGTTTTGGCTCACAATGGTCATTTCTGTAATTCACGGTTGGCAATTAAAAAAACAGAGAGACCATTGTGAAAGAACTGTATTCACCACTGGGTTTCACTAATCCATACAATCCTGCAGATAATTGTTTTATTATCTGTACTCTTGTATTGGTTATTGAAATACTTTGTACTGGTTGGTGAAATATGTTTAAGATACTTTGGGACTTTAAGGGCGCAATCCTATCCTATGCCTCTGCACTCCTCCCACCTTGCATAGGATGCCCATAATCCTCCAAGTGTCTTAAAACAGCTAGTGCAGCTTTGTCACGTGGGGTTTTCCCTGTTTTGGCTCCACAAACAACACGTGAACCTGCCTTCACAGAAAGAGTTGCAGAAAAAAAAACAATTCCACTGGAGCCAGAGAAGGCTCCGATGACAAGGAGCCCCTATACTTAGCTTTCCTTAATGGCTTTTAGGGTGATAAACGATACAGGCTATGACAGTGATGTGGGATGGAAATTTTTTCATGACTGTTTTTCCATTTCTGAAAATGGATTGTGTCATAGAGTTAATTGGTAACATAATAACATAATAAATGGATACAATATCCATCAATCTGACCAGTTTCAAAGTTGTAATTGACTTTTTTCAGGTGACTATCTCTAGGAAACCCCACCCCCCCATATAGATATAGAAAAACAATCCTGCACAGCTCTTTGAACACACTAAAATTAGTATCTTAACAGTCTTTAGTGTGTTCATTTTTTCCTTAAAACGTAAACAAAATGAGGGAGATTAATGCGCTGTCTTAAGAAATTTAAAGTTTCCCAATAAGAGTAATTTCCAAGAAAAATGTGAAATTTGTTTGATTATAACATGACACACATTGACAGAAAAATTCTATGGGGTGGGGTGGGCAGACAGAACCCATGATGGTTGCTCTTCCACAATCAAAGCTCAGCCAGCTTGCAGGGCTAGGGTGGGAGGGATGAGTTCATTTTTTTTTTCTTTTGACCTCTTCCCCATTCATTGACTGTAATGGGAGGGAAGTTATGTCAGCTCCAGGGCTGGTGTAGCTCTGAAAAAAGGTCTGCAATATCCTGTGGCACCTCAGATGCTCTCCCAATGAGCATCAGATTGCTCCCTATGTGGGTGTATTGATTTTTTCCCTCCTAGTCAAATGTTTCAATTCAACTACTTTTCACTATTGAAAAATATGTATATAACACAAGATATTTATACAATACAAAATAACATTATGTCCTTTTTTAAAAGTTTTATTTACTAAATATAAGTCAGACATGCTAAATCAGATCCAAATCAGTTTAGAGTACTGGAAATTTTTTAAAATCCACATTACTGGGCTCTAGGTATATTCAAGACCTCTTCTCATCCTGGCAGTTCTCTGCATTCAGGCACCACCAATCATTTTGGTATCCTATTTCATAGAATCATAGAAAAGTAGAGTTGGAAGGGGCCTACAAGGCCATCGAGTCCAACCCCCTGCTCAATGCAGGAATCTAGGTCAAAGCATCTCTGACAGATGTCTGTCCAGCTGCACCTTGAATGCCTCCAGACTGGGAGAGCCCACCACCTCCCTAGGTAGTTGATTCCATTGTCTTATTGCTCTGACAGTCAGGAAATTTTTCCTGATGTTTAGGTGGAATCTAGGTTCCTGTAACTTGAGCCCATTATTCCGTGTCCTGCAAACTGGGATGAACGAGAAGAGATCTTTGCCCTCCTCTGTGTGACATCCCTTCAAATACTGGAAGAGTGCGATCATATCTCCCCTCAGTCTCCTCTTCTGAAGGCTAAACATGCCCAGTTCTTTCAGTCTCTCCTCATAGGGCCTTGTTTCCAGTCCCTTTATCATCCTTGTTGCCCTCCTCTGAACCCTCTCCAGTTTGTCTATGTCCTTCTTAAAGTGAGGTGCCCAGAACTGGACGCAGTACTCAAGATGAGGCCTAACCAGTGCCGAGTAAAGGGGAATTATCACTTCCCGCGATTTGGAAGCTATACTTCTATTAATACAGCCCAAAATTGCATTTGCCTTCTTTGCAGCCACATCGCATTGCTGGCTCATATTCAGTTTGTGATCTACCACAATTCCAAGATCCTTCTCACTTGTAGTATTGTTGAGCCAAGTGTCCCCCATTCTGTAACTCTGCATTTGGTTTCCTCTCCCTAGGTGCAGCACTTGGCATTTATCCCTATTAAATTTCATTCTGTTGTTTTCGGCCCAGCGCTCCAGCCTATCGAGGTCACTTTGAATTTTGTTTCTGTCTTCCAGAGTATTAGCTGTTCCACCCAACTTTGTGTCATCTGCAAATTTGATAAGCATTCCCTGTACCTCCTGATCCAAGTCATTAATAAAAATGTTGAAGAGCACCGGGCCCAGGACCGAGCCCTGTGGTACCCCGCTCGTTACCTCTCCCCAGTTTGAGAAGGAACCATTGATAAGCACTCTTTGAGTCCGATTCTGTAGCCAATTGTGGATCCACCTGATAGTTGTTCCATCTAGCCCACTCTTAGCTAGCTTACTAATCAGGATATCATGAGGCACTTTGTCGAAAGCTTTGCTGAAGTCCAGATATATAATGTCCACAGCATTCCCACAGTCCACAAGGGAGGTTACCCGATCAAAAAATGAGATCAGATTAGTCTGACAGGATTTCTGCCATCCCAACTTGCAGCACTTAGGCCTTTGTTGTGGGGCAGGTACCTCAGTATGGAATTCCAATCTTCCAAACATTCATACTTGTTTCTCTTCTAAAAAGGTAAAGACTTGTTTATTTCCCAAGAGATTTCAAAAGATCTACTGTTAATTAACTTTTTAATCTATCTTCCCCTTCTTCTCTCTTCTTAAAGCTTCTTTAAATTATTTAATGATATTTTGTTGCATACTATTTTGTAAATATCTCAAACAGCAACTGAATTTTACTGTATTATGTGAAGCACCCTAGGAGGGAAGTGTCCAACAGTAATGAAATAATTGTGAGTTGTTATTAATGTATTATTTATTTAAAGTAATTTATACCCTGACTGTCCACTACTGTTCTGAGGCACCCAAGGAGGCTTACATTCTTTGAGCTGTCAAGCAAAGTTCAGATCCCATTAGGTGAAAACACATACATACTGCATAAATGTGCAGACAGACAAGTTACTAGCCAACTCATGTATACAAATCCCTGTCTGCTGTATCTCTGCTGCAAAGGGGTGAATTTCAGAAAGCAGAGGATGAGGGAAAGATGCTTAACTCTTCCCCTACAATCCCTACCCAAGCTGCCTTTCCCCAGTGACTCCACCCTCACCTCCTCCCAGATCTGCCTTTCTTCCAGCAGGGGTTCCAGACCTATATTTGAATGGAAACATTTAGAAATACTAAACTCCATGGATTAAAAGATGTCTGTTGAGATCCTACCTTACTGAGACAGCACTTAGCAATTGCTTGGAGCAGTTCATTGGTTCTTTCAGGTTCATGGCCAGCAACAATACGTGCTGGCTTCACTGCCAAGGGTTCCCCCGTCACCATGATGACAACATCAATAGCTTTCTGAAGGAAGCTGATTTTTGCATCTTTATCCTAGTAGAGCAACACGTTAAAGTAAGGTCTCCAGATTGCAGCATAAATTGTGCTCAATGGCATATATTCTTTAATAAATAATACATATAAATTATGTAACATTTTGGCACAGTTCAGACATTACATCAAATCACACCTAAAGACTTGTGTATGTGGGCGTACATATTATTTATTAGACTTAGAGAGCAATCCTGTGGCCCCTTGGACAGTGTCTAGGGGGCCACAGCATTCCTCAGATTCCCAGATCCACGGTCGGAAAAGAGCTCTGACCTAGGAGTTGGGGAACCACACCCAGGTCCCCCTTTCTGCCCTTGCAGCCAGCGTGGAAAGAACCACACTGGTTGCTTCACTGAGGTTGTAAGAGTGACCTCGGAGAGGGGGTAAGTGGGTGTTCCAGGGGGCAGGGAGGGGAGGAGACCAGGATAGGATGTATCCTGATGGTGCTCAAACCTCCTTCCCTCCCCATCCGAAGCACGGCAGCTAGACAAGCAAAATTGGCCGCTTAGCTGGCTTGTGGGGTGGGAGGAGCAGGGAGGTGGGCATTGCCCCTGCCGCTTCCCATGCCCTGTATAGGATGCCCGTAATCCTCTGAGTTCGGAGGCTTATGGGCACCCCAATTGGATTGTGCCTTTAAAGAGATTAAATAATGGAAGTGCATACATACCTTAACATTATCAGACTTCATCTCTACTTCTGTGTACAGCCCCTTCATGAAACCAGTTGATCTAATTACCTTTAAAACAATAAAAACAATGTGTTTTGCTTCTGGATTTCTCCGATTTTAGAGAGCCCTCCCTTTGCTCTCACAGCTGGTGGGATTCTTTCCGTGGCTCTGAAGTCACAAGACCAACTTCAGTGCCAGCACTGGGGGCGGGGGGAGGGCGTTCCAGGGGGCAGGGAGGGGAAGAGTGAGGTTCTGTTGAGACACGATGTATTCTGGGGGTGCCTCAGCACCTCCTCACAAAACACTTCGATGGCTGAAATTGGCCATCTAAGGGGCAAAACACTTTCAACAGCCAAAATTGGCCATCTATGTCTTTTGCAGGTGGGAGAAGTGCAAAGGCAACCTTTGCCTCCACGCTCCTTCCATCCTTGATTAGATGCCCATAATCCTTTGAGTTTGGAGGGTTACAGCAGCCACATTGGATGGTGTTGCCCATGAGACTTTTAGCAGATGCAGCTTTTCCCTGCATAATGCTCTAAAGATGGAGAAACGCCCTGTACCAAAATTTCTCCATAAAAATAATGGGTTTCATTCAGCATCAGTCTCTCACCGATGGAAGAGGCTTCTGACCCAGGAGAGGAATCCTGCTGGCATAAACAGCACACAGACATGTGATCTTCATCTATTCCCCTGTTCCCTCTGCAGTCACCTATGAGCCCTAAAACCTACTCTTGAGGGTTTGGGGGCCCATTGAAACAGTGGGAGAGGTAGTGTTTGGGGATGTGAGGGGGGGAATCGACAAAGATTGCCTCCCCGACTTTCAGGAGCATTCTAGCAGAGCTCCATTCAGAGAATGCTCCTGCTGATGGAAAATAAGCTGTATCCAACCCATATACCTTGCCATTTTTGAGACCTTCCTCTCTAGATAACTATAGAATGCTTGTAAAGAAGGTGCCAGTCTATTCCTACAACTAATTGTAACGATAGCTTTAAACGCCTGCGCACTGTAGCATGTGGTGGGCTATTCTAATTATCAGTGGCCGTATAGATTTTTTGACATGCTGCATGTTGCGCGTCTATTTACGGCTGATGTTATGACCTCTAGCCCAAACTGATGCATTTTATCTAATGGGGCAGCTACAGAGGCCGGTTAAGAGTGAGCAGCCCTAGACAGGGGTGGAATTGAGAGGGGCGGGAGAGAGGAAGAAATGGCACCAACGCTTCTAGAGATGTGTGTGGCGGTGGCAGCACAACAACCATCCCTACATACACACGCTCCCCTCCCCTCCCCTCCCGCAGCCTCTTCCCCTGGTTGCCTGGCAACAGGGGAACGCCAGCCCCCGCATCCCCCTCCCCGCGCCCCTTTCGCCCAGCCTGACCTCCCCTATCAAGTCGTGCAGGTAGCGGAAGGGGGGCTTGCTGAGAAGGCGCTCCGTGAGAGGCGGTTTCCGAATCACTCGCCCCAGCAGCTCCTGCGTACGCCGGACCACGGAGCCCTGCATGGCAGCGGCCCCCGGGGCAGGACCCGACCAGGCCCCGGCACGCCCCGCGTTACAGAAACGCGCTCCGGCCTTCGCCCTCGTTGCTACCCAGCTTCGCGCCCCTGGCAACAGGCAGCTGCTTCTAGCCGCGGTCTCGTTACGCTGTATCCGGCTCCGCCTCCCCGTCTTCCTATTGGGCGTTGGGTCAGGAGGCGATGACGTCAGAGGCCCCGGTAGCGAACTCCCTTTTGGTGTTCTAGCGAGCTTCGCCCGGTGGAAAGAAAGCTCGAACGGCGTCTTCTCCAACCTTGGGTCCCCAGATGTTTTTGGCCTACAGGGGCATGCTGGGAGTTGTAGGCCAAAAACATCTGGGGACCCAAGGTTGGAGAACACTGGCTAGCGTGCAGGGGGTGGGTGGGTGAGGGAGGGAATTCTATTAACGGCTGCGCGTATATTGCGATATCATCCTGTGTATATCTTCAGGTTTACTCTGCAAATGCAGCCGCTCATCACAGGAGAATCTCAACGTTAATAGGTGGGCTTTTTGTTTCTTTGAAACGGGCGGCTAACTGGAGGCCCTGCAGATGTTGAACTACAATTCCCCTCCTCTCTTGCCATCGGGCATCCTGGCTGGGGCTGCTGGAGTCCGACATCTTCTGGAGGGCCACAGATTCCCCCACCCCAACTTTGAAAGAAATCAATTCTAGCCCGCACAGTCGATAGAAATGGGCCGTGTCTGCTGCAGACGCAAAAAACAATGAGTCCGTGAGGTGTAGTTAAGAGTGTTGGACGTTGAGTTTGGGGGAAATGAGGTGGGAGAGCGGGGGTTCCCACCCTTTTTAGATGGGTGGGCACATTTAGAAATTTGAGAAACTCTCGTGGGTACCACCACAAAATGGCTCCCACGGTGGATGTGGCTTGTCAGTCGCATAATGGCTGCTGTGGGGGGGCTGGCTAGCAAAAAGTGAGCTAAAGAGGTGTTGGAGAGAGAGCACCGCTAGAGGCTGGAAGGGAGGGGGAAATAGCAAGGCAAAAGGATGGACGCTAGAATGGAAGAAAAAGAAGACGTCAGGGATGGCAAAGGGAGAGAACTAGCAAGGAAAGGGAGGTCTGTGTGCACGGGGCCAGAGATCAACTTTTTCATTCTCTGCCCGCCCGCCAACAGCTGATCTGCAGCAGGTTCAGGAACCTGACCCCCTAACGTTTTTCAAGGTTTTATTTTTTAAAAAATTGAAGGGGGCAGGGAGCTTTATGTGAGCCGTCGGCGGTCCCTACGGGTGCCTGTGATGAGCATTGTGTTGCGGACCCCTGTAGTTAATAGGGTAGAATTTCTCACACATTCTACTGTGACTACGATTATCTGCACCTGCTAGTGGCTACTTTATGCTCTGTAGCCTGCCTGTCTTCAACTCTCCTTTCTTGTCCTCTTCTATTCTGGTCCTTTGAGAAAAATTCTCAATTGTTATAAAACATTAAACTCTGAAGCAAAAGAAATAATGCAAAGAGAGTAGGTGTGCTGCTGTTATTCTCAGGAACACAGGAAGCTTCCTTATACTGAGTTGCTCCATCTAGTTCAGTATTGTTAAGGTTCACTACGCCACACTGAGAGCCAGTGTGGCGTAGTGGTTAGAGTGTTGGACTGGGACCCAGAGATCCGGGTTCTAGTCCCCGCTCGGCCATGAAGCCCTGTGGGTGACTTTGGGCCAGTCACTGCCTCTCAGCCTAACCTACCTCACAGGGTTGTTGTGAGGATCAAATGGAGAGGAGGAGGAGGATTATGTAAGCTGCCTTGAGTTCCTTGTAGGAAAAAAGGTGGGCTATAAATGTAATAAATAAATAAAATAAAAATTAACACTGTCTAGCAGCAGTTCTACAGAGTTTCAGGATGGTGTTTTTCCCAGCTGTACCTGGAGATGCCAGGGATCAAACCTGGGACCTTCCTGCATACAAAGCAGGATCTCTACCACTAAGCCACCTTTGTAATAAAATTTAGGTTGGGATTTTTAAAAATTACATCCCTGGATTTCTTCATTCATACTCTTAGCCACCACAATACACTAGCTCTTTTCTTTACACCAGTGTTACATATGAGGGTGTGTAGGACTACAACAGTACCAATTTCAGCATTCTGCTGTGAATACTTAAATGTTGCTACCATCCTATGAGCATCAGTCTGTTGTCTGAGCAGCTCAAGCATCCCTTGCTCACTTACCCCACTCTTAAACAAGCTAGTCAAAATCTACTGCATTCTCCTTTCCCCATATAATAAGACAATTGAGATTTTTGTTTCCATTTTCAAGAAGGCCCTTCCATTTTTCCTATGGCTTTATTTTTCCAATTTCTGTCCCATTGACGGCTTGGGACTGCAATACCTGACGGAACGCCTCTCCCAACCACAATCTGCCTGGACACTACGCTCAGCATCTGGGGCCTTCCTCTGACTGCCGTCCCCGAGGGAGGCTCAGAAGGTGGCAACAAGGGGGAGGGCCTTTTCTGTGGTAGCCCCACAACTGTGGAACAGCCCCCCCACTGATGCCCGCCTGGCACCAACTTTACTATCCTTTCAGCACCAAATTAAAACTGCCCTCTATGCTTTGGCATTTCATAGAATCATATAAAAGAGTTGGAAGGGGCCTATAAGACCATCGAGTCCAACCCCCTGCTCAGTGCAGGAATCCAGCTGCACCTTGAATGCCTCCAGAGTGGGAGAGCCCACCACCCCGTGTGCTATTTAACAGCTGCAAATAGCACACGGAGTGGTGGTTATGTCATCTTCTTGTCCAGTCTATTTTTTTTACATCTGTCTTAGCTATTTAAGTAATTTTAAAAGTGTTCTTCAAATGTTTGTGTGAATTTTTTGATGTTTTTATTGCTTGTATTCTTTTATTGTAACATTGTATTTTTATTGTAACATTGTATTTTATTGTGTAATTTTATAATGGTTGTAAACCGCCCAGAGAGCTTCGGCTATTGGGCGGTATAGAAATGAAATAAATAAATAATATTCAAAATGTGCTGGTGCTCAATAAAATACTTCAGTACACCTGAAGTTCTTATTTCTCTTGCATTTGGTGCTCTCCTGCCTTTCCTTTTCTGCCCCACTAACTGCATCACCACACCCTTGTGCTAGCTGCAAGTAGCCCCATCCCCTTCCACAGTTAATTCCAGGCCTTAGGTTTGCCCTGATTATCTCAGACAGACAGAGCCCCCAATCCAGACTGGGACCATGACACACAGACAGGGGAACTTTGGCCCTTCTTTCTGTGCCATTTCCCTCTGAGACCCACCTCTCAGCTACTATTTGCTCCCAAAGGTGTCATTTAATGCACTAGCACCTTTGGGGGGCAAACAGTAGTTTAATGGGTTCCCAGTTTGGAGCATGGCTATTTCTAAAAGAAAAACAAGATAAGGATAGATGATTGAGTAATGTATCATCTGCTCCAGTCTAAATCAATAGATTAACAAAAATAGCATGGTAAAATTGTTAATATGTTACCAGAGGCTGCTTGGGGAAGAGGCTGTAGCTTGCTCCGAGCTTTGCCTCTTGTTTTAAATATTTTAAAAATATATTAAAGACTCATTCTTTTATCTTATTACCCTTTTTGCTTTTAGCTGTTTTATCAATTCATTTAACCTCCATGAAGTACGGAGCCAAGTGTTTTTAATTCTTCAAGGTTTTAAGAGCTCATCTTAGGCTATTATTACAGGCTCCTTGTTTTTGTTTTTTGACTCCTTGGGAGTTGCTGATAAGAACAGCTATCCTGAGGAACTAAGGCTACAGAATGCTGTTAGGAAAGGAGAGGAAAGGAAAGAAAAACAAGACTGTCTGCCACTTCGACAAATAGTGAGGTTTAAGGCCCTTGTAAGCCTGGGAGTTACAGCACCTCTTGAAAGCGGAGCACTCGGAGGAAGAGCTGGCTAGGACGCTGAGGCCAAGGAAGACCAGCGCTGGCCAGACAGACAGATTGAGACCTTCTCTCGCGGAGCCTGGAAGAAAGTGAGTTCACCCGCTTGTGTTAGCTATAAGTTGTGGTGTAACACTAGAAATAACCTTGTTATTGTTGTGAAATGGTGCTTACCAGAAAGGCATATAGAGATATGGGGATTGTACCCACCACTGAAAATATCCCTTTAAGGGGTTGGACTCGATGGCCCTGTAAGGCCCCTTCCAACTCTAGAATCTATGAAATCACACATTTTTCCCCAGCCAGGGAGGAAGTTAAGGAGGTGGAAGACAAGTCCTTACATTCCCCATCCTAGACTGGTCCGTGGACCTAAAAGGCAGCATTCAAGACTTTATAAAGGAGGTATCCTCAATAAATCTTGCACTAGAACTGGCACTTGCTGAGAATGTGGCAACCCAAGAGTCAATACAGCCTCCTGAAAATAATGACCAGCAGGGCCGGCGCTACCGCTAGGCAAACTAGGCGGTTGCCTAGGGTGTGCAGCTGAAGAGGGCGCAGAAACACTGCGCTCCTCTTCACTGCCGCCGCCCTACCCTGCCAGGCCTCCGCCTCCCCGCCCGCCGCCGCTGCCGCGCCTCCCCGCCCACCTCCCCACCCACCCACCCGCTGCCGCCGCTGCCACACCTCCCCCCACCCTCCCGCTGCCGCCACGCCTCCCCCCGCCCGCCGCCGCACCTCCCCCCACCCGTTGCCGCTGCCGCCACGCCTCCCCCCGCCCGCCGCCGCACCTCCCCCCACCCGTTGCCGCTGCCGCCACCCCCCGAGCCCCCCGCCACCTACCTTCTCCGCGTCGCGTTGCTTCCGGAGCCCCACCCGCGTTGTTTTGGCGGGAGGAACCAGGGCAACAGGGCTTAAACAGCCCTGTTGCCCTGGTTTCCCCGGCAAAAAACAGAGCGCGGGGGTCCCGTTGCGTCACTTCCTCCTCGGAGGAGGCGGCGGCAGCCAGGGCAGGGGGAAGGTAGGTTGGTGGTGGTGGCGGCGGCATGGGGGGGGGTTGCAGAGCAGGGCTGCTTTGCTCCGGAGCCCCCCCCACGGCACGAGAGGGGGGGCGCTAAATTTCATTTCGCCTAGGGCGCCAAACTGCCCTGCACCGGTCCTGATGACCAGTTAACTGAACTGATGAGACAAATCACGGAGTTAGCTCAGCCAGAAAAACAACCAAGAAAGTGTCCTCCAATCAGAACGAGATAATTAATGGTGAGGGTCTACCAATTGAAGGGTGGCTCTTTATGCTAATGAAGGAGATTGAACATGTTAAAGCCTTCTTGTCAGAAAGCAACAAACTTTTAACTACTCTGGTGGAAGCATTTAAAAAGCCTGGTCCAAGACCTGAGGAGGAGCTCATTAAACACAGACCTCAAACAAATAACCCAACCATGATGAAGAATTGTAAAAGAGTGACTCAAGTGTTTAGAAAGGAGGGTAATAAATCAACTTCCGGGTGAACACATGGCGCCTTGAACGTCGCACAGAAATCTGTGAGACAGCCGATACAGCGTTTCCTGGCCAGAGAACCTCTCTGGCTGGGGAATCTACTTCTGATGAAAGAAGCTAAGATTTGATGTTATCCCCAAATTATCTCATAGGGTCATAAATTGCTTTCTGTCTGCCGTCTGACGGATAGATTTGCGGCTTGCGACCTGAGGTGGGGGTAAACGGCGCTGTATTCGGAGACCAGTTTCTACCAATCATTAGAAGCGTACATGCTCACTTCCAAATGAAGGATTACATCTGGATTGGCTAATTTGGAATCTTTCTACAGCATAGTAGGATTTATAATTAACTGTAAGTAGACTATGGGTTCATCTGGGAGGCAAAAAAGACAACGAAGAGATAACTTGAAAGGAGGTCTATTAATCTTTTATGTGTAGCAGTTTGGAAGTGCCTTGGAAAAATATACACAAGGGGAAATGGTTTCGTGGGAAGCATTTATGAAGCTATGGGACAAATTGGAACATAAAATTGTAAACAGATTGGAAGCAAGAATTCAGAACTGGAACGTAAATTTAAAAGTGGATCTACCACATGAACAAGGGAAATCGGATATTTCTTCAGGACCAGCACAGGAGAAGAAAGAAGGATTTTGGAAACTTACCAGAGATTCACAGAGGCTTTGAAGTTTTAATTGGACTGAACTTGTTCGAGAAGAGGGTTCAGAGAAGGGCTGTGATGCAGTTTTTTAAAAATAAGATGGCAGAGTCTGGTATGCAGGAATTCACAAACCAACAGAACAGACTGACTCTATTCTTCGTTCAAAATCTGGAACTTAATGATTATCCGTTTGACAGAGGAAAGTGATAAGAAAGAGACTATCTACATGGTTTTTACTGGGAAAAGATAAAGGGTTGTTGTATACTGAATTACTTGTCTAGTTGGAAATATAAAAAATTTCTTGATTTTAAATATTAATGGCAAAGGTAAAGGGATTGCTTATATGACTTATTTGGATTTTAAATATTAATGGTGATGTAAGAGAAATTATTATAATCAAGATATAATTATATTTGGTCTGTTTGGAAATATTTACTTAAAATTTTTGTATGTTTTGTGGAGGCTTTGAAGTATTAAAGGGGAGGGGGGTTTGTTTTTTGTTTTTTAAGTAAAAAGATGGCTTACGTGCTTCTGCTGTTTTGTTAGGTGTCACTTAATTTTTAAAATGAAAAGTGAAGGAGTTTCTGTTGGATAGATAGAAAGAAATAATGAGCAACTGTAATAAGACAAATGTGCTGGCTAGATGGTTAGGTACTAGAGGGGGGGAGTATTAAAAACCTTTGTCATGTGGTTATTTACTAAATAGTTGATAGTTATTTTTTATTCTTGGGATTCTCAATATACTTTATCTTGGAATTGAAAACATTATTAAATGAAACTATAGGTTTTCTTTTTTTTGGTTTATCCATAAATGTTGAATTTAAACTAGATTAAATAGTTGATCTATATTTGGGGAGGGTGGAGACCTCTTGCGTTTGTCCTTTTTTGGGTGGTTTTTTTTGCCATAACTGGAAGTGAACAGAAAATGTTTTAAGAATAACTGGTTGCTTATAAGCTGTGGAGAAGATTAGAAGTCCATTTTAACTTTGTTTATTGTTTGTTGTATATGTGTTTTTGTGTTTGTTTGCTTTTATGATTAAATTTCTTTTTTAAAAAGAAAGGAGGGTAATAAATCAAAGAAGAGTAAAAATATCAAAAACGTGAAGGGTACACATTTTAAGAAAATGGATTTTAAGAAACTTTTAAAGCTTTTAGATAACAAACCCAAACTGAAAATAGAACAAATGACTAAGAAGGAATTTAAGAATAAGAAAAATAAATGCGAGCTTACCAAACTCCATTCTGTAACTATGGATGGACCCCCACTACAGCCGCATTCACCCATTCTAGTCTAGACCCAGGAACCTGATCTGCAGGATCCATGGTCACATGTATTGTCAGGAATAGCAATATGTCAGAAGAAGGCAGCAAGCAGTAATGACTGGAACCTTGTACTGAACCGTCAAAAGTTAGTGTTATCCAACTATCTCAAACCAAAAGGGCTCTTAACACAGAATGAATGTGTGGAGAAAGCCTGACACACACACATACGATTTCCCTGACAATCCCTGTCTGCATAATCTCTCCCCGAGGGGGCGGGAGAGGCACCGGAGATACAGGGGGCAGCCAGATGGATCTGGCATACCAACAATGGGGCACCTCGGCTGGAATCGACCACAACACAGAAGGATGGACCATCAAGAAGGCAGGGCAGTCTCAAAGAGCTGTAAAGTACCCCAGGAACCATGACACATCACCTTTTCCCAGGCAGGAATAAGCCCACCTGACACGAAGGGGCAGGCATAAGCCCCACCTGACCAGGCAGGGGCAGGAGAGCGGGAAAACCGGGGTAGAAAACCCCTCTCCCCACCCCTTAGGAGTTGTTGGGAACATGGGCGTGCTGACATCAACTCTGTCCAGCTGTGGCTGGAGCAAGCTGTTCTCTTCCCCGGGTCAGGCAGGACTCGGAGCCACGCTGGAAACCAACCAGCATTAAGTCTTGAACCTAAAGTAACTTCTTTCCTCAATACGTTAGCCTGGGAACCTTTCATTCATAAATTCTGAGGTCACGCTCAGGTCTTGTTGACGCATAGTATTCCTAGAAAGCTATTAGTTCCGTTCCATTTAACCACTAGTAAATAAAGCCTTATTTGGGCAATGAAAGGCTCGGAGTGCTTTCTTCTCACCACGTAAGAGTCTAGTCAATTTCAATCGCTTTAACGGGCTATATAACCCGTTAAGTGCCGAACCCACTCCAAAGACCCAGTTGTTGGTCTTTCACAGAATGTAAACAGCATCTCTTGCAAGTTTTGGAGGCGGTTCTTCCAGGCCTGTTTAACATCGCTGACATAATTCAAGTGGAATACCTATACTACAACTACACTCATGCATGGGCAGTGGTTTCCTTCAGAGAGCATGGTTTAGCCAGAATTGTGTATAAAAGCAGGGGTGTATTCACTGAAACTGGCTTAGTAATCTCAAGATACTTTGAGAGCCTAGCACCCCCACTAGCTTTAGGTGGCTGTTTTACCACATGCACAAAAAACAACCTAGCTGAGAATGCCATTAGCCCCCAAAATCTAATAGACCTGGAGGCCACTGAAGAAACTTCGTCCACTCACAGAAACCAAGATACCCAAGAACTGAAGCGGAATGAATTATGTTTGTGCACCTGAACAAGGGCAAATACCTTGTGAGGGGAAGGCATTCTTTAACAATGAGGAGGAATTGCTTGTAAAATCCTTCTGTGCTTTGCCTCCAAAGCGCAAAATGAAATTGTGAGGAGATTTACATCTCTGAGAAGAGAACCCACTTGATAAGTTTGCAGGCAGGACAAGATAGATCTACAGATAAAAAAGATTCATGCAGGCAACTAAAGGAACTAGAGGAGCTTGCCTTAGCACAAAATAACAGTTCAAAGGGAATAAAGGGAACAGCCCAAGAGATCCTTGGGGTAGAGAAGGGTATCTCAAATCGTCTCATCTCAGTAGAAATTAATCCACTAGGAAACAAAACTGTGCAAGTACCTGCCAGGAGGGACCTAGCCCCTGCAGCAGCCAATGAAAACACTGTGGCTCTAAAACTTGGCTTGAGATGAGGCTTTTGGAAGAAGTGGAACTGGGATCACCAGAGAGGATAGCTACCCCTGCCCACCACTTAATAAATGCTGTACACCCAGTGATCTCAAATGTCAGCAAAATGACACTCGACAAGATTGAATATTTAGAAGAGGAGACGGGGGCATCTGGGATATGCACACAAAAAATTCATGATCAAGTGAGAAACAAGGATCTAACCTGGTCTGACAAAGAGTGAACCAACCAAACTCCCCGCTGACACTCCTGTCCTGAAATATCGCGGGATGGCTGAATAAAGCTGCAGACTCATCCTTTGCAGACTTCATTACTAAACATGACATTCTATTACTACAAGAGACATGGGCCAAGGAAGAGTTATATCTAAATGGTTTTGCCACATATTCTCTCGAAGCAGAACCTAGCTCCAGGGGAGGTTGCCCCAAAGGAGGTCTGAGTATGATGGTTTCTGCCAACATTCGAGCTTCCATTTTAAAACCAGACCCCCTGACTCAACTCGCTACCTCTTTGGTTGTTAACCTTAGAGCAATTTGTTTACTGGTAATAAATGTCTATTTGCCTCCGCAGCGACAAAAACATATAATCAAGAATAGTTGGCCAAGATTAGATTATATAAACAAATTGACATCTTAGTATCCGGAAGCCTATGTGATCATGGCAGGGGACTTCAATGCCCGGATAGGGCAAAATGATGAGGCTTTGTATTTCTATTTCCATGAAACTCCCCCCGAAATAGAAGTTCACCCATTGCCTCTTAGACAGTCTAAAGATAAGGGGTGTAACTACGCTGGGCTCTGCCTTTTGTGAATGTTAAATAGGTTGGATTTAGTGGTTTTAAATGGGGGAGTAGAGGGAGATAGGAATGGTGAATTCACATTTTTATCTGGTATGGGAGCATCCACAATTATTATATTTATTTATTTATTTATTTATTATATTTATTATATTTATGAATCGCCCATCTGGCCAGACATCCGGCCACTCTGAGCGATGACCAATCCAATAAAATACAAGGGACACACACACACACAGTATAAAACACAATTAAAAACAGTACAAAACTTTAAAATCCTAACCCACCCCATATTCCCGCCTGAAAAGCCATGTTTTTAATGCATGGCAGAAGCTAATCAAGGAAGGGGCATGGCAGAGGTCACTGGGGAGAGTTCCATAAATTGAGGGCTGCCACAGAAAAGGCCCTCCTCCTAGTCCCCACCAGCCTGATTTCTCTGGCTGATGGGACAGGGAGAAGGCCGTCCGCGGCAGATATTATATTCTTATAATTTGTTAAAACTTGGTGTCTAGCCGTATGGTGGACAAATGTATTGAAAGTTACTATCTACCCTTGGTCTTATCTTTAAACCTTGGCCAATATATTGATTACACAGACCACGATCCAATGCTAAACTCTGACACTGAAATAAGAACTTCACATATTAGGTGGTCTGCCAAGCTGGAGAATGCCCTAACAGAGCTACTGTATTCGGAAAGAAGTCTCAGCAATCGCAATGCTATGTTGACAGCAGGTTCTTCCAAAAGTTTTAGACCTGTTTCAAAAACTGATTTGGTCTTTTCAAAACTGTTTGAAATATAATGCCCCTGCAAGACAACTTTCCCTCTCTTCTAAGTCCAAACCCTGGTTCGATCAGGAATGCTTTGCCATGAAAAAATCCTTAATTGAAAAATACAGGGAATATAGAAAATTGATTTTGACAATACTCCCGACAGAGTGGTTTGAGATAAAGAGGAGGTACAAAACCCTAATTAAGGGGAAAAAAACAGGTTCAGAGAAAGTCATGGCAATGCAAAATAGAAGCATCAAGGGCAAAAGACTCAGCAACCTTTTGGAGAGTGGTTTCTGGGGGTTGCCAGAACACAAGGATCAGTTTGGATTGCCATATCCCTGTTAATTCCTGGGAGGCACATTTTAGTTGCATTTATGGGATGGGGCAAAGCTGTAAACAGGTGACAAAGGCTGATATAGTTTCCCCGAATGGCCACCCATTTCTATTGCGGAAACCACAAACCTTATCTCTAAACTCAAACCCAGTAAGGCACCTGGAAGTGATAATATTCCACCTGAACTGCAAGGCTAATACAAAGTGGTGGGCTCCAGTTTTGGCAGCAATATTCACTTGCATCGATCGCTCAGCATGCATTCCAGAGGATTGGGGGCTTGCTATTATTGTCCCAATTTATTAAAAAAGGAAAAAGATCTGATCCAGTCAACTACAGGCCAATCAATTTGCTGGGTATTATCAGCAAACAATATGCCAGTCACCTCCATGAGAAATTGCAAAATTGGCTGGAGCAAGAAAATATTCTGGAGGACAAACAGGCTGGCCTCAGGTTGGGGCGATCTACAGTTGATCAGTGACTTGTTCTCCAACATCTAATTGAAAAATATACCTCAAAAATGAGGCAGGGGCTCTTTATGCAGCCTTTATTGATTTCAAGTTGGCCTTCGATTTGATCTCAAGGGATAGACTATGGGAAAAACATTGATAGGCGGCTCTTAACACTTATCTGCAGCCTTTATGAAAACACACGTTTGTGGGTAAGACGTAACAGCCTTGGACACTTATCTGGCCCTATACCAACTTTTAATGGAGTCAAACAGTGGTGTATTTTAGCCCCCACCCTGTTTAATTTTTATATCAATACTTTGGTTAAAAATATAGCTAAGATAAACTCCCATCCTCCTAAATTGGCAAATAGACCTCTGTCAATTCTCTATGCAGATGATGCAGTACTTATGTCCTTGGCAAGTATTGCCCTGAGGCACCTTTTGAGAGCTTTGGACACCTACTGCAAAAAAGAACTCCTGGTAATTAACTATGCCAAGACCAAGGTCCTAGTCTTTACTAGGAGGAGGATTAAACACAGATGGCATATAAATGAACACCCTGTTGAACAAGTTACAACATATAGATATCTGGGTGTAATTTTTCATTCATCAGGTTCTTGGGAGAACACAAATAAATAATGCCACTGCAAATGCCCAGAGGACTATAAAGGCACTCCTTGGGTTCTTTTACTCCAAGGGCGGCCAGCATATCCCTCAGCCAAGGTTACAACAGTTGCTATACGGCTCACAGATATGTGCTTATGGTAAATATGACCGTTTTGAAGCTATACAAACTAAATTTCTGAGAGCCATATTTGGAGCCCCAAGCCCAATGTAATTTTACAATTAGAAGCTGGGCAAATTTCTATGGAGGCCCACGCATGGATACATAAGATAAATCTCTGGCTAAAAATGATCTTTTCCCCTGTGGGATTGGCCCCACTAACCCTAACTGATGGTTTCCAGACAAAATGGAAAAAGACAGTCTCCGAGAAATGATGAAATTCTCTCGTAATGCTCTTTTAGCTCTTGGATATATTAAAGCCAAAGCTATTATCCATCAAAAATTTGGGACATCGAGTTGCAAAATTTCTTAGGCCTGGCTGCAGCATGCCCTTCAGAGATAATGGGAGGGCATTCATGACTTCAGATTTGGCAAATATTATCCCCAAATTTAGAAAGGCATTTACGGTACATTGGCCAAATTCAATGTCCTTCCATCTGCACTATTGGAAGGAAGATTCAGGAAGGTCCCTTATCATGAATGTTTATGCCCCTGTGAACTGGGAGAAGTGGAGTCAGTTGGACATGTTTTATTATATTGCTCTTTTTATTGTGATCTCAGACTCACTTTTATTACTCCAATTTTACAGAAAATTCCTGGTAGATCTGCTCAATTTTATCTATCATACCTTCTATCCGATAAGAACCCCCAGGTCACAACAAAAGTGGCTAGTTTTTTTGCAGCTGCTATTGCTTGCCGGAGGGTGATGATAGAAAAATAAAATATTATTTTAACGTTTTATTAACTTTTAATATTGGGATTTGTATGTTTTTGTACCTCACTGTTTTTAATGTACTATATATTGTAATTTTTAAATCTTGTGCTGGTCTGTGACCGAAATAAACCATTCATTCATTCAACAAACATGCTGTTGCGACACTGTTTCCTGTGTCTGGTGACTCAAATATGTTTTTAGACCAGTAATTCTTACCAATAGGGTTGGTTCTCACATGGGATCTCAATGTCTTTCATTATGGTGCGTATCCCTCCCTCCTGCTGCCTTCTGCTTGCCATGTAAAGAAAATAACTGCAGGAAAGAACTAAGGAACTCTAGATCTTGTAGCTCTTAAGAGCACAGCCTTTGCACTTCTTCACGCCATTTGTCAGCCCTTGCCACCTGAATTCCCTATGAATGCTGTTACTTTGTCTACCTTGGGAGTCTTTCATCAGGCTATCTCTTTTTCCAAAATCAAACAAGGACCTCCATTAAAACAGCAATGTACAGCATGTATATGAACAGTTGTATTTTCTCTCTGTATTAGAATGTGTTTTAAAACTGCCTTATCTTTTGAGTGAGAGATATTCGTCTTCTACGTCTATAGAAGTGGTTACCCATTGACCTAGGTTAAGGCTGAGTAAAAATGGAGATTAATGTATGCATATACGTAAATATACAAAGAGTGCTTATCAATTGTTCCTTCTCAAACTGGGGAGAGGTAACGAGCGGGGTACCACAGGGCTCGGTCCTGGGCCCGGTGCTCTTCAACATTTTTATTAATGACTTGGATCAGGAGGTACAGGGAATGCTTATCAAATTTGCAGATGACACAAAGTTGGGTGGAACAGCTAATACTCTGGAAGACAGAAACAAAATTCAAAGTGACCTCGATAGGCTGGAGCGCTGGGCCGAAAACAACAGAATGAAATTTAATAGGGATAAATGACAAGTGCTGTACCTAGGGAGAGGAAACCAAATGCAGTTACAGAATGGGGGACACTTGGCTCAACAATACTACAAGTGAGAAGGATCTTGGAATTGTGGTAGATCACAAACTGAATATGAGCCAGCAATGCGATGTGGCTGCAAAGAAGGCAAATGCAATTTTGGGCTGTATTAATAGAAGTATAGCTTCCAAATCGCGGGAAGTGATAATTCCCCTTTACTCGGCACTGGTTAGGCCTCATCTTGAGTACTGCGTCCAGTTCTGGGCACCTCACTTTAAGAAGGACATAGACAAACTGGAGAGGGTTCAGAGGAGGGCAACAAGGATGATAAAGGGACTGGAAACAAGGCCCTATGAGGAGAGACTGAAAGAACTGGGCATGTTTAGCCTTCAGAAGAGGAGACTGAGGGGAGATATGATCGCACTCTTCCAGTATTTGAAGGGATGTCACACAGAGGAGGGATCTCTTCTCGATCATCCCAGTTTGCAGGACACGGAATAATGGGCTCAAGTTACAGGAACCTAGATTCCACCTAAACATCAGGAAAAATTTCCTGACTGTCAGAGCAATAAGACAATGGAATCAACTACCTAGAGAGGTGGTGGGCTCTCCCAGTCTGGAGGCATTCAAGGTGCAGCTGGACAGACATCTATCAGAGATGCTTTGACCTAGATTCCTGCATTGAGCAGGGGGTTGGACTCGATGGCCTTGTAGGCCCCTTCCAACTCTACTTTTCTATGATTTCTATGATACTTTGAAATATTATAGATTGCATGTTATAACAAAACAATGCCAAAAGAACATACCATAGCCAGAATCCAGAGATTTGTTCCTGGTTATACAGGTCTTGTACTACTCTAGTGAATTTTTAAAAACTTTTAAAACTTTGAACAGCAGACCCATGTGCCATATCAAACTGCTTTTGAAACACATTTGTTGCAAAAGCAGTTTACTAAGAAGCAGAGGTGGGGTGGAGCTTCTGTTTGAGAAGAGGGGGGCCTGAAAGCTCCTGTAGGCTCCTAGAACCAGTTTCATGATTCATTGAATCTTGGCACATGCAATTTTCCCCATGTGATACTGTTACTAATACTCTGTTAGTAGTTTTTGTTTCTTAAAAATAGACTTAATTCCAATCTTTCAGGGTGTGGTTTTTATATGTTTTTTGCATTTACTTTATTTTCAGATACCGTAAATTGTTCAGCCTGAAAGGGCAATTATTAGCCTATTAAAAAGACGTCGTTATAAATGGAATATAAAACAATATATTTGAATTCTTTATTCTTTTTGCCAGTACAAGAAAGATCAGACTTATTAAAGACCAGACTTAATAAAAATTAAATATAAAAAAATTATTTGCATTGTAATATAAGCAGAACTGTGGGACCCTGAAGATTCCATTCTAAAGGTACTTTTAACAAAATGTTCAATTATAGAATGTCCCATAATTTTATAACAAAATAATCAAGCCAACTTCACAAACAACCTGGTTTTGGCTTGCTGCAGCCATTGCTGTATTACAGTTTATTAAAGGCACATACTTTTTGTATATAAAAAATTCTGAGCCTCATCTTAATTAAATAACTTCATTATTCCAAAAGCAAAAACAAAACCACAGGATTTCTTTACAAGGGCTACTTCCAGATTCTTCAACTAGCAGCCATTTGTGACATCATGGGTACATCTTTCTTTATATGAGATGTTGGGATTTCATAGTAGGAAATGAATACTGAACAGCTAGAACTTGCTTGAATGCCAAATGATCACTACATTAAGAAGGAATTTTATCCTATGTGCAGTTCTATCATTTGACTCTATTAAACTTGTTTGTATTCTCTAGTAGAGCAATATATTGAGTTTCCTTCTTGGGACACACTATATTGTCTATTACGGAAATCAGTTAAAACTAATCCTATGTCAGCGCATAGTATTTGGCTAGATGATAAATTCCTTCCAAAGTATACACTTCAGTTAATAATACAAACAGCAAAATGCCCAAAACATCCATTGCACAGAAATAGCTTGCAAACAGTTCTCTCAATTAGTAAATTGAAATCTCGGTAATAAAATTTGCTTGTACTAACACTTGCCTTTTCTTGTCCATTCTGCTGCCTCTCCCCGCCCCCTCATCATCACTTCACTCTTCCATTTACACACTCTGTGTACCCTCCTTTAATGGCCCATTTATGAAAAGTATTTATCCTAATACCCACTGTAAGGTTAGACCCTCTATTCACTAGAGTTCATTTTAGAGCATAAATAATCTAAATGTACAGTATGTATAAATACTTTTGGGAAATGGGCCATAAAACAAATTGTTTTATGTTGCCATAAAACAATTTGTTGGAACCGTTAAAAGACTTTGCTAAGCCACTTTAAAATGAAAAGTAGGTGTATGTTATCCAAGATTGCGGGGGACTCTGAAAAATCTCTACAATGTTCAATAAGCTATGCACAAAACAATATATCATGGTGGCTTTTGTTCATTTGGGATAATGCAGAAATATTATTAGGAAGCTTATGCTGTCTCAAAGACATTTCTGCAATTGTATAAACAAAATGTACAAAATGATATGAGACATATCAGCTAGCTGCTTCTTAAGAAATGATATGCAAACGTCAGCAGGCATCCTGATCTTAACTACTTTCCTTTTCTATTTGCCAGTTTTCCATCTCCATTTGCTCACTTTGGTAACACAACTTTTATCAATTTTATGGGATAGATGCAGAGTTGTATAAAGGTGAACTCTACAAATCTGATGATCCCACAGGTGGAAGAGGGGGAGGAGGCAATTTTTTCTGACTCCCCCACTCCCTTGCAGCCTCATTCACCCCCCCGCCACCCCCAAAATATGATCTGGCGGGCGGCAGGACCCTCCAGAACACTGTGAAGTCATGCTGGGGCCTTCAGGGGGTAGGAGGAATAAGTGAAAATTGCTGGCTCAACCCCGTACTCCAGCAGGGAGCCTCTGCTGGATTCCGGTTCCCTCCACCATTTTGTTCGCTATGGGGTAACTCTGGATCCAGCCCAGCGTTTTTTATATATGATTATATTCTCCTATATGTGGGGATTAGTAAAAGAACATATTCCCCCATTGTCCACCCAATGCACCTATCCCACCTCTGATGTCCAATATCTGAATAGAATATACATGCATAAAATCAAACATGCCTAGGCCCAGACCACACTGTCAATTCCCAGATTCTATCTGGGATATCGATAGCACTGTGCAGGCCTATCCATACAAGCCATATTCAAACATTGCACCCACACACATAGATATCTGTTGGGACAGGCATGCCCGGGTGAGTGGGACAAAAAGACATGATCTCACCACCCACTGCACATAGTGAATAGATAAAGTACAGCCTGAACCCAATGAATGGTAATCAAGAATGAGAGAACACATTGGATCTATGCCTAAGAGCCCTCTGCATGGGGATGTGTGTCATCAGTCTCCCTCTCTTCTCTCAAAAAACGGCTGTAGAGGGCAGTGCATCTTATAAAGCATCATTTTCAATGGACACTCCAATCTTCAAAAAGTAAGACAAAATGCAACCTTCCAATTTTTCTCCAATGCACATAAATCTAGGAGAGGGGAAACCTTGTAGTGATGGTATAGCACATATTCAGATTAAAACACATGGCGATTACAAAATAATGGTGGAGAAATTCAGCTATTCATATGTATTCTCATTAATAAAGTGCAGATACCCACCCTGAGAGTAAGTGCTGAAACTACAACAGAATGAAATCTCTTCCCCATAATACAGCCCCAGCCATCTTCAGCCATTGCCAGCTGGCACATCAAACATGCAGGTGCAGGTGTCAGGGAAGTCTATTCTTTGGCTAGTTCAACTGAGGCAATTATAGTTCCGCAAGATACTATAAAGGTGAAGTTTGTCCAGTCCCAGTGAGTCAACTGAAAGCTCCTACACTGATGGAGAGTGCTGCTTCGGGTTTACGATGCTTAGCCATCTTTTTTCCATGGAAACAATCATTCTGTGTACAGTCAGTTTGCTGACTATCAGAAAACAAAAATGGATACACCATTAAGTTACAATTTTCAGAGGTAGCAGTGTTAGTCCATTGCAGGCTTGCAGCATAAACATTTACGAGTCTTGTGGCACCTTAAAGACTATGTGTTCTGGCATAAGTGTGTTCAGAGACACTCCACTTCATCAGATGCATGAAGTGTTAACCTCAAATTGCCAGATTTATATACGCATGTTGGGGGCTGCCTTAAAGTCATTGACAGAATGTCCTAGGAGGTCGAAATGTTCCCCCACTGGTTTCTGAACATTGCCATTCCTGATGTCAGATTGTTGTCCATTTATTATTTTGCATAGAGACTGGCCTGTTTGTCCTATGTAGAATGCAGTAGGGCACATTGGAAGATGAGCAAGTGTATGAACCTTTGATGTTGTGGATGGCATTATTAGGTTCTAATAGCATTATTGAATACAGGAATTTCAAAGATATATCAATGTGAAATTGCTGAAGGTTAATCACGCTACATATTTTAGTTGGCTCACCATTGCAATGATGTCTATGCTATCACTTAACGTTTTGTGAATTGACAACTGTTAAGGTAATTATCACAGTCTGTGCTTTCTGCATTTCAATTCCCTTCTGACAACACAGTTCACCTCTCCCCCAGCACCTCAGTATGTGTATATAAATCTGCCAATTTGAGGTTAACACTTCATGCACCTGATGAAGTAGACAGTGTCCATGAAAGCTTATGCCAGAGTAAGTTTGTTAATCCTAAAGGTGCCAGAAGACTCTTTGTTGTTTTTACTATTAAATTAGTTAGCTCTACTATTAGAAATTATGCAAGGCAGACTTGAATTTGGGACACAAATTTCCTTGGGAAAATGTCAAAACATTACAGCTACTGGTATCCAATGGCAGAATGGCTGTCCCATGTATTAATAAATACCATCATACAGCCGTATCAAATGCCTTGTTACAGTGGTCCGTGGCTTTTAGGATGCAATTAAGTAAAAACAAAATAAAACAGTCAAATGAATCCATCTGTGTCCTCAAATGTTGTAAGTATGTTCTAGTACCCCTAACAGAGATGAGTTATATATAAAGTATTCAGAAAAGAGAGACTTGTTTAAAAATTCCAGTGAGGGAAGGGTGTGGTATAAATTCTATAAATACAGTAAGTAAAATATATTTACCTTGTTTTTTCCACAGCAAAATGTTTTTGCATTTGTTTTCCAATGTCATCTTTTATGGTACTAAAGTCCTTATTGTCATCAAGGAGGAGATTCTGTTGCCAGAAGTATTGAAATGATTATGAAAACAATTCCTAACAGTATTCCACTTACAAGGGAGATACATTTTACCAGTGACATTTTATTAATGGTATTAAACTTCTAATAACAAGACTCATTTACTCTTTTCATATCCTTTTGGTTGTATCAATACAGTATGATTTTTTATTTCCTAACCTTATTCACAGTAACATATTTTATTCTGGAATGTGCAGTCTTCAATAATTCGAGCTCTGCAAAATTTCACATGACAAAATTCTTGCATAGGTTCTCTGCCCAATACAGAACTGGGAATCAAGAGTGATGTCATGTTATACTTTTTATTTTAAAAAAATTAAATTCTAAAATCAGGGCAAAGCCTTTAGCAGCTAACAGTATAATGATAAAAAAAAACAGGTAAGAATGGCATAGAAAAAGAGACTGAATAGTTATGGGGGTGGGGGGCTTGATCTTGATCTCCAACAGAGGAATCTCGTATCATAATTCAAACCAAAAACAAGGCAAGTATAAATGATGTGGCCTCATCATTTGATAGCTATAAGGAACACAAAGAGATTTCAAAGCAAGAAAAAAGATTGCAGTTTCTGCACACACACAATTGATTTCATAACTTACAACCTATTACCGGTAATAAGAATTTCCAGAGTTCTTATAACACAGATATATAAACCCAGCAGAAAAGCTAGTAGGAGAATATGAACCACAATATGCAAATGCTCTGAAAACATATACGCCAGTGTGGCGTAGTGGTGAGAATGTTGGACTGGGACTCGGGAGATCTCCACCATGAAACTCACTGGGTGACTTTGGGCCAGTCACTGCCTCTCAGCCTAACCTACCTCACAGGGTTGTTGTGAGGATAAAATGGAGAGGAGGAGGAGGAGGAGGAGGAGGATTATTATGTAAGCTGCCTTGTGTTCCTTGCAGGGAAAAAGGCAGGGTATAAATGTAATAAATAAATAAATAAATAAATATCCTACAAGTGTAAGTGAGTTAGGGCCCAATCCAATGGGGATGCTAGTAAGCCTCCGAACTCGAAGGATTATGGCAATCCTACACAGGGCGGGAGGAGCGCAGAGGTGCTCTTCGCCTCCGTGCTCCTCCTGTCCTGCAAGTCAGCTTAGACGGCTGCTTTCAGCCGTCTAGCTGAGGCACTTCAGAGGGGAAGGGAAGGAGGCTGGAGAAGCCCCAGATTCCTCCCCTCCCCCCAGAATGCCCCCTTTACCCCTTCTCAGAGGTCGGTCTTACGACCTCGGAAAAGCAGCTGGTGCAGTTCTTTCTGTGTTGGCTGTGAGGGTGGGGGGAGGGGGGTCTGAGTGCAGATCCCCAGTTCCAAGGTCGGAGCTCTTTTCCAAAATGGGAATCCTAAGAATCTAGACAACCATAGGAAAATTCTAAGTCCCAGTTCCAACCTTGGAAATGTGCTCCAAGGTTGGAGCAGGGACCCTGAATTCGGAGTGCCTTCCCTCCGTTCTTGCAGCCGGTGCGGGAAACCACACTGGCTGGTTCTTTCTGGAAGATGGACCTTGGAGCTGGCATTTGGTGGGCGTTCCAGGGGGCAGGGAGGGGAGGAGTAAGGCTCCATCAGCAATGTATCCTGGCAGCGCCTCAGCTTCCCCTGCTTGTGAGCTGGGGCAAAAGACATATGGCTGAAATCAGCCATCTAAGTCTTTTGCAGGGTGGGAGAAGTGTGGAAGCAACCTTCACCTCTGCACTCCTCCCATCCTCCATAGCAGGGCTCTCCAACCTTGGGTCCCCAGATGTTGCTGGTCTACAGCTCCCAGCATACCCAACCAGCATGGCTAATGGCAAGGGATTCTGGGAGCTGTAGTCCAGCAACATCTGGGGACCCAAGGTTGGAGAGCCCTGCTATGGAGAATGGGAGGAGTGCAGAGGTGAAGGTTGCTTCCACATTTCCACACTCCATAGGATGCCAGTAATCCTCCAAGTTTGGAAGGTTACAAGCAGCCCCATTGGATTGTGCTGCCCATTACTTACCTTCACACCAATAATATCTCCATCCCTCAGACTGTAGGGGCTCAAGTGTAAGCTGTCACTTTTCTTCTTCTTTTTCTTCTTTGAAACTTGCTGTGTCTGAATACAGTGAAAACTGGTATGACAAAAGCACCATAAACTAGCAGAGATTACCATGCAGAGTGGGAGTGGAGGATTTTACAGTCCCAAGTTAAAATGTATTATGTATTTTCACGCTTGAAAGGTCATTAGTAACTTTAAACATAAAAACTGATATGAAGTTACATTATTCCCCACATATCAACCTGAATATGATGTTATAGGGACTTGCTCAAAGAAGACCTCAACACATTTCTATTGGGGATAAAGATTAGTATTTATTTCCAAGTGCTCTTCACTGCTTTGGATCACTAGGTACAGCCACTTTCAGATCTATCATGTCAACAATATTCCATGAAATAAATATATGAATGTAGAAAGTAGGGCTCCATCTAAAGGCGGCCTTACTAGTGATGAACAGAACATTGCCATGTAATATCTCAAAGGCAGGCCTTCTCGGTGGCAGCACCCAGCCTCTGGAACACCATCCCCTGTGCAGTTTGGGAGGTAGAAAATTTGGTATGTTTTAAATGCCTCCTGAAAATGCACTTGTTCACCCAGGCTTTCTCTGACTTGCAATTAATTGCTACCCCATTAAAAAAAAACAATTTAGAAATCCAGGATTTTAGTGTAGCCGTGATTGGGCAGTAGTGTGTCTATCCAAAATCAAAACATAGTAGCAAAGACAGGAGTTCACAATGTTTCTAACTCAGGTCTTATTAAAAGATTTCATGGCTGCATATGTACCTGTCAAAAAACCCTGATTAGCCCTGTCAAAAACCCCGTTTTAAATAGAAGCCTGAGTTTTGACAGCTGTCAAAACTCCATGCTCCTGTAAATAGGGTGGCTTTCATTTTTCCACTTTCCTGAGCAACTAGGGTCTTGGCAAAAGGTGGAGGACACTGAGAACAGGTCCAAACAAAAACAAAAAAAATAGAGGATCTCGCTGGGAAGGGGGCGATCTACATGCCACCCCCTTTCACCAGCAAATACCCCCTCACAGCTTCACTTCTCTCTTGAGAGCTCACTGTTTGACAGCTGTAAAATGAGAAGCAAAGCAACAATTAACTTATTTGTAGCCTTGCTTTGTCAATGTCCATGGATGGTGCCTTCTGTACTGTGACAGAAGACACCATCCAGAGCATTGACAAGTCAAGGCTGCAAACTAACAACCAAAATAAAATAAAATAAAAATATAAACACATTTGTGCAAATCTTGGGCACAAAAAACCCCCCTGGCAAACCAGTGATAGCCACTCCAATGTGCTACCTGGGCACTTTGAAGGGGCTTTCACTGGCTGTCACTTCAGAGATCACAGAAAGCAATCTCTCAAAAAAAGAGGGGATAAAATGGAAAAAGGCCATGACTGCCATGGAGTCCCCTAGGATACCCATAGGAAGACGGAGGGGGAAGGAGTGGGGGGACAACCCATGGTGAGTAGCTTACTCGCGAACACAACCAGTATGTGCACACACACAAGGAAAATGTAGATGTACTGAAGCAGCATTTGCTATGCATGCAAATTACGATCACATATCACTGTGCAGTTTAATTTTTTCCTTTAAAAAATGTCCTGCTAGTTATGTATGTATATATTCCCCACCCACCCCACCATGAAAAAATTCCTGCAGGCACCAGTGGTAAGTGGTCATGAAACTTCTCCCACTCCTCCATCCTTGCCCTTTACCCTCAAAATTTTAATTGATAAACATTTGGCACAGGCCTTGTATTCATAATGTGAAATGTTTTTTCATTGAAATAATTGACGACAATATTATTTCCTGTCCACAGTATTTCCCCTGTCATCTCTTAGCTTACCCAACTATATATTGGCATCCATTCAAACTTCCCTGGAAAATACTTAGCAATTTCAATTTTTTCCACTGGTAAGGAATAGTATGCAGCAATTCTTTGTCTCAATGCAGATGCTGTACACTCTTTGGAGATATCCCATGCCAAATCCACAGGGTGGTAATAGTCTCTCTCCCTTGGTATGCGCATCAGCACCCGCAGAAGCAAATCCTTCAGTCTGTGATCAGAAATACAAACAATGCAATTATTATGCTCAAAATACATGCCTACATAAATTTAACAGAGGCCCCATAAATTTCTTATTCCTTTAAAACTCCAAATACGCCCCGGGACACATCGGCCACACCTTGTCTTTCCCGGCCCGGCGGCCCCGATCGAGGAGGAGGGGGTGGGGGATCGCAGCTTCCATTCCGGGAAGAGTCAATGGGACCTATTACTGCGAGATCAACTCAGAGCAGCCCGGCTCTTGAAGGCAGGCGCGAGAGACTTGGAGGCAGAGCGGGAAGGTGTCACAGCCAACGCAGCACGCCGCACAGTCTTTCAGCTCACACAACAATGCATTCCGCGTCCGGAGGTTCTCTGGGTTTCCCGCTCTTCCCTCCCCTGTGATTCTTCCTTCAAGGGCCGAGAGAGAAAACCGGCAGCGGAAGACTCCATCAGGCTCCCTTTTTTTGCTCCCTTTGCGCCTTGAGTTTGTTGTGGGGGGGGAGGTTCTCGCCCCCTCTTGCTCTGTCTTCTCCCTGGGAGGTGGGAACCGAAAGACACGCACGCATGTGCACGCATGCACACGCGCTTGCAGCTCCACACACGCACGCACGCACGCGTGTGCCCGCTTCCTCCGGAGGTTTCTGCGGGTCCTGCCCGCCTGCTCTTCCTCCTCCTCCCCGCGTGATCCTCTCTCCTGATCTCCGAGGACCGAGAGAAAACCGGCGGCGGCAGCCTCCATCAGGCTCCCTTTGCTCCCTTTTTGCCTTGAGTTTGTTGGGGGGGGGGAGGTTCTCGCCCCCTCTCGCTCTGTCTTCTCCCTGGGAAGTGGGAACCGAAAGAGAGCGGAAGAGTGCGTGCGTGTGTGCCTGTGTTTTCTCGGGGATGCTGGAGCCCTGGGCTGCGCGTTAGAAGAGCAAAGGAGAGGAGGATGTTGCTGCTGCCTCGTAAGAGAGGGAGACGAAAGAAAGTGCAGGGGTCGCTCTGCAGAGCAGGAGCCGCCACCACCGCCGGCGGCACCACCACCAGAGGAGGCCAGCGCTGCCAGCCTGCGGGGGAGGAGGACCCCAGGTGCGGCTGCAAGGAACTTGGGATCCCGGCTGCGTTTCCGCGCCGCATTGGATACCACACGAGGCGACAGTGGCCGCGCAGCGCCCGCGGGATTATGAGCAGCCCAGTCAGAGGAGGGGGCAGGGCTTTAATATTGTGATTTAATATCTACTACTACATTCTTTATTATAGCATCCAAAATCAACCCTTTCTATACCTTTTTAAAATTTAATGTATTTCAATTTTAGACAGCAAAAAAGGTAGTACATTCTTATTTTTTAAATCCACTTTTGCCATCAAAATAAAATTCCATCCTCCATTTAATCACTTATTAACATTATAATAATTAATTTATAATAACTCCATTTAAGAAAAAAAATATCCAAATAAAATAAAGAAGCCTTTTATTTCTTGATCAGAAACTAGAAAGTCAGGACATTAATGCCCCTGTTAAAAGTTTAGACCCTTTAAAAGAAAGATTCTACAGGGAAAACTAGAATAATTTGATTTTGAAATGACTAAACATTTTCTTTTAAAATGTGTTTTGATGAGTAGTGACTGTATATCTTACCCAAGATTCTCTTCCTTATGTAAAGGCTCTACACAGATTTCCACTCTGTTTCCTAGTTTGAATTCACTGGAAAAAATAGAGAAGTTAAATTCAGTATTGAATATTTTATTGGAAAGGTGTGATATAATTATTTTAAATTAAATAAAGAAGTAAGCAAATAAATGAAGTTACACTTTTAAATGCTGGGTATTTTAAAATCACAGATTGCCAACGTAAGTGCAGTCAAAAGTTTCAAATGCATGGATAGAGCTTCAAGTGCAAGAAACTTTTATAGATGAAAAAAGGAAATTCTAAAAAGACCGGCCTGTGGCTCATGCTGGCTCAGCTTGTCTGAGTGTGGAAAGCTAAGCAGGGTCAGGCCTGGTTATTACTTGGATGGGAGACCCCTCCTCTAGTTTCCTGCATTGAGCAGGGGGTTGGACTCGATAGCCTTGTAGGCCTCTTCCAACGCTATAATCTATGAATCTATGGGCACAATGGCAAACAATTCCCACAAGGAAAAAAGGTAGAGAACAACAGAAGAAGCCAATGTGGCTTCACAAAAAACTCAGAGATGACCTGAAAACAAAAAAGGACATGTATAGGAAGTGGAAGGAAGGACAGGCTACAAGGGAAGAGTACAGGCAGGTAGCACAGAACTGCAGGAATAGTGTCAGGAAGGCTAAGCTGAGAATGAGCTGAGGACAGCGAGGGATGCTAAAAGCAACAAAAAAGCTTTCTCCAGATATTTGCATAGTAAAAGACAGAGGAAAGAAATGGTGGTTCAACTATGCAATGAGGATGGCATCATGATAACAGATGACAGAGAAAAGGCAGAAGTGTTCAATTCCTACTTTGGTTCAGTCTTCTCCCAAAAGTGGGACTATGTCCCCCCCTGGCAAACCTGAAGTGCAAGCTGAAGGTGCATGATTGCAGCTTGAGACTGATAGGCAAATGCTCAAGAGACACCTAATTACTTTGAATGAGTTCAAATCTCTAGGGCCTGATGAGCTGCATCCTACAGTAATAAAGGAACTAGCAGAAGAACTCTCAGAACCACTGTCTATTATCTTTGAGAAATCATGGAGGACGGGAGAAGAACAGGTTGCTTACCTATAACTGTGGTTCTTTGAGTGGTCATCTGTGCATTCACACACATGGGCTCTGCACCTGCACTGAGACCATCTCGGGAAAGTTCTATAGCTGAGGAAAATTGGGTGGGAGTCCCTCCCCCATCACACGTGCTCCCTAGTGTGGCTCCCGCCCGACCCCTTAGTTCCCCCAAGGCCGCCTATTGCGGCCCCGGGGCCAAGGGAAACGTCGGTCTCAACATCATTCCCGACATCAAATCCTACAATGAAATGCCATCCAATCCGATCATGGGAAGTCATCAAACTTGATGAAGAATGCACAGCTGACCACTCAAAGAACCTCAGTTACAGGTAAGCAACCTGTTCTTCTTCGTGGTCTCTGTGCATCACACACATGGGCAGAGTAGAGAGCTGACTTACTGGAGGCGGGTCGGTGTCACGACACTGGATGACCGAAGAGAGTACCACTCTTCCGAAAGCATTGTCCACTCTAGCCCTTACATCCAGGCTGTAATGACGGATAAAGGTCATCGGTGACACTCTTGGCAAACGCCATGGAAGCCGAGATCACCCTGGTCGAGTGTGCCCGGATGGAGCCAGGTGGAGCTACCCGGTGAGTTCGTAGTAGGCCAGTTCTAAAGTCTGGACAATCCATCTTGCAAGGCGTTGGGACGAGACTGGCTGGCCAAGGGAGTCCTCGCCATAACAAAGGAAGAGCCTAGGGGAGTGGCGAGATGGTTCCGTCCAGGCTTTATAAAATGCGAGGGCCCGCCGTACGAGCATATGGGCATATGAGCCGGTGGAACAACGGCTGGCGGCTCCACCGTTGAGGTCGATGGGAGCAGAGAAGCGGTCTTAGAGACCAAAGGAGCGGGCGACTTGTGCTTCCCTTTCTCTTTGCCTTCCTTGCACCTTTTGGCCTCCTCTTGAGCCTTCTGAGCCTTCTTTGCGAGTTTCCTTAGCAAGTGGGCCTCCAGAGACTTGCCGGGAGTGTGGGGGGAAGTGGTGGTAGCCGTTTGAGGTGGCGGTGTCTTCAGCTTTGGCGGGATCTGCTTCGAGGGAGCAGCAACGGGCTCTAGGGCCTTGTGCCAGAGCACAGCTTTCAGTTTATCAGTGCAATGCTTCCTCGCTTGCCACGTAAAGGCCTGGCAATGGTGACAAGACTCAAACCTTATGGCCTTCTCTGAGGCAGATGAGGCACAGGGAATGCCCATATGCGGCGGCAACTTCGCCCTACAACGAACGCATTTATGGAAGGCCACCTTTAACAGCATATCTCAGAAATATTAGAGATAGAGTGAGGAGAAGATATCTATCTATCTATCTATCTATCTATCTATATATATAGAGAGAGAGAGATTAAAAAAAAATTAGAACAGGAGAATTAAACGAAGAGAGGCAAGACAAAAGGGGGAATATTATGGAAAAAAAGAGAAAATGCTCAGCCAAGTATCGAAAAGAAGGGAGGTGCCCAAGGAAGGACGACTATCTGCAATGGTGGTCGAAGAGGAACTGAGGGGTCGGGCGGGAGCCGCACTAGGGAGCAAGCACAATGGGGGAGGGGCTCCCACCCGATTTTCCTCAGCTACAGAACTTTCCCGAGACAGTCTCAGCGCAGGCGCAGAGCCCATGTGTGTGATGCACAGAGCCCATGAAGAAGAAGTGCCAGATGACTGGAGGAGGGAAAATGTTGTTCCTATCTTCAGAAAGGGCAAAAAGGAGGAACCTGGGAACTACAGACCAGTCAGTCTGACATCAATCCCGGGGAAAATTCTGAAGCAGATTATAAAGCCGTCAGTCTGCAAGCACCTTGAAAATGCAGTGATTACTAGAAGCCAACATGGATTTGTCAAGAACAAATCCTGCCAGACCAATCTGAACTCGTTTTTTGATCGGGTAACCTCCCTTGTGGACTGTGCGAATGCTGTGGACATAATATATCTGGACTTCAGCAAAGCTTTTGACAATGTGCCTCATGACATCCTGATTGGAAAACTAGCTAAAAGTGGGCTAGATGGAACAACTCTCTGATGGATCCAAAGTTGGTTACAGAATCAGACTCAAAGAGTGCTTATCAATGGTACTTTCTCAAACTGGAGAGAGGTAACGAGCGGGGTACTGCAGGGCTCAGTCCTGGGCCCAGTGCTCTTCAACATTTTTATTAATGACTTGGATGAGGTGGTGCAGGGAATGCTTAGCAAATTTGCAGATGACACAAAGTTGGGTGGAATAGCGAATACCATGGAAGACAGAAACAAAATTCAGAAGTGATCTCGATAGGCTGGAGCGCTGGGCTGAAAACAACAGAATGAAATTTAATAGGGATAAATGCCAAGTGCTGCACCTAGGAAAAAGGAACCAAATGTACAGTTACAGGATGGGAGACACTTGGCTCAACAATACTACAAGCGAGACGAATCGTGGAATTGTTGTAGATCACAAGCTGAATATGAGCCAGCAATGTGATGTGGCTGCCAAAAAGGCAAATGCTGTTTTGGGCTGCATTAATAGAAGTATAGCTTCCAAATTGTGAGAAGTGCTAGTTGCCCTCATCTTGAGTACTGTGTCCAGTTCTGGGCACTACACTTTAAGAAGGATGCAGACAAACTAGAAAGGGTTCAGAGGAGGGCAACAAAGATGATCAGGGGACTGGAAACAAAGCCCTATGAGGAGAGCCTGAAGGAACTGGGCATGTTTAGCCTTCAGAAGAGAAGACTGAAGGGAGATATGATAGCGCTCTTCAACTACTTGAAAGGTTGTCACACAGAGGAGGGCCAGAATCTCTTCTCAATCATCCCAGAGTGCAGGAGATGGAATAATGGGCTCAAGTTACAGGAAGCCAGATTCCGGCTGAACATCAAGAAAAACCTCCTGACTGTTAGAGCAATACAATGGAACCAATGACCTAGGGAGCTCGTGGGCTCTCCCACACTGCAGACATTCAAGATGCAGCTGGACATCCATCTGTCAGGGATGCTTTGACCTGGATTCCTGCACTGAGCAGGGGGTTGGACTCGATGGCCTTATAGGCCTCTTCCAACTCTACTATTCTATGAAATTGCTTTCCTGAATCGTAAAAAAAAAAAAAAATTGGCCTATGCAGCAACCAACAAAACTTTTAAAAAACATTATCAAACAACCCTGTGATAGAACAACTGAAAGAATATTTAATTTTAAAGACAGTAATAAAAATATATTGCATTAACATTTAAGTTAACTTACATTGCAATCCTACATGTCTACTCAGAAGCAAGTTCCACTGAGCTCAATGGGGCTTACTCCCAGGTAAGAGATTATAGGACTGCAGCTTTAATGTTGTAGTTAGGAACCTACTAGAGTTGCTCCTTGTTGTTTCGTAAAAGTTTGCACGGCCGCTTATTTTCCATTGCCCAAACTCGGAGAAACTCTGGTAATGGAATACTAAACTCTTGAAAGGATGGCAAAGTCATCACCTGAAAAGGAAAGTGCTTTACTAGCAATTTTAGAATAAATAATAGCTGAAAAACAGAAGACTACAATCCATGTTTCAAACATATTTTCTCACTTGCAGAACCGCAAAGGTAAGCATTTAGCCACCACTCCACATCACATCTCATTTAAAAATGTAATATTTTTTCCAACATTCTCAACATCATATAATCATATTATGGAATATGCGTGCATCATTACATTACACTTGTGTTCTGCCGCTTCTCTACTCCAACAACCTCAAGTGCAGACTGTCCTCTTGCAGCGGCATCTCAAAAAATCCATCACACGAGTATATCTTAATCACAATTTCCCTGACTTTTGACCAATTTCCCTAACCAATTTCCATTTCCCTGACTTTCCAGATAGTGGAAACCCTGCAACGGGCTTTTGTGTTACATTCTAGGCACAGTGAAGGGACAAAGGAGGGTTTGTGTGTCCAAACCCCTTTCCTAATCTCATAGTGTATAGAGCAGTGTTCTCCAACTTTGGGTCCCCAGATGTTTTTGGCCTACAACTCCTAGCATGCCCCAGCCAGCTATGCTGGCTGAGGCATGGTGGGAGTTGTAGGCCAAAAACATCTGGGGACCCAAGGTTGGAGAACACTGGTACAGAGGTTGAGATGGGGAGCATTGTCTGAAGAGGTCCATAGCATTATTTTATTAACTGAAGCCATGTGTTTTATAAACTTTGTTAAAGTGAAGAAACGCTCCATGGGGTTCTCATTCTGGTTGGTTGTTCCTCACACATTCATAAATCTTCTTACATGCTGTGACTGAGTCTGTGACTAATAAATGCTAGCCTCACCAAAACAAACAGTTTTGGGTCCCCAGATGTTGCTGGACTACAGCTCCCAGAATCCCTTGCCATTAGCCATGCTGGCTGGGTATGCTGGGAGTTGTAGGCCAAAAACATCTGCGGACCCAAGGTTGGAGAACACTGCTATAATAGAATGGTTTTTTCACCCTCACTTGAAAGTTTTCCCTATTTGCTAAGCTTTGGTAATCTAACCCAAAATTTCACAGCCCCTCATCTATATATATAAAAGAAGAAGTCCTGACTGACTGACTCATCAACGCCCAGCTCAAACCATTTCATCTAGGAACATGAAATTTTGAAGGAACATAGTTTTTATGACGTAGACACCCACTAAAGGAGGATTTTTGGAAATTCCGTCCCTAAGGGGGTGAAAAAAAGGGGCAAAATCACCCCACTCTCATATCTCCTATGGGCAAAACAACAGGGGAGCAGTTATGCAAATTGGCCTCACCTCATAATTTCTGCAGAAGCCAATTGGGTGGGTATGCAAATCTCCCCTCGGCCATTTAGAATGTTCTCTGAGGGGGTGAAAAGGGAGGGAAACTTTTTAAATGACTGAATGACTGTTGTGGGGGGGGGGGCGTCGCATAGGCTCCATCACGTTTTGACGGATCTACCCCAAACTTGGTATGGTCACTTTTCATCACCCGTAGACTCTCAGGAATAACCTGATTTTTCTTTAAGATCAGATATTTCTGTCAGAAAAGTTTTCTGCTGCCAGCACCCAGCCTAAACGTTACACTTTCAGTCAGAGATACTGTATCTTTTCCATACTGCTCTCGCAGGCCTTCAAGGAGAAAAAAATAAAAAATCTACCATATAAATGTGAAAAGTTTGTGGGTGGGTGTGTATGGGTGTTTGCATGCGTCCCATAGGCTCCTACACGGTTGGGCGGATCCACCCCAAACTTGGCACGCATACTCTCCATCACCTAAGGACAAAGACTGGCAGGTTCAAATCTCCGAAAAACCCTCGCTGCGCCTGTACAGCCCAAAATAGATGAGAGCCAATGGCATCACTTGGAATGTTCGCAGGGGCCATTCAGGAGCGGTTACGCAAATCGCTCCAACGACATATAGAATGTTCATATGCACTGCAGCCGGGGCCTACACGGGGGGGGGGGGAAGTGAGCTGGGATTTCATTGTTGGGTAGTCCCGGGGGGGGGGGAGAGAGCAGGGATTTCATTGGGTAGTCCCGGGGGAGCAGGGATTTCGCTGTAGTGTAGTCCCCGGGGGGGGGAGCAGGGATTTCACTGTTGTGTAGTCCCGGGGGGGGGAGCTGGGATTACATTGTATGGTCCCGGGGGGAGCAGAGATTTCATTGTGCAGACAGAGATTTGATTGTGTAGTCCCGGGGAGGGGAGCAGGGAATTCATTGTTGTGTAGTTCGGGGGGGGGAGCTGGGATTTCATTGCTGTGTGGACCCGAGGGAGCTGGGATTTCACTGTTGTGTAGTCCAGGGGGGAGGGGGGAAGCAGGGATTTCATTGTTGTGTAGTCCGGGGGGGGGGGAAGCAGGGATTTCATTGTTGTGTAGTCCGGGGGGGGGGGGGGGGAAGCAGGGATTTCACTGTTGTGTAGTCCCGGGAGTGGTGGTGCAGGGATTTCATTGTTGTGCAGTCCCGGGGTGGGAGCAGGGATTTCACTGTGTAGTCCCAGGGGAACAGGGATTTCATTGTGTAGTCTCGGGGGAGCAGGGATTTCATTGTGCAGTCCCGGGGGAACGGGAACAGGGATTTCATTGTGTAGTCCCGGGGGGGGGGGAGCAGGGATTTCATTGTGTAGTCCCGGGCGGGGGGGGGATCTGGGATTTCATTGTGCAGTCCCGGGGGAGCTGGGATTTCATTGTGTAATCCCAGGGGAGCTGAGATTCCCGGGGGAGCTCGGATTCCATCATGTTTCATAGATCATAGAGTTGGAAGGAGCCTATAAGGCTATCGAGTCCAACCCCCTGCACAATGCAGGAAACTAGAGGAGGGGTCTCCCATCCAAGTAATAACCAGGCCTGACCCTGCTTAGCTTTCCACACTCAGACAAGCTGAGCCAGCGTGAGTTTCTTTTAAAAACAATTGTACCAAATCCTAAAATCCACGTGAGCGAAGGCGCGGGCAACAGCTAGTATCCCATATATGAAAGGCAACCCTACCCCTTAAAGGAATAATGTGAAAATGCAAAGTGGTTCTTTTGAACACCAAATATATTACTTTTGCATATAGCAAGATGAGGAAGTCCTGCAATCCCTAAGAAACTTTTCTCAAGTGCAACATGATTATTTCAGCCAAGAACACATGAAAGGAATGATGGCGCACAGCAGGAAGTCGATATTAGGTTGTGTCTCAGCTACAATCCCAAAGGACTTTGTGTATACCTTACCACTAAAATTGGCATCTAAGCAAATGCCATATCAGAACATACTGGAGACAGAGGAAAGGAAATAAAATATATATTAATAGATCTTATTTAAAGAAAAGATGGCAGCACTCATTAACAAAATATAACATCTAACCTGCATCTTCAGGTCTTCCAGGAAAGCTTCTCCTGAGATTTCTATATCACCCACATAACATAGGTCAACTTCACTTTGTAGAAATGTTGGCAAATCTTTAAAGATTAAGAGACACAATTTAAAGAAAA
Organism: Shinisaurus crocodilurus; assembly: GCA_021292165.1. Lineage (NCBI taxonomy): Eukaryota > Metazoa > Chordata > Lepidosauria > Squamata > Shinisauridae > Shinisaurus > Shinisaurus crocodilurus. Next base: position 118,418,978 of record CM037876.1, on the reverse strand, counting down.
TTTTAGTTCTTAACTTCTGTGATTAGCAAAACATGAGTTTAGTGATCAGTCATTGAACTATTTCAATTGGTTTACTGTTAAAATGAGTTCAGATGGGTTCCTGCACAGCCAAGGAGGAGGAGTTTGAAAGCTTTTGCTCTTTGATCAATCCTCCAAGTAAATTTTGACTATGCAGAGCTGAAAATAGTTCAAACTAGGTTTGTCATAATTTTTCCTGATAGTGGCCTGATTCATACAGAACAGCAAACACATTCCGAACTTGGAAAATTGTGGTTTTCCACAATTTGGAAAATTGGCTGTGCAGGTACCAAACAAGGATATCAAACCTTGGTTGGATCCTGGTTTGTTTTTAAAACCAGTTTTTTGAGTTCATATATGAGAAACTGCAGGTTACTAAAAAGAAAAAGGTGAAGCTTTTAATTTCTTCACACATGGAGGAGAGGAAGGGAGAAAGGTGAAGGTAGGGAAAAGCAAGTGAGAGAGACCACAGGCCAGTTCACACATAACGACAGCCCATAGGTTAAATAACCCATGAGCTGTTAGGGATGAGCAGGAGAGAGTGGGCACCCAGCCACTTCCACTTTTAATCAACAACCTATGATTGGCCTTTTTGTAGGTTGTTGAGTGTGATGTGCAAACCTATGGGTTGTTTAAGAGCTAAAAAACCTAACGGTTAACCCAACAACAAACCATGGATTAACTGTGCTGGGTTGTTTAGCCGCTAAACAACCCAGCACTCCAGGTTCATAAGTCATGCTCAACAATTTATAATGACCGTAGGTCGTCGAGTAAAAGCAGAAGTGGCAGCACTTGTCCTCCCCCACTTGTGTACAACAACCCATGGGTTGTTTAAACCATGGGCTGTTGTTACGTGCGAATCAGGTCAGAAGCTCATTGTAGCATGTTCTTGTACCAACAAACAAGGGTCTGACCATGCCTTTCAGGGCAAGGAGCCCTCCCAAGGTTTTGTAAAACACCATTTAATTAATTAGTAAAGAACCCTCTACAAATTAAGGAGAAAGACACTTCAGAAGATTTGGGTTTTGTGACTTCAGAGCAAATTCCCTCCCCTCCCTTTTGCCAACAATCTCTATTCCTATCACAGTGCCAGACTGGGCTTCTTCCCTCCTTTGAAAGCTGTCTACTTAAAACAAAAATTTAGTTCTAAGCTGTATGCTCTCCCCTTTCCAGAGGCAGAGTACATACAACCCAATTAAAGGGGGGGGGGGACACGACCCAGCACTCTCTCAATGCCTTACAGAGCTGCCTCCATCCTTTTAAAAGTTGCACTAATTGCAAGCAGCTGCCGTTTCTCCTAGCAACATTTCTAGTGTTTTGTGAACCCCTGCCCACCCAATACAATGCCTTACATACCACAGCCTGCAAAGAAGAGTGCTCTGTTGTTCTACTTTTCAACTGCTACCCATACCAGTAACAATTTCCCTTAAAGCTACCCTTTTACCAATCACCTAGCTTAGGGATTCTGTGTGGAAAGCTTCTGAAAAGAACAGTCTAAAAAAGAAAACCCATGTCTTCTGTTAGCATCACCTTATTTTTACATCGTTAACAGTTTAGTATTTACCCAGCTGATATAAATCATTTCTCTATAGGTAAACAGAATGGCTGCATTTGGACATCATCCACCAGCCATCCCTAACCTGGTGCCCTCCCGATGTTTTGGGCGGAAACTCCCAGCATTCCTGACCACTGCCTATGCTAGCAGGGGCTGATGGGCACCAGGCTGAGGAATGCTGTGCTAAAGGATAGTTTAATGTGACATGAACAAGACTCTTCCTGCTCTCGTGTGCTGCCCCCATCCTCCCACATGGCTGAATTTGGAAGCTTTCATTTATTTATTTTATTTTATTTTATTATATTTATACCCTGCCTTTTTTCCTGCAAGGAACCCAAGGTGGCTTACATAATCCTCCTCCTCCTCTCCATTTTATCCTCACAACAACCCTGTGAGGTAGGTTAGTCAGTAACTGGCCCAAAGTCACCCAGTGAGTTTCATGGTCGAGTGGGGACTTGAAACCAGATCTCCCGAGTCCCAGTCCAACACTCTCACCACTATGCCACACTGGCTCATTTCCACTTTTAGTTAATACCTCTTCCTGCATTGTCTATACTGGGAACAGTTAACATTAACAATGGTTAGTTTCAACAAGCCAGCTGCAGAAGCTATGATTTGAAGTTGGCCTGTTTGAAACTTATCATAGTTAATGTTAACCATAGTTCATCGGTCTGGATGACACAACTGGAGCATAATCCTACAGCCGCTAGACAAAGTCTAGATTGCAACAGGATAATTCAGAGTCCCAGCTCTGACCTCGGAAAAACTTGCTCCGAGGTCAGACCTGGGACTCCAAACTTGGGGCACCTCACAGCCGGCACGGAAAGAACCACACTGACTATGTCTCCGAGGTCCCAAGAGTAACCTTGGAGACAGGTTTTTGTGGGCAGGAAGGGAAGGAGACAATCTCCACCAGCACACATAGTATTCTGGTGGCGCCTCAGCCTCCTCTCCTCATGCTCTGAGGCTGAACACTTAGATGGCCAAAATGCTCCTCCCGTCAAGCATAGGATGTCTATAATCTCCAAGTTCGGAGGGTTATGAGCAATCTTACTGGATTGCACTATAAGCCATGTTTAACTAAAAGTGAGAGCAAAAGCTTTCAAACTCCTCCTCCTTGGCTGTGCAGGAAGAAGAGGGAGTGGTGCACAAACCCAGGGCTTTCTGCAGTTTGTTGCTGTTCATACATGTACTACTAAACCATGGTTTAGCATGTCATACAAACATAAGCAATGCCACAAAGTATCATGTGTTAGTCCAAGAAATGATTATTTACCGTATATTGACCTTCTGAAATATGTTCAAATAAAAACTGTTGCTGACATGGTGATATTGGGATGACTAGATAGCTATTTTCAGTGCTGAAAAATTCTTACAGTCTTTTCCCCTTTATGCTTGGGTATTTATAGCTTACCTTCAGATGCAGAGAGTCGCAGAGCCCCCACTTTTTTACTAATGCAGTCCACTTGGTCTGGAATGTTCCTTCTGCACCTCAGTTCAGAGAAAGGTTTGTACCACCAGACAGGCACTTTCAAAAATCCCTTTGGGAATTGAGGAGAAGTGTTATATAATGTACCACTACCAACAATAAAAATGTACAGTATTAGCTTTAGCACAGATACTAGCTGTAATACATCTGAATAGAAATTTAAACAAAAACATGCAGAGGGTGCACTGTTGTAACAGATTCATTTGCTGAGCCATTGCCTTTTTTCCTGATTCCCCTCAGAAATCCCAAACACTTGTACATGTTTTTCTCTACCTCTTTTATCCACCTTGAATGTGTTTGTTGAACACATCTTCGGTTCACCGAAGTTCACTTCGGTTCACTGTCTTCAGTTCACTTAAATATCTTCTATCCTTGCCTGTTCTTCTCTCTATGCCTCCTATACTCCTACTAATACTATATCTGTCTGTCCCTTCCCTCTTATATAGGTCTACTGTCTTGTCCACTGGGTCATATATGAATAATTTACTCATGATTCTTCAGCCAACTCCCTTCCCATCTCACAAGTTAGCAATTTTACCATCAAGATTTCCTCACCTTTGTCCTTCCATTTTTGGGGGCACACTGTACCGTTAAGGCAGGTTTGCATGTCATTCTAACCCACCCTGGCAATAAGCTCACCATGGGTTGCCCCCCCTCCATTCCCCTCAGTCCTCCACCCCATATCCCAGGGCACTTGGCAGCTAAAGCCGCCTTGTCTCCTGTCCCTGCTGCAATTGCAAGTCCTTTTTCCCTGACCACAGCTTTTTCCCCCTTTCCCCTTTTTTTGGGAGATCGCGAACAGCATTCTCCAAATTAGACAGCCCCTCCAATGTGCCGAAACAGCACACTGGAGGAGCTGTCACCTGTTCGCCACCTAATATTTTTTTAAAAAAATTGCGCCCCAAATGTGTGCAAATTTTTTCGTAATTTTTTTTAAAAAAAAATTTAGTTGGACTTGCGCAACTGTGGACATGCGCAGTTCCACAGATCTGAAAATGGGAAGCCTCGTCTGGGCAATATCTTGGGGGGGGTACTTCCTGTCAAAGTGCAGGAGGTACCAACCCTGGACATTGACTCAGATAGGCTCCAAATAGAGTTATTTTAACTTTGCTTTGATGTGACAGGTGTCAAAAGGTGACCTGTCAAGTCAAAGCAAAGCCACAAGTGATCTTTGCTCATGAAAGGGCAACATTTCCCCCCCTTTGCGAGATCCTCAGGGTTTTGAGTGACACCCCCCCACCCATAGGTCCCAGTGTTCCCAACTTTCCCACCCATTCCTGAGATTCTAGGTTCTCGGGAAAGTGGAAAAGTGTACCTCCCCTTTTCGCTAACACTTGCTTTTGACAGCTGTCAAAGGTAGGGGTTCCTTTGAAAACAGGGATTTAGGCAGGGCTAAACAGAGTAGTTTGGACAGGGAAGTATACACTTGTGGGGCAGCTGGCACTGGTGGTGGCCAGGACAAGCTTGGCAAGAGCAGCAAGGGTTTTTTGCCACTGTTGCCAAGCGCCTCGCTTGCCGCTTTCTGCAACCCAAAGTGGGATCAGTCACCCTGGTTTGGACGTCATGACAACAACCTATCATTGGTTGAACAACCCCTACAACAGCCCATGGATTCTCAGAGTGGCTTGTTGGGGAAAAAACACAAGCCACCCTAAGGGAAGCAGTTTAGGTTTGCATAACACAACAACCCATCATGGCTAGTTACCCACGATGGGTTGTGGTGTCATGCAAACCAGGTCATCATCACAGTGTTCAGCATCCTACTATTCAGCCATCTTTCTGTGGTAGACAAGCCCTGTGCCAAGTCAGAGCCACTTTTATTTAATAAACTAGTTTATTACGACAGGAATGAGTGCCGGGCCCACACACTTCCCCTCCCCTCAAACACCATCTTTAGCACTTTGATTTTGGTCGCTTTAAACCACAGTTCCTTGTTATGCCTGAAATGGGGATCAGTCATTTAATATCAGTTTACTAACCAGGATCTTAAACCATGGTTTGATCCTGGTTAGTAATCTGTTATTAAACTACAGTTCCCTGTTTGGAAATAATAGGGAACTGTGGTTTAGAGAGACCAGGATCAAAGCACCAAAGCCAGCATGCAGGAAGGGATGGGCAAGTACACAGGCTTGATGCTCATTCCCGGCTTAATTAATGGTTTATTTATTTATTATATTTATACCCCACCTTTTTTCCTGCAAGGAACCCAAGGCGGCTTACATAATCCTCCTCCTCCCCCCCTCCATTTTATCCTCACAACAACCCTATGAGGTAGGTTAGGCTGAGAGTCAGTGACTGGCCCAAAGTCACCCAGTGGCTTTCATGGCCGAGCGGGGCTAGAGCCAAACCCAAAGGGCCAGTTTTCCAAATACTATAGTTTTAACACAAAATTATTATTTTACCTTTGGTGGAAACTTCCCCTCAGCAACATTCAAGGTCTCTCCACTGCAGATATTAAGTTCTTTTAGTGTGGCACCCTGAAGAAACAAAGGAAACATCATGAGTATACCTAATCAATTTAATTTAAAAAATAAAAAGTATCTAAGCAGTAGAACCATAGAACCTGTCTGCTTATAGCAAAGCCCCCAATAGCAGATTTCCTATTTGTAAAGAACACTAAATATACTGTGAACTGGGTTTATAGAAATATGCTACAGTTGCTCGCACATTTTGGACCAACAGGTATGTTTACTGCAACTAAAACCTCATTATTTACCAAGTACTTTAAATGTAATATCAACATTAAAACTTGTGTAAAAAATGGCATTTTTACTTCCTCATTTAATGCTTCACCAGCTTCATAACACCAATCAATCTTTCTCAAATGCCAGCTGTCCCCTGCAAAAAAAGCAGAATATGTGACGTCACTTCATAAATATAATTCCTATACATTTATCAGTTTATTAAATACAATATACAGAAGGTCTGAGATAGCTTCCATTGTCTACTTCTGATAATATACCCAATCTGCGAAGAAGAATTAGATGTGCGGGATTCTGGAGATTCCTTCCAGATTCCTGCCAGAGCTTGCTAAAACACCACCAGTATTTTTTCAACATAAAATCCTGAGTATAGCACAACTGTTTTTTGTTTACTTTCCAATTTTCAGTTTATTCATCTTTAATAACATGAAGTATGGAAATAAGTTATGAAGAACTGCAAATCTCTGAAGTCTCACTGGAAACACTCAAGATTCTTGTCACCTTTGAGGAACACCTGAAGGACATCATTTTTCTTCTTCAAATGTTATGCAATATTTCCCTGAGCAAAAGTGATGGTCATAAATTATCAATGCAAAGATGGAGGAGATTAGGAAAGAAATCTCCTTCCTTCAAAAAAAACTAATACAAAATAAAAATATTCTTATACTAACCTGTTAAGCCAGATTTCTTTAGCATTAAGTTTAGACACTGAAAAAAAAAACACATCATATGAAATTTGTACAATTTAAGTACTGGTAAACAGGAGAATTTTCTTATCAAAAAAACCCCCAACGAACTTATGCTGGCAACACTCACTTCAGAGCATATCATGGCAAAAATCATGCACGCACTAAACCCTAGGATAGAAATCCATCTATTTTTCCTTTTTAACATGAAATTGAAAAACATATGCTATCCACTCTGTGCTCTTGAGGTAGTGGGCGGGTTCACACGTCACACTAACCCACCCTGCAAATAGCCAACGGTGGGTTGGTTTTACACAGAACAACCAACGGTGCGCCCAATAGACTATCAGGCTCACTGTGGGTTGTCCCCCGCTCCTTCCCCCAGGTCCTCCAGCTGGTATCCCAGGGGACCTAGCGGCTAAAGCCACCTGGTCTCCTCTCCCTGCCACGATCATGAGCCCTGTTTCGCTTGCCACGGCTTTCCCCCCACTTCCCCCCCCAGAGATCACCTTTCACGATCTCCAAGTTGACAGCTAGTGACATGCCCTCCAAAGTGCCCATCTGTCAATTTAAAAAGAAAAATTAATCAGACTTGTGCAAGTGTGGAGATACACACTTGCCGGGGTCCGAAATGGGAAGCCTCGCCTGGGCAGTGTCCTGGGAGGTGTCTGCTGTCAAAGTGCAGCAGGCACCAAACATAGACATTGACCCAGGGAGGCTGCAAAGAGATCCATTTTTGACTTTGCGCTCTCTTGAAGCTGTCAAAAGGCAAGCTGTCAAGGGAAAGCAAAGCTGCAATGGATCTTTCTTTCTTTCTTATATTTATATCCCACCTTTTTTTCTTCAAGGAACCCAAAGAGGCTTATATAAATTGTCTCCTCCTCCTCTCCATTTTATCCTCACAGCAACCCTGTGAGGTAGGTTATGCTGAGAGTCAGTGACTGCTCGGGAAAGGGTGGAAAGGTACGAGAACACTGAAAAGAGTCAGGTCCAACCCCCAAAAGTAAAGGATCCCACCAGTTATCTACTGGCCATCTTTCACAAGAAAAGATCACTTGTAGCTTTCCTTTCCTTTGACAGCTCATGTTTTGAAAAAAAAGGGTAAAAAAGCCATGGTGAGCGAAAAAGAGCTCGCGATTGTGGCGGGGGTCACCAAGCAAATGACGGTCGCTCCGCCGTGCCACTTGGGCACTGGTGGGGCAGCTGTCACTGGCAGTGGCCCAGGCGAGCTCGGCAAGAATGGCAAGGGTTTTTTACCACTGTTGCCGAACAGCTCGCTCACTGTTTCCCACAACCCACGATGGGGTCAGTTGCCCAGGTCTGGATAATACGGCAACCCAGTGTGGGCTTAACAACCCCAAAAACAAGCCATGGGTTGTCAGGGTGGCTTGTTGTCTTCAAACAAGCCATCCTGCAGGAAGTGGTCCGGGTTTGGATGACACAACCTACCATGGCTAATTACCCACGATGGATTGCTGTCAAGCGAACCCAGTCACTGTTGACACTGACTATGGAACTCTCTTCCGGTAGAGATTTGGCTATCCCCCACACTGTTGTCATTCAGGCACCAGGTAAGACGTATGTATCTTTCATAGATTTCATAGATCATAGAGTTAGAAGGAGCCTACAAGGCTATCGAGTCCAGCCCCCTGCTCAATGCAGGAAACTAGAGGAGGGGTCTCCTATCCAAGTAATAACCAGGCCTGACCCTGCTTAGCTTTCCACACTCAGACAAGCTGAGCCAGCATAAGCCACAGGCCTGTTAAGCTTTTGTTAAGTTTTTGGGGTACGAGGAAGTGTTTTATCTGTCTTGTGGTGATGTAGTGATAGTTTTATTGTATTGTACTATGTATTTGTAATTTTAGAGTTATGATTTTAAGAATTCATGTGTTCTATTGTTTTTATATGGATCATGCCCTGCGCTCCTTGCAAGGAAGGGTGGGATATAAATATAAATAAATAAATAAATATTATTAATCTAAACAAGTGCATGCCACTTTAATGGTGTAAATAGTGGCAAGGCTGCTACCACTACAGTGGAAATGTGCAGCTTTACAACTGACAGGTCTCACAAGAGTTTCCCCACTGCATGACAGGAATGATGCCGCCACCGCTGCAAGAAGAGTGAGGGGAAAAGATGGAAAAGACAAAAACCTCCAGCGCTCCCCCCCCCCCCCGGGAGGAAATGCATCAGATTCCAGAAAGCCACGGCTTCCTCTCTTCTGGGAATGTGATTTTATTTATTTATTTATTTACTATATTTATACCCCGCCTTTTTTCCTGCAAGGAACCCAAGGCGGCTTACATAGTCCTCCACCTCCTCTCTGTTTTATCCTCACAACAACCCTGTGATGGACTTCCTATATGCTGGACAAGAGGTTGTACAACATTGGAGGTCCAACATGACCACATGAGGAAAGCCAAGTCTTTAATGAAGTAATAATTAGGGATTACTAATTAAATATTTTAGTTGATTAACAAACTGATCAATTGTTTAATTAACTGATTACATTTAAATAGGTTTGGATATTATAAAAACCTCAGCATAGGTGCTTTTTTGACATATACGTCCATCAGTAAGATTAATTTAAAAAAAAACCCTACTACTACTACTACTACCCTACTGCTTGGGCATTAAAAAGGCTATGCCTGGATTCAGACTTTGCTACTGCTGGTAGAAGAGGGGAGGTGGCTTTTGCTGATACCCCCTACAGTTCCTCACACCCTCCAAAAAATCTGCTCTGGAGGGTTGGGACACCTTCTGGAACAATGTGGGAAATGGAGTTGGGGACTGTAGAGGGAGGGGGCAAATCGGCAGAAGTTGCCTCCCCCCTTCCACTGGTGGGTTTCTTCCAGTGGATCAAAAGACTACTGTGGGTGGAAGCAGTGCTCCCATTTGTGGGAGGTGAAGCTTAGATCTAACCCAAAGTTTAGTATTTTGTTTTTCATTCCTGATTACAACACCACACTAGAAAGAAATAGCCTCTAAAGATAAATAAGTGTGCCCTTGACTCATGGCCCCATTTTATTTTATTTATTAAGTTAGGGCCAAGCCCTCACAAGACAGTTTAGAAAATAAAACAATATGATTAATACAATAAATACGAAAACTATCCCACAGCTTAAAATCCTCCCTCCCCAATTAATCAACTAAAACGTAAGTTGACTGTTCATTGATTAGACAGACTAAACTTTGTAGCCCTAATAAACTGACTTATTTTATAAGGATAATTTGTTTCTCCAGACTGGGACATTCTATTTTAAATCACTGTCTACTGTAGCACCAGAGTAATATAACACAGTAACCTAGTAGCCATACTACAATTCTGAAATGTTCATACAGCAGAAGTCTTGCATGGAATGTATAGCTCCTGTATTTACCTCTCTTACAGTAGTAGCCTCCTCCACCACTATCTCCATCTCTGGACTAGACTGAAGATCATGGCCCACAATAAAGTGCAAGAAAAGCTAGGAGAAAGACAGCATACAGCTTCAATTAGCTTTAAATGTTGGGGGACCTATGAGTTCAATGTGGGTTCCTCCCAGGTAAGTGTGTATAGGATTGTATCCGGAATCTGAAAATATAGTAGGGGTTTGCAACCTCTGGCCTTCCAGATGTGGGAATCCAACTCCCATCCACCCCAGCCAGCATGATTACGGACGATGGGAGTTGAGAGTTCAATAACAATTGGAAGGCCACAGATTGCAACTCTCTGCTATATTTGCAGATTAAGGGTGCAATCCTATATACACTTAGAATCATAGAATCATAGAAAAGTAGAGTTGGAAGGGGCCTACAAGGCCATCGAGTCCAACCACCTGCTCAGTGCAGGAATCCAGGTCAAAGCATCCCTGACAGATGTCTGTCCAGCTGCACCTTGAATGTCTCCAGACTGGGAGAGCCCACCACCTCCATAGGTAGTTGATTCCATTGTCTTATTGCTCTAACAGTCAGGAAATTTTTCCTGATGTTTAGGTGGAATCTACATTCCTGTAACTTGAGCCCATTATTCCATGTCCTGCAAACTGGGATGATCGAGAAGAGATCCTGGCCCTCCTCTGTGTGACATCCCTTCAAGTACTGGAAGAGTGCGATCATATCTCCCCTCAGTCTCCTCTTCTGAAGGCTAAACATGCCCTGTTCTTTTAGTCTCTCCTCATAGGGCCTTGTTTCCAGTCCCTTTATCATCCTTGTTGCCCTCCTCTGAACCCTCTCCAGTTTGTCCATGTCCTTCTTAAAGTGTGGTGCCCAGAACTAGACGCAGTACTCAAGATGAGGCCTAACCAGTGCCGAGTAAAGGGGAATTATCACTTCCCGCGATTTGGAAGCTATACTTCTATTAATGCAGCCCAAAATAGCATTTGCCTTCTTTGCAGCCACATCGCATTGCTGGCTCATATCCAGTTTGTGATCTACCACAATTCCAAGATCCTTCTCACTTGTAGTATTGTTGAGCCAAGTGTCCCCCATTCTGTAACTCTGCATTTGGTTTCCTCTCCCTAGGTGCAGCACTTGGCATTTATCCCAATTAAATTTCATTCTGTTGTTTTCGGCCCAGCGCTCCAGCCTATCGAGGTCACTTTGAATTTTGTTTCTGTCTTCCAGAGTATTAGCTGTTCCACCCAACTCTGTGTCATCTGCAAATTTGATAAGCATTCCCTGTACATCCAAGTCATTAATAAAAATGTTGAAGAGCACTGGGCCCAGGACCGAGCCCTGTGGTACCCCGCTCGTTACCTCTCCCCAGTTTGAGAAGGAACCATTGATAAGCACTCTTTGAGTCCGATTCTGTAGCCAATTGTGGATCCAACTGATAGTTGTTCCATCTAGCCCACTTTTAGTTAGCTTGCTAAGCAGGATATCATGAGGCACTTTGTCGAAAGCTTTGCTGAAGTCCAGATATATGATGTCCACAGCATTCCCACAGTCCACAAGGGAGGTTACCCAATCAAAAAAACCTGGGAGTAAGCCCCACTGAACTAAATTGTGCTTACTTCTGAGTAGACATGGGTAGGATTGCTCCAAAATGCTTTTAATGTACCAATAATTCAACATGCAACAGGATGGCCTTGGAAACAAATCCAAGAAAATTACTAGTTCATTTGATAAAAGTTTATTATTTGTGACGCCTCATTGGCCCAGAATGAAAAGAAAACAGAAAAGTAACAGTTTTCTAGTTAAAAAAAGCTTCCTTGCCTGGTCATCTGGGGAAGAATCTTACTCACCCCAGATTAGGCAAAGATCTATTTATATGCCTAAAATATGAATACTTGAACATAAGTATTTGTAAGGTGCCTTGAATTAAGATTTAAAATTGAAAACAAGCTTAAATTTCATTTCTTTCTACCATACTTTTCCAGAATGAGAGGCCCATAGCTCAGTGGCGGAGCACAGACTTTGCATGCAAAAGGTCCCAGGTTCAATGTCTGGCATCTCCAGTTAAAGCAAGGCTGGGCAACTTGTAGGCCAAAACATCTGAGGGCCACAACTCCCATCAGCCCTAGCCAGCATAGCCAATGATGAGGGCTGGTGAGAACTGTAGGCCAAAACATCTGGAGGGCCTCAAGTTGCGCACCACTGAGTTACAGGATTTCAGGTAGTAGGTTAGGAGTGACCTTCTCAAGACAGTGGGGGAATTGATGCCCATCAGAGTTCACAATACTGACAATAAAAGACAATAAAAGACAGCTTCATTTATTCTTATGTTCAACAACTAGAAAGCAATGGATAAACACAACATTATTAATTTATGTTTAAGAAAGACCACAGATCTTATACGATCTTCAACCGACTGACTTCGGTTCAATGTGATTTCTGATTTCAGAAATGGGATTTCTAAGAAGGTGTGGTTGGGGGCTGGTATTTAAAAGAACTAGTTATAACAGGACAGACACTGTTACTTATGAATCTGGAAAGAAAGTTATTATTTAGCATACCGGTTGTGAGCCAACACAGTCCAAATGTATTAAAAACAGTGTACATTTAGTACACTGACTTCAAGTTTAGCATGACTTCAATGAGATGTGGACTTCAACCAAGGGAACACTAATTCTATTCTGTCACTTTCAGTACTAACAAAATGGTAAGAATACGAAGTTACAAATGTTTTAAAAAATAACACTGTGCAAAACCTTCTGTATTGCTTATTTTACCTGAGTGGCTGTTGGAGCTTTTCCAGAGCACAGTCCTAGCAAGCTTCCCATTTTCAGCTCTGCTTCTTTAACAGTATAATCCTCAGGCACTTAAGGAGTCCAGAACAGGCGCACACAAAGTTTTGTTGATTAAAGCCGGCCAGATGGGTGAATCACAAATGTGATAGATAGATAGATAGATAGATAGATGGATAGATCAGTAATGTTAAGCAGGAAATCTCCAAAATGCATTGCAATAGTATTAAGCAGGAATTCCCAAAATGCATTGCAACACATGTAAATTAGAAAGATCAGGTTACTGGACACTTCATTGTTAATTAGAACTTACATGACCCAGTGGTTTTACATGTTGGATACATGCTTATTTATGGCCCGTTCCAAGATTGCAAAGCAAGACTGAATTCCTTCTATTGCCCAGGCACCACAACCTATTTTGCACTGTTTGGGAATTTCCTATTTCTTCTTGCATTCGTTCTCCCTATATTGAATAAACCAATCCATTTTGCCTACTAATACTTGGGGGGGGTGTCTACAGATTTTCTGTATGTATGCAAATGCTGGAGTTCCCTCAAGCCTGCTGATACCTCCCTCTTGTGCATGGTTAGCGTTCTTTTGGCTGCATAGGCATCAGCAGTCACACCCTTGAACATCAGAAATAGTATTAATGGTGATGCTGGACTCCAGTACTAAGCCAAAGTCAGAAAAGGGTTGCCAGTTTATATTTCAGATATTAGCAATATTGAGAAGCAAACATTAAGTACTAGGCAGGAAAGCTTCCACTTTCATTTTGTCTGCAGAGGGGAACCCTACGTGTGCGCAGGCTTCCCCCCTGCAGATGTCCACACCAACACATGGACATACATGGGGTAGGGCCAACGGTGTGCCCGGACTAACAGCATTGCCTCAATGCCCACTCTACCTGTGACTGGGCAGGGCTGTATGTTACTAAGGAAACATGGGATTCCCAACTTGTGTTTCCGCACGATACTCGTGCAAGGGAAGTGGGGGGAGGCACTGGTGGGAAAGCCGGGTGTACTTTACCATTATCTTGCCCACCAGTCCTCCCTGCAAGTGTCCCATCCCCCCACTCCCGATTTTTTAAAATCATTTTTTCTCCAGCTGGGCTCTGAAATCTGTCTGGTAGGAAAACAACCGGGCCGGGGGGGGGGGGGGAGGCATTTGCAGGGGTGAATCAGTGGGCGTGCCAGGGATTAAGCACCACTGCCCCCAGCCCACTGATCCTTCCTTGCAGTGCTCCCTCCTCTCCTATAACTTACAAAATGTGGGGCTGGGATATTTGTTCATATAATGTCTAATTCTGCCAGAAGGCAGCAATCCTCAAACATACTTACTCTGCAGTGCCTCACCACTTTTACTGGAATTAAGAGGATTAAGGAAAAATATGTGACTTGTTTGCAGGGTATTTAAATATGTGGGTTGGATTCCATTCGATGGCTTTGAGGTCCTTTTTAAGGGCATTTTCATAAATCACATTTTTCTGCATGACAACAATCCAATGCTACATTCATCCACTCTTTATACTGTGTACTTTCAAAAGGAAAAGTACATGTGCCACAATACACACACTGCAGTAGTCATATTTTCCTACAGAGATTCTTTCCACTCTGAAAAATGTAATATGCAATGCAGCCCTACGCCTAAAGAGAGAGGAAGATGCAAGTAACAGAGATAAAACAAATGGTTGGCTGATCACACAGAGCTACTTTGGGAGGGGGGGTGAGGAGGGGAGATGAACATATCATCTCATGTATCTGTATTAAGTATTATTTGGAGGATTACTACTTGACCTTACCTGGACAGAGAAGTTTCCCATTTCTGCTAATGGGTCTGAGACAGCTATTGTTCACTGTAACATGAGAAAAGAGGAAAAAGACGGAATAAACACAGCTATATGAAGTTTCATTTGCCTTAGGATTAGCATGGCTTTTGTCCTCCACAGTAATAAGTTGACATACACATCCCACCCCCACAAGACATAAACACACACACTGACGCCCTGCACGTACACACACATACGCGCGTGTGCACACACACACACACACACACAGTTTCTCCCCCTGCAATCCTGATCTCAGTGGGGAAAGGGTGAAGTTATAGCCATGGTGATATGGGCTGCATCGGAATCACTGAAGGGGTTCAAGACCCCTCTGCCCCCGGTCAAGATCCTGATAAAGACTGCTGTTTCCCTGCTAATTACAGCATGGGAACACTGGTCTATTCCCCATGACCCAGCTGATGGTTGATCAACAGGGCAGCAGGGGAAACAGGTGGGGCTCTGCAGGCTGCACTGGGAGTGGCCAAGTGCCACATGTAGCCAGTGAGCTGTGGGCTGCCCACCTATGGCATAGATTCTCTGTGCCAAATTTCAGCTGGTTGGGGCAGACTTTGACTTTATGATTAGAATGTTCAGGCATGTGAACAGTAGAAGGTTGTTTGATCCCTGTTTCTTAATCATACAGATGCTTGTGCCTGTACAATTTATTTTATTTATTTATTATTTACATTTATTAATCGCCCATCTGGCCGGCAACCATTAATCATACAGATGCTTGTGCCTGTACAATAACAGAAATTAAGCATTTCTTCTGTGCAAATAAACATTTCCCTTTAATCATTTTATGCAATACTAATCTGTGCAGTAGACTAATAAATGTATATGTTAAAACTGATAGAAACTCACATGTCTTAATATTTTATGTTCCATTAAAGAAAGGAATCGTTGGGCTGGATTTAGTGTCCCCCTGTGAGTGGAACTGCATTCACAGAATGTTCCTGCTGGAGGAAGCAGCAGCAAGGCGATTTTCATTAATTCCTCCTTCCCTCTGTGCCCTCTGAAAAACTGCTCCGGAACAATGTGGGAGGAGGCATGGGGGCGGCAAGCAGAATGGGGGATTGGTAAAAATCACCTTCCACCATCCTCCAGTGGGAGTCTCTACTAACTCTCTGAAGCCACTCTGGATCCAACCCATTAACTTTTATCTTACTCCCCTCTTTTATACTACTTAAAAGTCTTCAATAACCTTGAAATAACAATTCAACTACGGTAAATAAAATAAAATATGTAAAACTAATTTACCTAGCTCCTTGTCCAACTGCATTTCCTCTATTGCTTTAATTCTGATATCTGTCATCACCTAAAAGAAAAAAAAAAATTAATGCAGAGCAAGAAATGATATAGCAAAGGAATGTAGACTTTGGGTTGTATCCTATGGTTATATGAGCAGAAGGCAGCTTGCGCAATCAATCCCCTCCAGGGGATTGGGGGATCCTCCTGTACAGTGTGGGCTGTGTTACACGGAACTGCAGTGAGAGGGGAGAATTGCCCAAGATTGGGCGGAGAAATCTTTCACTAGGTTTTCGAAGGGAACAGGGAACTGTAGCAGGGAGGAGGGAAAGATCAGTTATGTGAGATGACTTTCACTCACCCAACCACTGGATAAAAGCCTTTCCAGATGATTATATACTCACCACTCTCAATAGGTGATAGAAAAATGTTTCAGATATTAGCAACCAAGAATTTCATTTTTGGTTAAGAAAACCTCTCTATGTTACAATAAATAAGCCAAACAAAAAATGAAATTGTACTGAGGGAGATGAGAGGGGCAAGCAGGGCCATTCCGCCAGCCCCTCTGAAAGGCTTAATTTTTTTCCTCTTCCCTCCCTATTCCTTTTTTCTTTGTGTGCTGCATCTTTTTAGATTGCAAGCCTGTGGGCAGAGCCTGTCTTCTTTTACTGATTATTTGTAAGCTGCTCCAGGAGCTTTTGGCAGAGGAGCAGGATAAAAATACTCTCTCTCTCTCTCTATATATATATATATAGTACCGTATATAGAAAAGTAAGCTAAGTATATCAAAAGAATACATATTTAAGTGTTTCCCTGAATCATACAATGCAAATATTTATATATCTTTTAAAATCATCTTGCATCTTATTTTTCTCCATAACCTAATGAGTAATTACTGAAACCATTTTTAACCTGCCCAGGTTTTTTTGTTCCAAGCAATAGGTACCCAATCATTTTTAATTGCATTTTAGTCCTTAAAAGTGGTTAGGCATCCCAAGACCATAGCTCACTTCCTATGGTATATTTCCCAACTCGCGTGCTAAAGATGCATGTAGGGAAGCTTCTGGAATATACCTAGTAATACATGCCTTGGGAATATACAAAGAGTCTGCTGCAAATATGAAACATACTTGTGGCAAGCCTTCCTGAAGACTGACATGTACAGAAAGTAAACATAGAAAGAAACATGTGTATTGCAGAGAAACCCAGCCATTTAAATATACACACCAGTCAGAACAGACAGTATCACACACGTATTTGCACCTTGAACTGGGGTGTTTTTTATATCCTAGTTGAAAAATCAAGGTGTGAATCAGCCCTCAGACTCACAGCTGACAATATGCATGTTACAAACACATGCAATCTTCAGGTCATTTCCTATTTCCCTATAACCATCTAAAAATACAAGCAGAACAAAGTAACAAAGGAAGCAGCTTTCTATAACTGAACAAGTTAGAAAGTAAAATAAAATAAAGTAGCTGAGCTAGGCTGGGCTGAATGGAAGGAAATTAATCACAGGAGGTGATGTCTCTCAGAGCCATGCACAATCACAATTCCTTTACTTACTGTTTCAATAGTTGCAGTAATTTTAACTTGCATCTCTTCAGCCTCCAAACTACAGAAATTTTTTACTTGTAACCAGCTGATATCATGCGTAAAAGCAGTCAAATTGCCGCCTGCCACATTCACCATGCTGCAAACAACACATGCTTAGAATGCATAATTGTGCACCACGTATAAGACAGACTGCAGGAAAATGTGTTCTGAACAATTGTACTTATCTAAATAACTAAATGCCCAGCAAGATAGGACCTTGTTCTAATTCAATAAACTTTTCTTGCAAATTATCAGTCACATATTTCATATTTCAGCCTTGTTAATCAAGAAAACACTGTGATAGGCACTGTATAAGCAAGTGTCGCAAATCACACCACCAAATTTTAAACCTGGTTTTCGTCAATATCACATTCTTACCAGATTTTTTCTTTCTCCTCCTCCTCTTGTTATTTACAGTAATACCTTGGATTACAAGTAACTTGGTTTGAGAGAGTTTTGCAAGACAAGCAATTTTTAAAATATTTATTTAAATTTTTTTGACTTGATATACAAGCGACATCTTGCAATACAAGTACTGTAGTACAGCTTAAATTAAAAATCTCTGTATAAATTTTTTTGGGGGAATTTCGTTTTGATATAAGAGTGTTTTGGATTACAAGCACGTTTCCAGAACGAATTATGCTCTCAATCCAAGGCATGACTGTAATTAATTATTAATTAATCAGATACTATGAAACAAGTTTATGTTCCAAGGACATTTGGGCTCAAGGAGAATGATATATATTGAAGGGTGGTTGCACATACACTTATTTTTATGTATTTTAATCTTTGAATTTCTTGTACATTGCCTCAAGCACTCATTGAGTGGAGGGGCAATCCAAAAATATTCTAAATTAAAAAATAGAATACTCTTAGGACAAATTTATGCAACCCTTTCATCCTACAAGCCAGGATCCAAAGAACTGTTTGAGATTGCTTGAACAGTATAGCCCCAGCCCCAGCCATGCTGATAGCAATCTGCTTTTGAAACTGATGAGATTTTCAATAGCAATTTCACCAGCCCTGCTGAAAGACCTCCCTCATATGTTCAAAGGAAGGAAGTCAAAATCCCACTGGGCATGTCCAAGTCCTTGAGTGAATCTCAAGAAGCTCTTGGGCACCCAGCTATGGTACCTTGGCTTTAAGTCAGTCTGTGGTGACTTTCACCCTTCTGCTGTTGGTTGTGCTGACTGCATGATTAACGCCACCACTAGATTTGGGGGTTCTGATTGATTGTGACTATGTGCTGAAATACAATGTGTACCATTCTTCCGCATATACATAATACTGGCCTTACAAACTTGGCCCATAGCTGATTAAATTAGCACAGTTTGTGCACATGTTAGTTAGAAAACTGGATCATAGTTGTTGTGCACATAGTTGTTGTGCACATGAGATATTTCTGAAAGCAGACCCCATGAATACCAACTCCAGGGAAATCCATTTAGGTGACTTGAATTCCAGTATGGCTCCACATGATCCAAGACTCAGATTCAGTTAAAGCCTGCTGTCATCATCTATATGGATACTAATGCAAAGAGGGCCTACAAAAAAGCTCTAGCACTGAAGATATGCATTCCCATATCACACTCCATCTGTGCCATCAAGAGAAATGGAACCGTAAAACTATAACAAAAATGACACAAGAGCTCTTTCATAACAATGGTTTTAGGAAATAAATGTGGGGACGAGAATAATTAAGTATAAGTTTTCTCGCAGAAGCAGATCTATTGGGGGGGGGGAATTGACAGCAAAGAGGGGGCATAACTGAAACATCTTGGAAGGGAGCTCCAGCACTAACGGGTTGAAAGGAAATGTTGGAAAAGGAAACCAGAATCTTGAAATATACATTTCAGCCTTGTTCAGAGTTGTATACCATGGTCAAGTCTTTATACTTCTTCACACCCCTTGTTAATATAACTTGCTTCTCAGGAGTACTAGCATTTAACACAATAACTAAAAGGGTATGAATTTTCTGACTGCATCTACTTGGCCACATCTTCTCTGGCATAGATCACATAGGTTAGTCATGCTCTGGAGCAAAGAGAAAACTGGGAATGGAAAGAGAGCGCCATTGAGCCTTAGACCAAAACCTTACTATCTCTGCCAGAGGTTGAATCTTGCCATATATTTTTATGCTTCTGCTTGAAAATCATTATTACCAACTCTGAACTCTTGAGATAATGGGATAAAAGATCCCAACTTGACATGTTGAAAAGTTTAGGGGGGAAATCAACATGGTTACCCAAAATACAACAGCAACAGCCTGGAACTATGACCATAGTACCCAAATACACTGAGAAGGCTATTAAAAAGATTACAAGTGGGGCCCACAACTAAATTTTGCATTGTATACTGTTCAGGGCTCCAAACACTGTTCAATGTTCACTGAGGGAATGGAGGGAGGGGAAGTGAGGGAGGAGGGAGGGGTTGGGGGGGGAGAAAGAAAAAAAGGACATATTTTCTTTCCTACTCTCCTGAAATCTTCCTCCACTGTACTACAGTAATACCTTGGATTGCAAGTAACTTGGTTTGAGAGCGTTTTGCAAGACAAGCAAATTTTTAAACATTTAATTTTTTTTGGACTTGATATACAAGCGACGTCTTGCAATACAAGTACTGTAGTACGGCTTAAATTTAAAATCTCTGTACAAATTTTTTTGGGGGGATTTCGTTTTGATATAAGTGTTTTGGATTACAAGCACGTTTCCGGAATGAATTATGCTCTCAATCCAAGGCATGACTGTACATGGTGCTAAAGGGCTGGGTGTCAACCCTGAGCTATATTCTATATAGCAGGCCCAGAGATGTTTTTGGAGAGTAGGAAAGGAAAAGAGTGACTGTTCCCCCCCACCTCCCATGGAACCAATGAAGCCTTCTGGTATAATGCACAAAAAGGGGGGTTTAAACCTCAAGGCATAGTTCCCCTTGCAACCTGGATCATACTTCACAGTACTTTAAAGTTCAGCAGACCAATCACTCCCTTTTTCCCTCTCTCCCCTGCAACCGATGCTCAACTGCCCTCAACATTCCTGGAAGCCACTGATCATGCTTAGTCCTCGGGCAGTTTTTGGTGTCATGTCCCCCCGCCCCCCATTTTCTTTTAAACTTACAGATTAACATATTTCTGCATACCTGGCTCATCACCAAGTATACAGAAAGCACTACCTTGTTTGTGGGTGGCCCTATTTTGCTGCCAAACTAATAGGTACTAGACCACCAAATTAGTTTTAGAAGAAATTATGATCTGAAGAAGTAACTGATCTTATTTGTAGCAGGCTGAGGTTGGTTGGAAAAATGCTGCAGAGGTATCACAAAAGAAACAGGCTGCCTAGGCAACTTGTGGAATTGGCTCAGATTTGTAGAGGTTTAATCATCTGTCAAGAATGGTGTATACCTGCTGCCAGAATGCAGGAGGTTGATGACTCCCAAGGAACTTTTAAGGTTAAGATTCCATGAATTAAAGTACACATCACCAGTTTAGAAAACCACACAAAAAGAAAGGGTTTGCCAAATGGCCTTCCAGAACTGAATTACACAACAAAATCAGAAAGGAGAATAGCTGTTTAATGGGAAAGCAAGTTGCAACACTTACTTTTGGTCATGGCTATCTAAAACCAGTATTGAGCATCCATCAGCCAGGCCAACATTTCTGAGGGTCTTTTTCATATCTTCTTCAGGAATGACTTTCCAGTTCTCAGCTTCTTTATTGGACCCTGAATGGTTCTTTAAGACAATCCCTTTGGGTGATGTTAAAGCTTCACAAATAATTCCCAGGCTTGAACTACATGAAAAGACATGCTGGGACTCCATAAATTGTTGTCCTTTTCGCCCTTCATTATGTCCAGCTAAACGAAGAACATTTATGAGAACAGGTTCATGGTCAATGCCAGTCTGAACCTCCACTCCATCAACCTATGGGAACAAAACAGAATGATTTGAAAGCAGATAATGGGAACACATTTCAGGAAATTAACTCTTCAACTGCAGAACTCAGTCATCGGTGAACTATATCTTTCTTGTACCCTGCATGGAGCATATTATGATCCAGTTTTCTAACTAATATATTACTTTTAATAAATATTCTGAAACTTCATGTGGTGGTAGTAAAATGAGCAAGCCATAATCAGTGAGCAGTGGACAAGTCTGTCTGCTTAAGAGACTTAACCGATTTCAAAGCAAGGAAAGTCACACTTTGGATTACACAATACTGATGATTGCAGCAATTTCAGTTTAACGACATGAGGCAATTTTGCTTTATTCCCTTCATTAAATGGAACTTTCAGAGAATATGCAATGCACAAAATCTGCAAGTCAAGTGTTGGTGTCCACACATATGCAATAGTTCTGAAAAATATAATTGAGGAAACAGAAAAAGTACTAATTTTCTGTCACAGAAAAATATTTACAAAGCTAATATTACATATTTTAACAAATTAAACTAATTAATTAAAGCTATCTATCTGGTGAGATTATTAAGACATGCTGATGTGAAGCAGATTTGTTTTTAATGCACTTCATTTATCTGTGGCTATTGGCCACTGGCATTTTAAGAATATAATTTAGGGCAAAATTATTCTCATCAGAAGAGCCCTGCTTCTCTCCTTCCTCTCCCCTAGAGTGCATGGACATAGTTCAATAAGGACATCTGGAAAATTGGAGGTCTGTGGCTTTCTCCTATATCCCCATCCAGTCCTCCCTCTCTGTGTGCTGCAAGTTACTCAAGATCCAGATTTCAAGTAAACTGCACGGTGCAGGAGGAGAAAGTTGGATAGGAATATGGGAGATGCACAGAGACCTCCCATTTTCTGGATGGTCTGGTGTACTGCCTCTACCCATGCAGGGTGGGGCTGGGGAGGAGTAAGCTCATGGGGATCCAGCCAGGTGTGGGTGCTGCCCCCTTGTGTGGTGAATTATTGTGGTCATCGTTTAAGTTTTGAGCTTGGTGGAAATTGAAAGAATACATATTCAATGGGCATAGTGTTTACAAATGCCTACTCCATCAAGGGAAATAAATGACCCATGAATGATAGAAGCAGTGCAATGAGATCCTGTCACAAGAAAATGAAACTAGCACTTCCCATATGAATAATTAGATTCTAGCTATTAATTGGGGTGGGTGTATAATTTAACAGAAGATTTAAATATATGTTTAAAACCTGACCAAAATACATTTTACCCATTCACAAGATGACGACGACGATGATTTATTTCATTTCTATACCGCCCAACAGCCGAAGCTCTCTGGGTGGTTTACAACAATTATAAAATTACACAATACAATTATACAATAAAAAAGCAATGTTACAATAAAATACAGTATAAAAAAATACAAGCAATAAAAACATCGAAAAATGTAAACAAACATTTTAAAAACACTTTTAAAATTACTTAAATAGCTAAGACAGATGTAAAAAAAAAAACTGGATAAAAAGATGACGTAAGATTGAGGATTTTTTTTACCTCTTTTCCATTCCACACAAATATATCCGCTCCATCAAAAAGTCCAATACTGCTCAAGGTAGAATCATCACCTGACAAGAACAAAAGAATGTTTAAACTCCAAAACTATCCTGAAAAGTGAAAAGGCCTTTTAAAACTGTGTCAGCCAATACTATATAAAAACCTCAAGCAGCATTTGATTTGATTTCTAATACAGGAAAAGTGGAAATTTATTAGCCAAACCTGAATTACCCATGCTATCTGTTCATCTGAATACACTGGCTTGCACCCAACAAAGGGGGCTACCTTGCCTGCAGCCTCAAAGAATTGGCTCCAGAGGGTCAGGAGATCCTCCACAGTGATATTTTGGGAGCACAGTAGGGCTGCAGATGGGGGGGGGGGTCCATGCATGGAAGTGCTCATGCAGTGGGATCTTTCAAACCAAACAAATGTTTCCCCTCTGAAGCGGAGAAATTCTGCACTATAAAAATCTTGAACGACATAGGATTTATGCATGTGGAATAAACAGTACAAAGCAGATAAAAGTTACAACATCGAATTAGTTTATTTGTATCCTTTAGTTTGGCTTCATTATTTGTTCTGGGATAGTTATTGTGCCTGAATATGGATTTTGTCAAATGCTTTTGTTACATAAGAAAGGAATGTCAGAACCCTCTTTACCTGAACAGGATTTGGAAAACAAAGGACTAATCTAGACTTTATCGCTGCCAGCTTTCTACTCATCTTGCACCCTCTCCACCAGTTAATGTCCTTAGGAAAAAGTACCTCCCCTCTCCTAGGAAATTCTTGCTCCTCAACTAATTTTCCTTCCCTGCAGTCAATCCGACTCATCTGCATATGCTATAAATCCTGATACACTCAAAAAGCCCTGCTGCTAGGAATCACCATCCAGCAGATACAATCTGATTGAGGAAACTGATTTCTCAGCATATATCTGCTGTACTAGGTAGGCAAAAAACATGCACCTCAGAGGAGAACACTCCCCCTCCACCAGCTGGTATGCCCCACTGGTATTCTCACATTATAAGCTTGCATGCTTTTTCTATCTTTTCTGTCACTCGGTTCTCCCAACTAGTTGTATGAACTAGGCATGAGTAACATGCCTAGTTCATACAAACAGCAAATTTTAGAATGCAAGTGAGGGTATCATATGATTGACTGCTCTTTCAGATTAAGAACTGCACATAAAAAAATAGATTTCAGTGAGAAGAATTCTAGTCTAATTTTCTCTCTGCTATATAGAACCTTTGTATGCACAGGGATATTTTTTCATAAGAAAAACTCTTAAAGGAGAATTATCACTCAACTGTCATGGCTTCCTGATTGAGGACATTGATGGACTGATAAATGCATATTTACAGTGTAATATTTTCTGTTTTAATGGGGAATGTTTTTCACAGAAACTTGTCTTAGCAATGGCACCATTACTGCTCATTGCTGGCACCATTACTCATCATTGCAGATATGAACTGTACTGAAAGATGCGGTATTGAATTTGACATCATCCTTTATCAGTATATAGATGATATTATAATTTTAACATGTACAGCAATAGAAGCGGATAAAACGTTTGATGCAATGAATGGGGTAGACAATATAAAGATAGCACATGAGCAGCCAAATGTAGATGACTGGCTTGACTTTTTGCATGTTGAATTCAGGATCTGAAATGGCCAGTTAGAAACATGGTGATATAGAAAACCTATGAAAAGGGGCACACTCTTGAATGGTAGTTCTGCACACCCTGTGCTGGTGAAAAGGCAGGTTGTAAAGAATATGATTCAGAAGCTGTTGGGGTATTCACAATTACTCTGAGGAATCGCAGTAAAATTGGCAGAGATTAATAGTTGTAGGTTACCAGTTCCAGCTGTTAAGAGTGTGAGGTATATCAAAGGACTGCCTTTTTAAAAATTCCATTTGTGACCTCAAACTGGAGAAATGAAACTTAACTCCCTGAGGGGAAAATGAAACTCACAAATGCCCCCCCCTCCCATCAGGAGATGTTTGGGCCTACAGGCTTCAAACTAACATCGTATTCCCGTGTCCAAAAGATACTTGATTGTTGTAATATCAAGGCTAATGTTGTTGTACTGCCCAAGTAACATTGAAACAACATCATGTGAAATCAGTTGTATGATAATAAATGTTGGACACGGAAATATACGATTTGTGCTGAAGTTAAGTGGAAGTGTGCAATTAAGGGTGCTATCTGCAAAATTGAGTGTTTAGAATGTAATTCCTTTTACATTGGTGAAACTGGAAGACCTCTCCTTAAAAGATGTAAGGAGCAGCTGGCTGATATTCAGCATAATGAATGTGAAGGATTGAGGCCTACACAGGCTTGTGTTAGTTTGAAGCCTGTAGGCCCAAACATCTCCTGATGGGAGGGGGGCATTTGTGAGTTTCATTTTCCCCTCAGGGAGTTAAGTTTCATTTCTCCAGTTTGAGGTCACACGATTGTAACCTGGATCTGGAGCTGCAGTAGGTGGCAGAGGGAGAGAGCAAAATTGGAGAGAGAGAGAGAGAAGCTGCAGAGAGTGAAGCAGAGTTTGCATATCACCGAAGAATGCAGAACAGCCAGGGCTAGGCTGGAGAAGCAATCTCTTAACTGAAGCTTACAGGTGACGGTGTAGCTAGGTTGGAGAACCTTGCGTTATTTTTCCTTTTATTTCCCTTATACTTGCTTTTTGTAATCCTACAGCTCTATTTGTGTAATTACCCTAAGTTAATGTGAATCTACTTTACCAATAATTACTAAAGTAAACAGTTATTGTTAACAGCAAGTTGTTGGAGTGTCTTTTACACCACGCCTAAGGCCTAATCCCACGTTACTGGGAAGAGGAGGTAAAAAAGCAGAGAATTGGCATCCTGACACAGGAGGGGCTCTTAAAGAGGCAGATATCTTTAAGGAGCTGATCAAGGTGTCCTGATACAGGTGGAACCTTGACAATGAAACACATGCTAGACCGTGGTCTCTTCATATGAGGAAGAAACACGCTGGTAGGCCAGCCTCAGTTAAAGTCTCTGTGCTGGCAATTGAATGGAACCTCCAATGGAGAAAGGTTAAGAAGGCCATGTTTATTGATCAACTGGAACCTGATATCAATACAGTAATGCCTTGGATTGCAAGTAACTTGGTTTGAGAGCATTTTGCAAGACAAGCAAATTTTTAAATATTTATTTATTTTTTACTATACAAGCGATGTCTTGCAATACAAGTACTGCAGTGCAGCTTAAATTAAAAATCTCTACAAATTTTGGGGGGGGGGGATTTCGTTTTGATATAAGAGTGTTTTGGATTACAAGCCTGTTTCTGGAACGAATTATGCTCTCAATCCAAGGCATGACTGTACAAAAGATGACATGAAAAAAGCCATGATGTTTATTAATGCAGCTTGATTGGCTGTTTAACACAGGTGCTTTGTTAATTATTGTTACCCTCTGAGGCTTTTTTCTGGTCTGTTCCTGACTGGTTTTGGCTCAGTTTCTAAGTAGTATTATATATCATACTCTCATTTGTGACTGAAGCTAGCGTTTTATGCTGAAATCTTTCAAATTTAAAATCTGTTTATTTAAAAATTCTTTAAAAATTAATAAACTGTATGCGCAATTGCTGGTCATTTATTGTGGTTTGGAGTGCAATGAGCATCATATCACCTACGTTATTGGTTTATTCATAAGAAAAACATTCAACCAGGTGATAACCCTTCTGCAATCTAGCCCAGGAACAATTATCATGGGAAGTACCCAACACTGCCTTTGTGCTAGCGAGAATGACCACTCGCTCAACAGGAAGCCAGTGCTTAATAACAGAACTGGAAACTAACCCAAACTAGTGCTGCCAGAATGGAACAAGTCAGCAGAGTTTGCAAAAGGGTGCACTAACGTGATCGACACTGGCGGACTGCCAGTCTTGGATACTGTCCATTATCTCACCTGCTGTTTGTCAGAAATAGGCCTTGGTCACTAACTTAAGCATACATTCACCAGCACATTATAACAGTTGATGTAAATATTATTTTAAAAGCTGTAGTTAATAGTGAATATTAGAAATGCATCACATACAAGATTTTAAGTAAAACCCTAAAGTTGCTGACATTAGAGAAGTTGACTACCATCACAATCAAGATGTTCCTTGATGCCTAAAGAGCTTTAAAAAAGGATTACTTGGTCACTCCCACAGAATCCAATAAATCTGTATTTTTCCTATAGATATTCTAGCTCAGACTTATAAGGTGATATTCTATGACACGTACATAATTTTGAAGTTTCAGATATGTCTTACCCTCAAGTACTTGGCATATATGCAGTCCAGCTGGAAGAGATTTTGCAAGGCTGAGAACCAGATCTCCTTCCCAAAATTCCAACATCTATTCATAAAAAGTAGAAATATTTCAAAGACGCATATATGACTATTTTCATACCAGTTAAAAGTTACTGACATTATTTGCAGCTAGAAGCTCAATTCTTGGTTTGGGATTTTACCTTCCAAAAATGTAATTCATGGTTCAACTAATATAGCTACAGCAGGCATATGTTCTCCATCTTGTTTCTTTTTTTCTTTTCTTTTTTTAATGACCCTGGTAAGCTTGTTGTTGAAACAAGCTGCCTTGTTTCCAACACAACTATAGTTAACATTAACCAGTTTGTTGGTTCGCACAACATGACAAGCTGTGGTTCAGCAAAAGCAGAAGCAAAAGCTTCCAAACACCTTCTCACAGCCACACCAGAAAAGAGCGGGGGAGTGTGCAAGCCCAAGGCTCAGTCATTTCACACTAAACTGTGGTTTAGAATGATGTCCAAACACAACCACAATAGTAATTCACTCCAGAAGTTTTCAAAGTACATAACATGAATAACATGTATGTAACCAATCTAGTTTGTTGTGCACAGCATGCTAATACATTTCTATTTTGAATAAAGAACCTCAAGCCCAACAAGTTTAGAGGCTCAGCTTGTCTGAGTGTGGAAAGCTAAGCAGGGTCAGGCTTGGTTATTACTTGGATGGGAGACCCCCTCCTCTGGTTTCCTGCATTGAGCAGGGGATTGGACTCGATGGCCTTGTAGACCCCTTCCAACTCTATGATAAAAATATAATAGCAAATACCTGGAATACTGATTGTCGAAGATTTCCCAGTGCTTTTCTCTTATCAATGGTAAGATGTAGAATACTTTCCTTCTGGGAAAGTAATGGGTGTAGAGCTCCATTGTAAAATTTATAGTGAGAATATATATGGAGATGCAAATCAATTTTATTGTCTGCCAAGTCACATTCTGCCCTTTAAAAAGTATAAGGGAAAAATATCTTAAGTATAAAGTCAAAGCACAACTGAACAAAAAACTTAATTTCTCTCTTATCTTCACAAACTTCCCACAGTAAAAGTGTGTCCATTTGTATCTTATTTTAGGAAATGTTATTCAAGCCTTTTATTTTGACTAATCATACACAGTGTAATTTGCAGGATTTTTGTGAGGCTTGTTATAAGGAATTTTATATTTGTGTGTGTATATATTTAGTACACTTATTTTCATATATGTATACTATTTTGTTGTTTGTTTTTTCACATATAAAGTTAGAGCGACCTTGAAACTTAAAAACTTGTCTGGTACTTCCTCTTACAGGCATAAAGAGAGAAAATTCAGCACTCCAGATGTTAGCATGCTAGTTGCAAACAAAGGGCAGTATCCAGTGCTGTCACAGCACTAGTGCTAATGATGTTGCCCTAGTGCAGGGAAGAGCATCCTCTGGCCTGCACTTGGGCCCAATCCTGCCCACGAAGGTTGAGCGCCCTCTGTGGGCCCCGCCCCAAGCCCCATCCCCTGCAGGGAGAGGAATCACCATTAGAGGGAGAGAGGCATTCGGCTGGGAGGGGGCCCGCCCCCTTGATGCCATTCTGCCCACCAGCTTCATCTGGGGTTGTAATCCGGCCCCTGGACCAAAACTGTTCCCACCCCCGCTCTTGTGTAAACCAACACCAGTGCAATGCTAGGCAAAAGGAAAAGCAGTGATTTGCAACCAAATTTTGGTAGCGTGGTTTGCCACTGAATTTCAGCCACAAATCACCATTTTCCCCCTTCGTGTAGCAAGCACCAATCACTGTGCTAGCATTGGTTTGCACTAATGCAACGTCATTAGTGCTACTGCTGTGACAGCATTTGATGCTGCCCAATAACCTTAATCAGTACGCATTCAACACTGAGCTTCTTAGCTGCATCCTTCATAGTAGAAATGAAGGATGAAAGGCAATGTTCTTTCCTACAGGAAAATGCTTATCAAAGCATACCCTAGTGTTGCTGTTAAAATATCATTTTAATTGAAAGAATTTCTTCAAAATAATTATTAATTTGCATATAAAAACGGTACAGGAAAGGCCACCATAAGTGCCAGTGTACATCCCTTGGATGGAGAGCCAACTCTATACTTGGCTTTGCTGCCAACCTGCTATAGAACCGCTAGTTATTAAATTCTACCCAATACCGAGTTTCCAAGTTTGCAAGATGATTGTAGGAGCTTTGCATTCTGCTTTACAAGAAATATAGACTACACATTTGAGCTGAACTTAACTCACCTCTTCTTCTGCAGTTTGATGTTAGCAGCATCCATTTCGTTCAAGAGATGGCTGGGGACACGGTATCTTGGATTTCCTCGAACTGTGTTCAAAAGAAGCTGATTAACTGAGCATCAACTGAAAAACAATTACATAATTCTTCCTGGCAAAATTGCTCCAGCTCTGACAGATTGGATGGGGACCGTTGGTGTACAGAAACTTTCAAGTCTTATCACAGATTCTCAAATGCACTGAGATCTGGGCTTTGACTAGGCCATTCTAAGATGTTCAGGTTCTTGTTTTTAAACCACTCCAGTGTTACTTTGGCTGTGTGTTAGGATCATTGTCCTGCTGGAAGGTGAACCTCCACCCCAGTCCCAGGTCGCTTGCAGACTGAAACAGGTTTTCCTCTAGAATTGCCCTGTATTTGGCTCCATCCATCTTGCCCTCAATCCTGACCAGTTTCCCAGTCCCTGCTGAGGAAAAGCATCCCCACAACATGATGCTGCCACCACCGTGGTTCGCCGTGGGGATGGTGTTCTCAGAGAAAGGGGTACTGTTGGCTTTGTGCCACACGTAAGAGTTTTGTGGCAAGGCCAAGAAGTTCAATTTTGGTCTCATCAGACCAGATAACCTTTCCCCACATGTTTGCTGTGTCTCCCACATGCCTTTTTGCAAACTCCAAACAGGCTTTGAGATGGGTTTGTTTCAGCAATGGCTTTCTTCTTGCCACTCTTCCATAAAGTCCAGCTTTGTGGAGCGTCCAGGTGATAGCTGTCCCATCGATGGTTTCTCCCATCTCAGCTGCAGACCTCTCCAGCTCCTTCAGAGTTACCATTGGCTTCTTGGTTGCTTCTCTGACTAATGGCCTCCTTACCCGGTCACCGAGTTTTGCTGGACAGCCACCTCTAAGCAGAGCTGCGGTTGAGCCATATTCTTTCCATTTTGTAATAATGGATTTAATGGTGCTCTGGGGTATGTTCATAGTTTGGGATATTTTTTAATAACACAACCCTGATTGGTGCTTCTGCACAACTTTATCCTGGTGTTGTTTTGATAGCTCCTTGGTCTTCACAATGCTATTCGTTTAGATAGCTCCGACAAACTCTGGGGCCTTCCAGAAACAGGTGTATTTAATATAAGATCATGTGGCACTGGAATTGCACACAGGTGGGCTCCATTCAACTTCTCCATGTGACTTCTGGAGGCAGTGGGTTGCACCAGAGCTTATTTAGGCATGTCACAGCAAAGGTGGTGAATACTTATGCAACCAACAAGTGCCAGTTTGCTTTTGTTTACTTAATTTTTGTGCCACAATAAAAATATTTTGCACCTTCACAGTGTTGAGTATCCTGTGTACATCAAGTGGTAACAATGCCAATTAAGTCCATTTCAATTCCAGGTTGTAACACAACAGAATGTGGAAAAGTCAAAGGGGGGTGAATACTTTTGCAAGGCACTGTATTTCCTTGCTCAGATCAGAATGTCTGCTTTGTTAAAGCTGTAGTCTTCATAACACTGACTGGGAAGCTTTGCTACTGAAGTCAGTGGACTACTAAGTTAACTAACAATTGTCTCCTACACTATTTCTTTTTAAGCTTTTTGAAAACAGGTAATTCATGAGTGATTAATAAAAAGCTAAAAAAATAATAAATAATACAAAGATCCCAAATAATACACAATTTACTTTTCGTACCTTCAGAAGGTCTTGTCATCTGGGATTTTCGATAGAACAACATGTAAGCACTTTCATTACCCTTAAACTGCTTCTCAATTTCTCTCTCTTTGATTGGCTGAACTTTGGAGTCATTCAAATCAAACCAATGGGATTCAGAAGAATGTTCCTTTAAGCCTGCTGATACTTTTTCCAATGATACCTTCACATCCTCTTTCTGAAAGTGGCTTCGGGATGCTGATCCAAAATGATGTTTATGGCTTTGGTCATTCAGCCTAACCTTGTTTTCATCAGAACTGAGAAGAAATGCTTGAGAATGACTCTGCAAATACTAAAGGGCAAAAGGGAAATGGGGTGGAAAAACCAAACAGATGTTTTTAAGTCCAATTTAAAATGTGAGACTATTATCCATTCATTATATTTCCTTTTGAATGAAGAGAATATTTTCTGAATTTGGCTGTAGCACACTAATGCTAAACCATTAGCGTTAGGAGGATGAACTCCCCTCTCCTCCACTGGTGCATCTGCAAAGAGGAATTCAGAAGCTTCTGCTTCTGTTTTGATGAATCACATTTAAGCTGAACCCTAAGCTCTGGGAAATCTTAATGATATGGTTTACTAAAACAAGCCAGCTTCATAAAGCACAGTTTGAAGTTGGCTTGTTCTAGTAAACCCCAGTTAAGGTGGTTTGTCTAGGTCTGGAAGAAAGGCTAAACTGTGCTTAGTCAAAAATGGAAGTGAAAGATCCCAAAATCCTCCTGGTGGATGCGCTAGAGAAAGGGGGAGTACATGAACTTGGGGCTCACATAGACTTCTCCTCAAAACACTAAACTGTGGTTTAGCATTAATGTGAACACAGCCTTTGGCCACATTTGGAAGATTGTAACTTAGCTTCCTGTCAGAACCGCGAATATATGGTTAACAGCTCCAGAACAAAGTAGGATATGAAGCTACTTCATATCATGGCTTGTTCCAAAACTGTTAACCATGGATAACCAGTTTGGACATAACATGAAGCAATAGTTAACTGAAGAGTTTCTAGTTTATTCACTCCTGCCATGAAGGAAGGCGCGAAGGAACTGTATGCACAGCCACACGGTTTGTTCATATTACATTGATATATGATCATCCAAACCAACCGTTTTTCTGTAAACACCCTACCTGTTCCCATTCAAGTTTTGCCTGAAATGAAAGCTTTTTGTTCTCAAACACCATGTATACATCATAATTTATTATGCCATTCTCCAACCATTCCTAGGATTTAGGAGGTACAATGGGAAGTAGTATATTACCATATACTTTCATTTAGGTTTTCTAGCATAAACAGATATACTACTACCAACTATTACAAATGATTATGCAGTAGAATAGAAGTAACAGCACTTGTAATCTGTTTACATGTTAGAATTTCTTGTCATTTTTCTTAGGATTTATCTTTTACCATTAATGACCCGAACAATTGGCAAATGTATGACAAAGGTGCAAATAGTAGGATAACCTAGAATAAAAAAAAAAGGTTCCTCATGTCAGGAGAAAAGCACTGCTAACTCAAGTACTATGGAAGGCATGCACAACCCTGTGCATGCTGAATTGTATAAAACATACTGTACATCTCAAAAGGAGTAAAACAAGTAGAAATAAAATGGGAGTCGCTTCAGATAATACCTTCCGTATTGGTCCATAGTGCTCACGGTATTTCTTGTTCCAGGACACACTTTTTTTCTCCAAAAATTTCTGTGCCAACCGATCCACAGCAATTTCCTTAGATTCTTCCTACAAGATCAGGTAATTACTAACTAAACTGCAGAAAATAAAGGGACCATTATCCAAAAATGGGACAGGCAAATGGTGGCCCAGGGGCTCAGTCCCAAGTATACATCTCCTTTCATTTATGCATGCCAGCCACTCATTCTAAGACACACATTTAGCACTTGAACCCTCTCCTCCCCAGTGTGAACAGCAAAAGCAGCTTTGAGAGAGTTACCTCTTTCTGTCCCTCAATTGCTGGCTTAGTTCTATGTCTTAATTCATGTACGATACTCCACCCCAAAAGGAGGCAAATTATTCACTGCTTTTATTGATCTAAAGTCTGCTTTTGATTCTATATCCCGTGACCTCCTTTGGAGCAAATTGGAACAGCTCTCTATTGATAGGAGGTTATTGTTTCTAATCCGTACCCTACATCAAAACACATCTGCCCAGGTGCGCTGTAGTAACTATGGCCATTTCTCTCAGGAGATTTTCTCCTCTCGTGGTGTTAGACAAGGCTGTGTTCTTGCTCCCACTTTATTCAATCTGTACCTGGCTGATCTTCCCACCCACCTACGGTCAATAGCCTCCCACCCTCCTAAGATTTGCTCCACAAGAATATTTATCCTCCTCTATGCAGATGATGCCGTTTTAATTTCGCAGGCACAACTAGGTCTCAAGCGTTTACTATCTGGATTTGCTGGGTTTTGTAATAAAAATCTTTTAACAATTAACTACTCCAAATCTAAAGTTATGGTATTTGCAAGGAGGAAGGTTAGATACTCTTGGTTCATGGATAATAGCAGGCTTGATCAAGTTGACTCCTACAAATATCTGGGTATTTGGTTTCACGAGGCAACAAACTGGAGAGTTCAGGCAAGACGTGCGAAGGTTAAAGCTGAACAAAATTTGGGTGCTATATTACGGTTCTTTTTTACTAAAGGTGGGAATTTCATTCCAGCTGCTACCCGTGTTTTTCAAGCCAAAATATTATCTCAGATTCTTTTCGGAGCCCCTATCTGGTTTCCTGGTCTTAAAGACTCTCTTGAAGGTGTTCAATCCTACTTTCTAAGAGCGATATTTGGCATGCCCAAGTGTGTGGCTAGTGCTGTTCTCTATCTGGAAGCTGGCCTTAATTCTCTCGGCTGTATGGCTTGGATACATTCTATTCACTTTTGGCTTCGCTGCTGTTCTCTGCTTAAGCTTAACTCTTTTGCATTCCAGGTGATGTTAGATTCCCATGTTTTTGCTTGGAACAAAGCAGTGGTGGAAAAGGTTGTCTCAGCCGGGCTGTCACCCTCCTACTTGTTATCCATGCCTTGAGAGAAAGCTAAATTTCTTGTTAAGCAAAGATTAATTGACATCGACTTCCAAGAGCTCCATGGAGCGGCTCAGGGCCCATGCTCCCCCTTGTCGATGGGTCTGTCAGACCTTTACTCTACAAATGGGATGCTATACTTAGATTGGTTATCTATTCCAAAATATAGGAGAGCGTTTTCCTTGGCTCGATTTAATGTTCTACCCTCCAAACTTTTGGATGGTAGATTCAATAAAATCCCAATGGAAAACAGGTGTTGCCCCTGCAATAATGAGGAGGTGGAAACTGTTGCACAAGTCCTTTTTAATTGCAGCTTCTATCGAGGGGCTAGAGAAAACATAATACATCCAATCACCCAGACTTTCCCTGGACGATCCTCAGAGTTTCTTTTGTCCACTCTGCTTGACGGCTCAGATAGCTCAATTACCAAGAAAGTTGCAAAATTTTTGAATATTGCTATTGTGACTAGGCCTTTTATGCTTGTCTGATTCTGTTTTTATTTTCTAAGTTTTTATTTGAGTGTATAAATAAGAGCTGGTGTATCTTGTTTGTACTGTATTGTTTTACGTATTGGTGTGGTCGGTAGACCGTAAATAAAATATACTGTACTAATTCATGTACGAGGGTCAGCAGTAGATGAGCATATATAGAAAACTGTCAAAATCTTTGGTTTTGCTAATTTTTGTAATGAAGAAAAATATTTCAATAAATTTTCATAAAGATCCAGTGAATCTTGACATTTAATATTTAAAAACAAAAACCTGAAATGTTCCATCTCAGAGTTGCGTTTTGCGCTTAAAATATAGTGCTGAAATGTATACCAGTTAAAAATGTTATGAAACAGCATTAAATATATTTTGGCATACTCTACCTCTGATAAGATGTTTTTCAGTATTGTTAATGGATTTTCCTTCTCTTTGGCATTCTCAATATCTTTCAAATTCTTTTCTTCTACATTTATGTTGCCTTCCTCCTCCAAGGAAACAAAAACACCACCTCATTTAAAAGCTACAAAGACAGAACTGTACATTTTGTTATGCTAACACAGGGGTGGGCAACTTGTGGTCTTCCAGATGTTTTGGCCTACAACTCCCATCATCCCTCACCATTGGCTATGCTGGCTAGGGCTAATGGGAGCTGCAGGACAAAATATCTGGAAGTCCACATGTTGCCCACCCCTGTGCTACAGGATGACTAGCATTTTTTTTTTACATATTTGCCTATCTGCCTTCCAACAGACCAAAAGGAAAAAGAATTACTACAACATTGGACATACATTATGTCAGCCTTCCCCAACATGATGCCCTCCAGATATTTTGGACTTTATTTATTTATTTACAGTATTTGTATACCACTCCATATCTAAGCAGATCTAAGCGGTGAACAATAAAAAGATAAAAACAGCAGAGAAAACAGAGTATCAATTAAAACCGTGGCTGGTCAGTAAGGAAGGCTTCCTGGAATAAGGATGTCTTCAGCAGGTGCCAAAAGCAATAAAATGTTGGAGCCTGCCTGACCTGCAGAGGTAGGGAGTTCCACAGAAGTGGAGCCACCACACTGAAGGCTCTTCTCCTGGTGGACTCCAGTTGGGCCATAGGTCCTTGTGGAACCACCAGGAAAATGGTGACTTGCCCAATGATAGTCTGCCACAAAATGTAGGGAAAAAGTCGGACTATAAAGCACATAGTCTTCGATGTCTCTATACTAATGCCCAGAGTATGGGCAACAAACAGAACGAACTTGAACTCTTGATACATGAGGGCAAATACGACTTGATAGGGATAACTGAAACCTGGTGGGATGACTCCCATGGCTGGAATACAGCGATTGAAGGGTATAACTTGTTCAAAAGGAACAGAAGCAACAGAAAGGGAGGTGGAGTTGCGCTGTATGTTAAAAATACATATCTCTGCACAGAGATACAGGAAGAGGAGCTTGGCAGCCCCATTGAGAGCATCTGGGTTAAAATAAAGGGGGCAAAGAATAAAACGAACATGACGGTTGGAGTCTACTACCGACCACCCAATCAAGGAGAAGACGAGGATGAAACTTTTGAAAAGCAAATTGCAAATGTTTCAAGGAGGCATGATGTGGTAGTAATGGGTGACTTCAATTTCGCTGATATCTGTTGGGAGACTTATTCAGCCAAACATGGCCCCTCCAAGAAATTCCTGACCTGTGCTGCTGATAACTTCCTCCTACAGAAAATGGAGGAAGGAACTAGAGGATCAGCGATCCTTGACCTGATTCTAACCAACAGAGACGAGTTAGTGGATAAAGTGGCAGTTTCGGGAACTCTGGGGGAAAGTCACCATGTTATACTTGAGTTCTTGATTCTAAAAGAAGCAAAAGCTGAGTGTAGCCAAACACGTACCCTGGATTTTAGGAAAGCCACAAACTCAGAACAATGATAAGTAAGGTCCCGTGGCAAGCAACTCTAATGAGAAAAGGAGCCCAGGAGGGGTGGGAGTTTTTAAAAAAGGAAACTTTAAAGGCACAATTGCAAACAATTCCCACAAGGAAAAAAGGCAGAGGGCAACAGAAGAAGCCAATGTGGCTTCACAATAAACTCAAAGATGACCTGAAAACAAAAAAGGGCACATATAGGAAGTGGAAGGAAGGACAGGCTACAAGGGAAGAGTACTGGCAGGTAGCACAGAACTGCAGGAATAGTGTCAGGAAGGCTAAAGCTGAGAATGAGCTAAGGTTAGCGAGGAATGCTAAAAGCAACAAGAAAGCTTTCTTCAGATACATGCATAGTAAAAGACAGAGGAAAGAAATGGTGGTTCAACTACGCAATGAGGATGGCAAATTGATAACAGAAGACAAAGAAAAGGCAGAAATGTTCAATTCCTACTTCGGCTCGGTCTTCTCCCAAAAGAGGGTCTATGACACCCCCTGGCAAACCTGACGTGCAGACTGCAGGGGCAGGATTGCAGCTTGAGATTGATAGGCAAATGGTCAAGGAGCACCTGATTACTCTGAACGAGTTTAAATCTCCAGGGCCTGACAGGCTGCATCCTAGAGTAATAAAGGAACTGGCAGAAGAACTCTCAGAACTACTGTCTATTATCTTTGAGAAATCATGGAGGACAGGTGAAGTGCCAGATGACTGGAGGAGGGCAAATGTTGTTCCCATCTTCAAAACCGGGAAGGAGGAGGAACCTGGGAACTATAGGCCAGTCAGTCTGACATCAATCCCTGGGACAATTTTGGAGCAGATTATAAAGAAGTCAGTCTGCAAGCACCTTGAAAACAATGCAGTGATTACTAGAAGCCAGCATGGATTTGTCAAGAACAAATCCTGCCAGACTAATCTGATCTCATTTTTTGATCGGGTAACCTCCCTTGTGGACTGTGGGAATGCAGTGGACATAATATATCTGGACTTCAGCAAAGCTTTCGACAAAGTGCCTCATGATATCCTGATTAGCAAGCTAGCTAAAAGTGGGCTAGATGGAACAACTATCAGGTGGATCCACAATTGGCTACAGAATCGGACTCAAAGAGTGCTTATCAATGGTTCCTTCTCAAACTGGGGAGAGGTAACGAGCGGGTACCACAGGGCTCGGTCCTGGGCCCAGTGCTCTTCAACATTTTTATTAATGACTTGGATGAGGAGGTGCAGGGAATGCTTATCAAATTTGCAGATGACACAAAGTTGGGTGGAACAGCTAATACTCTGGAAGACAGAAACAAAATTCAAAGAGATCTCGATAGGCTGGAGCGCTGGGCCGAAAACAACAGAATGAAATTTAACAGGGATAAATGTCAAGTGCTGCACCTAGGGAAAGGAAACCAAATGCAGAGTTACAGAATGGGGGACACTTGGCTCAACAATAGTACAAGTGAGAAGGATATTGGAATTGTGGTAGATCACAAACTGAGTATGAGCCAGCAATGCGATGTGGCTGCAAAGAAGGCAAATGCTATTTTGGGCTGCATTAACAGAAGTATAGCTTCCAAATCGCAGGAAGTGATAATTCCCCTTTACTCGGCACTGGTTAGGCCTCATCTTGAGTACTGCGTCCAGTTCTGGGTACCACACTTTAAGAAGGACGTAGACAAACTGGAGAGGGTTCAGAGGAGGGCAACAAGGATGATAAAGGGACTGGAAACAAGGCCCTATGAGGAGAGACTGAAAGAACTGGGCATGTTTAGCCTTCAGAAGAGGAGACTGAGGGGAGATATGATCGCACTCTTCCAGTACTTGAAGGGTTGTCACACAGAGGAGTGCCAGGATCTCTTCTCGACCATCCCAGAGTGTAGGACACGGAATAATGGGTTCAAGTTACAGGAACCTAGATTCCACCTAAACATCAGGAAAAATTTCCTGACTGTCAGAGCAATAAGACAATGGAATCAACTACCTAGGGAGGTGGTGGGCTCTCCCAGTCTGGAGGCATTCAAGGTGCAGCTGGACAGCCATCTGTCAGGGATGCTTTGACCTGGATTCCTGCATTGAGCAGGGGGTTGGACTCAATAGCCTTGTAGGCCCCTTCCAACTCTACTTTTCTATGATTCTATGACAGCTTCAGTATCCTATCGAAGGGCTCCGCTTGAAGTCATGTTTGCTTATCTAAAAAATCTCACAGATGCCTTATGTGGGAAGTAAATAAATCAAAATATATTTCAAAGAACATATCCTGACTACAATCTGGAGACAAACTGGAAACTTTGTATGGACTAGTGTCTCTTCATATGAACTGCGCACCTGAGAAAATGACAAAGGGGAAACTCATATATAATACATACCATGACAGGAACTGAGTCTTTCTGCACAGTTCTCTTCTCATTGATATTATAGCTATGACGGTATAATGGGATAATCCCATATATGCTACCCTGAGGTCCTTCAGGGAAATTTATATATGTATGTATGTAGATGCACACACAAGATAAACAGATGCTTCACTCCCTTGTGTGTGTCCATTTTTTGCAAACTATACTCATAAAGCAGAAATAAAAATTAGACGGAAATCAACTAGACTTACTAGCACCTGCCAGTTTCCCAGTTCATCAATATCTCTGATATAAACATGATAATGTCCTGCATAGCAGCCACCTTTGTGTATTATAACAGAAAAGAGCTCGTACATATATTCCAAATCATCCAACTGAGTCTAAAAAGAACAATAAAAATGTACATATAGTCAAAACTCACCACAATGGAGAAAAACACACACCAGAACTGAGAAAGAAAACCAGAATATATTGTACTAAGAGTAGCCAAGTACTGGCCCGTCACATGGATATTCCCAGTTTAGGGATACACCCAGCCTGTCTTTGAGAACTTCCTAAATATAACAGCCACCGTGAAGGCCTGTTTTGTAGCCAAAAGCCAGGTTATATTAGAAAAATAAGAAACTAAACAAACCGCCACAGAGAACTACAGGCAGCCATAGCACCTTTGCAGCTCTAAAAGGTTTGGTGCCAGGTTATCTGAAGGTTCAATGTATGCTTCTTGGTTCAGAAATACTGGCTTTTTAAAAAACTAATCTGCAAATTTAGGGTACAATCCTATCAGGATGACCGTAACCCCCAAACTCAGAGGCTTACAGGCATCCAGTGCAAAGCAGGAGTGGTGGAGGTGATCTTCACCCCCTCCCTTTCCTCGTGCTCTGCATTTTTGCTAGATGGGCTTTTTTGCTCATCTAGCTGGGGCACTTTGTAGGGGGAGGGAAGGAGGCTAGCTTGTATCCTGGCCACTCCATTCTCCTCCACTCCCTGCGCCATGAAATGCCCCGTTTAACCTCTCTCTGTGGTCGCTTTCCCGACCTCAGAAAGCACCCAGCATGGTATGATCCACATCGGCTGCGAGGGGGTGGGGGAGGGGGAGGGAGCTCCGATTCCCAGATCTGAGGTGGGAGCACTGTCTGCGACCTCAGAGCTGGGAATCCAAAAAATCCTATGGCCCCCCAGACAATGCCTAGGGTCCATAGGATCACTCCCTTAATCAGGTTCCAACCATACAAAACAGTTGAGCACAATTTGGCTTATCATAACCAGATGCAAGCCTCACCGATTTCAGTATAATTTATTTCCAGTTATATATCCTTACATATATGTATATATGCTTAACTTCAGGATATTTATTTATTTAATATTTATTTATTATATTTTTGAATTGCCCATCTGGCCGGTCATCCGGCCACTCTGAGCGATGTACAGTCCAATAAAATACAAGAACAAAACAGCGTAATACACAATTAAAAACTACAAAATTTAAAAATCCTAACCCACCCCATATTCCCGCCTGAAAAGCCACGTTTTCAATGCACGGCGGAAGCTAATCAAGGAAGAGGCATGGCGGAAGTCACTGGGGAAAGAGTTCCATAAATTGGGGGCTGCCACAGAAAAGGCCCTCTTCCTAGTCCCCACCAGCCTGGTTTCTCTGGCTGATGGGACAGGGAGAAGGCCGTCTGTGGCAGATCTTGTTGAGTAGCCTACTTGATGTTCCTGGAGGCACTCCTTGAGATAAACTGAACCGGAGCCGTACAGGGTTTTAAAGGTCAACGCCAACACCTTGAATTCGGCTCAGCAAACAACTGGTAGCCAGTGCAGCTCCTTGAGCACCGGAGTGATGTGATCACAGCGGCGGCGGCTGCCTTTAATGAGGTGAGCCACTGCGTTGTGTACAAGCTGTAATTTCCGAACCGTCTTCCAAGGTAACCCCACGTAGAGCGCATTACAGTAGTCTAGGCGAGAGGAGACCAAGGCCTGAACCACTGATGGGAGTAGATGATTAGAAAGGTAGGGGCGCAGCTGCCGTATCAAATGGAGTTGATATAGCGCTGCCCGGCTCACAGCTGACACTTGAGCAAGCCTCTATGGACAGCTGGGAGTCTAGAATGACTCCCAAGCTGCGGACCTGATCCTTCAGGGGTAGATGTACCCCATTCAGCACCACGGTCAACATCCCCTAACCTTCCCTTGTCTCCCACCAGAAGTACCTTGGTCTTGTCGGGGTTCAGTTTCGGCATGTTCCTTCCCATCCAGCCACCCACCCTAACCCAACCCCTCCAGGCGGTCCAGGAGGATACTGTGGTCAACGGTATCAAAAGGATAAAAGGTATCAACTGGAAAAAAGCTCTCAAAGGTGAAAAAAGAGGATCAAACCAACAACAGCATTATTAAATATTTGGCCAAAGAGCTCTAAGGGACATTGTAGTAAGGTATATACCTATTTTAACCTTTGCACTAAAACTGAATATGGGTCCCAAAATCAGTCCAGGATGTAGGATTAAGTGAAGCTTATACTAGCAAACATGAGAATAGATTGTGCAATTACCCAGAAATTATCCAGCACAAACATTAATACTATCTATGTAATTTGTAGATAGCTGTATGAACGAGAATGAAAAGTTAAGACACCAAAGAAACAAAAGTTCAACCTGCTCACAAAAAGGCTGGAGGTTTATCCGGATTGGGAATGTATAGCAGCTTGTCTCCTTGTATCTTTCACACTTCTCAAAACTGAAGTTAAATCTCAAGAGGGAGACTGTGAGAAAAGGAGGCAACTTGCGTAGTTTAGCAGACTGTAAAAGGATAAAAATGTTTTTAAGAAGGTGTTCATATTTTAAAGACAGAGTAATATATTTGTTTTTCTGCTACCCAATTTGGCTTCAATTGACTTTTATTACCTAGAACAACATGAAAAATTCTCTCCTGCCTTGTTAATATAAGGACTGCCTAATTTCTCTCCATGATCTACCAGCAAAAGGAGCCAATGTGCTTTGACCAGGAGAGAAAACCATTCTGAGAATAGCTGGACTTTATATTCCCCCAAATGGAGGATACAACA
The DNA here is from genome assembly GCA_021292165.1 of Shinisaurus crocodilurus. Taxonomy (NCBI): domain Eukaryota; kingdom Metazoa; phylum Chordata; class Lepidosauria; order Squamata; family Shinisauridae; genus Shinisaurus; species Shinisaurus crocodilurus. Next base: position 118,377,137 of record CM037876.1, on the reverse strand, counting down.
TTTCCCCCACCACCACCCCTAATCCTTCATCACAGCGTAACCAGGGGCAGCAGGTTGAGCATAATTTGAGTATCTGTCAATGTCTCCTCCCACACTACGTATATCTTGGGACTAGTATGAACCTGCAGACAATGTGACTTCAACATCTAGTGACATTTTTCTCTCTCCCTATCCCACCTGCCTTTTGTAACATCTTGCCTGATGAAGAGAACTGGGGATCCTGATCTTTTGGTTGGCCTAGTAAAGGTATTACAGTAACATGGATTCCAGAAGTAATATATTTGTTTTTCTGCTTTTTACTTTGTATTTTATTGCTGTTTTATTTTAGTGCTGTTAGCCACCTCCAACACCATCTGGTGGAAAAGTGGGATACTAGGAATAAGACAGAGTGCACAGCAAAAATATCAAAAGAGAAATCAGCCTAACATGCATTTTGTAACATACAAGTAGAAATAAACAAGCAAAATCTATAAACCAAAACTAACAGATTTTGTTTCCTATCATCAAAAGTACTTTGTAAGAGAACATCTTTAGAATGTACTGAATATATCAAGTTAAAATCAAACCATATTTAAGACCAGGTAAAACCTCATTGAAAATAAGAGTTGAAAGCAGACCAAAACAGCTTGTACCACGTCACTAAATGAAGTTTGCAGAAGGATTACAGTTCACTTATAATTTACCTCATGCAGCTCCTTTAAGGATCTGCAAACATCAAGAGGACTTGCACAAGTGCACTAAAGTACTTGACTTGTTCCTCCCACGATCCATGTGCAAGCTGGGAGGAAGCTGTATGGCTCGGCACATGATAGTTACAAGGCACTGCTAAGGACACAGAAATACTTCTCCATAAGAGAAGGAAGCTAGTTACCTGAAGGCAGTGAGAACATTTTAGGGCAGGGCCCTCCAACCTTGGGTCCCCAGATAGATTTCATAGATCATAGAGTTGGAAGGAGCCTACAAAGCTATCGAGTCCAACCCCCTGCTCAATGCAGGAAACTAGAGGAGGGGTCTCCCATCCAAGTAATAACCAGGCGTGACCCTGCTTAGCTTTCCATGCTCAGACAAGCTGAGCCAGCGTAAGCCACAGGCCCAGATGTTGCTGGCCTACAGCTCCCAGCAAACCCAGCTAGCATGGCTAATGGCAAGGGATTCTGGGAGCTGTAGTCCAGCAACATCTGGGGGGACACGGTTGGAGAGCCCTGTTTTAGGGAAAGTAAGGTTTGGAGCACAGGCGACACTAATAAAAAGAAAGCAGCAGCACCTGCCCTTGATTTCTAGAAGGGTGGGAAAGCCCAGGCAAAGCAACTGGCTGCACTGCCATTTTAAGGATTAAATACATACACCCCACCCCACCCCACCCCCTCCATTGAAGAGAGAGAGAGAGAGAGAGAGGAAATGCTACTCTTAGATGCACAAGCTTAGATTTTTTCTTCTTCTTCTCAGAAGGAAAGATTAAGAAAATTAAGGAAAAAATGGTCTTACACTGGTGAGAGGAAAGTCCTCAGCTTACATATCTCAATAGTTTCAACAAAACAAATAAAACCCCACCATTGAGTTTTGAGATTCTAGCTATGCTGGCTGGGGCATGCTGGGAGTTGTAGGCCAAAAACATCTGGGGACCCAAGGTTGGAGAACACTGCAGTTGCCTCATGGTCATTTTTCCATTATACCAAGGATGAGTTTCAATCAGTGTGCAATAACCTGACCCTGTGACACAATGAACAGATGCTACACTTAAATGAATTTTGCACAGTACAAAAATGAGTGGCCTTATTTTAAGATGCTCTACTATAAAGTACACTTGTGGAGATAATGCATGTAAAATAGTACCTTTGTGGCTTCAACCAATTTATCACATGCTCCGCATCGATACAGGTTCTCTCTCTCAAAATGTTCTTCTTCCACATACATATTCCACAAGGCTTCCTCCAAGCCAGATACATCCTTGACAGCAACTGTCAGGTCCAAGAAATCTTCCTACAAAGTGACAGAGGAGGGAGAGAAACCTCATTTAAAATATATTTTGAAGACAACACAGAAATATTCTATGTAGACATATGGCTCATACAAACAACATCAATATTAAGAAGGTAACAGCCAGAGCCTATGCAGTGCCAGGATACTTTGGTCCGGTACCATAAACCTGAGTCTCCCACAGGAACAGGCCTCAATGTAATACTTGATCTCAAACGTTAGAATTGGGGTAAGAGCTGCAAGTGTGGAAGAGCAACTTTAAAAACAAAACTAAAAAATCCTTCTCTAAAGTTTTTAAATGTCCATTTTAGAATGTCTGAATAAAATACAACAGGACATTACAGTATGCTATTAAGACTCCCACACAACTGCGTGTACAGTATGCTAAAATACCCACAACTAAAACATTTATTTTATGTTTATGTCCTACCAAGTAGGACATAAAGTGCAGCTGAATTAATTAAGTGCACTTGATCCTCAAGTGCAGCTGAATTAATTAAGATTAATTTATTAATCCCAATAGACAAAGGGTCCCACCTGTTCTACACCTTGTGAGAAAGAGTCAGGCAGGGCAAGAGAAGGATGGAGGCAAATTTGCCTCCGTTCCTCTATTCAAAATACAAAAAGCAGCTAGACAGGCCTCTGAGCCCACCTGGCTGACTTACGTCTGGTAATACAGATACTGCATATCTCGGCCTCTCCTCTCCCCACCCAACAGCATGCTGTCGCTGCCTTTTCTCCCTCTCCAACTTCTCTCACGACCTGGTAAGAGAAGCTTTCCACGGCAGCTGGGAGGGAGTAGGGGAAGGAAGAGCTACGATCATATCTCCTTGGTCTCAGGTCTGATTCCCCCCTCCATTTTTTAAGATACGTCCATCGATTTATATGAAATGCAATTTTCTAGAACAGGGCTCTCCAACCTTGGGTCCCCAGATGTTGCTGGCCTACAGCTCCCAGCATACCCAGCCAGCATGGCTAATGGCAAGGGATTCTAGGAGCTGAAGTCCAGCAACATCTGGGGACCCAAGGTTGGAGAGCCCTGTTCTAGTGATTATACATAGGCTTCAACAAAAAGAGAACAAATATCCAAATAAGTATCCATTTGAAGTTGGCATCTGTATGTCACACATTTGGGTATTTGGTTCCACAAGGCTGCAAACTGGAGAGTCCAGGGGAGGCTTGCTAAGGCTAAAGCTGAACAAAATTTGGGTGCTATATTACGGGGGGGGGGGGGTTCACGAAAGGTGGGAAATATGTTCCAGCTGCCATTCGTGTTTTTCAAGCTAAAATAGTATCCCAGATTCTTTTTGGAGCACCTATTTGGTTTCCTTGTCTTAAAGACTCTCTCGAAGGCGTTCAATCTTATTTTCTTAGATCTATATTTGGTGTGCCCAAGTGTGTAGCTCAGTGTTCTCCAACCTTAGGTCCCCAGATGTTTTTGGCCTAAAACTCCCAGCATGCCCCAGCCAGCGTAGCTGGGGCATGCTGGGAGTTGTAGGCCAAAAACATCTGGGGACCCTAGGTTGGAGAACACTGGTGTAGCTGGTGCTGCCCTCAATTTGAAAGCTGGCCTTAATTCTCTTAACTGTTTGGCTTGGATACATTCTATTCACTTCTGGCTTCGCTGCTGCCTTTTGCTTAAGCCTAATTCTTTTGTATCCCAGGTGATGACAGATTCCCATGTGTCTGCTTGGAACAAAGTGTGAAGGAGAAGCTGGGAGGCCTGTTCTTTCTGTGGAAAGGCCAGCGTGAGTGGTGGGTAGATTGCGAAGTAGCTTTCTGACAGAAATGGTTGTTCCCTATTCCCTGGGCCAGATGGCTCTTTCCCTTATCTTGGAGAGTTACTGTGCCTTGCCCTCAAGGCCGTTGGTCCCGGAGTGTAAGAAGGAATTTACAGCTGGGGCCCATCAAGAGGGCAGGCGAGATTTACAGCTGAAACCTATTAGGATAGATCTTGGGCCCTGAGGTAATTGAGCATGGTCTGAGTGCCCTTGATTGGCTAGAGGCAATTAAGTCATGGTCTGGGGGGGGGGGGGGATATAGGAACGTTGACTTGGGAATGCTGTGTCTTTTCTTTCTGGCCCGGTGATGCAAAGGGTGGAGGAGGCTGCTGCTTAGGCAAGGCCCTGAAGAGATCGACCCCCCTAGCAGAGCGGACCAGCTTAGGTGCTTGTAGGTACAGTAGTTTGTTGTTTTGTAGCTCTGATTGTGTGTATCAAAGTAGCTTTGTATTTCTTTGTTTTCTCTCTTCCCTTCTTCCCACCTCCTATTTTACCTGTTCCTTTTTTAACCCTAAATAAATTGCTCTTGTTTTAAACCTGAATGGTGTGAGCAGTTTTCTCTATTGATTCAGTGCTAACATCCAGTACCTTGACCAGGAGGCAGAACCGTTGGGCCCAGGGCAAGGGCAGCACGGACTGGTCAAGTCCTTCACACAAAGCAAAGGCGCAAAAGGTTGCCTCAGTTGGGCTGTCACCTTATTTGTTATCCATGCCCTGGGAGAAAGCCAAATTTCTTATCAAGCAGAGGCTAAATGACATCGATTTCCAAGAGCTCCGTGCAGCAGCCCAGGGCCCATGTTCCCCCGTCGCTGGGTCTACCGGGCCTTTATCCTAAAAATGGGATGTTTTACTTAGATTGGTTATCTATCCCTAAATACAGGAGAGCATTTTCTCTGGCTCGATTCAATGTTCTACCCTCCAAACGTTTGGATGGTAGATACAGTAAAATCCCAGTGAATAATAGACGCTGCTCCTGCAAAATGAAGAGGTGGAATCTGTTCTGCATGTTCTTTTTAACTGCAGTTTCTATTGAGGGGCTAGAGAAACTTTAATACACCCAATCACACAATCCTTCCCTGGATGATCTTTAGAGTCTCTTTTGACTATTCTGCTTGATGGCTCAAATAGTTCAATCACTAAGGAAGTTGCAAAATTCTCAAATGTTGCTATTCTGATTAGACCATCTATGTTTGTCTGATTCTGTTTTTATTTTTGTCTGTTTTTATACTGGGTGTATTTGGTGTATTTATTTTGTATTTGTATTTATACAATGGTGTGGTTGGTAGACCATAAATAAATATATAAATATCTGTCTGTCTGTCTGTCACCCATTCATATATCAAAGGCACTGTAAGGTCCTCAATCCATTGCATTATAGGAGGTATGTGTTCATTCTTCCAATTTTGTAATATCAGTCTCTTAGCTGTCAAAAGGGCGCAGAGAATCCATTTCCCCTTCCATTTGTTAATTTCCATGAAGCAGGTAAATAATTTTAAAGTGTGTGTATATACATGAATAATTACGATTGTTCCAATGCAAAAATTGTCTGTGTAATAACCTCCTCCCAAAAAGAAGCAACTACTGGGTATTTCCAAAAATATATGTTAAAAAGAAGCATTAGCAGTATTGCACTGCCAGCAATTAGCTGGATTAGACAATCCCTTATTAAAGAGACATTGCAGTGTCCAACAAACACGAAACAAAAGTTCTTGCTGAATAAAACGCAGCCTAAGTTCCAGAGACGTGACAGGTAGATGCCAAAGCGGCGATCCACTAATTAGGCATTTTGTGGTGGTGCCCACAGCAGTTTCTCAAAATCCCAAATGTGCCCACGGGTCCAAGAAGGTTGGGGACCCTGCCCTAGAGCGATCTTTCAGCAGTACAGGGGGAAAGACAAAATTGTTTGCATGAGCTGGCTTCTGCTCATGCAACCACTGGATACAACTCTAAATAATACACTAAATAGAACCTAAGAAACTATAGTCCAGTTTTCTTCATAACAGTCCCACAAGTGAACAAACCTATCAATACTTTCCAAATATTCAGGAATCTATTGGCTCCAGGTCATAAAAGCTGCCACATTCTTACAGAGCAACTATTGGGATAGTCTTAGATGAGAGCTTTGAAAAGCTTGGTTACTTCCCAGTCTGTATCATAAAGGGAACACCGTTCTGGAAGTCGCCTATGGATTTACCTGTCTCTCACTGACATTCTTGCACTCTTTACAGACAATCTGATTAACAACAGTCCCATGGTATAGCTGGTTTATAAGGTTATGGCCAGAAGTCCCCACAAGGGAGATTTCTAAAGCACTGAATAGAATCCGATTTAACTCCTGGACATCATGTTGTCTCATTTCCTGAAAAATATGAGACACAACAAAACTTAACACTGCATTGCTTTTAAAAAGTTGAAAATGAAGCATTTTCCTCTTCATTTAAAAACAAAGACAATACATTTTACAGGACAGGCATCTGTGACACAGCCTACTGAACAGGTTGTTTTCAAAAGTAACATCTGCCTCTTGAGAAATGATTCATTTAAATGTAACTGACCTGGTGACTTTGATCAGTTGGTAATACAACAGATGCCTGCCCATCACAGTGCTTCCATTCAGGGAGTAATGCAGAAGGGTGAAAAGACAGACTGTTATATATTGGCTCACTCAGACTATACACAAGTTGCTAGGAAACAGAATGAAATGCAGGCTGATATCTACAGGTACTTTGAAGCCTGGCTACAAAATCATATGAAGTACTCGACATATGCAAATAATTTTTTAGGACAGGCCCACAGTGTTCTACACTCATAAATACTATTGCTATGTCTATTCTGCAGAGCCTTGTGACACTTCTGCACTTAACAGTGCCATGTAATTATCATGTGCCAAGCCATACAGCTTCCTCCCAGCTTACACATAGATCACGGGAGGAGCAAATACCATAGTGCACTTGTGAAAGTCCTCCTCTTGATGCTTGCAGATCTTTAACAAAAGATCTTTGCCAAGAAATATTTCGTTAATTGTAAAAGAAACATTTATGAAATAACACAATGGTGTCAAGTCTGCAATTTACATTTTCTTTTCTTAAAAGAAAGCCAAACACAGAAAAAAACACATTATGAGCAATGCTATATAGCATATAGCATTGAATATTATTATTATTATTCCATAATACCATATTGTACCTCATTACTATTCCATCCAAAGCTATCAGTGAGGTCTGCTGTAGATGCAGCATCTTGATCTAAGAGCAAAAGCTGAGCAAACAACCGTTGCAGCTGTAAAGGGATTATTCGAACCTAAACAAAAATGACAATATAATTTAAGAAGGTACTTTAATTATTAAAACCTGCCTATTAATTAGCATTTGGCACTGAAGTGAAAACTAAGCAACAACTTCCCAAAAACATATGGCGTGATTCAGCCAAAGTTCAACACTTTTAAGTCACATTGGGCAGAATCCAACGACACACGAGTGGAAGTCCCCTTGTGCAATGGGACTTTCCTCTCCCAAGCAGTCCCCTGTGCACTCCAAAATCAGTTCCAGAAGGTCTCCAACCCCTCGGAGCAGATTTTGAGGGTGCACAGGTGGCTGCAAGGGGAAGGGGAATCACACACACACAAGTTCCACTGTGAAAAGGACCAAAGGACCAAAGCCGGTCCTTTGCACGGGTTCGAGTACCAAGGGGTTAACCGAAGCGGGGTTAGCCCTTTATGTGCGGTCCGCGGCACCTAGGCAAAAGCCGCAGCCAATTTTAACGCTAGGACAGTGAAAGAAGCAGTCTTATGAATGAGAGCCACTACACTGTTTATAGGTAAACAGTTTAACTGAGCGTATCATTCTGTTCCTGACTCCCAGCTGAGCAGGAGCACAACAGGAGAGAGGCTCCAGCTGTTTTTGGGGCTGTGATAAGGCAAGCAGGCTCCCAGAGAGCGAGCGAACAGAGCGAGCGAACAGGGAGAGAAAACAGGAGTTTGGCAGCGGAGTAGAACGACAAGTGCTGCAACAGCAAGTGCTGCTGTACAAACAACAACTACTAGTGCTGCAAGGGAAGGGTGTGGCCTAAGAGCTGAAAGGGAAGGGTGTGGCCTGAGAGCTGAAAGGGAAGGGTGTGGTCTGAGAGCTTAAAAGGAAGGGTGTGGCCTGACAGCTCATTCTGTTCCTGACTCCCAGCTGAGCAGGAGCACAACAGGAGAGAGGCTCCAGCTGTTTTTGGGGCTGTGATAAGGCAAGCAGGCTCCCAGAGAGCGAGCGAACAGAGCGAGCGCACAGGGAGAGAAAACAGGAGTTTGGCAGTGGAGGTCGGCAGGGGAGGTCAAGGGGGAGGTCCCTAAAAAAAAAATAATAAAAAAAAAATCTAGGAAGACAGAAACCGAGCACTATGGAAGGAAAGGACTCAGCAGTGGTGGTGACCTGCAAGGGGTGTGCTATGTTTGTTTTCCTGCCGGAGATCGACATGGCCTACACGTGCAACAAGTGCAAGCTGGTCACGCTGTTGGAAGAAAAGGTCAGAGGACTGGAGCAGCAAGTGTCAACCCTCAGGAGCATAAGAGAAAGCGAGGAGTTCTTAGACAGAACGGTGGATCTACAGCACCAAAGCACAGTACAGGAGCCAGAAGGGCAACGGCAGGATGAGGCGGAGTCGGAGACTGCTGAGGCAAGGGAAAATAACGCAGGGGGAACTCCCTGGAAAAGGGTGACTGTTAGGAGCACAAGAACTACAAGACACTCTGCGCCTGTGGAAGCAGTGGAGCTATGGAACCGCTTCCATGTACTTGAGGACGAGAGCAGAGGACAGCCTGCAGAGGACGGATTACCGGGCACCCAACGTGATAGCGAGCAAGAGGCTGAGGGTCAGTCGAGTGGAGGCAATCAAGCCAAGGCCTACAGCAAGAGGAAGAGAAGAGTACTCATAGTGGGAGACTCCCTCCTGCGGGGGATCGAAGCCAAAGTATGTCGCGAAGACCCATGGACTCGCCAGGTGTGCTGTCTCCCCGGAGCACGGATTAAGGATGTGTCAGAGCAGCTGCCGAGGCTCATGCAGCCCACCGACACATACCCCTTTCTTCTCTTCCACGTGGGTACAAATGATACTGCCAAGCGGAGTTACAAAGAAATCACGGCAGACTTTGAAGAGCTGGGAAGGGAACTCAAGAACTTCGGGGCCCAGATAGTTTTCTCATCCATCCTTCCAGTACTTGGAAGAGGCATAGAAAGGGAAAGAAAAATACTCCGAGTGAATGACTGGCTACGAAGGTGGAGCCGACGTGAGGGATTTGGATTCTGGGACCACGGGCTACACTTCCTGGAAGATGGACTGCTGGCAAAGGATGGGTTGCACCTCACAAGGACTGGGAAGAATGTGTTTGGCCACAGCATGAGGAACTTAATCAGGAGGGCTTTAAACTGAATCCAACAGGGGAGGGAGACATAAACTCGGGGGTACCAATGGAAGAAGGCCTCTATGCCACAATGGAGAGAACAGCTCCAGCGGTGCCCATTGATAGTCTACCACAAAATGTAGGGGGAAAGTCGGACTATAAAGCACATAGTCTTCGATGTCTTTATACTAATGCCCAGAGTATGGGCAACAAACAAGACGAACTTGAACTCTTGATACATGAGGGCAAGTACGACTTGATAGGGATAACTGAAACCTGGTGGGATGACTCCCATGACTGGAATACAGCAATTGAAGGGTATAACTTGTTCAAAAGGAACAGAAGCAACAGAAAGGGAGGTGGAGTTGCACTGTATGTTAAAAATACGTATCTCTGCACAGAGATACAGGAAGAGGAGCTTGGCAGCCCCATTGAGAGCATCTGGGTTAAAATAAAGGGGGCAAAGAATAAAACGAACATGGCGGTTGGAGTCTACTACCGACCACCCAATCAAAGGAGAAGACGAGGATGGAACTTTTGAAAAACAAATTGCCAGTGTTTCAAGGAGGCACGATGTGGTAGTAATGGGAGACTTCAATTTCCCTGATATCTGTTGGGAGACTTATTCAGCCAAACATGGCCCCTCCAAGAAATTCCTGAGCTGTGCTGCTGATAACTTCCTCCTACAGAAAGTGGAGGAAGGAACTAGAGGATCGGCTATCCTTGACCTGATTCTAACCAACAGAGACGAGTTAGTGGATAAAGTGGCAGTTTCGGGAACTCTGGGGGAAAGTGACCATGTTATACTTGAGTTCTTGATTCTAACGGAAGCAAAAGCTGAGTGTAGCCAAACACGTACCCTGGATTTTAGGAAAGCCAATTTTAACAAACTCAGAACAATGATTAGTAAGATCCCATGGCAAGTGACTCTCATGAGAAAGGGAGCCCAGGAGGGGTGGGAGTTTTTAAAAAAGGAAATTTTAAAGGCACAATTGCAAACAATTCCCAAAAGGAAAAAAGGCAGAGGGCAACAGAAGAAGCCAATGTGGCTTCACAATAAACTCAAAGACGACCTGAAAACAAAAAAGGACACGTATAGGAAGTGGAAGGAAGGACAGGCTACAAGTGAAGAGTACAGGCAGGTAGCACAGAACTGCAGGAATAGTGTCAGGAAGGCTAAAGCTGAGAATGAGCTAAGGTTAGCGAGGAATGCTAAAAGCAACAAAAAAGCTTTCTTCAGATACATGCACAGTAAAAGACAGAAGAAAGAACTGGTGGTTCAACTACGCAATGAGGATGGCAAATTGATAACAGAAGACAAAGAAAAGGCAGAAGTGTTCAATTCCTACTTCGGCTCGGTCTTCTCCCAAAAGAGGGTCTATGACCCCCCTGGCAAACCTGAAGTGCAGACTGAAGGGGCAGGATTGCAGCTTGAGATTAATAGGCAAATGGTCAAGGAGCACCTGATTACTCTGAACGAGTTTAAATCTCCAGGGCCTGATGAGCTGCATCCTAGAGTAATAAAGGAACTGGCAGAAGAACTCTCAGAACCACTGTCTATTATCTTTGAGAAATCATGGAGGACAGGTGAAGTGCCAGACGACTGGAGGAGGGCAAATGTTGTTCCCATCTTCAAAAAGGGCAAGAAGGAGGAACCTGGGAACTATAGGCCAGTCAGTCTGACATCAATCCCCGGGAAGATTTTTGAGCAGATTATAAAGAAGTCAGTCTGCAAGCACCTTGAAAACAATGCAGTGATTACTAGAAGCCAGCATGGATTTGTCAAGAACAAATCCTGTCAGACTAATCTGATCTCATTTTTTGATCGGGTAACCTCCCTTGTGGACTGTGGGAATGCTGTGGACATTATATATCTGGACTTCAGCAAAGCTTTCGACAAAGTGCCTCATGATATCCTGATTAGTAAGCTAGCTAAGAGTGGGCTAGATGGAACAACTATCAGGTGGATCCACAATTGGCTACAGAATCGGACTCAAAGAGTGCTTATCAATGGTTCCTTCTCAAACTGGGGAGAGGTAACGAGCGGGGTACCACAGGGCTCGGTCCTGGGCCCGGTGCTCTTCAACATTTTTATTAATGACTTGGATCAGGAGGTACGGGGAATGCTTATCAAATTTGCAGATGACACAAAGTTGGGTGGAACAGCTAATACTCTGGAAGACAGAAACAAAATTCAAAGTGACCTCGATAGGCTGGAGCGCTGGGCCGAAAACAACAGAATGAAATTTAATAGGGATAAATGCCAAGTGCTGCACCTAGGGAGAGGAAACCAAATGCAGAGTTACAGAATGGGGGACACTTGGCTCAACAATACTACAAGTGAGAAGGATCTTGGAATTGTGGTAGATCACAAACTGAATATGAGCCAGCAATGCGATGTGGCTGCAAAGAAGGCAAATGCAATTTTGGGCTGTATTAATAGAAGTATAGCTTCCAAATCGCGGGAAGTGATAATTCCCCTTTACTCGGCACTGGTTAGGCCTCATCTTGAGTACTGCGTCCAGTTCTGGGCACCACACTTTCAGAAGGATGTAGACAAACTGGAGAGGGTTCAGAGGAGGGCAACAAAGACGATAAAGGGACTGGAAACAAGGCCCTATGAGGAGAGACTGAAAGAACTGGGCATGTTTAGCCTTCAGAAGAGGAGACTGAGGGGAGATATGATCGCACTCTTCCAGTATTTGAAGGGATGTCACACAGAGGAGGGCAAAGATCTCTTCTCGATCATCCCAGTTTGCAGGACACGGAATAATGGGCTCAAGTTACAGGAACCTAGATTCCACCTAAACATCAGGAAAATTTTCCTGACTGTCAGAGCAATAAGACAATGGAATCAACTACCTAGGGAGGTTGTGGGCTCTCCCACTCTGGAGGCATTCAAGGTGCAGCTGGACAGCCATCTGTCAGGGATGCTTTGACCTAGATTCCTGCATTGAGCAGGGGGTTGGACTCGATGGCCTTGTAGGCCCCTTCCAACTCTACTTTTCTATGATTCTATGAAAACATACACAAAGGCAGTACGCAAAGCATGCGCCTGCAATTGACATGGGTATAGAGCGAGTCGCAGCGACAGTACACACAAGGTTTACCTGGAATGACCCTGATTCCTCGACAGCTGCGTAGCTCAGCGGCAAGGCAAATTCAGCTAGTTTCACCGGGAGCTGCCCGGGGCTGGATCCTGAGGTCAGACCGAAGCCTTGGACCTCCACACAGCTTGCTGCCCATGATCAACAACTTTTCCCGCCACAGGCCCCTTTCTTTATACCCTCTTCTTGGCTCCCCCTCCCTCCTGCGTCCCCTCCCTTCATGATTGCTTGAACTGAGTCAGGAATAACCTGTTTGGGGATGCTTCACAGCTCATTTGGCTGCCAGGGGAGGGGAAGCTGCCCGGGGGTATGCAGATGTGTCCCATTGTGAGCCTCACTGAAGGGCAGGAAAACAAGTGGGGTAAACAAGGTTATACCTGAGCTGCTGCTGCAAGTGGGGTGTGCGTGTGCGTGTACCTGACCTGGTTTTCCCTTCACATCCACTTTCAGAAACACCTCTGTCAGCAGAAAGACTTCACTGGATTCCACCAACAGAAAATAATTAAGTACAGTTCTTTCGTCCAGTGATATTGGTCAGAATGAAGTCTGCTTTACTTTGCCTGGTTATGACTTTAGTGCAGTGTTCTCCAACCTTGGGTCCCCAGATGTTTTTGGCCTACAACTCCCAGCATGCCCCAGCCAGCTAAGCTGGCTGGGGCATGCTGGGAGTTGTAGGCCAAAAACATCTGGGGACCCAAGGTTGGAGAATACTGCTTTAGTGAATTAAGAGTTTAACCTGTTTAGTTCATGTTCGATAGCCATGAACATTTTTAGTTTTCAAATGCTATATAATTTATTCTTCATTTCAATGAAGAATGTTAACTATTGCCATATAAATTTGCCCAGTTGGTAAGATCTCTTTATAAGCTGTACCAAACATAATAATATACAAATATAACACTGTACAACAAGCAATTACTGTAGAAACAACTCTACCAAACTAATTTTGCTCAAATCCAATTGCCTTTCTTAAAAATAAAAAATGTTAGGGGACAATCCAGGCCCTCCCAGGACATGATAATACATGCACAGTTCTTGGTGCTCAGGGCCAGGAGGGCTCTGATATGGAATTCCCCTTGCATGTACCAACTCTACAAGGGGATTATTCAGAAGAGAGACTGGATCTCTCCTTCAATCAATAAGCAACTAGCTTTTACTATTTCATGGAGCATATCAATGCAAAAATTTAGGGAAAATTTCACCCAAACATATTTAGCTGCAAATTTTGCTAATGCATTCCTCCTAGTTTCTGAAAGATGTTCCTATGAACAATATAAATTTTGTATTGAAATATGTCCTCCTTCTGTAGACTAGAGGATTAGATCCTTAGGGTGTTATCTTTGAAGACTGAAAGCAATTTGAAAAGCTCAGGGAATAGCATAGTATTGTACCCCTTCAAAATAAAAATGCATATGAAGCATTACAAAGGTTCCAAAGCCAAAGTCTCCTGCCACACCAAAAGCTTACACATCAGAGAGAAAGCCAGGCAGAACCCGAACTAATGCCTTCTCCTGGGTTGGTGTCATGAAAATCAAGGCTCTTTTTAAGACCCTAGAGAGGACAGGGGACTGATATCTGAGAACATCAAATAACCTCGTTCCTTCACGCTGCACTGTATGTCTTTTCCCCCTTCAGTGTATTGTTTGTCAGTGTTGATGTGGGACCTAGGATAATTGTCCCTCACCATAAGGGTCTTGTACATAAAACTGCCACCATATGGATGCCATTTAAAATCACATCCACATAGCAGTTCTCCCATGCAGCAGCTCTCAACGTGGGTTTGTCACTGTCATGCACTCTTCCTACACTGCTACAAACCACCAACAGGAATGTTTAGCAGTGATGTAGAGGCAAGCTCCACGGCAGCTGCTAGACCATACACTGGCAGCCTATCTTTTTCTCTCTCTCTTTCCATTCCTTGTCTTTGGAATGCTCTACCTCCAGATATTCAAACATCTTCACTTACTCTGTTTTTAAAATAAAACATATCTATGCTTCCTGTCCTTTGTCAGCTGCTAAGCTCTTCTTCAGCCTTCTCCAAGTTTATCCCTTTCTCTTTTCTAAATATCTTGCCTATTAGAATATAAGCTAGGCAGGGTCTGTCTGTCTTTTTTATTATACAGTCCTTTATTATTTATAAACATTACTATTAGCTGCCCAGATGCAGTTTTGAGAAACCTCTACCTAGCAGCTGCATCTCTAGCTCTCTTCTTAGAATTTACTGCACTTGAAAATAACACCAATAGAACAGAAGAACGTGAATATACCAGTCAGTGCAAATTCTTTCAATGCCCCAAAGATGGTTCTAAGAACTACCTTGAAACCAATGCACCAGAACCATACTGAAAGATCCTTGCTCTGTGACTTAGATGAGCACATGAAGTAATATTTATGTCACCTGCTTTCCATGATAAAAACATACTTATTATTTATGAACTGATTAAAAGCTGAGGATATTTCAAGTAGAACTGAACACCTTTGACTCAGGCTGACTGCTATCCTCCAAAGAACCAAGTTCTTCAGGGTCTATGGAAAACAGTGCTTCTGTAATGAAAAAGAGACATAGCAAGATTGTTTTTCATATGAACATTTATGCACAATTGATAACATTTTCCGGAAAACACACAACACATATTAATTTTCCTGTTTAGATCAGGAAATGTATCTCTCTCACACATACATTTTGGGTGCCATATTCTACCTGGTCTGAGATAACAGTATTAAGAACTACACGACTGGAGCCACATTGTTTAACAAAGGATAGAAAATTGAAAAAATGCTATTCTAAAGTTTCAACGAACATATTCATCAACATTTAGACATGTAGGGCTTGGCTACACCACTAATTAACCATGAATCCAGGAATCTATGTGCATAATAGGAGCACATATGGATATGGTTCAAACTGTACCATTCTAATGAGGGACAAGTCTCCTAGCAATAACACAATATAAAAACCATGCAAACAGAAATATTGCATTAACTACCTGGATTATACAATAGCTGTTGCATATAAGCTGAACCTCTCTTTGTGCTTTGCTTTGCTTTTTGTCATGTTGTTTTTGTCAATTCCCCATGGCACAAAAGATGATGCATGTAATCAAGCATGCCTGTTTTCCCTATCGGATAGGTGGCTTTTGTTGTTGCTCCTTGCACAATTGGTGGTTTGTTTGTTTTTAAATATGAACCTGTTCTAACCATGATACTTCAATATAGTAAGAATGCAAAATATTGCCTGTTTCTTCTAAGAGAGTTGAAACCAAATGAAAAGGACCATTTTTAAGAGTGGGAAACAAGCAAACCCTGCCCATGCATCTGTAGAGAAATATGAAACATCTTAACATAACCCTGGGGTGCACAGGCATGAAAGAGAGGTATTAGTCTGAGGCCAAGGTGCTGATGACATTAAGGAAGCACATTAAGGAGCAAGCGCTCAAACCAAGGAAGAATGAAATGACATAGCCTGTGATATACATATGTCCCTTGGACATCTATTGCTTGCAGATCTTTGCACCGTTTTATCTATTCTATGCTCCTGCTAGTTTTATCTTGGTCTTTATATGACTTGTTTGTTATATGACTTGTTTTATTGTTGTATTGTTATTTTGTACAATTATGTTTTTAATTTGTACACTACCCAGAAAACTTAGGTTAATGGGTGGTTTAAAAAATTATCAATCATTCAAATCAATAAAGATTACATCAATACTTGGCCATCTCAAAGAGCAATCCTATGGTCCCTGGGTGAGCATCCCAGGGACCACAGGATGGCTCGGAAAACCCCTCCAAGGTCACAGACAGTGCTCCAACCTCAGACAGGGTTGTCACTAAAATTTCATTTTCCAATTCCCTGACTTTCCCTGACCACCATTCAAAAATAACCCCAAGTTGAAAGAATTCATAGGTTACATTACATTAAATAACGGTTTTATTAAATGGTTTAAAACTGTACAAGTACTGAAGGCATTTATTTATTTTTTTGGTCAAGATAGGAGCTTCAATATGAGCTTCTTTAAACATTGAGACTGGGTTCACACGACACAACAACCCACCATGGCTTATAAGCCCTCATGGCTTGTCATGTCGTACAAACCCAGGTTGGGTTTGTCAGGGTGGCTTATTTTTGGGTTATAAACCACCCTAACAAGCCATGGCTTGTAATAGGGTCTATTTGACCCACAATGAGTTGGCATGTCTTCTGAACCCGGACGACATGACCCATCGTGGGTCAACCCTGACTACAAGTGAGTTGCCAGGCAAGAGTGGCAAAAACCCCTTGCCGCTCTTGTGAAGTGGCTAGCGGGCGACCGCCATTCCCAGCCACCCCAAAAGTGCCCAAGTGGCACTTTGGGGTGGCTGGCAAAGGCTTCCCCCTGCTCCCTGCTGCCACGAGTTATTTCAGGGTCGCCGCAGCTTCAACTTTTAAAAAAAACAATTTTTGGGGGGGGGGGGAGATTGCAAAAGCTGGTTGTCAAGCAGGCTTTCATGATCCCCATGGGGGCATCCATGGGGGCATCCACGAGGGGACCCTCCGTGTGTACCCCCAGCACTGAGAATCCCCCCAAGTTTTGCTGCTCCCCAAGGTGCTAGCAACTCGGGGTCAACTGTAAAACCGAGGGGACATGGGACTTGCAATCATCCCCAAAAAACCCTGGGGATCTTGCTGGAAAGGGGGGACAACTGAGGGGGTGGTTCCAAAAACACACTTTTCTGCATGATCCCTGGGTTTTGGGGGGCGGGACCTGTGTGACAACCTTTGAACCATATCCACACTTGGAAAACTGAAGGCAGCCCATGGGTACATGAGCACACCCAAAAACCCCAAAGATTCTGCTGCTAAGGATCTTTCCTACACCCCCCCTCTTTTTCCAGTGCTTGCAAATTGGGTTTTACAAAGAGCCACAATGTTCATTTTTGGCAGGTACACTTGCTGGGAGACAAACTGTGGCAAGACTGGATTTTACAGCTGCCTAGAAGAAATTATGGCTGGCTACTATGTCCAGCCAGCCACTATTTGCTGACCCCTCTCAAAATATTCACATCTTTAAATCAACTGAAACTGATTCCAGTTTGTTTGAATGCACAAATTACCCAGCTGCAAGAAGCCAGTCAGCTTCTCCATAATAAAATAATGCTGTCACGTGCAGGTTCATTTTATTCTGTTTTACTGTTAACAACCATCAGGCAATAAACATTTTCAAAAAGTTATAATCATATTATGGAACATGTGTGTATCATTACATTACACTTGTGTTCTGCCGCTTCTCTGCTCCAAGTGCCTCAAGTGCAGACGGTCCTCTTCCAGCGGCATCTCAAAAAATCCATTACATGAGTATAACTTAATCAAAATTTCCCTGACTTTCGACCAATTTCCCTGACTTTCCAGAAAGTGGCAACCCTGTCAGAAGAGAGAGTTGGAGATCCCAACCCCAGACCCCTCCCCCTTGCAGCTAGCGCAGAGAGAACCACGCTGGCTGCCTCTCCAAGGCTGGAAAGGCGACCTTTGAGGAGGAGGTGGAAAGGGGGTGTTTCAGTGGGTGGAGAGGTGAGGAAACTGGAGAGGCCAGGATACAATTTATCCTGAGCCTCCTCCAGCCTCCTTCCCTCCCCCTCCAAAGCACCTTTGGCAGATGGGCTGAAAAGCCTGTCTAGCAATCACCCAAGAAAGAGGACAGGAAGACAAAGATTGCCTCTGCCGCCCCTCCTGCCCTGCTGGCTTCAGCCTGGTAGAGCACAGGAAGCTGAGAAGCCTCCGAGTTTGCGGGCTTCCAAGCAGAGAGGGCGCCATCAATAAGACTGCGCCCTAAATATCTAAGCCAAGAACTGATGCTGCAAACACACATACAGTCTTTTTTTTAAAATATATATTTAATTTTCAAAACAAAAGATAACAAAATACAACAATAACACAAAAGATTTAACTAAAACTACATACAATAAATCATAAAGTGCACCCCCCACCCTCCTAGGGACCAATTAATATGCTTCTATCCCCTTGATCAAATGAATTCCAAATTCCAAAAATATAACATATCCCGACAAGGCATACTCCCCTTCCCCTTTATTAATACATAATCTAATAATTGATTCCATATATCCATAAAATTATTCTTCTTTAACTGTCCTTTTTTGCATTTGATACAAGTTAGTTTATCGTTTAGGGCTATATCCCAAACTTCCTTATACCAATCAGTTATTAGGAAAACATGTTGTACTTTCTATTTTCTCGCTATCATTAGCCAAGCCGCAGTTAACAAGTTTACAATTGGTCGCAAATAACTTTTGTTGTTTTCAAAATGAGGACTTTGTACCTTTCATTTTGGTGAAGTTTACAATCCTTAGACTTCCAGGTCTACAATCCATTCCAAAAGAATACATACACACACACACAAAACAAAAAGAAAATCTGAAACAGATTTTTCTTTATTAGTTACTGGGTTCAATAACTGGCAAGGTAAGCTAAATTACTGTGTATGAAATCACACAGAATACAGTATTTAGTTAAAAATATTTCTAAATTTTAGTTTTAAAATACTGTACCTCTAAATTCTGGTGTGAAGAGCAAGGTCTGAAGAAGTGAATTAAGATAGCAGGTTCCACCCTGATTTTTTATTCCACTTAACTTGGTGTTTCCCCTAGGAACCGGTGGCTCAGCATTTTTCAGTTTCGACTTAGGCTTCCCACATTGATTGTTGGACAAAAAGGAGAAGTCTTCATCAAATAAGTTCCCAAACATTGTGAATTTACAACACAGCCCTTTAAAGGGAAAAAAAAATTGTTTAAAAAAAACCTTTTACCACAATACCATGTATTTTCATAAATTATGTTACGTTGGTGCTATCTAAAAATTAAAACCACAAGGGAGAGACGCTTATGCAATATATGCTGACAGAAAGCAGTCAGTGATAAAATTAGATCTAGAAATGTCTTGCTGAGGTTTGTTACAGAATCATAGAATACTGTAGAGTTGGAAGGGGCCTATAAGGCCATCGAGTCCAACCCCCTGCTCAATGCAGCAATCCAAGTTAAAGCCTCCCTGACAGATGGCTGTCCAACTGCATCTTGAATGCCTCCAGAGTGGGAGAGCCCACCACCTCCCTAGGTAGTTGGTTCCATTGTCTTATTGCTCTAACAGTCAGGAAGTTTTTCCTGATGTTTAGGTGGAATCTGGGTTCCTGTAACTTGAGCTCATTATTCCGTGTCCTACACTCTGGGATGGTCGAGAAGAGATCCTGGCACTCCTCTGTGTGGGAACCTTTCAAGTACTTGAAGAGCGCTATCGTATCTCCCCTCAGTCTTCTCTTCTTTTTTTTTTTTTTTTTTTTTTAAATTTGTTTATTTGAATTTTAACATATACAAAACAACCGAACAACCAACAAAACATCTAATCCATTACAGAAATTGTATTAGATCAGCACAAAGTAAATCCCCCCCCCCCCGAACCAACATTCAAAGGAACAAATCTGGCTGGGCACCTTTTCCGGAGTCTTTTTCGGCCATAAAGTAGTCAGTTTTGTGATAGGTGGATATTTGTAAGTTTATTGCATCCAAATGTACTGGAAGGCTTGAGGTATTTTTGTTGTAGATGTTCTGTATGAAAATTGGATAAAAGGCCACCATTCTGCTTCAAAAGAGTTTGTTTTCTTTTTCCCCCCTGCAATTCTCAATTTTTGAGTTAATTTTTCAATTAATGCAATTTCCCATACCACATTATACCAGTGATTGATGGTTAGCCCTTTGGCATCTTTCCATCCTCTTGCTATTAGTAATTTAGCAGCTTGTAATAGAAATCTTATTAGGTTCTTGTATAATAAATTTTTATTATCTCTTTGAAAAATGTTTAATATTGCTAATTCTGGAGTTTTAGTTATCTCTGTCCCTACAATTTTAGATATTTCTTTGAAAAACTATTGTCCAGAAGCGGGATACTTGCTTACAGGACCACCACATATGTTTGTGTGATCCGATTTCTCCACAGGCTCTCCAGCATAGGGGAGAGTAGTTTTTATTAATATGAGATATTTTGTGAGGAGTCCAGTGCCATTTCTGTATTATTTTCAGTGAGAGTTCTTTGAATTTTGTTGAAATCGCTTTAAACGGGAATTCATCCCATATATTTTCCCATTCTTCATCTTCTATTTGCATTCCCCATTCTCTTTCCCATTTTCTTTTAAGAGGAAGGCTATTTCCCATGTCTGTTTTTATCAGAAGTGCATATAAATCTGACATTAATCCTTTTTCCTGATCTGTAAAAGTTAATAATATCTTTTCAAATTGTGTCAGATCTCTGGTGCCTTGTTTTTTCACATTCTCTAGTCTAATGAATGAGCTTATTTGGTACCATTGTAACCAAGTAATTGCTGTATTTCGTAATGTGTTTCTCCATGTGTCTCTTGGTAGTGGTTGTGAGTTATTATATAAGTCTCGTAATATCAATAGGTTATTATTTTTCAGTGATTCTCTAGATATCTGTATGTCTTTAACTGGAAAATTTGGGTGTGCATAGAGTGGTATTAATGGTGAAATTCCTGGCATCAGTGTCTCCTTTCTTCGTTTCCATATCTTTAATATTATTTCCATATTGGAGTGTTGATTTTGTATACCTTGTGTTATTCGTTTTTTGACAAAGGGTATTGTGTGTGGATTATCTTGTGCTAACAAAAAATTTTCTATTTTGACCCAATGTTTATTTTTATTATCTGCCATGAATGATAATAGATGTCTCAGTTGGTAAGCTTCATAGTATAATTTTAGTGATGGAATTCCCCACCCTCCATCAATGGTGGGTCTGTATCTGAGATTTCTTGCCATACGTGGTTTCTTACCATTAAATATAAATTTTTCTAGGGTGTCTTGCCATGATTTAAGCCATCTCATAGGTACTTCTATGGGTAGAACATAAAATAAGTATGTGAATTTAGGTATAACTATCATTTTGATGGTGGCTAATTTGTTCATTGTAGTTAAGTTCAATCTTTTCCATCTTTTGAGGTCTTTCTTGATATTTTCCCATACTTTGGAATAGTTTAGTGTGAAGGTTTTGTTTGGGTTTTTTGCAACTTGAACTCCTAGATATCTAAAGGCTTTGTGAACTATAGGAATTTGTAGATTTTTAGAAATGTCAAGTTGATTGTTTGCCCCTATATTATAACTCATGAAGTCAGATTTGTCGTAATTTACTTTTAAGCTAGACGCTGCTTGAAAATCTTGCAGTTCTTGACGTAGTGGTTGCAGTGCCTCTATTGGGTTTTGTATTGTTAATATCAAATCATCAGCATACATGCTGAGTAAGTATGGTTGATCTTGAATTTGTATACCTTGTATAGCGTCATTATGTCTGAGTCTGTCTGCTAGAAATTCTATAACTAAATTGAATAACAGAGGGGATAGGGGGCAACCCTGTTTGGTTCCTGCATTTAGTTGAAAAGGGCGTGAATCATAAGAATTGAATCGTATATTTGCTGTTGTTTTGTTATATATGGCATTGAGAATGTGAGAGAAATTTGGGCCAAAGTTGTACACAGATGTGCTCTCCAGTAAGAACTGTAAATTAACACTGTCAAATGCTTTGAACAAGTCTAGAGCAATTATGGCTAGCGGGGTGTTTGTTTTTTTACTGTATTTTATTATGCTATATAGCCTGCGTACAGGGTCTGCTATATATCTTTTTGGAATAAAACCATGTTGATCTTCATGTATTATTTCTCCTATCACAAATTTTAATCTATTAGCCCATATGGTGGTAAATATTTTATAATCTATATTTAATAAAGAGATGGGTCTGTATGATTCTGGGAGCTCAGGATTTTTCCCTGGTTTTAATATCAAGATGATTCTGGATTGTGTCCATGTGTTAGGAAGTGAGGCTCCATCTAGAATTTCATTATATAATGACAATAGTCTTGGGGCTAATAATTCTGTATATGCTTTATAAAATTCACTTGTAAAACCATCGGGTCCCGGTGACTTGTTGGGTTTTTGTGTTTTAATGGCTTCTGTTATTTCTTCTATCGTAATCCTTTGTTCTAGGATTTGTTTACTTGCTTCAGTTAGTCCTGGGATGTTTGTTTTGCTCTGATACTTTCTAATTGTGTTCCTGTCTTTTTCTTCCCCTTTGTATAGTTTTTCAAAATAGTCTACAAAAATGTCACCCATCTCTTCTATGTCATATGTTTTATTCCCCTGTTTGTTTTTAAGAGCATTTATTTTGTTTTTGTCCCTCCTTTTTTTACCCTGTTTGCCAAGAGTTTGGATCCCTTTCCATCAAATTCATAATGTTTTTGTTTAATATATAGTAAATTTATCATGGTTTGATCTAATTCCAATAAATTTAATTCTGTCCTTTTCTTCTCCATTTGTTGTCTGATCTTTTGTTCCCCTGTTCGTTTATATTGTACAGTAAGTCTTTCCAGTTCTAATTCTGTTTCTGATTTTCGCGTCCGTCTCTTTTTATTTATGTGGCTCATCTCTTTGATACTCAGTCCTCTAAGAACCGCTTTCATTGCTTCCCATCTGGTCCTTTCTGTTGTGTCCCCTGCTTTATTTTCTGTGAAGTAGTTGTCTATTCCCTTTTGTAAATTTTCTCTGCTTTCTTTGTTTGTTAAAAGGATGGGATTGAATCGCCATATATAATTGCTCTTGGTATAGTTGTTTACTGTGAGTTGGACAGATACCGGTGCATGGTCTGTCACTTTTATGGGTCCTATATCTGCCACTGTGACGTTTTGCATCAGTGTACTAGTTAGCATAATTGTGTCTAGCCTTGAGAAAGTTCCATGTACCCTGGAACAAAATGTGTGTGTGTAGTCTTTGTTGTTAAGTTCTGCCCATACCTCCCTTAAATTAAATTTGTGAATTATGTTTAAAAGTTTTCCTGCTCGTGTGCTATGTGAGTCTGTTTTATTATATAATCTTATATCTTTTTGTACTTTTCTAGGTTCAGCTCCTTGCATGTTCCAATTAGTGTCTGCTCCAATTATTGCCTCTGCTTTTGAAAAGGTTCTCAACTTTTTCAAAACTTTATGTAGGAAGTCTAGCTGTCTTTCGTTTGGACTGTATAATGAGGCTAATACTATTTGTTTGTTTTGATTTAATGTTCCCTCTACAAATACGTATCTGCCATTGGGGTCTTTCTGTACTTGCCGTATTGCAAAGTCCACTGTGTTATGTATTAATATTGCTACTCCCCTGGATTTGTTTGTTCCTTTTGCTATATGTACAGTTTTCCATTGACTACTGTTAAAAATTCCTTCCCTTTTTTGGGCTTTGTGTGTCTCTTGTAGAAATAGTATTTTTGGTTTTAGATCTCTTATTAGTTTATGAAGCCTCGCCCTTTTTAACTGATTCCCCATGCCTTTAATGTTTAGAGTTAGCACCTTAAGGTCTCCCATGGTATATGCCAATTTCTGTCTGCCTTGCCCATTATCGCACCCAGCTCAGTCGTGTCCTCCCTCCCTCCCCTGTCATTCCCCAACCTTCTCATTTTCCCTAACTTTAAAACTCCTTTGCAGCTCTCTCTTAGCATAACTAAAGCTGCGAATGCAGGTGAGATCCTCCCCTCCCCTTACTGAGAGAGTGATTCACGTGTTCTTCACCCTGCCTTGAGGCTATGGTTTGTTCTTTTCAGATTCCTTAAAACTATAACTGAGCAGGTCAATCTATTCCTTCATAGATTGACTACATAGAGGCAAGAATCCCCCCCCCATTTTATCAATAGTTTAAAACAGCGTGACTCTACAAACAAAGAATATTTTCTCTCCCCTTTGGGGCTAGTCTCCCTCCTCCCTTTTCCTCCCCCTTCCCTTTGCTATGCATTTGAATATTTACACTTCAATTGTCTTTCACTTTGTTTTTGTCACCTCCTGTGGTTCACGGTTACTCAGTTTCTCTCATCTCTTCCTTTGTGGCAGAGTTCTCAGGATTCTTGGGGTCTGTGGATTTTCATAGTCATTTCTTTCCCGCCTGTTTTTTCGGTGTCTTACAGTGTTCCAGCCATCTCCTTGTGGCTCTTGGCCTGCTGCTTCTTCTCCATTATCTGTTTCTTCCTGAGTAGCCTCTGCCGGGAGTTCGATGCTTAGTGTTCTGAATAGCTCAGTCATTTCCAGGGGGGAGGCTGCAATCAGCGTGTGTCCCTTGTTGGGGATTATTATCTTGAAGGGGAATCCCCAGTGATATTTAAGCCCCAGTTCTCGTAGTTTCAATGTGTAGGGCTTGAGGAGTCTTCTTTTCTGCAGCGTCTCTGGTGCCAGGTCTTGCATAATCATTACAGGTTTGTCATTATATTTTATTTCTTTTAAAAGTCTTAGCTTTTTAAAGAATTCGTCTTTCTTGTTGTATCTGCTGAAACATATTACCAAGTCTCTTGGAAAGCTGGAGTTTTTTCTTCTGGGTCCTAGTGCCCTGTGAGCTCTTTCTAAGTCATCAGCTTCTATCGGGCAGTCTGGAGTTAATGAGGTCAGCCATTTTGCTATAAAAACCTTAATGTTTTCACCTTCTGCTTCTTCTTCCAAGTTTTTTATTCTCAGATTACACCTTCGGTTGCGATTTTCTTGGTCTTCAATCTTTGATTTATTTTCCGCTACCGCTCTTTGTAGGGTTTTTATCTTTTCCTCCTGTTGCTGAGCTTTTTCTGCAGCTTTATTTGCTGTTGTTTTTACTGCCTCCACCGTTTCTGTTATTTCCTTCAATTTGGTGTCCAACAGTTCTGCCCAATGGTTCATCAGTTCTTGTTTTAATGTTTTTAATTGTTGTAATATTGCCTCCTTCATTTCGTTATTCGATATCTGTGCGCTTGATCCTGGCTCTTCTGTGTGTTCTCTGTCTTCTCCAGTAGCCATTTTTATTCTCTGAGTATGCTGTACTGCCTTGTGCAGTGTTTTTCTTTCTTTGTAGGGAAAGTAGTGTGTAATCTCGCTGTTTTTCGTTTTGCTAGATTCCTCTGTCATTCCCCATCAGAACTTTAAGTTTTTGTTGCTTGTTGGGCTTTTTAAAATGTTGTAGAGTCCTCCTTTTTAGTTTTAGGGTGAGGAGCTCTCCCTCTACGCCGCCATCTCTTAGGCGTGCTAGCTCCGCCTCCTCCTCAGTCTTCTCTTCTGAAGGTTAAACATGCCCAGTTCCTTCAGTCTCTCCTCATAGGGCTTTGTTTCGATTCCCCTGACCATCTTTGTTGCCCGCCTCTGAACCCTTTCCAGTTTGTCTGCATCCTTCTTGAAGTGTGGTGCCCAGAACTGGACACAGTACTCAAGATGAGGCCTAACCAGTGCTGAGTAGAAGGCAACTAGTACTTCACATTATTTGGAAGCTATACTTCTATTAATGCAATGCAAAATAGCATTTGCCTTCTTTGCAGCCACATCACATTGCTGGCTCATATTCAGCTTGCGAACTACAACAATCACGCTTTTAGTATTGTTGAGCCAAGTATCCCCCATCCTGTAACTGTGCAGTTGGTTTCTTCTTCCTAGGTGCAGCACTTGGCATTTATCCCTATTAAATTTCATTCTGTTGTTTTCAGCCCAGCGCTCCAGCCTATCAAGATCACTTTGAATTTTGTTTCTGTCTTCCAGGGTATTAGCTATTCCACCCAATTTTGTGTCATCTGCAAACTTGATAAGCATTTCCTACACCTCCTCATCCAAGTCATTAATAAAAATGTTGAAGAGCACTGGGCCCAGGACCGAGCCCTGTGGTACCCCGCTCGTTACCTCTCCCCAGCTTGAGAAGGTACCATTAATAAGCACTCTTTGAGTCCGATTCTGTAGCCAACTGTGGATCCACCGGATAGTTGTTCCATCTAGCCCACTTTTAGCTTGTTAGCTAATCAGGATATCACTTCAAAAGCTTTGCTGAAGTCCAGATATATTATGTCCACAGCATTCCCACAGTCTACAAGGGAGGTTACCCGATCAAAAAATGAGATCAGATTAGTCTGGCAGGATCTGTTCTTTACAAATCCATGTTGGCTTCTAGTAATCACTGCATTGTTTTCAAGGTGCTTGCAGACTGACTGCTTTATAATCTGCTCCAGAATTCTCCCAGGGACTGATGTCAGACTGACTGGTCTGTAGTTCCCAGGGTCCTCCTTTTTGAAGATAGGAGCAACATTAGCCCTCCTCCAGTCAGCTGGTACTTCTCCCATCCTCCATGATTTCTCAAAGATAATAGACAGTGGTTCCGAGAGTTCTTCTGCCAGTTCCTTTATTACTCTAGGATGCAGTTCGTCAGGCCCTGGAGATCTGAACTCATTCAAAGTAATCAGGTGTTCCTTGAGCATTTGCCTATCAGTCTCAAGCTGCAATCCTGCCCCTTCAGCTTGGACTGTACTTCAGGTTTGCCAGGGGGCTCATAGACCCTGTTAATCAGCTTGTTAATGAGTGATGGACATTATCGATATTAACATTGTTAATTGCCATTAACATCTCTATTTATTTATTTATTTATCTATTTATTATATTTATGAATCGCCCATCTGGCCAGACATCCGGCCACTCTGAGCGATTTACAATCCAATAAAATACAAGGGGGGGGGGGAACACACACACACAGTATAAAACACAATTAAAAACAGAACAAAACTTAAAAATCCTAACCCACCCCATATTCCCACCTGAAAAGCCACGTTTTTAATGCACGGCGGAAGCTAATCAAGGAAGGGGCATGGCGGAGGTCACTGGGGAGAGAGTTCCATAAATTGGGGGCTGCCACAGAAAAGGCCCTCCTCCTAGTCCCCACCAGCCTGGTTTCTCTGGCTGATGGGACAGGGAGAAGGCCGTCTGTGGCAGATCTTGTGAGCGGCCTACTTGATGTTGCTGGAGGCACTCCTTGAGATAAACTGGACCGGAGCCGTACAGGGTTTTAAAGGTCAACGCCAACACCTTGAATTCGGCTCAGCAAACAACTGGTAGCCAGTGCAGCTCCTTGAGTGATGTGATCACAGCAGCAGTGGCTGCCTTTAATGAGGTGAGCCGCCGCGTTCTGTACCAGCTGTAATTTCCGAACCGTCTTCCAGGGTAACCCCACGTAGAGCGCATTACAGTAGTCTAGGCGAGAAGAGACCAAGGCATGAACCACTAATGGGAGCAGATGATTAGGAAGATAGGGGCGCAACTGCCGCACCAGATGGAGCTGATACAGCGCCGCCCGGCTCACAGCTGCCACCTGAGCCTCCATGGACAGCTGGGAGTCTAGAATGACTATGCTTTTTAACATTCCATACACATCCCCCCCAAAAAAAACTTCCAAAAATTTCAATTAAACTTACACATATTTTATATGATAAAAATTAGCAACAAAAATAGTCAGTGAACAGACCATTTAAGAAACATGACTTGACAGCACCATATTTAAGCTGTATAGGAATACTATGAATCAGAGCAAGTTTGGACATAACCCTCCCAGCTTTCAAATATGACATGCAGATTCTGTTTCAGAAACGTGTTTCATATTACAAATTTGTTAAACTTTATTTAGCAATGTATGTTCCACAAAACAGGGCCACTCTATGCAATGAGCCTCTTATATGATGGTCATTACATAGAGCCCCCACCATGTGGAAGCAAATGGATTAGTGAATATAGATGGCAATTTTTACAAGTGGTAACTTGCAAAGGTTTAAATATAACTACTTGGTAAATTAATCACCTGTAACATCCCACAGAAAGGCAAGAGTTTTCCTGCTCCCCCGCTCAATAGATTTCTGCTTAAGTGCACATTCAAGGTACTGTAACTCCCTTCTTATTTTTCTGCTTATTGGTAGGACATTACATATACCCCTTACCACAAGGTACGATAATTAGCTACCTAGAAATCCGTCTGTATTCACACTATGAAGTAGCCATTTAGCAGGAAGGCAAGCTGAATGGGGGAAAGAATGAGATCAAAGACCAAGATACTGGACCTGTTTACATGATATGACAACCCATGGGTTAAACAATGTTTGACCCATGGGCTGTTGTGCACAAGAGAGCGGATGTGCTGCCTGCAGTGCACCAGCAACTTCCACTTTTACTGAACCCACAATCAGCTTCTTCATAGGTTGCTTAGCATGTTGTCTGAACCCAGAGTGCTAGATTGTTTACGAGCTAAACAACCCAGTAATTAACCATGGTTTGTTGTTAGGTTGTCAGGGTTAACCCAGCACTCCAGGTTCAGATGGCATGCTAAGCTACCTATGAAGGAGCCAATCATGGGTTGCTAGGCAAAAGGGGAAGTGGCGGGCATGCTGCAGGGAGCGCGTTCTCTCTTTCCTGATCGTGCATGACAGCCAATGGGTTGTTTAATCCATGGGCTGTCGTGTCATGTCGTGTGAACCAGGTCACTTAATGGGAGACAGGTTTAAGAGGAGAAAATCCTAAGCAGATGGGAGGTGTGGGAAAGGACTTGTGCATATAAAACAAAAAATCTAAAATCCTAACGATTTTAACAGAGAGAAACTATATTCTGCCTGCTACTGACCTAGTTCTCATTGAGTTGGCCAATATGTTCTGGGCAGTACCATTTCAGATTGTAGGTGGGGGGTTCACACAATTGAACACTAGTCCATACACAAATCCCCCGCATAGAAAACTAGATGTCAGGAAGAAGGCTTGAGTAGAATCCTTCTCGTTCACATGACAGTTTTATGAGCTCCACTTCCGGTCTATGGGATGTTTCTCTACTCTAGCAGGGCTCTCCAACCTGGGGTCCCCAGATGTTTTTGGCCTACAACTCCCAGCATGCCCCAGGTAGTGTAGCATGCTGGGAGTTGTAGGGCAAAAACATCTGGGGACCCAAGGTTGGAGAGCCTTGCTCTATAGTATAAAAAACAAAGCAGGTTCTCTGAACATACAAAACAGTGCCAGGGAAAAGGCGAGGCTAAAAAGCTCCTTCCTGACACACTAGTTTTCTACGCGAAGGGAAACGTCCAGTCACACGAGCCCCCACGCACCGTCTGAAGCGGCAATGCACCGGGGCAGCTTTGGCGCCCCAGTGGAAGCTAGGCCCGTGAGGGGGGGGGGGTCTCCATCCACGTGCTTGCAACGGGGAAAGGGAATCACGGCTCCCTCTTCTGACACGGCGAAATCAGTCTCTGGAAGCCTACCAGAGTTCCGGCCTCATCCAGAAAAGGGAAGGGCTCCAGCCGCGGCAGAAACAACAGCACCCCCCTCCTTCCCCGCGCCCCCTCCCCCGCCGCTTGCTGGGCGGGGTGCTGGGCGGGAGCCGGTCCTCCCCGCCCCAGCCGAGGGGCGCCCGAAGGCGGCAAGTCCACCCAACGCCCCATCGTCGCGCACCTCAGCGCCACCAGCTCTCGGACCACCCTCATTATTATTCTTCACTCACTCACAGTCCACAGCGCTTCGAGACAAAACCCACCAAAAGGCCGCTTTGCTTCCTCCAGGTACCCTCACCTAGAGAGGATGCTGGGAATTGTGGTCCTTTGTCGAGCTCTGTCAAGCCATTGGCTTCGCTCCGGTCCGCATCGGCTCAGACGAGGGCTGATCGCAATGGCTTGTGGGGATTGTAGTTCTTTCAACTCGCATAAAGATACTTGCGGCTGCGCAGCGATTCACATCAGAAAAGGTTTTAAAGCGCAATCCTATGCATGTTTAGACAGAAAAAAAGTACAACTCCCAGCATTCCCCAGCTGGCATGGAAATGCTGGGAGTTGTAGGACTTTTTTCTGTCTAAACATGCATAGGATTGCGCCTTTAGTGGTGATGACGACGATGATGAAGGTGAAGATGATGCAGATTCAGAAAATGCTTCCTCGCTTCCAGCACCCGCCACCATCTTTTGCTTTGTTTGTCCTTTTTTCTTTCTTCTCTCTTCATATATACAGTCATGCCTTCTATTGAGAGCATAATTCGTTCCGGAAACGTGCTTGTAATCCAAAACACTCTTATATCAAAACGAAATCCCCCCCAAAAAAATTTGTACAGAGATTTTTAATTTAAGCCGTACTACAGTACTTGTATTGCAAGACGTCGCTTGTATATCAAGTTAAAAAAAGGGCGGCGGAGGTGGAGGTGAGGGCGGCGGAGGTGGAGGCGAGGGCGGCGGCGGCGGTGGCAGAGGCGAGGGCAGCGGCAGCGGCGAGGGCGGCGGCGGCGGCGGAGGTGGAGGAGGAGGTGAGGGCGGCGGTGGCGGCGGCGGCGGCAGCAGAAGCGAGGGCGGCGGCGGGGGCAGCGGCGGAGGTGGAGGTGAGGGTGGCGGAGGCGGAGGCGAGGGCGGCGGTGGCGGTGGCAGAGGCGAGGGCGGCAGCAGCGGTGAGGGCGGCGGCGGTGGCGAGGTGAGGGCGGCGGAGGTGGAGGTGAGGGCGGCAGCGGCAGCGGCCCACGGAGGGAGCAGGAGGGTCTCCGTGGGAGGAAGGGCAGCTCTTCTTCCTCTCGCGGAGACCCTCCTGCTCCCTCCATGGGCCGCCGCTTTGGGAGGGACTCGACTCGAGTCACCATTTTGGACCTCGGACTCTAGACTCGACTCTAGACTCGGGTCCAAAGACTCGGGACTCGACTCGGGACTCGGGACCAAGGACTCTTCAACATCCCTGCTTCACAATCCCCCGCCCTCTTTCCCCCAAACCTATCTAAATTACCTTCAGGCTATGTGTACAATGTAGTACTATTTAAAAAATTTGAGTTGATGTTTTTTTCAATAAAAAACTGTTTGTTTCATTGAAAGCCCTGTTATTGTGTTTTTCTTTTAAGACAAAATATGTTAATTAGTTCAGACAACTGTATGAGTTGTTTTTACTAAACTAAAACCCCAGTATTCAGGTTTAATTGCAGTGTTGGCACTTTGAAATAAATAAGTTGGTTTTGTGTTGCAGTTTGGGCACTCGGGCTCAAAAAGGTTTGCCATCACTGGTCTAAGGTAACTGACTAATCCCAAAGCGCTAGCCTGGGAGCCTGTTTCTTTCTTCTTTTTTTTTTATTTTTATTTATATTTTTAAAGAACACACATACACACACAAAAAAACATAAACCTACAAATCATACACTACAAGTGCACCCGTCACCCCGGGGCCAAAACCAATAATAATAATAATAATAATAAATTTTATTTCTTACCCGCCTCTCCGTCTAGATCGAGGCGGGGAACAACAAAAATATAAAATACACAATACATACTATTAAAACATCTTAAAACATATTAAAAACATCATAAACAACATCATTAAAACATCATTAAAACATCATTAAAGCATCTTAAAGGCAACCTAAAATTCCGCCGGATAGGCCTGCTGGAAGAGATCAGTCTTTATGGCTTTTTTAAATTCCAAAAGACTGGTGAGCTGACGAATCCCCTCCGGCAGGCCATTCCATAATCTGGGAGCAGCAGAAGAAAACGTCCTCTGGGTAGTACCCTTCAGCCTAGTTTTGGCTGACTGAAGTAAATTCTTCCCAGAGGACCTGGGAATTCTATCCACATAATCCATTATTAATCTATATTCCAAAAATACATCATATCATGACATGGCTTACTCCCTTTCCCCTTTACTAAAACATAATCTAAAAATGACCCCCATATTTCCTTAAAATTATTTTTCTTTAATTGTCCCCTTTTACATTTAATACTACATGTTAGTTTATCATTTAAAGCAATATCCCAAACCTCTTTATACCAGTCTATTATTAAATACTGATGTTGAACTTTCCAATTCCTTGCAATCAATAATCTCCCTGCCGCTAATAAACTTACAATTAGTTCCTTTTTCTCCTATGAGCACAAAAGATTCTCCGTTATTGATAACAATGCTAATTTTGGACAGACCTCCACATTAATACCAATAATTAGTGAAATTTCTCCAAAAATTTTATTCCAAAAATCCAATACGCTTTTACAGCTCCACCACATATGAGCATAAGTACCAAGTTCCTGGCATCCTCTCCAACACAATGGAGCACAATTACTATCTATTTTATTTAATCTTACTGGAGTCAAATACCATCTCCAAACAGTTTTTAAAAAATTCTCTTTTATCCTTACTGACATATTTCTTAATATACGTCTGCCCCAAATATTTCTCCACCCCGCATTCGATATCTCCTCCTCAAATTCCATTTCCCACATCATCTTAAGGTTGTCTTTTTTCACTTCAATCCTCTGCATCATTTTATATATCTCCTTAGTTAACCCTCTAGAAGAAACATTCCCTTCTATAAGTTCTCTAGACAACACTTTCTTTTCAAATCCAGTAAACTCCCTCTCATACTCGTTTTTCTTTTTCCATTTCTTAGTCCACTGATCTAATTGCATTAAATTTAACCACAAAATTCTATCTGGCCCAATCATTTCCGATATTTGTTGTCTAGTCTCAATTTTTCCCATCCAATCCATTAATTTGATAACCTTATTTTCCCTAAATATTGCCTCCCAATGCTGAGCATTTACTGGAAAGTCCTCCATTGCTACAACTGGAGTTAACGGTGATATCCCTGGTATAAAGATCTGTCTGTTACTATTCCAAATCCCTACCATATTTTTCAGGAAGGGATTTTCTATTCTTTTTACACTAGTAATACTTTTTTTTGAAAATAAAAATTTTTCCATCCCCATTTCTATTTCCTGCGTTTCTATTTCTAACCACAAAATATTCTTCCTAACTAAAATATCCATAATAAACCTTAACTGATTAGCTATATAATACCACTTGATATTAGGAAGGCCAAGCCCCCCTTCTTTTTGGGATTTATACCATTTACTCTTAGTAATCCTCGCCTTTTTCCCCCCATTACAAAAATTATTAATTATTGCTTGCCATTCCCTAATTTCCTTCTCTGATAAGGGAGCCTGTTTCATTGATAAACGTAGAGGTCACCTCAGGTTGTGTTGACATTATAGTATTCCTAGAAAGCTGTTAGTTCCGCTCCGTATCTTGTGTAAATAAATAAAGCCTTATTTGGTCATTTAAAGGGCTCTAGTTTCCTCTTGTGTACACAAACCTCCTAGTCGGTTTCACTTGCTTGTACGGGCTGTAACTCAGTGCCGGTTAACCCGTTAAGCGCCGAACTCACGCATAGGACCCGGGTGCTGGTCCTTCACACATATTAATATTAACATATTAACATATTAATATTAACATATTAAGCCCTTTCAAACCATGTCAGAATAATTTTGGGATCATACACAGCTTAAAATCCTTCCTTTACTATTCAAAGTACCCTCTGTTCAACAGTTAGTCTTCCTCACACTACCTTCATTTGCTTAAATCAACAAATGCTTCCCTTTTTAGTTTTATTTGCCTCCTTCAAAGACTGCTATGGATGGAGCCTTGCTACCGGTCCTAGATAGGGAATTTCTCCTGGGCTGGCACTAACTGGAGAAGCTCAGCTAGCTGTGGTGCCTAGGAGAGCTTTTTACTAGCTTAGGCTGGTACATCAACTGTGGCTCTATCTGGAGAGGATGGACTTTGCTTCAGTTATCCATGCTCTAGTGACATCCAGGCTGGATTACTGTAATGCACTTTATGTGCAGCTGCCTTTAAAGATAGTTCAGAAATATCAACTGGTAGAAAATGCAGCTGCTACGTTGGTCCTTGGTGGCCAGATCATAGGACACCTATATTATACCAGTTGCACTGGTTGCCAATGTGTTTCCAGGCCCAAATTTAAAGTGCTGGTATTGGCCTTTAAAGCCCTAAATGATTTGGGTACAGGTTACTTGAAGGGCTTCCTTTTGCCTATACCTACCTGACCACACTCTGAGATCAGCATCAGAGACCCAGCGGTTAGGCTGGCAGGCATAAAGGACAGGGCCTTCTTGGTAGTGGCTCCCACTTATGGAACACTGTTCCAGTTGATGTCCACCAAGCCCCATTGTTACAGGCCTTCAAGTAGGCCTAAAAGACTCACCTGTTAACCTTGACCCATAATTTAATTAGGACTCATTGTGCCTATGGTTCTAGCTGATTATAACTTTAAATTTTGATTTTATGGTTGTTCTTATTCTTGTTTTATTATGTTTTATGGTTGTATATCACTTGGTATAATGCTTATAATTACATAGATAATAATTGACTATGCCAGTCAATCAATCAAAAGTTTAATTGTTTCAAAGGTCATCCCTTGAAGGGCAAAGATTTAATGTGGAAATAAGACACATTAAATAAACAAGGGGCCAGAATTATTGTGGAGGAAGGGGGGGCTGGCTGACCCGCCACACCCCCACCCTTTCCTACCCCAAAGGACCCAAGACCCCCAGAGATCTCAAGGTACCAGATTGCCAGCCTCAGCTGTCTGCAATCCTACTTGAATCTCTGTTCAGGGACTTGCCCTTTGGATTTAGTTACTGGATTTAGTTACTGAAGCTACAGAGCAATCCACAAACACCATGTGGGGTAAAAAACCAAAGGAGGTTTATTCTGGTAGCATTTTACAATAACCAATAGGGAAATGAGGGAAGGACACAAAATTAGAGAGAGACGCTTTGGTACAAAGTAAAGCTGCAAAATAACAAAACCTACTTCTTTATATCTCTCAGGCACACAACTCTGTTACCTGAGGGTCAGTTCTCTTCCAGGGTTAGATCCAGCACAGCCTTGCTGCCCGGGGGGGATTACCACACCTACCTGAAGGTCCAAGATGGGTAGCCTCCCACAAGGCGTGCCTTTCCAGAGCCCTCATTCAGCTAATTTCACCAGGAGCTACCTGGGGTCGTATCCTGAGGCCACCCGAAGGCTTGGGCCTCTCCT
Organism: Shinisaurus crocodilurus; assembly: GCA_021292165.1. Classification (NCBI taxonomy): domain Eukaryota; kingdom Metazoa; phylum Chordata; class Lepidosauria; order Squamata; family Shinisauridae; genus Shinisaurus; species Shinisaurus crocodilurus. The sequence goes on along the minus strand of CM037876.1, from coordinate 118,342,223 downwards.
TGGCTTACCGCCATTGCTCCAACAGCCGGCAGCCACGCGATGACCAAAGACAAAGAACAAAAACCACATGTTGGGAAATATAGCTCTTTCCCCCTCCTCTTCTCCTTCCTGTAGCTTTGCTGCTTCTCAGCCAATCAGCGTGAACTTCACCTAGCCAGGCAGGGAGGGGAACTCATGACTTTTGCATCTGAAAAGCCGTAGACAGGCGCCATGTCCCATCCGATACTTTATGCACATTTCGCCTCCTCCCAGCCCCCAAACTGGCCTTACTTGGTTTACACATGGGGAGGCGTGTGTGTGTGTGTGTGTGTGTGTGTGTGCAGGAACCCTCAAAGGCTCTTTTCTTCACAATTATATATAATTATTTGCAAAACAAAGAACCAATATCTCCCTAATCATCTTGCTTATAAAATTCTCAGAAGCTTGCTTTAGCAAATAGAGCACTTCTGCATGTTATGTATAATCTGTCTTCGAGAAGATAGCAGATATTCTGGATCTCTGCAAAGCCTAGTAATTTAATTATGAAATGTAGGATGAATTCCTGTCATATCCGTTTGCTTCAGGTGTAACTGTTTGCAGTGCAATCCTATACATGGTCATTCTGAAGAAAGTTCTGTTGTATTTACTGTGGTTCCCTCCAAGTAAGTGTGCATCAGGTCTGGCTCTAACATTAGGCAGAGGCAGGTGACTGCTTCAGACAAAAGATGCTGGGGTGCAGTGGCAGCGTGCTGAGTGGCCAAACAGGAGCAGATCTCTGCCAGGTCTACTCTGGAGGAGGAGGCGGGGGTGCCTGATCTGCTCCACAACAGAGGAGGAAGAAGCCTTTGACAGCTGCCTCCTAGTGCCGTTTGGGCACTTTGGGGGCAGCCCTCAGCTGCATTCTGTGCAGGGCCGGATTAAGATAGGGGCTATTGGAGCTGCAGCTCCAGGCCCCTACCAGAAAATAGGCCCACAATCAGGACCGGTGCAGGGCAGTTTGGCGCCCCAGGCGAAATAATATTTAGCGCGCCCCCCTCTCCAAAGCAGCCCTGCTCTGCAAAAAAAAAAAAAACCCTGCGCTGCCACCACCAACCTACCTTCCCCCCACCCTGGCTGCTGCTGCTGCTGCTGCCACCGCCGAGGAGGAGGAAGTGACGCGACGGGACCCCCGCGCTGTTTTTTGCTGGGGAAACCATGGCAACAGGGCTGTTTAAGCCCTGTTGCCCTGGTTCCTCCCGCCAAAACAACGCGGGCGGGGCTCCGGAAGCGACACGACGCGGAGAAGGTAGGTGGCGGGGAGGGGGTCGGGGGGGTGATGGCGGCGGCGGCGGGAGGCGCAGCGGCAGCGAGCGGGAGGGCGGGGGGAGGCACAGCGGCGAGCGGGACGGGAGGCACAGCGGCGAGCGGGACGGGAGGGCGCTGCGGCGGCGGGCGGGAGGGAGGGAGGGTGGGGAGACGGAGGCCTGGCGGGGGCGGCGCAGCGGCAGCGAAGAGGAGCGCAGCGTTTCTGCGCCCTCTTCAGCCACGCGCCCTCCTCAGCACCAGGCCCATAATGCTCTTAATCCGGCCCTGATTCTGTGGCCAGCCTCTTGGCAAGAGCAGCAATGTCCACTCTTGCCAAGCGGCTCACTTGTTCTAGGGATTGTGCCACGATGGGTTGTGTTGGGTTCAGATGACACGACAAGCCATCATAGTACAAACAAACCCTAGGACAGACCATTGTGACTTATCGTTGTTCAAAACAACGATAAGTCACAATGGTGAATCACAACAACTGGGTTTGAACAACACGCCCGACAAGCAATGGTGAGTCGACCGAACCCAGTCATAATAAAGTTTCTTCTTCTGTTTCTTTTTGTGGACTTTTCTGAATGTGAGAAGCTCTTGGTGAGGCCAGTGGATGAAAGCTCGTGGCTGAGCATGTATCAGGTGCTGAAGAGGCTTTGGTGTGCATGAAATAGTTCTTGCAGTGTCAGAACTAATTTTTTTAAACTCTCCAAGAACTTCACACTAAAGACATCTCCAATGGCCGACAATGAGGAAGAGATTCATGTATTACTGGCAAAGAACACGTTCTCCAGCAGCATTTTGTAAACATATTTTCAGTGTATGAAACAGACCCTGTTTTATCTATTTACCCATGGTTTATTTAAACTGTGGTTTATTGCCATACCCAGGGTTTGTCTGGTGGACCATCGAACAAACCATGGTTTGTTTTCTCAATCCCTGGGTTGTTTGATTCCCTCCTCCATCACCCACTCCCTCCCTGTATCCAAGCTGCCTTTGCAGCACTGCAGTACTGGCATGTAAAAAGGCTGGGGTGTTTTGGCCGCTCTTGCCCACTGACTCTGCAGCCCACTGAAACAACCCATTAACAATCCACAATTCTGCGTTTGCATGTAATGCCAACCCATGGTTTAAAATCCCCACAGTTCACAACCCAACAACAAACCATGGGTTCTCTTCATTTTTTTTTATTTTTATTTTTATTTATTTATTTAATTTATACCCCGCCTTTTTTCCTGCAAGGAACACAAGGCAGCTTACATAATCCTCCTCTTCCTCTCCATTTTATCCTCACAACAACCCTGTGAGGTAGGTTAGGCTGAGAGTCAGTGACTGGCCCAAAGTCACCCAGTGAGTTTCATGGCCAAGCGGGGACTAGAACCCGGATCTCCCAGTCCAACACTCTCACCACTACGCCACACTGGCTCTTCATCAGTTGTTTGTGGTTAACAACCCATAGTTAATCCATAGTTCTGGGTTCAATTGTAACCACAATCCACGATTCAACAAACCATGGTTAATTAAAACATGGTTTGTTGCTACATGTCTATGACATGGTTCGCATGTCATGGCAGCAATTCCTGGGTTAAACAACCCAGAGTTAACCCAACAATTGCCCATGATTTGTTGTTGGGTTAACTATGGGTTGTTTAACCCATAAACAACCCAGAGTATCTGGGTTCAGACATCATGAAACAACTGAGGAATGGGGTGTTCCAGGGTTGTTAATTAAATCGGAAGTGACGAGCACATACTTCGTGTGCTCCACTTGTCCCCAGCAATTCCTGGGTTAAACAACCCAGGAGTTGCCACCATGATGTAAGAACCCGGTCAATACGTGTAGCAATAATTGCTCAGCACATCTCTCCCTCCCTTTGTTTTCTATTTGTGTGTGGAGTAAGATCAAATAGAACTCAGTGTCCAAGCCACATTCATATGTTCCATGACTGTTTCCAAGTTATACTGTAACAGGTGGTTTGGCCAGCATGTGCAAAATTTCCTATTCAGCTTCCTGGCCCGTGGGTTCTCTTCCTGGGTTGTTCATGGTTAACAACCCAGAGTTAACCCATTTCAGGTTTGTGCATAACAACAACCTAGGATTGTTACATGAAAATCATAGAAGCCAGGCAGGCATGAAAGTAATGTTCTGTGGGCAGGGCTGGTGCAAGGCAGTTTGGTGCCTTAGGCAAGATCAGATATTTAGCGCCTCCCCTTCCCACTTGAGCCCCCCCTCCCTCTTTCTGGCACCCCCTGGCCCTGCACCCTAGGCAGCTGCCTAGTTGGCCTAATGGTAGCACCGGCCCTGTCTGTGGGATGGCCATGATCATGATGTATGAACCAAACCACAGCTGTAACGAATTTGCTACCAAAATTTTTTCACAACATTATCTGAATACTTTAATATTGACTGAATATTTGATATCTGTATTTTACATCCAATTATATTTGTTTTTCACATTCAATGATACTTGTATTTACCATCCAATGATATCTGGTATTTCATATTTGACGATAGTGTTTGATTGTTTATGGTATTTGGTATTGGATAATAGGTGACAGCTGATATGCAGTGTTATTTCCTATTTTACAAGCCAATACTGGCATACAACAGTTTGTAATATTTGACTTTTGACAGTTGACATGTAATGGCATTAGTGTCTGACTGTGTTTGATAGTTGACATGTAATAGTTTTTACTGCTTGCGTAAAAGGCCACAGAGATAGACTAATCTGTCGGTTTTTCTTTCTCCCACATTATTATTTTTTAAATCCCAAGTTCTTCCTCTCATGAGTATGAAGAAATTTGTGAATTTTGGTGAATTCTTAACAGAAATGAACTGAAACTGAATTCTCCCCCATCTGCAGTGGCCAAATTCAACAGGTACAGCTATTCCCAGCATGGAGAGGACCATGTCCATGTTGTACCTGCCCGCCATAAGCTGTCAAAGGCTAGGTGCCTGTCAAAAAAGAGAGAGCTGGCAACCCTAATCCAGCACTAACATGGCTGAATACACAGGGATTCAAACCCAAACTTTTAAGAGCTAAGTGCTCAAAGCCCTGGGCCTGGATGGACAAACCTGTCCATTTTCATTTCTCCCACATTCAAATTTTTAAATCTCAAGTTCTTTCTGTCCCATTTATGAATAAATTTGTGAATGTTGATAAATTCTTCTCAAAAATGAACCAAACAAAATCCTCACCCATTCTTACCACAGAGAATGCCTTGTCCCATGTTCCCACCATTTGAGCTTTTTTTGGTGGTGGGGCATAAAGCACAGCCTCAGAAGATGATCACAACCTATGGACAGTGTCAAGGCCGTGCTTCCCCTCCTCCTCCCAAGAAGATCCACACAATGGCTTCTAACCAAAAAGTGTGATTAGGACCAATGCCAGCCTAGCAAACTGGCTTAGAATTACAAAAGAAGTGGAATGCAGAGTCAATCTCAAAAGAACCAGGTTTAGTTAGAATACCAGCCATTAAGGAAGATTGCCCTATTGTTGAGAAGTTGATTCCAAACTGGGAACCTCTCCTCCCTTCTAGACTCAAATTACAGACACCCACACCCCTAAGGCGGTTCCTTATTCTTAAGGGCCAATCTCTTGGAGCGCCTGACATTCCTCAGCTGGTCCATCGTCCTTAACTGACTTCTGACCCAGGGATTAGTGATGCTTAGAATAATAGAATCATAGAAAAGTAGAGTTGGAAGGGGCCTACAAGGCCATTGAGTCCAACCCCCTGCTCAATGCAGGAATCCAGGTCAAAGCATCCCTGACAGATGGCTGTCCAGCTGCACCTTGAATGCCTCCAGATTGGGAGAGCCCACCACCTCCCTAGGTAGTTGGTTCCATTGTCTTATTGCTCTGACAGTCAGGAAATTTTTCCTGATGTTTAGGTGGAATCTGGGTTCTTGTAACTTGAGCCCATTATTCCGTGTCCTGCAAACTGGGATGTTGATAGCACCCAGACCCCAAACCCTGGATGACCTCTCCCAGCAGTTTTGTGTAGATGTTTAAAAGCATTGGGAATTAAAAAAGAGTTCTAAGGACCCCATTGGCCAACAGTCAAGGGGCGATCGATAATCCCCCAGCGCCATCTTCTGAGAGCATTCAGCCAAACAGATCCAGAACCACTGTAAAACTGTGTGTGTGTTTCCCCCCCCCCCTCCAGTCTATATCAGCCAAATGTCCCAGGAAGTCCAGCAGAACCAGCAGTAATGCTCTCCTCCTGTCTAGTTCTCAGCATAAGTCATCCACCAATATGACTAAGGCTGTTTCAGTCCCAAAACCAGGCCTGAACCCAGATTGCAAAGGCAAGCCATAGTTAAGAGCTGCTTGTCTGTTCAGCACTGTAGTTTCTAGGTGAACTATAGTTTCTATAGTGAACTAACATCAAAACGATAGTTTCTCAATTCAGACATTGCACTTAACCGTAGTTAGCAAAAACTATGGTTTAAAAACTCACTTCAAACTGGGGGTTCAGATATGTTTCCAATCACAAGCCATATCCCCCCCCCCCAATTCAGACATCACATGAAACCACAACAACATAATTGTTGTGAACCATGCAGAGAGCTTTGGCTATTGCAGTGTTCACCAACCTTGGGTCTCCAGATGTTTTTGACCTACAACTCCCAGCATGCCCCAGCCAGTGTAGCTGTCTGGGGCATGCTGGGAGTTGTAGGTCAAAAACATCTGTGCACCCAAGGTTGGAGAACACTGGGATATTAGGTGGTATAGAAATGTAATCAATTAATTAAATAAATAATAGTTATACTTCTGTGGCTACATTCTGGTGTGGTGTCTGTATGGTGGCTTTTATCTCATCCAGAACTGAAGCTGTCTCTTTACTAACATGCACCTCAAATTAACCTATTCACTTTCCTATTCACTTAGTTCACCAATTAGCTGTTGCATTATTTCAGTCGCTCGCCATTCAGTGCTCTTTGCCCTGATGTGACTTCGGCAAGGCAAACATTATCATGGGACTGTTTTGGATCCTGGAATCTCAACAGATCATGATTAACTAATGATTAACATAAACTTGGGATAGAAGACCAGAAAGATAGCACAAGTTCTGCTTCATATTCTGTATTTAAAAGAAAAAGAAGCAAACACAAGGTACGCAAGGGGTTCCTTTAATTGATGACATATTTCCTGAACAGAGTGATGACTTTTGTTTTTCATAAGCCTGACAACTTGGCTATATGGCTTCTCTCTTTGCTTGCCATCTTCATCTTTGCTGAAAGTGAGAAGCTGTTAGTGATACCTCAGGATGGAAGTCACTGGCTCAGCATGCATGCTGTTGTGGAGAAGCTCAGCGAAAAAGGTCATGAGATAACAGTGGTGGTTCCAGAAGTTAATTTGCTCTTAAAAGGATCAAAGCATTACAAGCGGAAAACATATGCAGTGCCATACACACAGGCGGATCTTGATGCTGAATTTCAAAGGTTTGCAACAAACCTCTTCCATAAGATTTCTTTTCCTTACACAGTTCTTCGAGAGTATCAGAACAACATGTACGTAATAAATATGTTTTTTGACAATTGTGACAGTCTTCTGAAGAACAGAAAAATCATAAGGTACCTGGAAGAGAGCCAATTTGATGCACTTTTTACAGATCCAGCTTTGCCATGTGGAGTCATCCTAGCTGAATATCTTTCCCTCCCTTCTGTATACTTCTTTCGTGGATTCCCATGCAGTTTAGAGCATGCGATATGCAAGTCTCCAAACCCTGTTTCCTATATCCCGAGATGCTATACCAGGTACACAGACCAAATGACTTTCATCCAGCGTGTGGTTAATCTGTTTGTTAATTCTTTAGAGACGTCACTTTTTAAGACTCTGTATAACAAGTATCAAGATATTGCTTCAGAGTTTCTACAGAGAGATGTTCACTTACCAACACTTTACAGAAATGGTTCAATCTGGCTTTTGCGTTATGACTTTGTCTTTGAGTATCCCAGGCCTCTCATGCCCAACATGGCCTTGATAGGAGGCATAAACTGCGAAGAAGGGAAAGTCCTGCCACTGGTATGTCTATTAATTTTCACTGTAAATTTTTCATTTAGTTGGGAAAGGAAGTGCTACATCTGTGTTATTACCATAATGAATTTAACACTATCCAAATAGTATTACCAAACACATTAACAGATTTAGAAAAAAAACAAGTGGAAGAAATCAAGACACCACTGCTAGGTGGTCAAGATAGATGCCAGGTGTCTATTAAAATGGTCTGAAAACACTAAATGTGGTTCTCTTTGTGAGACTAAACAGGTCAAAGTCTGGATGGGAGACCAGATGGAAAGCAAGCCACATTGCTTTAAGTGCATTAGGTTGCAATCCGATAAGTACATTAGGTTGCAATCTGAATTAGGAGTAAGCCGCACTGAACTCAGTGTGATTTTATAGGAGCTACTGGGAGTTATTTGAAACTCAATGGGAGTAGACATGTATAGGAATAAGTTAGAGTATGTTAGGAGTAAGTTGGAGTATGTTAGAGTAAGAATGAGATATAAACCTAACAAATTTTGCTTGGATAAAATACAGCTAAATTCAGTGGATGCCTGTATGTCAAGCTTCAGTAATGGTTCTGCTTGTCCACCATCCAAATGTCATCACTTCTTACATTTTTTCAGTTTCCAGTGCTCAAGACATCATTCTAAAATTAGTGGGGAAAGCAGAATTTGGGTTGAATATTATAGCTTTATCACAACTGATCTGAGTTTCTGGTGGACATTCTGAAATTATTTCATTTCATTTCATTTATTTCATTTCTATACCGCGCCACAGCCGAAACTCTCTAGGTGGTTCACAATAATGTATACATAAAAACAACAATAAAAGCATACAAAATAGTTCAGCCAGAGCAGCTAGACTGGTGGGGACGAGGAGGGCCTTTTCTGTGGCGGCCCCCGTACTGTGGAACTCTCTCCCGAGTGACCTCCGCCATGCCCCCTCTCTGATGAGCTTCCGTCGCTCATTAAAAACCTGGTTGTTCAGGCGGGAATATGGGGTGGGTTAAGATTTTAAAATTTTTATATTGTTTTAATGTATTTTATTGCATTTATGTATTTTATTCTGTGTACATCGCCCAGGGTGGCCGGTTGCCGGCCAGATGGGCGATAAATAAATATTAATAATAAATAATAAATAAATTAATATTAATAATAAATAAAAGATTAAAAACCAAATTTAAAAACACAGTTTAAAATAACAATCCAAAAACTAATAAAACTGAGCCTACAGGTGACAATCCCCCCCACCCCCGTGGTATTCCGAGCTCTTAACTATTAAATGCCTTGGCATAGAGGGAAGTCTTAACCTGGCGCCGAAAAGATAGTAAGGTTGGCGCCAGGCGGGTCTCAGTGGGGAGTTTGTTCCATAATTGAGGGGCTACCACCGAGAAGGCCCTCCTCCTCCTCCTTATTATGTATTATGTAATCTTATTCTACATTGTTGTGATATTTTGTCCTTTTCAAATTTGAACACTTCAACATCACACCATCTTAATTCTTGGAGCATTATATAACTAACTTAAGAAGGCCAGGTTGCTACCTTAATTGTAGAAAACCGTTTTTATTACCATTTTAACTCTTTGTTTTCTTTTTAATCATCTTCTCTGTTAACTGCTTTTTCTCTCTGCATCCCATACAGCAGTGTTCTCTGGCTGGGGCATGCTGGGAGTTGTAGGCCAAAAACATCTGGGGACCCAAGGTTGGAGAACACTGCCATACTGAGAGCACCTCTCTGCATCCTTCTTTCCCAGAATCATTCTCTCTCAATCCCTCTCACCATTAACCCATCCTCCCTTTTCTCTCCTCCAGAGCACCCCATTTCTTCTCTCTCTGCACACACTGTTTCTTATCTCTGTCTTTCTTTGCACCTGCCATCTTTCAGCTCCCCTCTTTTTCTCTTTACCCCACAGTCTCTTTGAATCCCCATCTCTCGGCTCCCCCTTTTTTCCTTCCTTGAGTCTCTTGTGGCATGTTTCTGTATCCTCTCCTCATCCTTGTCTATAGCATTCTCTTGCTAAATGCAGCAGTGGCAGTACACACAGCTTTTGTTCTCCCAGCAATTATGCAGAGGGCTATTATTATTATTTTTTAAACAAAACAGCAACTGAGGTGGTAAATCTGTTCTTGGATGGTATCATTTCAGACTACAGGTGAGCACGCAGTGGTGTAGATTTCATAGATTTCATAGATCATAGAGTTGGAAGGGGCCTACAAGGCCATCGGGTCCAACCCCCTGCTCAATGCAGGAAACTAGAGGAGGGGTCTCCCATCCAAGTAATAACCAGGCCTGACCCTGCTTAGCTTTCCACACTGAGCCAGCGTAAGCCAGCTGCACTACGTAAGCCAGCATAGTGCAGCCAAGGCCAGCAGGGACGCAGCACCAACATTTTTTTTATTAGCAGGGGGCCACCGAAGTAATCTGCCGTCCGACTCAGCATTCCCTGTTCTCTCTGAGCTTAGCTGCAATCCTCACAGTAGGGATGAGTGAGGAATCCGATATGGGGGTAATAATCTGACGGATTTTAACGATTCAGGGGCCCCCTCCCGGATTCTGGTTTGTTAGCCCTGTGCTGTTGCTGACTCGCTGTGCTATGAGTTGCCCAATTTCATATAATCATAGAAAGGTAGAGTTGGAAGGGGCCTACAAGGCCATCGAGTCCAACCCCCTGCTCAATGCAGGAATCCAGGTCAAAGCATCCCTGACAGATGGCCGTCCAGCTGCACCTTGAATGGCTCCAGATTGGGAGAGCCCACCTCCTCCCTAGGTAGTTGGTTCCATTGTCTTATTGCTCTGACAGTCAGGAAATTTTTCCTGATGTTTAAGTGGAATCTAGGTTCCTGTAACTTGAGCCCATTATTCCGTGTCCTGCAAACTGGGATGATCGAGAAGAGATCCTGGCCCTCCTCTGTGTGACATCCCTTCAAGTACTGGAAGAGTGCGATCATATCTCCCCTCAGTCTCCTCTTCTGAAGGCTAAACATGCCCAGTTCTTTCAGTCTCTCCTCATAGGGCCTTGTTTCCAGTCCCTTTATCATCTTTGTTGCCCTCCTCTGAACCCTCTCCAGTTTGTCTACATCCTTCTTAAAGTGTGGTGCCCAGAACTGGACGCAGTACTCAAGATGAGGCCTAACCAGTGCCGAGTAAAGGGGAATTATCACTTCCCACGATTTGGAAGCTATACTTCTATTAATGCAGCCCAAAATAGCATTTGCCTTCTTTGCAGCCACATCACATTGCTGGCTCATATTCAGTTTGTGATCTACCACAATTCCAAGATCCTTCTCACTTGTGGTATTGTTGAGCCAAGTGTCCCCCATTCTGTAACTCTGCATTTGGTTTCCTCTCCCTAGGTGCAGCACTTGGCATTTATCCCTATTAAATTTCATTCTGTTGTTTTGCACAAATGGACACCCCAAAACCACATAGTTCTCGTGCAATTAGTGCAAATCACACTAGTAGAACCACGTGGTTTTCAGGTGCCAATTTGTGCACCCAAGTTTGTGCAAATTTCCTTAGCGGTTTTTTAAAAATGCACAAATCGCGACCCATCTTAGATACGGAAGTCAGCGACAAACCACCAACTCAGCCTGCTGCCAATCATTGGATTGGAAACAGACGGGAAATCTGTTGAGCTCAAATGAGCCAGATTTGCCTGTTTTGGTACATCCCTGCATGAATTTTCCCAGCAGGGTGGGAAGGTGGAAAAGTGCGAGCTACCCCCTTTTACGGGAGCACAATTCCTTTTAAAAGGTTTTTTTTTTTTACAGGACTTCCCATGCTCTTTTTGACAGGGACATATACAGGCATGAATGAATATGTCCCTGTCAAAAAATCATGGGGAGCCCTGTCAAAAAAAACCCCAACCCTTTTAAAAGGAACCAGAGTTTTGACAGCTAGCTGACAAAACTGACAACTCTCATAAAAGGGAGCGGCTTGCACTTTTCCACCTTCCCGAGCACCTAGAATTTCAGGAAAGGGTGGAAAAGTGAGAGGAAACTGAGAGGAGTCAGGTCCCAAAAAAACCCTAGAGGGTCTCACCACAAAGGGGGTGCTCTAGTGGTCACCCCCTTTTCATGAGCAAAGATAATTTGTGGTTTTGGTTTCTCTTGACAGTTCACCTTTTGACAGCTGTCAAGAAACCAAAGTAAAAAATAAAGCTCTTGGCAGCCTCTCAGTCAGTGCCCATGAGGGGTGCCTGCTGCACTTTGATAGCAGGTAGTGATGTATGCGTACCTGTTGGGGTGTTTGCCAGGTGTTCGGCGAGCACCCCCACCGCTCGATTCCTCCCACGGCAACAGTGAGGTTCCCGGCGGACTTTCTGGGGACCCAGAAGTGACGCGATGGGTCCCGGTGCTGTGCCAGGAACTGACACAATGGGACCCTGGCACTGCATTTTTCACATAAATACCATAGAAAACCACCTTAAAACAGCCGCACGGCTGTTTTAAGGTGGTTTTCTATGGTATTTACATGGAAAAAGCAGCGCTGTGGACCCGGAAGTACCTCTCCCCAGCTCCTCTCCGGGGAGATGTGCCGAGCCAGGGAAAAGGTAAGTGCCGCGGGGCTCGGGAGGTTGAGTGGGGCGAGGTCACCCTGCTTCCACCCCCTATTGAGATCCACGCACATCCCTAACAGGTACCCCCCCAGGTCATTGCCCAGGTGAGGCACAGTTTTACAGGTCCAAAATGGCATGGAAGTTCACGCTGGCACAAGTCTGACTAGAAAAAAATCACGCACATTTGGGGCACAGTCAGTCCTTCCCCCCCCTTTTTTAAAGGGGTGACGCAGTGACAGTCCCTCCAATGTGCTGCTTGGGCACTTTGAAGGAGCTGTCACTAGCTGTCAAATTGGAGATCTGAAAAATCAATCTCCGAAAAAAGAAATGGGGGGGAAAGCTGCGGCAAGTGCAAAAGCGTTTGCAATTGCAGTGGGGAGGGCAGACTAAATGGGACCTGCTGTGAGGTTCCCAGGATACCTGTGGAAGAACCAAGGGAAAGAGTCGGGGGACAACCCACAGTGAACCCGATAGTCTGTCAGGTGCACCATGGACAACAAGCTCACCCTGCGTAGCTTATTGTCAGGGTGGGTTGTCGTGAGGTGCGAACTCACCCAGTTTATTGTTCCCTGTTGTAATTTAAAGTGTTTTGGGTGGCTTGGTCTTGAGTGGGCAATTAGGACGCATTAGCTTTGCAAGAGACCTGCTCCTGGTACAGATGAAAACTGCCGAAACTGGTTTGTTCATATGGATCAACTCAGCTGCCTGTGTTTCTGGGTCTCTCCTTGAGGACATGGCTATGGGAACTGCTTGCACTTCAAAAATTACCTTGCCACCATTGCAGGGGCGGGCGGGGGCTCACAGGACTGAATGCTCCTCCATAGGGAACAAGATCTGTTCACATAGAAAACTATGTGACAGGACTACTTTATTTATTTATTTAATTAATTAATTATGTTTATACCCCACCTTTTTTCCTGAAAGGAACCCAAGGCAGCTTACATAATCTTCCTCTCCATTTTATCCGCAAACAACCCTGTGAGGTAGGTTAGGCTGAGAGTCAGTGACTGGCCCAAAGTCACACAGTGAGCTTCATGGCCGAGCGGGGACTAGAACTCAGATGTCCAGAGTCCCAGTCCAACACTCTCACCACTACACGATCTAGAATTGGCCTCCACAGTCCGTACTCATCGCTAGAGTCTACACAATCTTCCTTTAGAATTTCCTCCTTTTATCCTGGAAGACAATCTTACTCGGTCACGAGTGATCGCCTGATGATGATGATCCCACCTTTCCTCCAAGAAGTTAAATTTTAATTTAATGGGGAACCCATGTCACTGGGAAAGGGAAATTGAGGTCAGAAGTGGCTAATCAGCAACCTCATATTTAATGCTAATCATTAACAAAGGCTGGGGTGGTGCACCCAGGAGGTTACATCACAGAACCAAGAAGCATATGTTCATTCAGCTTTTTAAAAGAAGCTATACATTTATGTGTAGCAAAAAGCTATATTCTGTCCTTGGGGATGGATTCTTACTTCCCCCACTTTCATGGGTTTGCTGTAGGTTTTTTCTTTGTTCTCATCTACTTTGGAGTGGTGGGGGAGGCTGTTAGCAGTTCCTCAGGATGGAAGTCACTGGCTCAGCATGCATGCTGTAGCGGAGAAGCTCAGCAAAAGAGGTCATGAGGTAGTGGTGATAGTCCCAGAAGTTAATTTGCTCTTTAAAGCATCAAAGTATTACACTAGGAAAACATATGTAGTGCCATATACACCAGATGATCTAGCCCACATTTTTCACTTGCTTGGTAACCATCACTTTGACAAAGTCTCTTTTCCTGCCATGATTAAAGGAGCATATAGGAGCATGATGCATCTACTTGATATGTTTTTCACTAATTGCAGAAGCCTTCTGAAGAACAGAGAAATCATACAGTACCTGGAAGAGAATCAGTTTGATGCACTTTTCACAGATCCAGTTTTGCCTTGCTGAATATCTCTCCATCCCTTCTGTCTACTTCTTTTGTGGATTTCCATGCAATTTAGAATATGCAATCAGCAAGTGCTCAGACCCAGTTTCTTATGTCCCAAGATGCTACAGCAGTCACACAGATCATATGACATTTGCTCAACAATTGTTAAACCTGTATTATAGGTGTCGTAGCAATGCCACTTGTTATGGCTCTGTACACTAAATATCAAGAGCTTGCTTCTGAACATCTCCAGAGAGAAATACACTTACCAACACTTTACAGCAATGATTCTGTTTGGCTTTTAGGATATGACTTGGTGTTTGAATATCCCAGACCTGTGATGCCAAATATGGTCTTCACTGGAGGAATAAACTGTAAAGAAGGCAAAATCCTGCCACAGGTAGATGCTATGTATCAACAGTTTTAATCTTAGTTCACCACTGCTAGTATGCTCCTTGCTACTAACAAAGAAATGCTTGAAAGATTTGTAGTAGTGACACCCTAAGATCCATAGGGTCACAGGACAGAACACTTTTGAACAACTGCCTTATAAACAGGCAGCTATGGTACATTTTACTTAAAGAAATCTGCCTGGTACTGTTGTTCTGTGGTTTTGGAACATGAACTTTTATTACAACAAGAATGTAGCAGAACGGTATGGCTGCTGTTTTCTGTTTCTTTTGTTGTGATTTTACTATTTTTATTTTACATTGTTATTATATACTTTATTGGGGTATATAACTTCATTGGGACCAACTACAAAGGACAAATTAGCACACAAGCTTTTGAGTACACTGTTCTTCAGGAAGGATATTAAGGGACAAAAAATGGGGAAGGAGAGAGAGAAAGATGTTGCTGGGCATGATGGAAGCCCCAGACTGCAGTTTGTAGCTGTCTTAAGATGGAGTGGAGATGAGGCATTTTGCAGGCTTAATGAAACTAGATTGTGCTTCTTGCAAAAAGATCTCAGAGGACAAAGAGACAGTGGCCACTCAACCTTTCAAAACATAAAAGCCAGCTTCAATTCTATTCTATCTTTGGCACTAATTGGAAGAACTCATGGATCTTTTGTGAGATAGAGGGCAGGAGTAAAGAAACCATGTTAGCCCACGTATTAGCAAAGCTGGAGACTGATTTTAGCAGATGGTGCACTGGGTATAGAGTGACTAGAACACATTGGTTATTATGCCCTAGCAACCCCCACCCCACCCCCCACCCCACACACAGGGAAAATCTGCACCACCAGAGTCCCTTAAGTTAATCAGGGAGCTCTGTTGCGGTATTTATGCAAAACACATTCACTGCTGTTGGGGCACATGCTAATGAATACAGGTGCTGAAAATGTGATCTTGTGTCACACACAAATGCAAGTGCAGGAGGAGTAGGAGGAGTTTGAAAGGTGATGTGTGCAGGGGAAATGGCCCTTTAAGAAAAAGGGTTGGTTCTGGCAGAGGGGGAAAGCGAGCTCCCTGCGGCTGCTCCCTCTCCAGCTGATGTATGGGATCAGGTTGGTCTCCCCCTTGCCATGATGTTCACTCTGCTATCCATGGTGCTGAACCCAATCCCCAGAATAGGTTCACCACCATGGATGACCATGGATGGCTCCTATAAAGCTCAAACAAAAAGATGCAATGGATAAGGCACCCCACTGACACAGGAGTCACCAGCCTCCACTGAGAATCGGGCAGCGCTGGTGGGGCCTAGTGGAAGCCGCTGCCCAAGCAAAACACAAACCATGAGAAGGGGGAAGCGAAGGGAACCGAGATAAAAGTTTTCCAGCGGGTAAAACAGGGTCTTGGTTGGAGCATGGCTAGCAGCAATCAGGTGGGGGAACATGAATGGGAAGGAGACCTGGAGAAAGATAGACACGCCCTGGCCATAAAGTGAACCAATAGGGAAAAAAGCTGCGAATGTAGCAGAGATGGACCAATGGGGGAAAAGCTGGTGTTGTAGCACCAACGCAACTGACCACAGGACACTGTTCCTGCCACAAAGGTGCCTGGATACGTGCTGCCACCCACTAGAGGTATGAGGAGGAAGGGGGGAGGCGAGAAAGTTAAAGCCCAGGGAAAGCTGATTGTCTGTCAGATGCTCACACAAGTAGGCCACAGTGCATAACTAAAATTCCCAAAAGATTTGGTGTGTTGTGCGAACCCGCCCTATATGTTATTATATTTTTACTGGTAGGGATGGGGAGAGGTGCTTGTAGGGTGCTTTCAGGCTCACATGCCAAAATAACCTGGCTGGCTTTCAGAACTTGGGTAGCAGGCACCATTTGCTGCTGCACTCAAACAACCAAATGTCTTGGGCCAGGTGAAAAGGGTCCAGGACTTAGTCCAGTGAGCTTCTCAAGTGGTCAGGGGCTCCTAGCCACAGCTCTGTCTGCCCATACACTAGGTCTGGGTTTAGGGAGACCAGACTTAATATTGCCTGATCCGCATAGCAAATATTTGAATCTAATGTTTTCCACTGCATTTTTTATAGCTTACTTTTCCTTTTAAACAAAAATGCTGCCCTGCAAGTAACAAAACCTGCTGTGACTGTACATTCGGTCACCAACAAAGTATAAGAAGTCCTATAAGGACTCTATATTTTGTCACCAACAAGCTATACCCCTCATAATGAAGTCTGTCTAATGAAGTCTGTCTGACTCTCCCTGGCAGCAGCTCTCCAAGCCCTCAGGCAAAGGTCTGTCCTAGCCTGTGCCTGGGATTCTTCAAATGGAGAAGCTGCCGATTGGACAAGGGACCTTCTGCAGGCAAGGTATGTGCTCTACCACTGAGCTATGGCCCCTCCCTATAGTTAATGATTCAGGATATAAGGGGTTGAGCTGAGATATATTGCTGTTAGAATACACTCAGTCTGCAGAGACGGGGAGATGGCTGTTACGTTCCACTCCCAGGAATACGTTTCAGTGCTAATGCTTCTCCTGTCTTCTCTGAACTTTGTTTCTGGCGGGAAACTCCTGGTGGTACCCATGGATGGAAGCCATTGGCTTAGCATGCAACCAGTTCTGAACCAGCTCAAGCAGAATGGACATGACATAGTTGTTGTTGCACCAGAAGTAAATATGCACATAAAACCATCAGATGATATTTATACATTGAAGTCATATCCAGTGCCCTTCACCAAGGAAGAAATGGATGGACATCTTCAAGACTTTGCAAGTGACGTTTTTCAAGAACTTCCTTTTCTACTTAGGTTTTTTAGAATATTTCAAAGACTGAAGAAGACATCTGCTATGTTTCTATCTGGTTGTACACACTTATTATACAATCAAGAGCTGATGAGGTCTCTTGAGCAGAACAAATTTGATGCTCTTTTTACAGATCCTATGTCATTTTGTGGCCAGATAGTTGCTGAATATCTTGGTGTCCCTTCTGTGTTTTTCTTGCGAGGAATTCCATGTGGTTTAGACTCTAAGGCTACACAGTGTCCAAGGCCTCCTTCTTATGTCCCAAGAACTTTTACAACAAATCCAGATCATATGACATTTGCTCAACGTGTGAAAAATATTCTGTTTGACATGTCAGAGTTCTTTCTCTGTAGTTTTGTCTACTCTCCTTATTCGAGTCTTGCTTCAGAGTTCCTGCAAAGAGATATGACTGTCACTAAACTTTTAAGTCATGGATCTGTTTGGCTGATGAGAGCAGACTTTGTGGTTGATTATCCCAGACCACTAATGCCTAATACGATTATAATTGGAGGGATAAACTGTGCTTGGAAGAACCAATTGTCTCAGGTTTGTAACTCTTGCTATTTTCTAACCAAAAACAAACAAACAAACAAACAAACAGAAACAGTTATGAGGATAGGATTCTGAATTTTGTAAACATTTTTTTTATAATGGGGCAGAACAATGATTTAAAGTCTTTCCAGTCAATGGCTATAGTTCAATACAGTTATGTGCATTTAAATCCTAGCAAAATCAACAGGGCTTACCCTTTCTGTTGTGAAGTATGGATATTGTCTCTTAAGCTTTCTAGAAATGCTGTTTCCAGAATTTTTATAGAAGACGGACAATTAAGATTTGAAAGTTTGTTGTTTAGTAACAGATAGGAATGATATAAAAGGTTTTCTAATCACAGACAATTTAACTCATGGTAACCAAAAGAAGAGGGCCAGTGTGGCGTAGTGGTTAGAGTGCTGGACTTGGACTCGGGAACCTGAATTCTAGTCCCCACTCAGCCATGAAGCTCACTGGGTGACTTTGGGCCAGTCACTGACTCTCAGCCTCACCTACCTCACAGGGTTGTTGTGACGATAAAAGGGAGAAGAGGAAGAGGGTTATGTAAGCCGCCTTGGGTTCCTTGCAGGAAAAAAAGGTGGGGTATAAATATAATAAATAAATAAATAAATAAGAAAGTATCCACACACCAACTTCATAACACATTCTCCATATCCTTTGAACAGATCTGTTACTTCAAAAAATAGTAATAATACTTAGCATTTATATAGTGCTTTTTCTTGTTTTGGTTAAATCTACAATATCCTATGGCCCCTGGGATGCCCTCCCAAGGACCATATTATTGCTTTATTAGTGTATTAGGGCAGAAAGTAACTACGTGACAACTTTATAACATACTTTCCAAACACTTTGAACAGATCTATTACTTTAAAGAGCAATTAATAATACTTAGCATTTATATAGTGCTTTTATTATTTTATTTAAATTTATTTGTTTATTTAAATGTTTTATATGCTGCCTTTCATTTGACTAAGTTCCAGTTTGGTTTGCAATTACACAAAAACAGAACAATGAAATAGAATATGTACTATAAATCCATAAACTAAACTATAAAAGACAGACAAACCAGTAAAAATTGAATGCCTAGGTCCCTTTGAAAAACTATGGACAGCCCTGTCAAAATAAACCTTTTAAAAGGAGCCAGAGTTTTGACAGCTAGCTGTCAAAGCCAACAGCTTCCATAAAAAAGGGGTGGTTCTCACTTTTCCACCTTCCCAAGCCCCTAGAACAGGGCTTTCCAACCTTGGGTCCCCAGATGTTTTTGGCCTACAACTCCCAGCATGCCCCAGCCATCTCGGGACCCAAGGTTGGAGAACACTGATCTAGAAGGATAGTGAGGGGGGAAAGTTCTGGTTACCACCTTGTCTATTGTCGGTCCCTGCAGTGGATTTCCCAACTGTAGTCCCATGGAGGCAGGAGGTGATCAAGAAACCCCACTACTGGTTTAATCTTTTAGTGGGGCTTGGGGGTTTTAGGGGTTGGTTTTAGGGGTGGGTTTCCCGCCTGACTGGCGGAATGCAAGGGGGCATGTCTCTGTCTCAGAGAGAAAATGGGGGGAATTCTGGGGGGCAAAATATACCATTGTTGAGCGGCAGATGCTGGCAGAGCATTAGGGGCAGGCAATGCTGAGGGGAACTAGGGATAGATGCTTAATACCCATCCCTTGTTCCGGGCCTGCCCAGAGCCAAGGGATAACTGGGGGGGTGGGTAGCGGCTCCTCCCTCTACCTTGCGTTTGCTGTTGTGTAATGCCAGGTCCATTACCCAAAAAACATCTTTGATCCATGACTTGATCCTGGACAAGGGTGCGGACCTAGCATGTATTATGGAAACCTGGCTGGATGAGGCTGCTGCTCCAACTCTGGCGGCCTTGTGTCCGGCTGGATTTTCATATGCCCAGCAACCAGGGGGGATGGACGGGGGGGAGAGTGGCTGTTATCTACCGGGAGTCCTTGTTCCTCACCAGACCCACCCTCCAGGAGACCAGGTTTATTGATTGCATGTACTGGAGGTTGGGCCCTAAGGGCAGTCTGCGTTTTCTGCTCCTGTACCATCCACCCCGCTGCACGACGGACTCCCTGGCCGAGGTGCTAGAGGTGGTCTCTGAGGTGCGCGTGCTGGGGGACTTCAACGTACATTCGGAGACTATCCTCATGGGGGCACCTCAGGACTTCATGGAGACCATGGCTTCCTGGGAGCTGTATCCTGTATTAACTGGCCCAACCCATGTAGCCCATCATGCACTAGACTTGGTTTTTGTTTCTGGGGAGGGAGGAAATGATCTGGAAATCGGGGGTATACCCACCACCCCCTTGTCATGGTCAGATCACTATCTGGTGGGGTTGGATGTCTTGGTACCACAACCCCTCTGCAGGGGTGAAGGACCTATTAGGATGGTCCGCCCCAGGCGTCTTATGGATCCAGATGGATTCCTGAACATGCTTGGGGAATTGGAGCACACAAATGGTAACTCAGTCGAGACCCTGGTGGATGACTGGAATGCTGCAATCATCAGGGTTCTAGACCAAGTGGCCCCGAAGCGCCCTCGAAGACGATCAGACACAGGTTAGAGCTGCATCTTCAGCCTGCCTGCTTGATCCTTGTCTGCCCTGGCTCATTATGAGCTGCAGGGAGAGACTGGGTGAAGGGATCAGGGTGGTGGTGAATGCCTCCCTTGAGGAGGGAGCGATGCCATCAGCCCTTAAGGAGGCAGTAATAAGACCGCTTCTAAGGAAGCCCTCCTTAGATCCTCAAGATTTAAACAACTTTCTCCCAGTCTCTAATTTACCATTTCTGGGCAAGGTGATCGAGCGGGGGGCTCCGTTGAAAGCGCACTTGGATGAAGCCGATTATTTAGATCCGTGCGAGTCAGGCTTCAGGCCTGCACATGGGACGGAAACGGCCTTGATCACCTTGGTGGATGATATGAGGAGGGCCTTGGATAGGGACAAATGCTCCTTTCTAGTCCTCCTCAATCTCTCAGTGGCTTTTGATACCGTTGACCACGGTATCCTCCTGGACCATCTGGAGGGGTTGGGCATGAGAGACACCATATTGCGGTGGTTCCGGTCCTTCCTCTCTGGAAGGTACCAGAGGGTAATTTTGGGGGAGGAGGCTTTGGACCAGTGGCTGCTCACTTGTGGGGTGCCGCAGGGATCCATCCTCTCCCCTATGTTATTTAACATCTACCTCAAGCCACTGGGAGCTATCATCAGGAGGTTTGGGGTGTGGTGTCATCAGTATGCAGATGATACGCAGCTCTACCTCTCCTTCAAATCAAGTCCTCACCAAGGTTGGCTGTTGAGACCCTGTCCAAATGCCTGGAGGCAGTGGGTGGCTGGATGGGAAGGAACATGCTGAAACTGAACCCCAACAAAACCGAGGTACTACTGGTGGGAGACAAGAGGAGGTTAGGGGATGTGGACCTGGTGCTGAATGGGGTGCATTTACCCCTGAAGGACCAGGTCCACAGCTTGGGGGTCATTTTAGACTCCCAGCTGTCCATGGAGGCTCAAGTGTCAGCTGTGAGCCGGATGGCACTATATCAACTCCACCTGATATGGCAGTTGCGCCCCTACCTTCCTAATAATCTGCTCCCATCAGTGGTTGATGCCCTGGTCTCCTCTTGCCTTGACTACTGTAATGCACTCTACGTGGGGTTACCCTGGAAGACGGTTCGGAAGCTACAGCTGGTACAGAATGCGGCAGCTCGCCTCATTAAAGGCAGTAGCCGCCAGCTTGATCACATCATTCAAGGAGCTGCACTGGCTACCAGTTGTTTGCCGAGCCGAATTCAAGGTGTTGGTTTTGACCTTTAAAACCCTATATGGCTCCGGTCCTGTTTATCTCAAGGAGCGTCATCAGCAACATCAAGTAGGCCGCTCAACAAGATCCGCCACAGACGGCCTTCTCCTTATCCCATCAGTCAGAGCAGCCAGGCTGGTGGGGACTAGGAGGGCCTTTTCTGTGGCGGCCCCCAAACTGTGGAACTCTCTCCCCAGTGACCTCCACAATGCCCCCTCTTTGATGAGCTTCCGCCATTCATTAAAAACATGGCTTTTCAGGCGGGAATATGGGGTGGGTTAGGATTTTAACATTTTATACGGTTTTAAGTGTATTTTAATCTGTTTTGTTTTGTTGTATGTTGTACATCGCCCAGAGTGGTCGGGTACCGGCTAGATGGGCGATTTAAAAATACAATAAATAAATAAAATAAATAAAGATGTCTGCGTCTCAAACATGCCAGCATGCTTAGACATCTTAGGATGACTCTCTTGACTCTCCCCCGACACCGTCCCGTTACTCAAACCTGAGTTCTTATACCTTTCCCTGAGTTCCTGGCTACATGATGGGGGCAAGAGTCTCCTTTGTTTTCCTTATGGTCTTAATCACTCTGTCCTTTCTGTGCCTACAGCCCTTTCTGGGTGTCATAGGAAAAACCTTTTTTGGGTTCTCCTTACTTGATGAGCTTAAGTTCCTGGTTGAATCCTTCTATTGGGGGGAAGCCATCTTTTGCAGAACTATTCTTAGTTTCTTTTCAGGAAAGTCTCTCCTGTGCCTTTAGGTCATGTGTGTTAATCTGATCATTGCAAGACTCTCAGCCACTGCCCATTCATTCATCAGGTTCTCCATCCAGGCCTTCATTTGCATCCTCTGTGCCAGTCTGGCAGCTGAGGTTGTTCATTTCTCCTGAACCAAAGCTTACCCAGGCTCTTGTTGGGGCCTTCCCTGTGAACTACAGTCATGACCAGATGATCATGACTATATCCACTCAGAGCATGGCCAGTCCTGAGGTGCTGATAAATAAGAGGCAGTAACTGGTTCCAAACATTCG
The DNA here is from genome assembly GCA_021292165.1 of Shinisaurus crocodilurus. Lineage (NCBI taxonomy): Eukaryota > Metazoa > Chordata > Lepidosauria > Squamata > Shinisauridae > Shinisaurus > Shinisaurus crocodilurus. The sequence goes on along the minus strand of CM037876.1, from coordinate 118,319,896 downwards.
ACACTTCTGAGCCTCTGCACATCAAAACTCTTGTTAATACCAAGTTGTATCCCAGCACCAGAACTGCTCACTCTCCTGTGAGTCCAGAAGATGATGGAATAGCCACTGATGGGCACTAACTATAAGGGTGTTCATGTGAACACCCCTCACAAGTTGATGGGGGAGCAGGATCGTGCTTAGTACCTGCCCCTCTGGCTGTGTATTCAGCCAGTGTGTTATGGTTCTCTTTATGCGTGTACTTGTAGAGTTCCTCCACACAAGGTAGGTTCTTTGCCCTATTTTTCTTTTGGAAGAATCCTGTCTGACCCAACCCCTGGAGACAATGGCTCTGCTGCCAAGGGTCTACTTAGGAGGAGGGAGAAGATCCATCTGCAAGCAATGACCTAGCTAATGACCATCTCAGTCTCCTACTCTGGATTCAGCTCACAATTTGGGATTCATCTTAATCTGATGCACACTCCTACACCATACACCAGAAGTCTCAGATGCATGAAGGATGCCGGTGGACAACGGGTGCAGTGAGCTGAATCTGGAAGATTTGGGAAGATTCAGGACTCAAACAAAGTGAAGGTCCTCTGAATTGCTCCCAAACTGGGCCTTCTTGAAGCTTCATGAGCAATTCAGAGTGACATAGAGACACAAAATAGATACCTTTCCCCCCAAGTTCTCTATCTAAGGAAAGCACCGGTGTGGAGAGAGGGAGAGGAGGGGTGTAGTTTTGTGACTGACAGCTCTACCTTCAACTAGGGCAGTGTTCTCCAACCTTGGGTCCCCAGATGTTTTTGGCCTACAACTCCCAGCATGCCCCAGCCAGCTGGAGCATGCTGGGAGTTGTAGGCCAAAAACATTTGGGGACCCAAGGTTGGAGAACACTGAACCAGACGGGAATAACCTTATCAGGCCTCTCCTTTTTACTTCCAATCACCATGCTTTTGGGAAGGATATAGAAAGAACTTGTCAGAAGTGGCTTGTGTGTGTTTTCAGTGCATTTTGTGCCTGTGTGGCCATGACAGTAGAGACACCAGCAGTGCTCAGGGCTTCCAGGAATGGCTTTACTTGAGAGCCAGCACTAACTGGGAGAGGAGCCAGTGCTGCCTGTTCAGTGAGTGACTGCGTTTTGTGACTTTTGTGCTATCAGTTGACCAGAAAACAAAAACAAACGAGAAGCGAACACTGTTTTTCATTCATCATAACTCCCTAAGCCCTTTTCTTCTGAATTTTTACATGTTTCTTACTTAGGGGCACCTCTACGATGTATGCATACAAATTGTCCACAGAAGCACAGGGGAGAGAAGCAAACCCACTCCCAAAATCAACTTTAGCACAAAATGCATGTAGCACAGCCCCCCCCCCCCCAACCTATCCTCCTGAAATTTTGCAAGTTTCTTTGGGCGCCTCTATGATGTTTGTTGCTTTTATACAGATTACCTCCCCAACAGAACCAGGTGAATAAGGGTGAATAAAACCCCAAACCAGGTGAATAAAAATCCCCAAATTGGAAAGGCTACTTTTGCACAAAAGCCTTGCAGCCATCTGTCTGAAATTTGGGGAAATTAATTCCCCCGGAAGGGGCAACTATGGCTGCAAATGTCATCCAATTATGCCAAGAAATAAAAATGCTATTGGCAGTTCCCTTTTAAATAAATGCATCCAGCACAAAAACTCCAGAACCTATTTGTGCGGAATCCTCAAAAGCGAATACTAGGCCTAAAACGTTCTTCCAAGTATGTAAAAAGAAAAAAAGGAGGTATGGTCATTTGTTGGTTTCCAATGATTGTCAATGCGGAGGCATCAAGCTTCAGATTTCTGATGCAAGATTCCCTGGCTGAATTGGTCAGGCTCCAAAATGGAATTGCCCAGTCGGGGTCCAAACCAAATCTTGTCACTGATGCACACCATTACTTTAGTGCAGTGTTCTCCAACCTTGGGTCCCCAGATGTTTTTGGCCTACAATTCCCAGCATGCCCCAGCCAGCGTAGCTGGGAGTTGTAGGCCAAAAACATCTGGGGACCCAAGGTTGGAGAACACTGCTGTAGTGTATACAGCCATGTGTTCAGGATGCTGTAGCTCTGGATTTCTTGCATCAAATGGAGTTGATGGCCTTCAGGCCACGCTCAAACTGTGATTTCCACTTGACAGTTAACTTAGGCTGAAAGACTGTTGAAGACCCATGAATGAAGTTGTATTCGAACCTTGGTCTCCCAGATCCAAGTTCAGTATGGTACTCTCATCAAGTGTGCTAACCCGGCTCTGTTATTGCCTTGTCAGTGGCATGTACTGAACCCTAAATCCTGAGGCATTTTGTTTGTCTCCAAAGTCCACTGAGGTTGCAACAGGGTGTTTGGATGTTTGCAGTTCAGGTTAGAAGGGACTGAACATAAAAGTTACTCTATATAGAGTTCTTGCCTTGGTGCCAGTTAGATAATGGGCAATTTCTGTTGCATAAGTTTACTAATCAAAAAGACTCACCTTCGCTCCACTGCTAGTCCCCTCTGTTTCAAATGGTTTACCTCCATTCGTCCCCTTGTCTTGGGTATCAGTGCAGAAGAGCTGGAGTCATCGTTACCTGAATGTGCTTGGCAGACTCAGATTTGCTAGTACGAGAGGCAGTAAGAGAAAAGTTTTGAGAAAAGTAAGCTACTTCATCTACTTTCCAGCTTTATGCCAGAGAATTTGAAAATTCAGACACTTTTTAAAAAGCAGATGAAAAAAGGACAAGAGGAACCCCATGAAAGGCAGCTGAATTAATTTGGTAATATTTTAGACAGATTTTTAGGAAAGCACTGAAGGACAATGCTACTAATCATATGTAATTCCACATGTCTCTAACATGGCATGGAGAAATTGTTTGGCGTCTGGAGGTGGATTGTACCCCTAGACTTCCCCTGCAGGCTGAGTCCCCTTTGTTCCTCCATTGGAAGGCTCAGTCCCCTTTGTTCCTCCCCCATCGCCTTCCAGTGGAGGAGGCAGCACTGGCTTTCCTCCTTCCCTGCTGAGGCACCAAATGGAGGAGCACTCCTCGGGTGTGTGTGGGAAAGGCCCAGCTTCCTGGCTGTGGAAAGCCCGCATACACCAAAGGGACCCTAGCCGAGGTGCCAGATGGAGTCCCTTTCACCCGTGCCTTGGTCAGGATAGCTTTGCCTGCCCCACATCTTTCCCCATTAGGGAGGGTGCAGGGCAGGTGAAGCACTTAGTGCACTGCTCCCACTCCCAATTGGGAAGAGGAAAACCCGGCTATTATCATCAATCCGTGAGGGGGAGTCAGGCTTGCAGAGGGAGCCCAAGCCTCTGTGGGCCAGATGAGAACCTCCATGGGCTGGATTAGGCCCATGTGCGAGAGGCTCCCTATCTCTGCTGTAACATTTATTTGTGTGCAAGTTTGTAAGATACACCTCATGTTTGCTTTGAATTTCAGTGGAAACCCAGGTTCAAATGTCTGCTCAGACATGAGTGACCTTCACAGTCGTGAGGATAAAATGGTCGGGGCAGGGGAGAGGACCATGCATCCCACCCTGAGGTTCTTGGAGGAAGGGTGGGATATAAGTATAAATATACTACTATCATTATCATTATCATTATCATCATCATCATCATCATCATCATCATCACCACCACCACCACCACCACCATCATCTCTGAGGCTAACGTAGCACACAGGAGGGATACCCTGTACACCACCATTAGCTCCTTGGAGGAAAGTTGTGATAAATATGTAATAATAAATAAATATATTTTAAATATATACCCAGAAGAACATGTGCTTATGAACTTGTGTGATCTCCATCTGACACAGAATCAAACTATATTACTATGCTGAATCATCTTGCATAACTGTTGCTGCTGAAGGGATTTTTGTTAATATACAACGTAAATTCGATTGGCAGTTAATGTCCTTGGATATACAGACAGAGATAGCCTTGGTGATTAACTTTCTAGGTTCAGTGGAGGACATTTATTAAACATTTACTTGTTACTTAGAGTCAGCGCTTTTAAAGGTCACACAGATATTATACTCTGCAGTATCTGCTTTCATACATTATATACAAAACATGCAACTAGTTTAGGGGTCTTTCATACCATGATGGCATTGCTGAATTCTAGTTGCCGAGCAGCTGTTGGGCTTACCTTTTTGTTCTGTTTGTGGCATTTTGCTGAGAGTGGGAAGCTGTTGGTTGTACCACAGGATGGAAGTCACTGGCTTAGCATGCAAGTGGTAGTAGAGAAGCTGACGCAAAGGGGGCATGAGGTTGTGGTAGTAATGCCAGAAACCACTTTCCTCATCCAGAAATCTGAGCATTTTACTGTAAGAACATATTCGGTGCCTTACACCGAGGAACACCACGACAACTTTTTCCGTAAAATGGGTGAGAATGCTTTTTATAATTTTAAGCAGCTGAAGGGGATTGTTAAACTATATACAAACATATCGCATGTTACTACCCTGTATGCTTCTGTTTGTAGGCATTTGTTATATGACACAGAACTAATCAAATTCCTCCAGGAAAGCAACTTTGATGCCATGTTTTCCGACCCTGTGTTGCCTTGTAGTCCAATCCTCGCCGAATATCTCGCCTTGCCTACAGTGTACTTCTTGCGTGGACTTCCATGTGGTATAGACTTCCAAGCTGCTCAGTGTCCAGGACCTCTTTCTTATGTCCCTCAGGGGTATATGACTTATACCGATCATATGACATTTACTGAGCGTGTGAAGAATGCCTTAGTCATGCCCTTAAATTTTTTAGGTTGTCAGTTTTTTTATGCAAATTATGAACATCTTGCGTCTGAGTTTCTGCAGAGAAAGATTACACTCTTCGAACTTTTTAGTAAAGCATCCATTTGGCTGTTGAGGTATGACTTTGTATTCGAGTACCCTAGGCCAGTGATGCCCAACCAAGTCTTCATTGGAGGCATTAACTGCGAACGGATGAAGCCATTATCCAAGGTTTGTAGCCCTACATTGTAGCATTATTATATATTTGCTATTTTACAGGATCTTCTGTCATTTGCATTATCACACTCCTATATTTATTTATTTATTTATTTATTATATTTATACCCCCGCCTTTTTTCCTGCAAGGAACCCAAGGCGGTTTACATAATCCTCCTCCTCCTCTCCACTTTATTTCATGTTGTGCAAGTGCTTAACTGTGTCAGTAGTGCATGGACAACAGGATTGTTCCAGTGGCTGACATGAGTCTGTATTATGTATTTCATCTCTGATTTTTATACACACTAACAGCATGAATGTTGTCAGAATTAAGAATTTAAAACCTTATATCTTTTTAGTGTTTGTCATCAGATTTCAATCTGAGCCTAGCTTCGGTATGCGACTGAAAGGCCAAGGAAGACACTTTCCAGCTAGTCTGTTGCTGTGTTTTCTGGCTGGCAGAGGATCTCAGCCTATGTTGAAATCTGCAGAGCTGATGAAACTATGAAGCAATGTTGTGAAAAAGAGAGTAACTGTGGTGTGCTGGACACAGTGTCTGGCTCAGTGCTTAATTTTTAAAATGAGATATGTTGGGGGCTAGTGGTAGTTACTCAGTGTTGGATGAAAGGCACTCTGGTCATGCTCAGAGGCATTCTCTGTATTGATACTTCACATGTTTTAGTGTTGAGTTGTAGCATAGAAAACTGGTCTGAAACCTTTGTTCATATCAAGCTATTTTTGTGTTTTGCTGTGAGGGACCCAGGTGCAAATTCTTTTTCAGGACTGCTTCATACTGTTATGGGTTGGTCAAGATGACTGCACAGGTCCCCTTCCAACTCCTGTAACTCTTGACTCTAAGATTTCATTCAGTTGAGCTATCAGTGTGATGTCCCAAGGCAACACCTTTCAGAGACCTGACAATAGACAGTGTATCACTGGTAACATTATGTTTATGTGTTTCAGTGGGAGAGCTGAGATGGGCCAAGAAGGCATCTTCTCTTTCCCCCAGTAGACAAAGGGAGAGAGTGAGTGAGGTGCGTGTGTGTGTAACAGTCTGTCTGTGCATGGAACTGGATCTGAAAAGGAGGCAGAGAACTGACTTTGCCCTCTGCAGGGAATTCTACGGCACTTTGGGCTCCCCGAAGCATCTGATGGGGAACAGGAATCTTTTTGAGTGCTAATGCTGTGAACCACCATCTAACGCTCCGCCTGTACATGTGTATAAGTAAACCTTATATTACAGAAATGCCACAGGCCCTCAGCGACCTACTTCTAAGGAAACTGAATCCTGGGTAAGTGCTGGAACCCCTGAAAGTGGGGTGCACACAGGTAACAATACATTAGCAACAATCCAACCCATATATGAGAAAAGCCCTGCTGGATCAGATCATAGATTCATAGATCATAGAGTTGGAAGGGACCTACAAGGCTATCGAGTCCAACCCCCTGCTCAATGCAGGAAACTAGAGGAGGGGTCTCCCATCCAAGTAATAACCAGGCCTGACCCTGCTTAGCTTTCCACACTCAGACAAGCTGAGCCAGCGTGAGCCACAGGCCTGTACAAAGGTCTATCTTGTCCTGTATGAAGGAGCAACTGTCTAAACTTAGTTCCCATGGCAACACGTTGCCTATATTTTTACCTAATGAAAAGATGTGCTTGGTCAGACATGGGCAGCAGCTTTGTCCAATGCTAAGCAGTTCTTCTGGCCCATTAACCCTCTCCTGTCCAACCCCACTTGAAAGTGAGGCCTGGGAAACAGGCCTCCCCAGGGGTGTGTGAGCGGAATCCTAGTAGCCACAGGGCCGCCACATCCCACGGCTGGCCCCAGATGTGCTCGGAGCTGCGAAGGGGCGGGGGGGCCGACCAGGAGGTGCCGAGGCAACGTCCGCGCCATGGTGGGAAGGGATGTGCAGGCCGTGTCCAGCAAGGGGCAGCTGGGCGAGGGCTGCAAGGGAGCCCAGGCTCGTCAAGGCTTCACCCGAACTCCGTCTCAGCCCTGGGACGTGGGGTGGCACAGCCAGGGTCGGCACGGTGCTGCTTTCCTTCGCCACAGCCAGGCCGCCCATGGCTGCGATTAGCGGGAAGGAGAAGGGGGTCAGAGGGCAAGACTTCCCGCTTGGACCCCACAACCTCTCACTGTATCAGCTCTCCAGTGGATACACCACCCTCACCACCCCAACTGGGCTGGACTCTCTGGGTCACAGCGACCGGATGCGGCATCCATTCCTGGGCTGAGGGGGAGGAGCTGCCGGATGAAGGGGCCACCACGCCAGGGCCAGCAGAGGCGCCCTCTGCGGTTGCCCAAGGGTAACGCAGTCCATCCGCCCCTCCTCCATCCTCTTCTTCAGGGCTGTCTATGGTGGCCAAATCGACGTTTGTGCCCATATCGGATTATCCAGACGAGCTCTCCTTTCCCAGGTGTGCCAGTCAGCCCAGCACAAAGATCAGCAGGTCGCCATGGCCAAAGTGCCAGGGTGACCGGGCCCATCTGAACAGACCAAGGCCGTCAGGAAAGCAGCATTCCCTGGCTCACAAGAGAATTGGCAAAGGGGCACGGCCCGCGACTTCAGAAGCAGCTTTCCTTTTGGCGGGAATCTGCCCACTTTTCTGGCAAGCCAAACCATGCTGCCGAAGACAGCACAGCGGCCTCGGCGCCAAAGGAGATTCAGAGCAAGGTCGGGCACGAGGCGTTTCATCGACACATCTCTGCCTCCTTCGGGCTCCGATGGCAAGTCCAAAGCAAAGTCCCCCCCTGCCCTTTGGAGGTGACATAGACGGGCTGCTCTTTTTGAAGCAGCGGGCACAAACCCTGGCCTGCACACTTTGACCAAGCAATTACGATAGACCGATAAGACGGCTCAATTTACAGCACAGAAGTCCCAGAGGAGCTTTGGCATGACCAAGAGAATGTAAGAAGAGCCCCGAGGCTGGATCAGACATCTGTCAGAGATGCTTTGACCTAGATTCCTGCATTGAGCAGGGGGTTGGACTCGATGGCCTTGTAGGCCCCTTCCAACTCTACTTTTCTATGATTCTATGATTCTATGATTCTATGATATGTGATTGATAACTTATTCATATTATTTTTGTTTATGAAACATTATTAAAATAAAATGACTGCAGCTCCCATATAACTAATTGGTGCATACACCCCCACTGATTTGTTTCAACCCACCGATACCCTTCCGCAAGTGGTGGGTCCCACCGATTTCATTGCACAAGCAGGACCCACTGCTTACGGAACGGAGATTTAAGGCTTCCCAGCTACGCTGGCTGGGGCATGCTGGGAGTTGTAGGCCAAAAACATCTGGGGACCCAAGATTGGAGAACACTGTCCTAGAAGAAGCCCTGAAATGATCAGAAATGCTAATTACTCAATTGGGATAGGCTGGTGGAGCTCCCTTGTGCAAGCTCCACTGACCTGCCCCCTTCCAGAAACAAGCGTTTCCACTCATTTCAGGTTGCCCCCAGAAGCGCTAAATCTCTGTTCTGCAAGCAGTGGGTGCTGGCGTGGCCCAAAAGAATTGGTGAGGGCACAAGCGCCCCGTTGGATACTGCCCATTGTTTTTATGAAGTACCATGAAAGTGAATCTGTCCTTTTTTTTTTCATTGGTACCGCTGAATTTGTGGCTAGCCAAACTAACCTGTGGATCCCTTGCCATCCAATCAAGCTTGGTTTACACAGCCAACCTTTGACCAAGTTTTAAAACTTAGTTGTGCCTTTGTAAATGTGCAGAGGAAAATAAATATTTACAGAGGAAGAAAGGCTTGTAGGCTCACGGGAGACTCGGGTTTCGCATGTTCTTTGCAATGGGGATTTTACATTCTTTGAGCTTTGGATTAAACCACAGCAGAACTGGGAAGAAGACTTTGATGGGTCAAGGCATCTGCCAACTACCTGCATGGTTTTTACTTACTTTCTTTTTCTGGAGCCTTTCAGATGGGGGGAAGGTGTTGGTAATACCTGTGGATGGCAGTCACTGGCTCAGTATCCATCCAGTTATGGAACACCTTCAGCAGAGAGGGCACCAAGTAGTAGTTGTTGCCCCAGATGTAAGCTTGTGGATGAAGCCATCTGTACATTACACAATGAAAACATTTGCTGTTCCTTACACAACGGAATACCTGAAAGCAGAATACCAAAAGCTTGGCCTCAAGATTTTTGCACGCCAGCCTTTCCTGGCAAAAATGACTGAAATGCTTGCAAGAATAAGAAATATTACAATGCTTTTCTTCAATAACTGCAAGCAGCTTTTGCACAATAAAGAGCTGCTTACTTACCTGGAAGAAAATAGATTTGATGTTGTATTTATGGATCCAGTGTCTCCATGTGGACAGATCTTGGCAGAGTATTTATCCCTTCCTTCCGTTTACTACTTACGTGGAATTCCATGTGGCTTAGACTTTGAGGCAACTCAGTGTCCAAACCCACATTCATATGTCCCTAAATTCTTCACAGGCAATACAGATCACATGACATTTAATCAGAGGGTGAAGAATTTTTTAGTCAGCTCACTGGAATTCATGGTATGTTATCTGCTTTATTCACCCTATGAAATCCTCAGCAAGGAATTCCTCCACCGAGATATGACAGTACCAGAGCTTTATAGTCAAGCATCCATTTGGCTTCTGCGTTACGACTTTGTGTTTGAATATCCCAGGCCTCTCATGCCCAACATGGTCTTCATTGGAGGTATAAATTGTGCAAGGAAGAGTCCACTAACTCAGGTTGGATCTTTTTTTCCAGTTACATATGCTTTTAAATGCTTCATCTTAAAAAGTGGAAGGTTTAGGATTGACATATTTGAGCAGATTGAAAAAGTTAATGGCAAATCACCATTTTACCCTTTTGACATAATATTCTAGAACTATAGGATGCACTTTGATTACAGGGCAATACATTTAAAAGAAACACATTTTAAAAACAAACAAACCTAGTACACAATTGACTTGTGCAGCTCCATCTAGATATAGTAATGGGTAAATAAAGGAATGAAAGAAATAATGGAAGTGAAAAATAATCGTCTATCTTCATTCTCTAGATTGTGAGCCCCTTTGTGGTAGGGCGCTGGGGGCTTTTAATATATATTTTATGTTTGTACAGAACAGGAACATTGCTGGCTATTTATTTCTTTTATTTATTTATTTAATACATTTTTATACCGCCCAATAGCCGAAGCTCTCTGGGCAGTTTACAAGAGTTAAAACCATAAAATACAATACAATATAAATATAAAATTTAAAACCACAGATTAAAAACAAACAGCAGAGCTAGCAGCAGCAGTTACAATAACTGACTTAAAAACAACTACAAGATTAAAATGATTAAGATGATTAAAATGATTAAAATGTAAAAATAAATTCATTAAAAAATAAATCTGTACCAATAGGCTCCTGGCATCCATCTTCATGCTCATACAAATTCTAATACCTTGATGCCTAATACCATGACAGGGCTTGGAGAACTCCCTTAATGTTATATGATGTTAGGAATCCTGAAATACCAGGCTCTTACCAATATCCAAGATGGAATGTGAGTCTGAGTGGAGCATGAGTTGTTCTCAGGGACCAGGGCAGTTGTTCTTTTCTATTATGACTCAAAGCATATTGGTTCTTTAAGGAAATGACAGCACTACTGAATTTGAATTTATTGTGGGTTTGTATAAAAATTGTAGTTAAATAATTCTGATGTTCTAACAGAAGTTGTATCAGGGAGTTAGAGTTAATATTACTGAGCTGTAGAATATTTATTTATTTATTATATTTATACCCCACATTTTTTCCTGAAAGGAACCCAAGGCAGCTTACATAATCCTCCTCCTCCTCCTCTCCATTTTATCCTCACAACAACCCTATGAGGTAGGTTAGGCTGAGAGTCAGTGACTGGCCCAAAGTCACCCAGTGAGTTTCATGGCCGAGCAGGGACTAGAACCCGGATCTCCCAAGTCCCAGTCCAACACTCTAACCACTACGCCACACTGGCTCTATATAACTGTTGTAAAATGCTTGCAGCGTAGTGATTAAAATGTCATATATGCAAGTCTTGATAGCAGTACAAACAACAACAACCCACCTCACCTCTTACAATGCTGAATGGTTCTGTTGCTGTAGAAAACACATAAGCCTTTTTTAATAAGTCGAAGTGGAGTAGTCTACATTTACCATTGCACTAGAGTGAAACATGATCTCATTCCTAACTAAGAATAGTATGGTCATACTAAGAATAGTATGGTCATACTACTATGTTGTAATTTATGTTCCAAATCAGTATTATAATTTTTTGTATTCCTAGAAATGGTCTAATTGTATTAATTTATGTACATTTCCCCATAATATAACAGGGGAACCCCCTTGCAGCTGAAATATCTAACCACCAGACGTTATTTTCTTCCTAGCTGCCTGTCAAGATTGGAGATACTGCTTAAACTGAAAATGCACCCAGGTTATGTGATATATATGAAACAAAGAAGTTTGACTGGACCTTTATTTTTTGTAGGAATTTGAAACCATAGTTAATAAATCTGGTGAACATGGCATTGTGGTGTTTTCCTTGGGCTCAATGGTCTCTGAAATTCCAATGAAAAATGCCATGGAAATTGCTGAAGGACTGGGAACAATACCTCAGACGGTAAGAAGAAAAAGTTGTAACATCTGTTTAGAATATTTGTTTAGAACATTAAATATTATGGTTCATTAGGTATATGTCACACTCTGCTTTAAGACTGACTCTGCAGCTAACGTGTCTCCTGTAATTTAAGCCATATCTTAAGTCCTTCCTTGGAATATTTCTCAGTCAAGAGTAAACACACAACTCACTGCCAGGATCAAACCAAGCCTGCAATTTGACACAGAATGCACGGGGAAGTTATTCACATACAGGACTCTGGAAATAATAACACAGTAATTTAGATGCCAGCAGCTGGTTCAGAACTATTCCAAAGCTGCAGAGAGCACAGTTGCTGATGATACTGCTACAATAACACATCAAGGGAACAATATGCAAACAATTCTCTGACAGTTGCCATGTTTGGTTGCATTCCAGATAAAGTTGCCAGGTCTAGGGCTCGAGAAGGCTCCTATACCATTAAGTTCTCCTAACTGCATTTGACATGGCCTAAAAAAGAGAACTTTTTTTTTCCATTTGAAAGCATGGTAACTCTAACAGTTTGCAATTGCTGTGCAGTAACCTCAAGAGGAACAATGCAGAAAACCCTGCTGACCTTTATAATGGTCAGTATGCCAATTAATCTTATATAATATTGACTAATTCTTGTTTCCTTAAGACCACCTGGAATTCTGAGGATAGAAGCATGAATAATGTGACAGATCATAGTATAACCAATCAAGGTCAACTCAATCCTTTTTCTGCCTAAACTATGGAAGTCATATCTGGTGAAATCCTGCCTTCTGTGCAACACTTAGGGCCCATTCTAATGTTAGCTCAGTGATTTTCATGATCCCCACCCCAATTTACTTTGAGAATGTAGCTCCCCCACTTCTGAGATCATGTGGCGTCCTGACCATTAAAATATTGACTTCCCACATCTGCACAATCCAGGGATGTTGAAGAGTCCTTGGTTTCGAGTCACGAGTCGAGTCACGAGTCTTTGGACCCGAGTCTCGAGTCCGAGTCCTTGGTCCAAAATGGTGACTCACGAGTCACAAGTCACTCCCAAGGCTGACTCCACGAGTCCCTATTAAAATCAATGGGGGTTTTTCCCAACAAAATAAGGCTATTTCAGATGTGTGTCTTAAATAAATTCTAGGCACAAGTGTGCCTTTTTATTTCAAAACTCTGCAACTGATTTTGGCAAGAACAGACCAGGCAGACAAACCCAAAATAACCAGACAGGCAGAGGAGGCAGGGAACCCCAAAACAGGCAGGCAGAGGCCTTTGTCTTGGACAATTCAAAGTGTGGAACTGGTTAAGAAGAGACCAGGCAGGCAGAGGAGGCTGGGAACCCCAAACAGGCAGGCAGAGGCAGCCAAACCCAAAATGTCTGAAAGGTTGCATTTTAGGAAAATGATTTTAAAAAATAAACTTGCTGTACTTCCTAAAACCTATCCATGTTGCATTTGAGGAACATGATTTTGGAACACGAGTCCTTGGTCTTGAGTCCCGAGTCGAGTCTCGAGTCCCATTATATTGGGACTCGAGTCTGACTCGAGTCAGAGGGGGGACTCAGTCAGTCCCCATCCCTGGCACAATCTTTCCTAGGAGGTCTGGCAACACTGGTATAAGAAGTAACTGCATTGACATTGGCAGCACGTCCCAAATTGCACTATACAGTAATACCTTGGATTACGAGCATAATTCGTTCCAGAACCATGGTCGTAATCCAAAACACTCGTATATCAAAGCGAGTTTCCTCATAAGAAATAATGGAAACTCAGCAGGGAGCCACGCCATGCCTCCACGGGGCTCCCTGCCTAGGGAGCCGGCTTGCTTTGCCTTTAGACAGAGTATCTCAAAGCAGCTAATGAAAATTTCAGAGAAAGAGAGAGAAAGAGAAGGGGGAGAGAAGGAGAGAGATGTGGAGGATCAACAACCTGCAGAGTGAGCAGCGGCTCCCTCCCTGCCCTTAGGCAAAGCACTGGGAGGCGATGGCCGAGCAAAGGAGGCGCCCGCAAGGCGTGTGGCGGCTCCTGTTGTGTCTTTCAATTTTAAATTTATGCTAAATTTTTGCTCTCTAGAGGTATTACTGTATTATCTGAGTGGCAGGGATGTTGAAGAGTCCTTGGTCTCGAATCACGAGTCGAGTCACAAGTCTTTGGACCCGAGTCTCGAGTCCGAGTCCTTGGTCCAAAATGGTGACTCACGAGTCACAAGTCACTCCCAAAACTGACTCCACGAGTCCTTATTAAAATCAATGGGGTTTCCCCCCAACAAAATAAGGCTACTTCAGATGTGTGGCTTAAATAAATTCTAGGCACAAGTGTGCCTTTTTATTTCAAAACTCTGCAACTGATTTTGGCAAGAACAGACCAGGCAGACAAACCCAAAATAACCAGGCAGGCAGAGGAGGCAGGGAACCCCAAAGCAGGCAGGCAGAGGCGTTTGTCTTGGACAATTCAAAGTGTGGAACTGGTTAAGAAGAGACCAGGCAGGCAGAGGAGGCTGGGAACCCCAAACAGGCAGGCAGGCAGTGCCCTTTGTCTTGGACAATTCAACTGTTGAACTGGTCAAGAAGAGACCAGGCAGGCAGAGAAGGCTGGGAACCCCAAACAGGCAGGCAGAGGCCGCCAAACCCAAAATGTCTGACCCTAACCCTAACCCCCCACAACAACACATCAATCAAAATAAATCTCAACACATCGTTGGGGCTGCGCTCCTGGTAGCTGTCCATATTGGCCGAGCAGCGGCGCACCTCGCTTCCATGCGCTCTTCACCGGTGATCGCACTCCTTCTGGCACAGCCAGAAGACTCGTCAACAGCCCAGGGATGTTGACGAGTCCTTGGTCTCGAGTCCTGAGTCGAGTCTCGAGTCCCATTAAAAATATTGGGACTCGAATCAGACTCGAGTCAGAGGGGGGACGCAGTCCGACTCACGAGTCGAGTCCTCGAGTCCGAGTCCCCTTCCCTGCTGAGTGGAGTGGGAGAAGCCAAACTGCTGTAATAATACAAGAATAATCACTTAAAGGTACAGGAGTTCTGTCAGTGTCTGGATTATGATGACCCTAAAATTAACATTACTTTGACGTGGCTTTAAAAGGCAACATATACCATATGCAGATTTAGAACATCATGGACTTAGTCAGGATTGTATATTTCTGTATTTTATTTTATTAAGCACTGCCACACTGATAGGACCAGTTTCTTGCATGGTTTCATTTGTATTAAAATGTTCAGTGTTACTCATATTATTTATTTATTTATTGTATTTATACCCTGCCTTTTTTCCTGCAAGGAGCCCAAGGCGGCTTACATAATCCTCCTCCTCTCCATTTTATCCTCACAACAACCCTGTGAGGTAGGTTAGGCTGAGAGTCAGTGACTGGCCCAAAGTCACCCAGTGAGTTTCATGGCCAAGCGGGGACTAGAACCCGGATCTCCTGAGTCCCAGTCCAACACTCTCACCACTATGCCACACTGGCTCTCATTCAGATGACATGGCAAGCCACACCCGGCATTGATAATTATGGAAATGAGGCAGTGTGCAACCAGTGTGCACTGCACGGGGTGGGGGTGGGTAGTCACAATCTTCCCTGATTGTGCAAACCCAGCCATTGAGTTCATGGGAAAGGTGCATTGGACCTCTGACTGCAGGTACTGCTTGTTCTACTGCCATGTTCCCTAGCTAGTGATGTGCTACCAACATAACCCTTATGCTAATGGTAGGTTACTTCCAGCACAATTATATTGTTATGCTATTATAGATTCATTGTGTTGGCATATTGTTCTGCTCTGCTGGCACATGAGACTTAGTGATGACGACTCTATCCTGCCAGGAGCAATAAGCCAGAGAATAGAATTGCTCTGTAAGGCCACCAAGTGAATTCATGGATGACCTTGATTTGAACCCATCTTACCAAAGTCCAGCATGGTATCTACTGGGCTCCTGATGTGCTACATGCAGCCAGGTAGAATCCTATTTTTGGTAGCTGCTATTGTCATGCATTGAGTGTTTGTGTCTCCCGTTGAGTTTTCTCATTTACCTCATGGAAATAGGCTGAGAGTCAGTGACTGGCCCAAAGTCACCCAGTGAGTTTCATGGCTGAGCGGGAACTAGAACCCGGATCTCCTGAGTTCCAGTCCAATACTGTTTCTGAGTAGAGAATCTGCTTCTGAAGATTGGAATAAGAGACTGATTTTCAATTGGCATGGTATAATTAAAGGGATTTGGCATTAGAGAAATTATCAAATTTCACAGTGAGAATTAGGTTAAAATTCAGCAGAACTTAATATATGATACACAGCAATACCCGGTTTGGCAATTAAAGTGTTTATTCTTGGTTCCTGTTTATCCATTTGTCTAACTCTGAACAAGCATTTATAATTATTTGTCTGTCATATCGAATCCACTGAGCTTGATTCAAATCCCATCTCAATCTCAATCTCACTGGCCCAGTTCAGATTATTATATCTTGGTTTAATAAACTGCTATATAAATGCTCACACGCAGGCCCTTCACTCTTCCCTTTGTGCTGTGAACCATCAAATCAGGAAGTCTCTAATTAACCATAGTTTACTATTCCATCCAAATTGGGAAACTATGACTTGGTTCGCACCACAGGACAACACATCATGGGTTGTTTCCCATTATGAGTTGTCGTGTTGTGTGAACCTGGACCGATTCCTGCAGGGTGGATTGTTTGAGGGCAACAAGTCACCCTGACAACTCATAGCTAGGGGTTGTTGTACCCATGATGTGGCGTCGTGTCATCCAAACCCAGGCAACCGACCCCATTGTGGGTGCTGGTAAGCGGTGAGCGAGCCACTTGGTGAGAGCAGCAAAAGTCAATGCTGCTCTTGGTAAGCTCACCTGGGCCACCGCCAGTGACAGCCACCCCACACGTGCCCAAGCAGCACTTCGGGGTGACTGGGACTGGCCGGGTGTCCCCCGCCACAATTGCAAGCCATTTTTGACTTGATGCAGTGTTTTCCCCCTTTACTCTCCCCCAGTCCCCGGAGATTGTGAAGTCTGTCTTGACAGTCAGCTTTCATGATCTCCATTTTTACAGCCACTGAAAGCCCCTTTAAAGTGCCCGAGTGGCACATTGGAGGGGCTGTCAGTGGTTGGCAAACACTTTAAAAAAATTGTGCACACAATGTGTGCAAATGTTTTCATTTTATTAAATATTTTTTAAAATATTTTTTTTAGCTGCACTTCTGCAACTGTGGTAATCGGGAACCTCTGTTGGGCTATATCGGGGTGTGGGGTTGGTACCTGCTGTCAGAGTGCAGGAGTACCATCCATGGACATTGACCCAAAGAGGCTCCAAATAGGGTTTTTTCTGTACTTTGACTTCTCTTGACAGTCCTCAGGCAGGGTGATGCATGTTTTGCTCTTTTTCCGAAGACTCCAGCTGCTACGAAAGGGTAAAGGGGGAAAAAGCCGCAGCAAGCTGAAAACAGCTCGCAGTCGTGGTGGGGAGAGGGAGACAAGTTGGTCCTGCTTCGATGTGCCCTGAGATACCTGCGGGAGGACTGGGGGGGAAGGGGGAGGGGGCAAACAACCCTTGGTGAGTCTGCTCATCTGTCAGATGCACTGTGGCTTGTTTGCAGAACAACCAACCCACTGTGGCTTATTGCCAGGGTGGGTTGGCGTGGCATGCAAAAACTATGTTTGCAAGCTTCAGAATAAGCCAGGATATGAAACTACAGTTTGAAGATGGTTTAAAATGCTGTCTTTTCCAAAGCTGGTAGCCATAGTTACCCAGTTTGCGTAAAACTATAGTGGATTAGGAATTTGGTTTAAAAAACACACACAGGCAGGGAGGGAAGAGAGAAATAAAAATGCCACTCCTCATTCTCTTCAGCCCTCCTGGCATGAGCCTGGCAATAGACAAATACAGGTATCATTATGGGATGTATTCTGCATCAATGTATGGGCACTTGAACTAGCAAAAGACACATATTTCTTCATATTTATTCTGTGTTTCCTAATCCATGAAGGTGCTGTGGAGGTACACAGGAGAAGCCCCACCCAACCTTGCCAAGAACACAAAGCTTGTTAAGTGGCTTCCACAAAATGATCTACTCGGTATGTCTGGGTCAGAAATTAAGGTGTTGTTTTTAATCAGTATTCGATGCTACTCTTACACCATTAGTATCTTAAGTATACTATTACAAAGAAACAAGTTTATTCTGTATTTTAAAAAAATCCAAGTAAATCTAAATACTATATAAAAAGTATAAAGTAATGTGAAGTTGAATGGACATATTCTCAGATTAATTCATATGATATACACTCACAAAGGCCTATAGTTCTAAAAGCTGTGTTAGAAAGTGTAATCATGCATGGAACATTATGCCAGCACCCTACAACAGCCCATGGGTTACTGAAAGGTTGTTTCCCCCAAACAATGCAACTTTGATCATACATGCTAGTCTAGATTCATAATAATTAGCAGTAAAAAAGCCTCATTGTATTTCTCCACCCCTCCCCTCCCCTCCTCCTTCAACAGCTCATCCAAAAGCCAGAGCCTTTATTACTCATGCAGGATCCCACGGGGTCTATGAGGGGATCTGCAATGCAGTACCAATGGTGTTGATGCCACTTTTTGGAGACCAAATGGACAACGCGAAGCGGGTGGAATCTCGGGGGGCAGGAGTGACTCTAAATGTACTTGAAATGACTTCGAAGGACCTGTCTGATGCACTGAAGGCTGTTATTTATGATAAAAAGTGAGTAATGAAACACATGTTATTTATGTATTTATTTGGTGCTACTAAACACAGTTAGGGTTGTTCCCAAGTACCTCTAATGTACAAGCTAGTGAGATACCAATGGAAATTTGCCTCTTCCTTCCTTCCTTCCTTTCTGGAGATTGCTGCTATCAGACAACACAACAACCCACCCTGTGGCACAAGCCATGCAGTGTGGGCTGATTGCTCTGGACCCACTATGTGCCCAACAGACAATCAGGAACATTGTGGGTCCTTGCCCACTTCCTCCTCCCTCGGTCCTCCCACAGGTATTACAGGGGATCCTGTGGAGCACTGAAGTTTCCCTTCCTCCCTCCCTCCCTGCTGTGAGCCCACGCTAATAGTGGGTTAGCGTGTCATGCGAACCCAGTCAGAGTCTACTCTAAATAACCCTTTGTCTTTACTGTGTTGATTCTTCACCTAGCAGTGTAGCAGGGGATCCATGACACCAGGGGTGGGCAACTTGTGGCCCTCCAGATGGCCCTCCCACACTTACCATTGGCTATGCTGGCTAGGGCTGATGGGAGTTGTAGGCCAAAACATCTGGAGGGCCACAAGTTGCCCACCCCTGCTCTACACTGATGGTTTTAAAACTGTGTTCTGTGGGACCTGATAGGTTTATCAGGGCATTAGCAATGAGAAAATCAGTAGTGGTGGACAATGGTCCCTAAAAGACAGCTTGGCCAACCATATCCATTTTTCCCTGCAATAACCAGCTGTAAGAGAGTTTGAGTTGTGTTTTGGAGTGCATTCTTAGCACACACAAAGTGACAGTGAGGAAAAACAGGGTTGCCCACTGCTCCATGTGAACCAAATGCCCTAGGATATTCCCCCAAATCCTCTACAATGCACAGGACTTTTATGGAAGGCAAGCAGGGGTTCTTTGGCAGAGATGTTCACTTGGAAAAGGTTCCCTGAATGTCAAAAATTTTGAAAACCACTCTCCTACACAATTACTTCTTCCCTTCTCCTCAATTATGCTGTTCTTATGGAGGTCTACAGTCAGCCATTTTGTTATTAGACTGAATGCTGATTCACCCTCATCCTGCTTTCCAGGGTTCCCCCCCCCCTTCCCCTCACATTTTGTTGTGTAATTTACACATAAGACCTACCAGCAAGTGCTTTTAAAACATTGTCTTAAACTGTTTAGTAAAAAGTATTACCAGATTTCAGCCACCTGCCTTTTCAGTTTTCTTAAACCAAACATGCCAGGGGAACAAAATTCCCCAGAAATCTCCATGGGAATACATTTTATCGGAACTTTTGGACCCCATACAACTGAAACAATTATGGGGAACAAAAGGAGGCCATCCACAGGTCAACTTGGTCTCTTTTGGTAGCCAAGAACAATAGCAAATACCTCCTTCAAACAGAAAAGAACTCCATTGAGGGAAAGCTTTGTTATGCTGATTTAAAGTTTATAGGCCTCAGGCCTTTTTCAGGCTTTTCAAATGCTAATTGATGGCCAGTAAGGCTGGCTTTTTCTTATGCAGATTGCCTGGATGGATTAAGGAATGACTGAGTCTTTAGTTACTGTAAATAGCTGAAACCTGATCCTAACAGACTAGGGAAAACATTTAGTAGGACAAAAACCTTTCATATGTAAAATGTGCCTTGCCTGAGGTACTTTTGTGGACAGGTCTGGCTGGACCCTGGAATGCATGGACAGCTAAGTTCCATAAAAAAATGCAGGGTGACTGTTCACATGATCATATATGTGGTGGCAGCTGGTCAGCTGGTTTGCTGGCAGGAATCACCAGTCATCGCTGTGATGCAATTGAGGAGGAGGGAAAAGCCCACCTTTTCCATTGGTAGCCATTGGCTGATGGCAGTGGAGGCAGGGGGCATCTCAGCCAACACTGTGAAACTGCACTCTTGTTTACTAGCTACTACCAGCCCCTGCTGACTGCAGCCCACACAGTCAGCAACAGCATGTTTGTGCATGGAACTGGCGGAGATGCTCCCTGCCTCCACTACCACAGCCTGATGGTTACTGATGAGGGGAACCTTCTACACCAGTGTTCTCCAACCTTGGGTCCCCAGATGTTTTTGGCCTACAACTCCCAGCATGCCCCAGCCAGCTGGCTGGGGCATGCTGGGAGTTGTAGGCCAAAAACATCTGGGGACCCAAGGTTGGAGAACACTGTTCTACACCATCAGCCTCAATTGTGAGTGGTTTCTGCATGCTAGATATTTCTTATGTGACAACAGCAACTGTCACATAGCTGATCTTTTGCATAATCATGTACTATCATAGAGTTAGGGTTAACAGCACATGACCCCTGGCTTTTATCGCACCTACTCACTCTACATCAGCCCTATACAGATTGTCACAAAGTGTGCACAGGTGTACACATGGAGATAGGGAGAGTGAACACCATGCTCACTCACCATACCATAACCATGCATTGGAGGACCCATTTGCTCAGGGGAGATACATGTACGTTCTCACATGTCTCAGATCTGAGGGGGCCATCTATACCCTCCATTTTTCATGGGTACAGATCATGCATACAGAGCCTATTTGCGTCCGGATGTACATGTGGAACTTCATTCTCTTTGGGAGTGAGCATTTTCTGCATCTGTAAGCATGCTGGATATTTAGGAAATTTCTTCAGTGCTGCAAACTGGAGAAGAGTATTGATGCCACCTGCATTTCAAGGGCTGGTGAGCCTCCAGCCATGATTTGGTATGTTTTCTTTCTCTGCATAGATAGTTCCTAGAGAGATTCTAAATAAAATTTCATTTCTCACAAATGCTTTCAGGTATAAAGAGAACATCCAGCATCTCTCAGACCTTCATTTGGACAGACCCATCCACCCTATTGATCTTGCAGTGTACTGGGTAGAGTTTGTGATGAAGCACAAGGGGGCTCCCCATTTGCGGCCAGCGGCCCATGACCTCAACTGGATCCAGTACCACTCTATTGATGTCATTGCCTTCCTCCTGGCTGTAGCACTAATTGCTCTGTTTGTCTCACTGGAGTGTTGTCAGTTCTGCTGCAGGAAGTGTTTCTGCAAAACTGGAAGATTGAGCAAGGAAGGCAAATCAAAATCCCAGTAAAGTGAGGTGAGGTGTGGAAATGGACCTTGCTCAAGGATATAATAAGACATCACTCTTAGCATACCTAGGGACAATTTGCAGGTGTTATTTTGAAAGACAACAGCATACCCAATGACTTACATGAGTCACTTCCATGCCTACATATACATCCAAACCATTTTGACCAATGAAGTAGTCTATGTAAGCAACTTGATCTTCAGGGGACCTGTGAACTTCCAGTTCTGTAGTTCATAAATCTATTAAGGAATCAATTGTGTACATAACTGGTCTTCAGCTGGTGGGTCACACCCCAACCTAGGATCTCTGTGGCACCACCACTATTTTTTTGGGCGGGGGGGAGGTCTTTTAAGAGTAGGAGAGAGAGTGAAAAGGCCAAGGAGAAACATAAACAGAATTATGAGATAGCAAATGAAGATCAGGGACTATTGTACCTTTAATAGTTGTGTAGGAGAGGGAATTTTGACAGGTATAGCTTATTATGCAGAGATGAAAAATGCTGGAGCTGTGAGAATTTCCTCTTCTATAGGAACCGTGTCCTCCTTCCCATGTAGTCACTCTGAAAGCAGAAGGACAAAGGTGGGCATATCTAATAAAGAATTAAAAGTGGGTTCTATATGGCTGGTTGGGTCTAAAAAGGTTGAAGATTACTGGTGTATGCTATTCAATTGCACAAGTTAGTTGAGTGTGTCTCTAGGAATGTGAGTTACTGGTGGTGACTAAAATCAGTATTATGTAAATTGAAATGAATTAATTTAGGAAATTCTGAAATGATTGTTAAGGTTAATTTGTGCACAAGAAGATGTTTCATAGATTCATAGATCATAGAGTTGGAAAGGGCCTACAAGACCATCGAGTCCAACCCCCTGCTCAATGCAGGAAACTAGAGGAGGGGTCTCCCATCCAAGTAATAACCAGGCCTGACCCTGCTTAGCTTTCCACACTCAGACAAGCTGAGCCAGCGTGAGCCACAGTGCTACTAGAACACCTTCTAGTTCTTTTCCTTCAGAAAGGCCACTGTCGTGGCAGCCTTTATTTGCTCTCCTCTTATACAAGGAGTCCTGTGATCTATACGAGTAGTCCAGTTTCAGGATGCCAATGAGGGAGACTTTTCAGAAGCACTCTGTGATGGTTAGAGAAAAGTTGATGGAGCAATAATGAAGACCAATCCTATATAGGCTGAGGGGACAATCTACCACTTCCATAGCCCTGCTGGTTTGCTGCAGCCAGCGCAGGAGGTCCGGGGTGTTTTCTTTTCTCTCCCCCCACCCTGGTAGGTCTATCTTTCTTTATTTCCCCTCCTACTCAGGCAAACAGGAGGGGAAATTACTATGCCAGCCCCAATCCAGTAGATCCAAGGTCATGCCCTGCTTGGGCTCCTTCTGTCAGAGAGAACACTGCTGCCAGTAGATATACACCCACAGACCTTTCTGCATGTGTAGCAAGGACCTATGGGGTGGATGTGCTGTCCTGAACAGGCTCCTTTCCACTGGCAAAGGGCCACTTCTACCCTATCCAAAATGTCCTCTTCTGGCCTCCAGTGAGAGTTAGGTTTGCTCTTTTGGTATTTATATGGTGTTTGGGTGTTCAAAAAGCTTCACAGAAACTTTCTTTTTGTAATCTTTGCAATAATCCTGTATGTCATCAGTGTTATTATGCGTATATTGCAGATGGTGGCTTCCGCAAGGCCACCTAATGAGTTCATGACCGTGGTGAGATCTGAACTGGGGACTTCCTGATTTGCAGAACATTCTGTTTGCCAGAACACTTCACTAGCATAGCAGACTTGCAGATGTCAGTGCCAAAGAATCCATAATCAAGCCAGCAGCAACTGTTGACAAAAATGGCTGCCTGTTAGCCAGGCCAGCAGCAAGCCATCCCACCCTGCAAGCATAATTACTATTCAGATAAATCATTCTCCTAACCGTATGTGACATACCCTCAAGTGAGAACATTTTTTCAAATGTAATTTGAACATTTTTTTCAAATTACACTAGTTAGCATTGTGTAATTATTGTGTAACTCTAAATGCAACAATGAATTAACTCTGCTACTCTTTGTAACAGATATTCTGCAAATAAATCTCCAGTAATAAAATAGTGAATGGTTCTTATTTCCTTAAGTTGAGGAGGATGGGACAGATCACACATGCCACCGTGTGAAATTTGGAGGCTGGAAATGTATGGCTGACTATGGCTGAATGATGCGACCGCTCATTGTGTAAATATGATAATCAATCAAGGTCATTGTTCTGCAAGCACTATGGAAGCAGAGATAGCCAAACAGATGCATCCCATCACTGTTATTTATTTATTTATTTATTTGTTGTATTTATGAATCGCCCATCTGGCTGGCAAACTGGCCACTCTGGGCGATGTACAACATGATAAACTGTTATATAATCTCTTGATTGTTTTTCACTTTTATTGTTAACCACCTGGAGGACACTGTTACTTGAACAGTATACAAATGATGTACCGTAACTATATAATGTGTAACTTCAGTTCTTGCAGGGGTTGCAAATGCTAGTTCATATGTTTAGGAAAAAGCATGGGAAACTGTCCATTTCCAGCTTCGAGTGCTATATGTACAAATGACACAAATGTTATTGTCACTTATTGGCTAGTCTCAGTGATACTGCCGGTGACTCATTTTAAGACTTAAAAAAAAAAAACTTTCCTCATTTGTTTGGTCTTAGAAAAAGAGCAAAATAATGGTGAACAAGCATTCTCCATTCCTTGCAGCAAGCTACCAACCCATTGCACAATATTGTACAAAGTGTAGGAGCTGGACCAATGCTGCCCCCATAGTCCTAAGAATAATAACCAATATTGAAGGGTGATGTAATCTTTGCCAACATGGTTTAGTTGGTGAAGCAACTTCTGGAATTATGTTTTCCTTTCCCTTTATGTTTTCTGGAATTTTTATTTTGCATAAACATAAAATTTTTGCCCGTATTCACATTAATATATTGCTCCCTCTACTGGGTGGAAGACTGAGGACAGCAAGCTCTTTTGAAAACCGCTTCTGGGAAATCAAATCAACATTTCCTTTAGCAATATTTAAAGGCACATACCCTGCTGTATTTACTGAATTCTCATAAATAAATTGGGGAAATCTGGTGGCTTGAAAGTTGATAAGGGTGGGGATTTAGTCCACTAAGATTATACACACACACACACACACACACGATTTTTTCTCCACGTGGTGGGAATCAAAAGGAATGAGGTTGATCATGGCAGTTCAACACAAAATGGTCTCTACAATCATTGTTCATTGTCAAGTTCCAAAATAGCTAGGTCCAACAAGTGTTTGTCCATCATGCACTGGACCCCTTTCAGAAGTTGTCGTTTCACTTGAGAGCCACTTTATAGAGACTGCAATGTTCATTTTTCCAATGGGGTATGTTTCAAACATTCTATGGAGGTCTTTACAACGTTTTCATTAATGTCCTGTGATTTTAAAAAAATATATGCTAGTGTTTCTGTATCTCTGTTGGTTCCCTATTATCTTCCACAGATATAATTCAAAGTGTTGGTTTTGACCTATGAAGTGCTGAATTCCCTGTGTTCTATATATAATCAAGACAACTGCTTTCATTATATCACTCCATGATGTTCTTTATAGGACTGCATCAAATTTGCAACTTACACTATTCTTTTGGTGCTGATGAGACTATGCAGGTACAGTACAAATGTCCTTAACAGATGTGTATGGAAGATCCTGCTTCCAGACCTTTGATTGGGAAGCATTGCCAAGATTTAATAATACCCAAAAGAGTCTTGCTATTTCCATACTATTACAATGAAATTCATCAATGAGACACATAAAGGGATATCATATTGGAAAGGCAAAGAAAAACAAGTTGGATGGAAAGGGAAAGGGGGAAAGCTTTGGCTGAAAAAGCACTAAAAGGATAGAATACAACTGAAAAAGGGTGTTTGGTTGGACTTAGGTACAGATAAGATGGTTACGCCAGAACTACTTCAGAATTTATTTGAAGAGCTGGGAAATAAACTGGACAGTAGGATGGATAAGATGGAAAATAGGATCAATGCCTTTGAGCAAAGCATGGATGATACGATCTTGAAAATGAAAATGGATATGACTGATGCAGTTAAAAATTGGATGGTTCAGTAAAGCAAATCTTGGGCGAGGTTAAACAGATTGCTGATAAAGTTGAAATATTAGAGAATAAAACTGAAGTGATAACTAGAGACGTTGAAGGGGAGCTAGATCACCTGTCTTTACTGGAATTGCGAGCAAATGAACATTGTTTGAGATTTAGGGATATCCCAGAGACAGAAGAAGAGGATATCAAGGAGAAGACGAGGATGAAACTTTTGAAAAGCAAATTGCCAGTGTTTCAAGGAGGCATGATGTGGTAGTAATGGGTGACTTCAATTTCCCCGATATCTGTTGGGGGGAGACTTATTCAGCCAAACATGGCCCCTCCAAGAAATGCCTGACTTGTGTTGCTGATAACTTCCTCCTACAGAAAATGGAGGAAGGAACTAGAGGATCGGCTATCCTTGACCTGATTCTAACCAACAGAGACGAGTTAGTGGATAAAGTGGCAATTTCAGGAACTCTGGGGGAAAGTGACCATGTTATACTTGAGTTCTTGATTCTAAAAGAAGCAAAAGCTGAGTGTAGCCAAACACGTACCCTGGATTTTAGGAAAGCCACAAACTCAGAACCAGGCCGGTGCTACCATTAGGCCAACTAGGCGGCTGCCTAGGGCGCCGGACTAAAAGGGGTGCCAGGAGCATAGGGCTGGAGGGAGGGAGGGCTCAAGTGGGAAGGGGGCGCGCTAAATATCTGATCTTGCCTAGGGCACCAAACTGCCTTGCACCGGCCCTGCTCAGAACAATGATAAGTAAGGTCCCATGGCAAGTGACTCTAATGAGAAAAGGAGCCCAGGAGGGGTGGTAGTTTTTAAAAAAGGAAATTCTAAAGGCACAATGGCAAACAATTCCCACAAGGAAAAAAGGTAGAGGACAACAGAAGAAGCCAGTGTGGCTTCACAAAAAACTCAGAGATGACCTGAAAACAAAAAAGGACACATATAGGATGTGGAAGGAAGGCCAGGCTACAAGGGAAGAGTACAGGCAGCTAGCACAGAACTGCAGGAATAATGTCAGGAAGACTAAAGCTGAGAATGAGCTGAAGCTAGCCAGGGATGCTAAAAACAACAAAAATGCTTTGTTCAGATACGTGCACAGTAAAAGACAGGAAAGAAATGGTGGTTCAACTACGCAATGAGGATGGCAAATTGATAACAGAAGACAAAGAAAGGCAGAAGTGTTCCATTCCTACTTCGGCTCGGTCTTCTCCCAAAAGAGTCTTTTTGGGACATCCCTGGCAAACCTGAAGTGCAGACTGAAGGGGCAGGATTAAAGCTTGAGATTGATAGGCAAACGGTCAAGGAACACCTGATTACTATGAACGAGCTTAAATCTCTAGGGCCTGACGAGCTGCATCCTAGAGTAATAAAGGAACTGGCAGAGAAGAACTCTCAAAACCACTGTCTATTATCTTTGAGAAATCATGGAGGACAGGTGAAGTGCCAGATGACTGGAGGAGGGCAAATGTTGTTCCCATCTTCACAAAGGGCAAGAAGGAGGAATCTGGGAACTATAGACCAGTCAGTCTGACGTCAATCCCTGGGAAATTTTTGGAGCAGATTATAAAAAAGTCAGTCTGCAAGCACCTTGAAAACAATGCAGTGATTACTAGAAGCCAGCATGGATTTGTCAAGAACAGATCCTGCCAGACTAATCTGATCTCATTTTTTGATTGGGTAACCTCCCTTGTAGACTGTGGGAATGCTGTGGACATAATATATCTGGACTTCAGCAAAGCTTTCGACAAAGTGCCTCATGATATCCTGATTATAGATTCATAGATTATAGAGTTGGAAGGGGCCTACAAGGCCACCGAGTCCAACCCCCTGCTCAATGCAGGAAACTAGAGGAGGTGTCTCCCATCCAAGTAATAACCAGGATGGACCCTGCTTAGTTTTCCACACTCAGACAAGCTGAGCCAGCGTGACCAACAGGCCTGTGCTCACGTTAGCTCAGCTAAAGCTTTAGCAAGCTAGCTAAAAGTGGGCTGGATGGAACAACTATCAGGTTGATCCACAATTGGCTACAGAATCGGACTCAAAGGGCCGGTTTGCATGACCCAGGCTGCGGGCGGGGGAGGCGCCACAGGGCGATCTGCGGGGTTTGGCAGGGCGCCGCAGACTACCTGGCCCTGCGCGCGTGGGCGGACCCCGGTGGAGCCGGCAGTCCCCGCACCACAGTGCGGGCCTCCCAGCGCTAGGGGGCGGGCCCCAGGATGCCCAGAGGGGCCGTTTGCCCCTACAGGATGGAGCAGCGGCAGTATTATTTACTAAATAGTTTATAGTTACTTTTAATTCTTGGGATTCTCAATATACTTTATCTTGGAATTGAAAACATTATTAAATGAAACTATAGGTTTTCTTTTGTTTGTTTGTTTGGTTTATTCATAAATGTTGAATTTAAACTAGATTAAATAGTTGATCTATATTTGGGGAGGGTGGAGACCTCTTGCGTTTGTCCTTTTTTTTGTTTTTTGTTTTTGTTGCCATAGCTGGAAGTGATTTTTGGTTAACAGAAAATGTTTTAAGAATAACTGTGGTTGCTTATAAGCTGTGGAGAAGATTGGAAGTCCATTTTAATTTTGTTTATTGCTTGTTGTATATGTGTTTTTGTGTTTGTTTTTTATGATTGAAATTCTTTAAAAAAAATAAAAAACAAATTTGCAGACAACACAAAGTTGGGTGGAACAGCTAATACTCTGGAAGACAGAAACAAAATTCAAAGCGACCTCGATAGGCTGGAGCACTGGGCCGAAAACAACAGAATGACATTTAATAGGGATAAATGCCAAGTGCTGCACCTAGGGAAAGGAAACCAAATGCACAGTTACATAATGGGGGACACTTGGCTCAGTAAGTGTCCCCCATTCTCCTCCATCGTGAGAAGGATCTTGGAATTGTTATAGATCACAAACTGAATATGAGCCAGCAATGCGATGTCGCTGCAAAGAAGGCAAATGCTATTTTGGGCTGCATTAATAGTATAGCTTCCAAATCACGTGAAGTGATAATTCCCCTTTACTCAGCACTGGTTAGGCCTCATCTTGAGTACTGAGTGCATCCAGTTCTGGGCACCACACTTTAAGAAGGATGTAGACAAACTGGAGAGGGTTCAGAGGAGGGGAACAAGGATGATTAAGGGACTGGAAACAAGGCCTTTGAGGAGAGACTGAAAGAACTGGGCATGTTTAGCCTTCAGAAGAGGAGACTGAGGGGAGATATGATCGCACTCTTCCAGTACTTAAAGGGTTGTCACACAGAGGAGGGCCAGGATCTCTTCTCGATCATCCCAGTTTGCAGGACACGGAATAATGGGCTCAAGTTACATGAACCCAGATTCCACCTGAACATCAGGAAAAATTTCCTGACTGTTAGAGCAATAAGACAATGGAACCAACTACCTAGGGAGGTGGTGGGCTCTTCCAATCTGGAGGCATTCAAGGTGCAGCTGGACAGCCATCTGTCAGGGATGCTTTGACCTGCATTCCTGCATTGAGCAGGGGGTTGGACTAGATGGCCTTGTAGGCCCCTTCCAACTCTACTTTTCTATGATTCTATTATTCTAGTCCAGGAAATTACCGAAGGAAAGAAGAACAAGAATGCAAGAAAAATGCAACCCAAACGGAAAAATGAGAGCATCACAAGTCACAGAGGCGATCCAGTACTGGAATAAACCTCAGGTGTAGATCGCCCCACAGTGGCAATTGCATCTACTTAGGCACCATGTGGATTAATGTATCCAGATTTGGGTAACAACATTTTAAGAGCATGAACTGCAGAAGATCTGCAAAAGAGCACATAGACAACTGTGCCCCCATCCAGCTCTAGTTATACACGTTATTCACAACCAATGGCCTCAAATGGGGATAAACATCCAGAACAACAAACATGTCATTGACTTCAGTTGGGCCAGATGAACTTTAAGTTTAGAGTATTTGTATGCACATCTTCCTCGCTGGTGCTGGGTGATAAGAGTCTGGGACATAAGATCCATAAAGAAAAATGAAAGGGACTGGGCACATATAACTTGGCTGAGGAAGGAGAAGGCATGTAATGGCACAAGATATCTAAAACGTGGAAGAGGATTACAGCTTATCAAGATCACTAGGAAAAGAACAATTTTAAAAATTATTATTGAAATGATGGTGATGTGATTATATCATTTCCTTGGGACAGTTTTCATGGAGTTCTTCTAATCAAATAGAAATGTATGTTATATACTGAAAGGTACTTCACACATGACAAATGTCCTACACAGATATAATTTCTGTGTAGAAAACTACGTGTACCTCACATATACACCAACATGTGAAGAATACAAACATACCTACCCATTTGTATGGGAAAAATATGCATGTGTGATGGGGGATACATGCAACTTTCTATCTAGCAACAATATCTATGTAAAAAAATTAATCATACGCAATTTCTCCATTTGATGCATTTGTCATTGAAAATTAATTTACAGCATTTGCTATTTCCAATAGGTGGAGCTGCAGTTGTATAAAGACACCCCTTGCTCTCCAGCTGCACACTTTCCCCAGTTTTGGAAACCTGGCTTTTATGAAACAATTAGAGCTGCTTCAGATACGTTTGAAATATGTCTGTTTCTCTGCATGTATACAGGCTGAGCAGTATACCACATGTGCACAACACAAAGCAAAATTGATGCCTGGGTGACTGGAACGCCTTTTCCTGCACAGAAGCACATTCAAGATCAGAAATCATTATGTTTTATGTCTTAGTTTTGGATCTGGTTAAACAAGCTTTGGGAAACTGTTTTACCATATAACCATACTTACATTAAAGAATTCTGATGGAAGGTTCTTGATTTTTAAATTAATTTTATAGTTTTTCTTTCATTAAATGTGTTGCAGGGCAGTATGCAAACATTAAGCACCCCAGTGATCCTTACTAGGGGTGTGCAGAGAAAAGAAAATCACTTTGGATCCTGGCTTAGTGGTCCACATAGAAGGCCAGTTCACCTCAAACTGTGGGATGTTTACAGTCAAAACCATAGAGTTAAGTTTAGCCACAAGGAGGCCTGATAGAGTTTTCCTGAACATTCCCAGAGAGGACTCTATGAGGCAAATTCCCTTGTGTCCTCTGGCAGGAGGTGGGAGTAGCTTACTGCTCTTCTTTTCCTGCCCACGGACACACAGAGACTTGAATCTTGGAACTCATCATGGCAGCAATGTAAAATCTTGCTCCTGATCTCTGAGCTTGTCGCTCAGAGATCCAATGAACCTAGATGAATGAGTACTTTGCAACTGTACATATCTGTTTGTCTGCCTGAAGTTGAACTGCAATATCTGAGTGAGTAAATGTCATTTTTAACATTTACAAGACTGATTGTCTGATTGGTATTTTAAAAGGAGATAAATGGGGGGGGGGGGGCAATCCAGGGAAATTCAGTCTGCTACAAAGCATCCTGAATTACTAAATGCCAATACTGCTGTAACTAGCAGATCCAAGCTTCCAATTAAAGCTGAAAAGGGACTAACTCTGCTACTCTCGCAAAGGCAGGAAAGGAGGGATAATATCACAAATATATCCTCTCCTAGTTTCTTATCGTCAGTCCCAACACAAACTCCTTTAGGCAATACCTGCTCAGGAAAACGTGAAGCTTCAAGTGTCTCTCTATTGACTATATATAATCAACAAACAGCCATAACTGTTTAATATTTTGAGAGAATTGGATGAACTTTGCAGACATAGCAGACCCTTCTGAGCAAATGCTCCAAAATTTTCCCAGGGATTGATGTCAGACTGACTGGCCTATAGTTCCCAGGTTCCTCCTTCTTGCCCTTTTTGAAGATGGGAACAACATTTGCCCTCCTCCAGTCATCTGGCACTTCACCTGTCCTCCATGATTTCTCAAAGATAATAGACAGTGGTTCTGAGAGTTCTTCTGCCAGTTCCTTTATTACTCTAGGATGCAGCTCGTCAGGCCCTGGAGATTTAAACTCGTTCAGAGTAATCAGGTGCTCCTTGACCATTTGCCTATCAATCTCAAGCTGCAATCCTGCCCCTTCAGTCTGCACTTCAGATTTGCCAGGGGGGTCATAGACCCTCTTTTGGGAGAAGACCGAGCCGAAGTAGGAATTGAACACTTCTGTCTTTTCCTTGTCTTCTGTTATAATTTGCCATCCTCATTGCGTAGTCGAACCACCATTTCTTTCCTCTGTCTTTTACTATGCACGTATCT
Organism: Shinisaurus crocodilurus; assembly: GCA_021292165.1. NCBI lineage: Eukaryota > Metazoa > Chordata > Lepidosauria > Squamata > Shinisauridae > Shinisaurus > Shinisaurus crocodilurus. The sequence continues at coordinate 118,288,205 of CM037876.1, read as the reverse complement.
GAAGAAAGCTTTCTTGTTGTTTTTAGCATCTCTCGCTAACCTTAGCTCATTCTCAGCTTTAGCCTTCCTGACACTATTCCTGCAGTTCTGTGCTACCTGCCTGTACTCTTCCCTTGTAGCCTGTCCTTCCTTCCACTTCCTATACATGTCCTTTTTTGTTTTCAGGTCATCTCTGAGTTTATTGTGAAGCCACATTGGCTTCTTCTGTTGCCCTCTGCCTTTTTTCCTTGTGGGAATTATTTACAATTGTGCCTTTAAATTTTCCTTTTTTAAAAACTCCCACCCATCCTGGGCTCCTTTACTCATTAGAGTCGCTTGCCATGGGGACCTCACTTATCATTGTTCTGAGTTTGTTAAAATTGGCTTTCCTAAAATCCAGGGTACGTGTTTGGCTACACTCAGCTTTGGCTTCTGTTAGAATCAAGAACCCAAGTATAACATGGTCACTTTCCCCCAGAGTTCCCGAAACTGCCACTTTATCCACTAACTCGTCTCTGTTGGTTAGAATCAGGTCAAGGATAGCCGCTCCTCTAGTTCCTTCCTCCACTTTCTGTAGGAGGAAGTTATCAGCAGCCCAACTCAGGAATTTCTTGGAGGGGCCATGTTTGGCTGAATAAGTCTCCCAACAGATATCAGGGAAATTGAAGTCCCCCATCTCTACTACATCACGCCTCCTTGAAACAATGGCAATTTGCTTGTCAAAAGTTCCATCCTCGTCTTCTCCTTGATTGGGTGGTCGGTAGTAGACTCCAACTGCCATGTTCGTTTTATTCTTTGGCCCCTTTATTTTAACCCAGATGCTCTCAATGGGGCTGCCAAGCTCCTCTTCCTGTATCTCTGGGCAGAGAAACGTATCTTTAACATACAGCGCAACTCCACCTCCCTTTCTGTTGCTTCTGTTCCTTTTGAACAAGTTATACCCTTCAATTGCTGTATTCCAGTCATGGGAGTCATCCCACCAGGTTTCATTTATCCCTATCAAGTCGTATTTGCCCTCATGTATCAAGAGTTCAAGTTCGTCTTGTTTGTTGCCCATACTCTGGGCATTAGTATAGAGGCATCGAAGACTATGTGCTTTATACTCCGACTTTCCCACTACATTTCATGTTATAGAATAGATATTAGGTTTCCCCCCCTCCTCTTTTCAATTACATGGAGGTGGACTATAATTGTATAGGATGTTGTTTTGATGGTAATAGAAACAGAGTTAACACACAGTACTGTTTTACTAATCCTATTAACTATAAAAATTCTCAGAATAGCGGGGTTTAAAAGGGTTTTGTTTTGGAAATAATATTAATATACATATTTTTGTATTGAAATCCCATACATGCTCTTTTTTAAACATAAAGAACGGGACTTACTACTCCTATGTACGTTTCTATAGGATTACAGCCTAGAACATATATAACATTTTAAAACTAGTGTTTGTATATAATAAAGTCATACATTTCTTGTCATATTGACTGAATTTTTTGAATGTCTTTTTTAAGTTGTCTCTGACAAAGACTGGTTATACTCAAAATGCATTAGAGGAGGAGGAGGATTATGTAAGCCGCCTTGGGTTCCTTGCAGGAAAAATGGCGGGGTATAAATATAATAAATAAAATAAAAATAAAAGTATAATCTATTTCCCTCAGCACCCTTTTCATTTTCTGATCTTGCACTGGTGCAGTCCTCCTTTCCCTGCTACTTGCTGCTGATCATACTACTGTAAAAGGGACAGCTCCGACACGTGGTTCAAAAGTTGGCAACAGAAGGCAACAAAATAGCCAATTTCCAAAGAGATACCTCTTCAGATAATCCAATCAGCACGCATACCCTAATGCAGGGCTCTCCAACCTTGGGTCCCCTGATGTTGCTGGACTACATCTCCCAGAATCCCTTGCCATTAGCCATGCTGGCTGGGTATGCTGGGAGCTGTAGGCCAGCAACATCTGGGGACTCAAGGTTGGAAAGCCCTGCCCTAATGGTTAATCTTGTGGTCAGTTAATTCCTTCCTACATATACCCAGTAGAGTAGCCAGGGCATCCAGCATCAAGAGTATTCCTGGTTAAGCACCAGCTGAGGGCCCGCATCCCAGCAGGGGCCCAAGAGTCCCTTGCAATTGCTCCTCCTTTTCATCATTCCTTGCAACCTGCTTGTTCAGCTGCCTCTTGCTCTGGCCCAGAAAGTGGTGGTGGAAAGAAGGAGGGCCAGCAGATGTCACTGCCTGCTTGCTCCTTGGCTCTCTGCCTGTCAAGCAAGCAAGGGGTAGCCATGAGGAGCAGGAGCAACAGCACTTGGTGATAATGGCACTGAGGAGGTCTGCTCCAAGGTGGCCATACAATAGTAAACAGGGATCCTGTGCACAGAGATGATGATTATGATGACGACAACGACGACATAGCACTGCAGGCACAGAAAAGCTGAACCATCCCAAATCCCATCTTCTTCCATAGATCTTACAAGGTCCAAGACCCTCTCCTCCAAGGCAACTTGATGCACTGACAGTGCAATCCTATACTTTTCTACTCAGAAGTAGAATGAGTTCAATGAGGCTTATTCCCAGGTAAGTGCGTATAGGATTGCAGCCTAAACAGTGCAAAGGAAACAGTTGCCCCAGTGAACTGATGAAAGCGTATATTCATTGTAAAGGAATTACAATAAATAAATTGTTGGGACTTGAAAAAGATACTAGGAGAGGATATATTGTGGAGTAATATCCTTCCTATCTCACGTTAGTGAGATCAGCAGAGTACAGTCCCTTTCCAGCTTAAAAGAAGCTTAGATTTGGCTAGTGTTGGCCAGTTAGCATTTGGTAATCCAGGATGCTTTAAGGCAGATTGGATTTCCCTGGTTTTGCCCCCTTTTCTCTCCCTCAGAACAATAATCAGAGACACAGTCTTGTAAAAGTTAAAAGTAACATTTACTCATTCAGATTATGCAGTTTCATTCAGGCAGGCTTAAAAGACGTTTCTTACAGTTGGTACAAGTACATTTGTAGTTACTTGGGGTCTGAACTTGTGGAGTTCAGACCAGCAACTCTGGTTACATGCTGCTACAAGGACCACGTGGAGACAACAACCTGGAGGTGCTACATTCACAAAGAGTCTGAACAGAAAGAGAGGAAGAAGCTGAGAGCTACCCCCACTTCCTGTTCAGGCTATTAATTATTCAATGAGTATCTTCCAGTGAATCCACACTAGAAGATACCAGTGATCTTAACTATTTCACCCAACTACCATAGGTTTTGACTGCAATTTTAATTATCCAACATAAATAAATGTTTACATAAGTAAATAACCTAAATGTGAAGAAAAAGCCTACACACACACCTCCTCATGTGTAGACCAGGTAATCCCAGCTGAGGTCTGAGAAAAGTGATGTACATAGTTCCTCTTGATGGCCCCTGGCGCCTCAATGTCTGCTAGGCCCTTTGGCATGCAAATGAAAGCCCACTAGCCATGAGTCACCCCTCCCCTCTGCCTGGGCCAGGTGAAGTTAATCCTGATTGGCTGAAAGCAACAGAGCTACTGAAGGGAGGAGGGGAGGGGGAAAATCTATTTACCAGCTGTGGCTTTTGGGTTTGGTTGTTGGATCATGGGCAGCAAGCTGTGCGGAGGTCTGGACTGACCTCAGGATCCATCCCCAGGGGGCTCCTGGTGAAATCAGCTAAATGAGGGCTGTGGTTAAGGCAAGCCCTAGAGAGGGCCACCCATCTCGGACCTTAGGGTGGGTGTGGTGGGCTCCTCGTGTGGTAGGGCTTTGCTGAAACAAACCCTGAAGCAGATGGACCCCCGGGTGACTGGTGAGTGCCTGGGAGAGATAAGGAATCAGCTTTTGTTATTTTTTAGCTCTACTGTATATGTACCAAAGTGTCTCTCTACCGTGTCTCCTTCCCTCATTTCCCACCTTTTGTTGTAATCTGTTTACCTGAATAAACCTTCTTGGTTTTACCCCACATGGCGTTTGTGGTTGCTCTATGGTTCAGCACTAAATCCAGAGTACAGACAAAGGAAAGTCCCTGAGCAGAGATTCAAGACAGGACTGCAGAGCTGAGGCTGGCAGTCTGGCACCTTGGATCTCTGGGGTCTTGGTAGAAGGGGTTGGGGGTTGGTGGAGCCAGCCAGCCCCCCCCCCTTTCCACACTAAAGGAAATAATAGATGGGGGGGGGGAATCCCTTGATTCAAAAGCAGAGCAAGAAATTCTTTTAATTTAAAAAGCAAAAGTGTTTGGAATAATAATAATAATAATAATTGTTGTTGTTGTTGTTGTCCAAGCAGATTAAGAGATACAAAATTGCATAAATGATGTCTTTGATTAGGGGCTACTTCTGTAAATATAGTTCGAATTAACACAATGAAATTCAGATTGCTCGTTGTAAGCCAGAACGTTTCTATATTTGTATAGCAGAAAAGGTTGTTTCTAGCAACTGTTTTTACCAGACATATGGCTTTGATGTATTTATTTATTTATTTATTATATTTATGAATCGCCCATCTGGCGAGACATCCGGCCACTCTGAGCGATTTACAATCCAATAAAATACAAGAGGGGGGGGGAACACACACACACAGTATAAAACACAATAAAAAACAGCACAAAACCCAAAAATCCTAACCCACCCCATATTCCCGCCTGAAAAGCCACGTTTTTAATGCACGGTGGAAGCCAATCAAGGAAGGGGCATGGCGGAGGTCACTGGGGAGAGAGTTCCATAAATTGGGGGCTGCCACAGAAAAGGCCCTCCTCCTAGTCCCCACCAGCCTGGTTTCTCTGGCTGATGGGACAGGGAGAAAGCTATCCGTGGCGGATCTTGTTGAGCGGCCCACCCGATGTTGCTGGAGGCGCTCCTTGAGATATACTGGACCGGAGCCGTACAGGGTTTTAAAGGTCAACGCCAACACCTTGAATTCGGCTCAGCAAACAACTAGTAGCCAGTGCAACTCTTTGAGCACTGGAGTGATGTGATCACGCCGGCGGCTGCCTTTAACCAGGCGAGCTGCTGCATTCTGTACCAGCTGCAACTTCCGAACCGTCTTCCAGGGTAACCCCACATTAGAGCGCATTACAGTAGTCTAGGCGAGAGGAAACCAAGGCATGAACCACTGATAGGAGCAGATGATTAGGAAGGTAAGGGCGCAACTGCCGTATCAGATGGAGCTGATACAGCGCCGCCCGGCTCACAGCTGACACCTGAGCCTCCATGGATCAGTTATTTATTTATATGTATTTACAACATTTTTACCCTGTTCTTCAGCCAAAAAAGGCTCCTAGAGTGGCTTACAGAGATTAATATTAGACAGTCCCTGCCCTCAGGCTTACAATCTAAAAGACATGACACAAAAGGAAAAGGGATTGGGAAGGAGGAGGAAGAAAGCAAAACTCAGGTACCAGTTCTTAGTTAAAAAGGTTCTTAAATATTTTTTTCTTTTTTCTTTTCTTTTTTCCTGGCATGGAAGGGCAAAACAAGCTCCCTTTAGCTGCTCCCTCTCCAGCTGATGTATGAGGTCAGGCTGCTCTCCCCCTTGCTGTGATGTTAATCCTGGGAGGCAGGGGGCGCAGCCTCCCAGTGGCCCTCAGTTCTCTGGCCCAGGGGTCCCCAACCCCCGGTCTGCGGACCGGTCCTAGTCCGTGGCCTGTTAAGAACTGGGCCGCGCAGCACCTGGCTGCTGCGCCGCGTGGCTCCGGTCCAGTATATCTCAAGAAAATGCTCATCGGGAGGTGAGCAGAGGGACGAGCGGCAGGGGGCGCTCGCCGGAGCCCACGAGCTCCCTGAGAGCCAGGTGGGGCGCGCGCTCGCGGTGCATCCCGGCAGTGCGGCGGAACAGCGGCCAGCCGCCCGCTGGGACGCACCACAAGCACCCCACCCAGCGCCCCTGAGCCCAAGCGAGCAGCCCCCGCCGTTCGTCCCTCCGCTTGCCTCCCGACGAGCATCTGAGCATCTCCGTAAGGCCGGAAGTGACGTGATGGGAGACCTGTCGTATTACTTCCTGGTTCTCTGCTGGGGCCCGCCCGGGCTGCACAGCAGGAGGTGAGTGGTGGGAGACACCACCACCCCCAGTCCGTGGAAAAATTTATTCCACGGAACCCGGTCCCTGGTGCCAGAAAGGTTGGGGACCGCTGCTCTGGCCGATGGATGAGGCCAGAGTCTGCTGCCCCAGGGAACTGTTGGTTGGAGCTGTGAGTTCCTTCTGGCAGGGAGGGGTAAAGTGAGCTCCCTGTGGCTGCTCCCTCTCCGGCTGATGTATGGGTTCAGGCTGGTCTCCCCCCTGCCGTGATGGCACAGTTGTTTTTTACTTGCAGCACAGGGCACAGTGGTTTTTTACTTGCAGGATTTCCCCCATCAAAATATTCGTCAGCAATGGCTGGGGATGGATTGGGCCCCCACTCACCTGTGCTTGGAGGAGAAAAACCAGCATTCATATCTACATGAGACTATTATTCATAATCAACATCATCAGTCTATATTTTGTATTCCGTCTGAATTTGCCCAAGTTTCCCATTAGTCTTCATATAACTTCTAGAGGCAAACTGGGGGGGGAGAAAAAGCAACCTAAAACTGTAAATATAAATAATCAAATAAGTATATTTGAGCTCTAAAATTTGTATGGTTCAGCACTAGAAAACAGAGGCCCTGTGTGCACGGATAGGAAGTACAATTGTGTCTACAACCAACTATGAGTGTTTTGATTGTGGATACTCAGGAGTGGTTTTCTGTATCCCTTCCTCAGTGATTTGAATTTTCACATTAGTTACATAAGAGTACAAAGCTAAAATTATCTCCCCTGCCCCTGTTTTCCAAACCTTCCCACACAAAGTGAGAAGATTTGGGGAGGGTGGTGGTGGCGACAATATTTCTTTTTGCTCCTTCCTCTTCCAGTCTAGGCCAGGGCTCTCCAACCTTGGGTCCCCAGATGTTGCTGGCCCCAGCATGGCTAATGGCAAGGGATTCTGGGAGCTGTAGTCCAGCAACATCTGGGGACCCAAGGTTGGAGAGCCCTGCTCTAGGCATTACCTTATGCTCCAACTGTCCCTGTTTACCAAGGACAGTTCCCCTTGTCTGGTCACTTTCCCCATTTTGTCCTAATTTTTTTTCCTCTTGGGAATGCCTTGTTAAATTTATGTTAGTGTGTTGCTACCATTGTCATTATACAAAGTTCAGCTGCTGCTTCAGTATCTCTGGGAGGTACATCTCTGCATGGGTGGGTGCATTTTGTCCCCAGCGCATATATAGGTAAATGCCGGCCCATGAACATCGATGCCCCGTGCAGTGCACAGCCTGCCATTCCACACAATGCCGTTACTGAGGTATTTTTTGAACTGCTGATAATATATTGTAGCAGGACAGTGATGTTTTTCTAGTATATCTTTAACCATAAGCTCAATCACTCCCTTGTCTTTTAAATCAGTGGAGGGCAGGCAACTACAAAATAAACAAAAGCAGCACCGCATGAGATTGGTACAGTGTATGTGATGAAGGCCTTTCATGTGGATAAATGTCCACCACATGGAAGTGCTTTCCAGCCGCTTCCACATGGGCTCTGCAGTGTTTAAACTGGCCTGGAAATCTCAGACTGGGTAAGAGGGGAATGCAATGATGTGTCCCCTTTGTAGACCATATCTTGGCATCTCAAACATGTGGAGGTAAGGTAGGGTTTCCTCACTAACACACTTGACAGGAGCTCTGGTGCTAGTAAAAAGAAAAAAAGGGGGGGGGAGGCAGAACAAAACACACAACAGCTGGATGTGACAACAGGTGTGGAAATTGACCACAAAGGAGCAGCTGGGGTGTGAAGAACAACCCTAGGGGGAGGGGGAATCCTGCATCCCTACTTTGAAAATCTACCTGTTATGCATCTGTTAAAGGCACAGCATGTATGCTTTGCACTCTTATGGTGTTAACTTTAATTGCAACTTTTTAAGCAGCCCCTTGTAGTTGCCCCTTTTAACAGGTTGATCAGCCGCAATTAGCAGGTGATAGCATTTAGCCCTGTGCCTTACAAACCTCCAGCTGATGACTTCTGCTTATGAAACCACTTTTAAGGGTTAAAGAAATAAGAATTAAATACACTGCTGCTTACCTGATAATAGGTGCTACCACTGATCATATCTATCTATATTGGGTTGGAATAATATCACTTTCCAGGCCTCACACTTTGTCAGGTCTGCAATTTTGTAGGGAATATTCCTGTTCCCTTAGAACAGTGTTCTCCAACCTTGGGTCCCCATATGTTTTTGGCCTACAACTCCCAGCATGCCCCAGCCAGTGTAGCTCCCTAAAGAAACCCTGGAAATGCTCATTTCCAGAATGGGGTAGGCCAGCAGAGCTCACAGAAGGAGCTCCACTGATCTGTCTTGTTCTGGAAATTAGCATTTCCGGGGTTTCTTTAGGGAGCACTAGTGGTGGCTCTTACCAGTGTCGCACAATCAGTGGAAGTGCAGTGACGATACTTGTTGCTCAGTTCTTCTCACTTAATTTCTTTCTTTCTTTATCCCTGCCATCATGGTTTTGTTTCCTGGGAACAGCTGAGACACGGATAAACATCTGTTATATTGCTGCCAATGCAACAGGAGCTGCTATTGCCAAGGCAACAGAGGCTCTTGATATCAGGTCTAAGATATTTATGATAACAAATCCACTTGGAACATTTGTACAACGAGTCCCTGTGTTTCAGAACTAAAATGCATCATTTAGTCTAAAAAAGAGAGAGAAGTGTTCAGGTTCCCCCAAGATTTTATGTAAAAGTGAAATATTTGCACATTTCAACTTTGATGCAGTTGACAGATCTAGCCTGTTTGGTGTAAAGAATTTGTTGGAAGGGTTCCTGCAGTCTAGTGAGCAATTTGCAAATGTTATATTCAACTGAAAAGTTCAGAATTGTGAATGCTGCAAACATTCATTGCAACTGAATTCAGCCGGTTTCACAGATTCACATGATGTAAATTGGGAGGAAGGGGGTGTTGTGAAAGTACATTAACACTGGCATTTTATTTACAAACACTCTTGCTTAAAAACTGTAACTTGCATTTTTCACTCCCACCCTCTCCCACAGTGACATCTGTGTTGTACAGTGCTGGCTGATGAGTCAGCGGAGGTATTAAAGGATCACTTTCCTCTTTTTCTAGGTCACTGTGCACCTTCTGAGATCTAAACCAGACTGCCACAGATGTCAGTCTGCTTCTGTAGTAGCTTTTATCTTTATGGAGGCAAGAGACTCTCCAGCTCTAGTGTGCTAGTAAGGGCCTGTGTACATTGCCATTCTGTTGATAAACATGCCATGTCTGAAATCTGGAGAATGCTGGGCATTATGGACCACCACTTCAACCAATCTTTCAACCCAGATATTTTAACATATCAGTTTTGCACAGTGATCCTGCTGCCCAGTGCACGTTGGGCTTTTTTAAAATCTACTTTGCCCAATGTGTAAAAGTTTTTCTGATCTGTGTAGCACTGCTTTCATTTTTGATCTCCGAATAAATGCAGATTTGTATGTTTAGGTTTTCTCATACACACACACACACAGAGGTCAGAGGTATAATAATAATAGGAATAAATTGTTTGCTTTGTCTACCACGTTCCTTTGAAGTTCTTACTTACTAAAAGAAAAATGCTAGGATTCCAGCCTGTCTGGAAGCCTTGCCCTCTAACCTAGATATCTTTCTTCTGGATCTTAGATGTTTAAGAGCTAGTACTGGTTACTCCATGGAGAAGAAAATGTACTCAATCTAAACATATGCGAAGGGGTACCCTGGGCCAGTTATTCAATAATATGGCCTCTCATATTATTGTTGAGTCCAGTGAGAGACGTTCAGTGATGGAGTGTGAATCTTCTTAATCCAAATTGATGGAGGAAGCATCCAGGTGCTGCAATCTCAACACAGTTCTCAGTGGCACATTCTGGTTGAAAACTGGGTTGGTTTTCCACTCTAACTTCCAATTTAACCATAGAGAAACCATAGAGAGGCATCCTTTGTGCCCATGAAGTAACCTGGCCGCTGTTTTAGTTTTTACCAGAAGTTTAGGCTGTGTGCTGTTGGAAGAGCAATGGCAGGGGATCACACCAAATAAAGGTGGTTCATTTGTTCTGGGAGTTTTTAAAGCAGTTATTAGGTGCAGCAGCAAAGGTCACTCAGGGTGCAGATCTAATTAATAGCTCTGAATGCATCAGAGAACCTTGGGTTCAAACGGGTCACAAGCTGGGGGGGATGTTGCTGAGCAGCCTGGTGGAACCAAATAAATTTCCTTTTTGCCCGGGTTTCTCCTGTATAAAAAGACTAGCATGTTCACTGTGTTTAGTAGTAGTAGTAGTGATTTAATTTTGTTAGAAGAGTGGCCTGATTTGCTCTGCTGTTTTATACTTGTGGCTGCTGTTAGAAGTGACTTTGTTCAAGTCCTGTAAAAAGAAAGAGTTCTCTGGACAAGAAAATTGGTGAAAGCAAAGCACTTTTTATTGAATACAGTCTTGCAAGAGTGGGTGCGCTATGCAGGTAGGCACACCTTAACATTCAAGCAGCGTGTTTTTATTCCCTATGCCCGGCCGCAGGGTTCCTCCCTCATTCCCCCATTGGCTGGGTACTTTTGAGGTTCACAGCCTATCCCGACTGCCTAAACCGAATACATTATTCCCCGCCCCTGTTTACAGTCCCTCCTCTTGTTGTGTTGTATCCCCTTACTCTAATTTCCTATTGGCTTTTCCACACATTCCTTAACTTCATTTTAATTTTGACCTCTTACTCTCCCATCAGCAGACACCTCTTCTTTTGACACATTTTTATGCCTGGTCTGTGTTTCCAGAAAGGGAGGATTCTTCATTTATCTGTTACCTACTTATTCAATGTCATCCCTATCTAAGCATAATTTATCATCTACTAATCCCATGCCATCCTTATGACCCGGGCATTGAGTTCCTTACATATTTTAGGCCTCATTTATCACTAGACTGGGGCCCCCATTCAGGGTGAGTTCTCTGGCTTCTTTTAATTTCTGTCCTTTGTATTTTAATATAATTTGGGAAAGAAACATTCTCTAATTCTTACAATCCCTCCTCTTTTTCTTTTTACTCTTTTCTTTTCCAACACTTTAGTCAATTTCCTCTATCTTAATATAGTATGGTGGAGACGTTTCGTCTTCTAATACCATCATACTAGTATCGTAAGCCGGAGGAGTCAGTGGCATTTTCTTAGATAGGGCGGTTTCAATAAGTCTTTGTGTTAGTCTTCGGACACAAGGGATAATACAACATCCTAACGCTACTAAGACTCCTCCTACCACAATCAGGGAAGTAAACATTGAGATTGCTAAGGTTTTCCACTTCTCAAACCATGTTTCTAACCATCCTGTCAATGAAGTATTTATTCTTGAGTTTTCAGCAAGTTCCGCTGCCAGGGTATTGAGACCCTCTAGAGCTTTTGTTATTGTCCCATCAGGAGCAGTATTGTTGGGTATGAAGGTACAACACTGTCCTCCTAACATTACACAGACGCCACCTTTTTCTGCTAAAACCATGTCCAAAGCCATCCGATTTTCTCAAGCCATTCGACTGGTGGCATCCAATTGCTCCGCTATCCCTTTTATTGCATCTCGGGTATAGTTTATGAATCTCTGTTGATTGTAAAAGATGTAATTAATCTAATCAACATTTTTATTTATGGTTGACCACCAAAAGAGAGCAGACTCAAATCTGGCAGCTATTTGATTTCGGGCTTTAAATTCATCTGGAACTCCTCGGGGCACCCCTATGGCATCAATATATATCCCTTTATCAAAGGATGTAACTAGTACATTCCTTTTGTTCCGACTATGCCATTCGGGTTTAACTTCCTTTTTGAAGCCCAGGGTGAATGGTACTGCTAATTGTATTATAGCACAAGTCCCAGTCCAATTGGCGGGTAAGGTTGGCCTTATAGACTTTCCCCCACAATACTACCATAAGTCAGCTCTGGCCACTCTCAAGTTAGAGTAATTCCCATTGCTTAATGTGATGTCTAATACCTCCTTACATGTGTTCAGTTCTCCCATTGGCCTGGCCAACCCCCCCACCTGTCATGAGAAACAAGCAGTGTGATTGACGTGCCTAGTAGAGAATGTCGGAGGCATTCTTTGACTTTTGGACTTTAAAGCTGGGAACAATAGGGATAGAGACCTGCAAGTCTCATTTCCCCAAGCATCTTTATGCTGGAACAGAGCTATTATACAACTCATTTCCAGGGGGTCCTTGCTCCAACCCAGAGGAAAGGGAATTACTTGTGCTACAGGCCTTCCTGATGCACAGGCATAACAGTTACTTTTGTTCAAACTTTTAGCAGTATACTTCACCCATTCAACCCAGGTGTTCGTGTCTCCATACCCTGTTTCTACCTCAAATGTTTGGCGTAGATCTTCAATCTCAACTACTGTCACTACCTTTGGATCATTCAGAGGAGCTTGGAAAGTTTTAACTTTGGGCATGACAGTTGCCTCTAAGGTTTGGTCGTTAGAATCTGACTTTTCTACTATTAATCTAAAACAGCATGCAACGGGATCAGTTCCAGAAACACTTATTCCTATGCCAAACGAAGTCTGATTTATTGAGAATTTGGTTGGCCGGCCACCAGAGGGATATTCATTTCAAGATGTTTGGACGATGGATACCCATACTGGATTGCAAGTTCCCTCTTTACAATCTGATCGAGTAGGACCTTTACGAATTGAAACCATACTTTTTATTCTAGAGTGAGGAGACGCTGTCGTCCATCCTTGGGATTTTGTGGTCCACAAGACTTCGGACCAGTAATGACAGGGCGTCCCTACACACATATATTTGTCTTGGGAACTCCACTGTCTCTGAGTGTTCAAATCTCCACATTTTAACAAGCTGCAGGCATCGAATTTTACAACTTGAGTCTGACTACTTTCTCTAATTTTTATTACAAACGTAGTGGAGATGTTGCCAACCAGAGATATCAGTATACCTATACAAATTAATCGGGCTGTCATGGTTACAATCTTTTAAGGAACTGAAAGTTTCTAATCCTCTGTCAATTCTTTTGACGTGGAAATTCCAAAGAACTTGTGTTTATAGATATAACATATAGTTACTAACCCACTAAGAATAAGAAAGATTACAAGGATTATTTCAGCTACAACTAATTCTCTAGTTTGCATTATATTGTATCCTCCACCCTGGGAACAAAGGGATTCCCCCTGGAGGGATCTCTCTGGGTGTGGATCCTATGTCTACAGTAATATTTCCTATTATTTGAGGTCTTCCACCTCGGGACTTCTTTTGCACAATTATCACCTTTTTTGACCTTGGATTTGGACAGGTAAGGATCTAGTTTCTAGCACTAGTGGACTTGGCCCTCCCATTCACTACAGGTCTGCCCACAGTCCTTCTCCACAATACATGTACCCTTTGTTTCTCTTTCCCAAGGATCAGAGGTTGTGTATGGGAGTTCCTCGTCTGTTCCGCTTTCGTCTGAATCGTCCAGATTTAGTAGTCCTCCCTTATTTGATCCAAATCTTGACTTACACTGCTTACATTCTAACTCATGGAAATTATTCAGCTGTGGGGGTAATTGGATTACCTGGTGGGCCCAACGCTTAATGCCTCGATTTTGAACTGCTAATTCGTTTTGTAACTCATATCCTTCTACTTCTCGGACACCGATTTTCCTAAGAAAAAACCACTCATGCTACTGTCCTTGAGTTCCTACCCGTCGGTATCTTATGACCCAAAACTGAACTGGCTCCCCAGTTCCTAATTTAGGTAACGCTAAGTCCCCTTTCTCTATCCTTAATTCCCAGAATGGGCACAAGATTTCTTCCCAGATCACAGATGATCCTGGGCCTGTAGTCCAGCTGTCCACTAATGGACCTACTATTGTTGCATATCTTTCCTCTGGATCCCAATCCGGGTTGTTATCTGGTCCCGCATCCCACTCTGGTACAGAATCCCCTATGGTATTGTCCATCTAATGGGTAACTTTCTTAAGAACTATTTTCGTGGGTGTTTGTGTTTTAATTACTGTTCAAGTGTTAGCGTTTGGAGGTTCTTCCACAGGCCCTTTCACTCGCGTATAGTGAGTCCACCCTTTTTCGGCTGTCCGGACTGCGGTTTCTGTATTCAGGAGCGTTTGGAAAGGCCCCTCCCACTCCGGTTGGAGTTTGGCTTCTTTTCACGATTTGATCAACACCCACTGTCCTGGTTGTATATTGTGGACTGCGAATTCCAGGGGTGGCGTTTGCGCTAGGAGTCCTTTCCTCCTAAGAAAAGATAAAGAAGACGACAGCCCAAGTATATACTGTTTTAAAAACCGATCTTTGGTCTCATATTGGGGCAATTCTCCAAGTTGACCCATGTATGGAAGACCAAACAGCATCTCATATGGGGATACTCCTATATCCTTCCATGGGGCGGTCCTTATCCTTAACAAAGCGAGGGGCAAACATTTAGTCCAAGGTAATTTAGTTTCCAAAATCAATTTGCGCAAGGTGGCTTTTAACGTTTGATTCATTCTTTCCACTTTTCCAGAGGATGGAGGATGCCATGGTGTATGATAATCCCAACTAATTCCCACTCCCTCTATGATTCCTTTCAATACCTTGGAAGTAAAATGACTCCCCTGGTCTGAATCAATATGTTCCACTATTCCATACCTGGGCAAAATGTGTTCCAGGATAATTTTACTTACTCCAGTTGCAGTGGCAGTTGACATTGGATATGCTTCTACCCAGTTGGTTAAATGATCTACTAAGACCAGTATGTATTTCAACCTGCCTACTGGAGGGAGTTCTGTAAAATCAACCTGGATACTTTGGAAAGGACGCAATCCTGGCTTGCGCTCACCTGGTGGTTGCTTTCTTAGCACCTTTTTGTTGATTTTTCTGCAGATCATACACCGATCGCAGATCTGCTTTGCTACTGTGTGTATCCCCATACACCCATATTCTCTAAGTACCAAATCACACATAGCTTGGACTCCCCAATGGCCCCCTTCATGTAAAATAGCCATAATTTCTCTCATTATTTGTTTGTTGACCATTTCTCTGCCATCTGGGAGTATCCATTTCCCCTCTTCTACTTCAGTTGCTCCTAATTCTTTTAGTCCTAACATCTCCCTTTCCGTCCATACTGGCCTTTCTTTTGTTTTTGGCAACCTAAGGGTTAGCATGTTCATTTTTACTACTTCTTCTCCCACAGCAGCTTCTTTAGCTGCTTCATCTGCTAATGCATTCCCTCTTGCTTCAAAGGATGCACCTCTTTGGTGACCAATTATGTGGACCACCGCTATTTCTCTAGACAAAAGTAAATTTTCTAACACTTCTTGTACTAGTGTGTACTAGTTCTTTTCCTTTGCTATTTATTAATCCCCTCTCGTGCCATATTTTTCCAAATGTATGTACTACTCCATAAGCATATTTAGAATCTGTATAGATGGTCCCATCTTTTTCTTTTAAAGCCTTGAGGGCTTGATTTAAAGCATACAGTTCACAGGTTTGGGCTGACCAGTTATTGGGCAACCTTCCTGATTCTGTTAGTTCTTTAGTGTTACCATCTATTACGGCATACCCATTGTGTCTTTTTCTTTCCAATACACGGGAGGACCCATCTATAAATAGGCAAGTTCCCTCATGCAGTGGAAGGTCTTTCAAGTCTTGTTTCACTTTGGTCTGATATTCAATGATATCCAGACAATTGTGTTCTAAATTTTCACACTCATGTTCCCCTTTTGTCAGAAACGTGGCTGGATTCAGACAATTTTCAGTGGTGAGGATTAAATCCTCTTTTTCCATTAAGACCGCTTCATATCTCAAGATTCTAGAATCTGTTAGCCATCTCCCTGCCCTTTGTGTCAAAATGGTGCGAACTTGATGAGGCGTACTGACCACTAGTGCCCCTCCAAAAGTTAGCTTCCTGCTTTCTTCTACCAACAGAGCTGTTCCTGATATTGCCTGAATACATTCTGGCCATCCTTGGGAGACCGGATCCAGAATTTTTGATAGGTATGCTACTGGCTTTCGCTGTCCTCCCCATTTCTGGGTGAGCACTCCCAAAGCTGTTCCCTCTTGTATGCTGACAAACAAATGAAATGGTTTGTCTAAAGAAGGAAGAGCCAATACTGGAGCAGTTATCAGATCGTGCTTTAGGATTTTTTTCAATTCTTTTTCTCTATCTGTCCACACTAATTCATTTGGCTTTTCTTCCAATAATTTCAGATACAGTCTTAGTTTTAGCTGCATAGGAATCTATCTACAACCTACAGTATCCTGTTAACCCTAGGAACTTTCTCAATTCCCTTTTCGTCTTGGGTAGGGGTGTTTCGACTATCCCTTTTACTCTTTTAGGGCTAATTCTTCTTTTCCCCTCACTTATGAGATGCCTTAAATATTTTACTTCCTTTTCTACAAATTGAAGTTTGGACTCTGACACTCTCAGTCCTTTCTGTCCTAGAAAATTTAACAGCGCTTTTGTGGCCTCCGCCACTGGGCTTTTCTTTTTCTCTGAAATTAGAAGGTCATCCACATACTGGAGGAGGAGCGTTCCTGATGGCATTTTAAATTGCTCTAAGAGTTGTTCCAATACTTGTCCAAACAAGTTTGGACTCTCAGTGAATCTTTGTACGAGGACTCGCCATCGGAATTGTTGTTTTCTTCCAGTATTTGGATCCTCCCACTCAAAGGCAAACATATCCCTACTCTCCTCAGCCAAAGGACAGGTCCAAAATGCATCTTTAAGATCAATTACACTAAACCACCCATGTTCATGTGGAATTTTGCTTAAAAGAGTGTATGGGTTAGGCACTACAGGATGTCTGGTCTGAACTATTTGGTTCAACTTCCTTAGGTCCTGCACCAATCTGTAACTACCATCTGGTTTCTTTACTGGTAATAGGGGTGTTATAAGGTGACATGCAAGGTTCTAACAACCCATCTTGCACCAGAGTTTTTATGACTGGCTTCAAGCCCTTCCTTCCTTCCAATGGTAAAGGATACTGTTTCTGACATACTACTTCACCTTCCCTTTTTAACTTTATTTTTAATGGAGGTATATCTAAAATTCCTCTATTCCCCTCTTTAACCCATACTTCGGGGTTTATCTCTTTGATATCTTCCTCTGAAAGAACTGCCACCTTTACTACCATTTCTTTGTTTTCCACCCTTACTTCTAGCCCTAGTTCATAGAATCATAGAATCATAGAAAAGTAGAGTTGGAAGGGGCCTACAAGGCCATCGAGTCCAACCCCCTGCTCAATGCAGGAATCTAGGTCAAAGCATCTCTGACAGATGGCTGTCCAGCTGCACCTTGAATGCCTCCAGAGTGGGAGAGCCCACGACCTCCCTAGGTAGTTGATTCCATTGTCTTATTGCTCTGACAGTCAGGAAATTTTTCCTGATGTTTAGGTGGAATCTAGGTTCCTGTAACTTGAGCCCATTATTCCGTGTCCTGCAAACTGGGATGAACGAGAAGAGATCTTTGCCCTCCTCTGTGTGACATCCCTTCAAATACTGGAAGAGTGCGATCATATCTCCCCTCAGTCTCCTCTTCTGAAGGCTAAACATGCCCAGTTCTTTCAGTCTCTCCTCATAGGGCCTTGTTTCCAGTCCCTTTATCATCCTTGTTGCCCTCCTCTGAACCCTCTCCAGTTTGTCTATGTCCTTCTTAAAGTGAGGTGCCCAGAACTGGACGCAGTACTCAAGATGAGGCCTAACCAGTGCCGAGTAAAGGGGAATTATCACTTCCCGCGATTTGGAAGCTATACTTCTATTAATACAGCCCAAAATTGCATTTGCCTTCTTTGCAGCCACATCGCATTGCTGGCTCATATTCAGTTTGTGATCTACCACAATTCCAAGATCCTTCTCACTTGTAGTATTGTTGAGCCAAGTGTCCCCCATTCTGTAACTCTGCATTTGGTTTCCTCTCCCTAGGTGCAGCACTTGGCATTTATCCCTATTAAATTTCATTCTGTCATCATGTCTCTTCCTAACAAATTCGTGCCTAATTCTGGTAAGTAAAGAGGCTGACACATTGTTTCTTCTTTCTTATGTTTAATTTGCATTGGTTCAAACATTGGGGTCCGAATTTGGCCTCCTACCCCTGACGCTAGTACAAAATTATTGGACAATTGGGTTCCTACAGGTCTGTAATTAAGGGAGGTTCTTTCTGCTCCACTATCTACAAGAAATACTGTATCCTCTTCTCCTGGCCCCTCCTTTAAATTTATCAAGGGTTCCCGGTGGGTCCTTTTAAAAGGATACCCCTGACTCCCCTAATCCTCTTCTATATTCATTAGTGGGATAATCCTTTCTTCCTTTGGATCTCGGGACATGCTCTTTTAAAATGTCCTACTTTTCCACACTGGAAACATCCAGCTCTCTGTCCTCCCCTTTCTTGACCTCTTCCTGTCCCCAACTGCCCATCCTGATTTTGTCTGCTTGAGCCTGGTTTTCCCTGTTTCCACTTTCCCCTCCCCATTTTTCCTTGTTGTCCCTTCTGACCATTAGCTTCCATCTTTTTCTTCATAACTTGGTCCACTGTATTCACCATCAATTTTATATTCTTCCTCTCTTTTTCATTCTCCCTTTTTACATACACTTTTGGTGCCTCTCTTAATAAATCCTCGATATTTTTATCACTCCAGCTGTCTATTTTCTCAAGTTTCTTTTTAATATCTGGCCATGATTTTGTCACAAAATTGACTTTTAAGAGGGACTGACTCACTGGATCTTCAAGGCTCATACCAGAATATTTCCTCATTTGATCTTTTAGTCTTTGAAGGAAGTCAGATGGTGACTCCTCCTTGTTCTGCTGTACCTCAAAGGCTTTGGTCAGATTCTGGGACCTAGGGACTGCGTGTTTAATTCCTTTGATCATTAAGGTCCTAAGGTCTTTCATTTTAATCCTGTGTGAATTCCTCTGGTGATCCCACCCAGGGTCAAGATTGGGATACTTTTGATCAGCTGGTTCCACCCCTTGTCCAGGAGGGTGTTCCTTGTCCCATTCAGACAGGGCTGCCCTTCTGATCATGGCTCGTTCTTCCCCAGAGAACAAGATGGCCAAGATGGACATCAACTCTTCCCATATATACGTATTAGGTCCCAAAAATTGATCTATTTGTTCTCCCAGCCCCACTGGGTCTTCCATCAGAGGCTTCATTTCCTTCTTAAAAATTCTTATGTCTGAACTATTAAGTGGGGCATTTACATACCCCATTTGCCCTGGACCTGTCGGGACTTCCCTTAGAGGGTACATGTTTGTCCCTCCGCGAGTCACATCTGGGGATGGATCCTCTGATCTTCCCCATTTGTCTCTATCTGACCCTAGTGTGGCACTCTTGGTTCTTCTCCGAGTTCCCTCAGGAAAGGGAAGGTTTTGTGTGTCTTGTTTTAATTGGGCTACCTCTCTGGTCACATGAGCTTCCCTAGCCTGGGGTGCTGTTTCAGCTGGGACTTCTGGGTCGGCTCCGCCAGCCCCTTCCCCTCCACCCAGGGGTGCATATGGCGGCGGTAGCCGAGACAGAGGGTCCCAACATTCAGGGTCTTTCTCAGAAACGTTTTCTTTCTCTTTCTTTGTCTTTTCCCCTAGGTAGCATATATTTTCTATCCCATTCTCCACCCAACATTTGGCATAATCAGATTCTTCTTGAGAATATGGTCTTTTATTATTTACATGGATGTTTAATGTCTGACACAGCCACATTTCCCCTGCCCCAAACTTAGGCCAGAAGACTGCAGGTGGTCTAATACTCTCCTTAGTCCAGACAAAACAACAGAAATTTATCATTTTCTTTTTATCCTTGTTTTGAGTACATGGAATTTCCTTCCATAGTTTTAACATCCGCCCTAAGGGACTATCTGGCGGAATATCAATCCTTTCCCTAGGCACCTTTTCTTCCTGGATCTTTCCTGACCCAACCTTGGAACTATAGTTCCCCATCGAGACCCTTTCACGCTCTTTGTTAACCAACCACTTCGTCCTTCTCTGGCCGCCCCCCTCTCGGAGGTACAGGAACCGCAGATTGGGACTCCACACTCACTTCGTGTCTGGGACACGTCTCACACACTCCACATTCAGTCTCGATATCCAAGAGCAGTACTTTAAGGGAAAATTTTCCTGCCCTTATCCCAACCACCAAGGTAAAATAAATAGCCCAATTTTTCTTACCTTGGTCTGTGCACAGAGTTGCCTGGTTGACTGATCTCGTGCCTACCCAACCGGTTTCTCCTAAGTGCCTTTCACCAGTCCAGCATCTCAGGTTTCCTTGGCCAGTCCGTCACTGACCACCCTTGGCACCAAGGAGACTACTGAACTCAGTAGGACGCGTCTTCCCTTTGGTTGGCAATGGCAGCCAGCGACTGTGATGGCAGGATCCCGGACGAGCCCCCAATTTGTTAGAAGTGACTTTGTTCAAGTCCTGTAAAAAGAAAGAGTTCTCTGGACAAGAAAATTGGTGAAAGCAAAGCACTTTTTATTGAATACAGTCTTGCAAGAGTGGGTGCGCTATGCAGGTAGGCACACCTTAACATTCAAGCAGCGTGTTTTTATTCCCTGTGCCCGGCTGCAGGGTTCCTCCCTCATTCCCCCATTGGCTGGGTACTTTGAGGTTCACAGCCTATCCCGACTGCCTAAACCGAATACATTATTCCCCGCCCCTGTTTACAGTCCCTCCTCTTGTTGTGTTGTATCCCCTTACTCTAATTTCCTATTGGCTCTTCCACACATTCCTTAACTTCATTTTAACTTTGACCTCTTACTTTCCCATCAGCAGACACCTCTTCTTTTGACACATTTTTATGCCTGGTCTGTGTTTCCAGAAAGGGAGGATTCTTCATTTATCTGTTACCTACTTATTCAATGTCATCCCTATCTAAGCATAATTTATCATCTACTAATCCCATGCCATCCTTATGACCCGGGCATTGAGTTCCTTACATATTTTAGGCCTCATTTATCACTAGACTGGGGCCCCCATTCAGGGTGAGTTCTCTGGCTTCTTTTAATTTCTGTCCTTTGTATTTTAATATAATTTGGGAAAGAAACATTCTCTAATTCTTACACTGCTTAGCCAGGGGACTATCTACTATGGCTCAATAAAATTTGCCAAGCGCTTCGCTTTCTGGATTCAGTCTGATTATTCAGCTACTTCTCCTAACATGTGCAACTCTACATTTTTCTATCTCTGGGGAGCACTGTCTGCTTTGGCAAGAAGTATGCCATTCCTCATGCAGGCCCCTCTATTTCAGAAGAATGCCAGAAATGTTCTTATTTCCTGAGGAATGCTGTGAGTGGATGGGAAGCAATAGGTGTATATAATCTCTTCTTTGATATATGTACAAAAATATCTCAGAGGTGCCTGAGGTTAATTTTGCAAATCCAAAGTTATACCTACCTAGCCAGTTGCACCAAGTTCTTACCAAATTTTCTACCCCTTCCACTGGTATAGTGTGTTCTAGGGAAGGATGAATCTTGAATGCAATGTTTGCTTTTCTTGCATGACTTGAGAGCCCTCTGTCTCTCCCGCTCTGAATTGGGAAGATATTTAAGTTCTGGTGGATAAGCCTAGGAGAGGGTTTCTCTGTATGGTTAGAACTATCTTGCCTTTTTCTCCCACCCCAACCTGCCTTGGGAAAATTGTGCATGCCTGAATATCCTCAGCTGGGTGCAGGTTGCACATGCTGAAAAACTACTGGCAGCGAAGGGAAGCCCACAAGCTCTCGTCTGGAACCCACAGGGGACAGCAGAATGGAGTTGGCTGGGTGGGAAGTTCAGGTGCTGTCAGGAAGGTTGTCTCTGAGGAGGCTTTCACCATTTATTTATTTATTTATTATATTTATACCCCGCCTTTTTCCCCACAAGGAACCCAAGGCGGCTTACATAATCCTCCTCCTCCTCTCCATTTTATCCTCACAACAACCCTGTGAGGTAGGTTAGGCTGAGAGTCAGTGACTGGCCAAAGTCACCCAGTAAGTTTCATGGCTGAGTTTCATGGCTGAGAACCCAGATATTCTGAGTCCCAGTCCAACGCTCTCACACTACGCCATGTGAGTTTCCAGACTGGTGGCTCTTTGTGTTACCCAATGAGCTCCTCTAGTGTAAGCTACTTGCAGAACTGCAACTGATTCCACACTTCAGGAGGTTTAGCATTTTGTGTGTGTGTGTGTGTGTCCATCATTCTGTGTTCTGGCTACACTAGTGGGTATGACAGACTTGAGGGCAGTAGTACATAGCTGTGTAGGCAAGAAAGGGACAATTTTAAGCATGCTATTTTTAAAATCAATTTTTGATCAATTTTTTTAAAATCAGTCCTTTAATTTGTGATAAAGCACCTTTTCCAGCACCATTTTGTAACCTTCCTAAGGTTAAAGGTGTTTTAGCACAAATTAAAATTGGCACTGCCCGGAAAGGCAGCTTTGAATGAAAAAAATGAATTAATTAAACATGCACTACAATTCTTTTAAATTTGCGATTGTGCAGATACTTAAATAATTAACAAATACAAATAACGTTTGAAAATATACAAGTGAAAAGGTGTTTTAATGCAAATTAAAAGACTGATGAAATGGTATCCCTGGGAAGGTAATACTGAAGGTGTGCACGAATAAATGCACAGCAATAGGCTCACCAGCTCATTGCATCACTGTACATGTGTACTGTACATAAAAAAACATGTCTCTTTAAAAAAGACATAGCTGTGAATATTCCACTAGCCTTCCTAAGGTCCTCTTGCCCACCTTCTTAGAGTCTTTCTACACGAGAGCCAGTGTGGCGTAGTGGTGAGAGTGTTGGACTGGGACTCGGGAGATCCGGGTTCTAGTCCCCGCTCGGCCATGAAGCTCACTGGGTGACTATGGGCCAGTCACTGACTCTCAGCCTAACCTACCTCACAGGGTTGCTGTGAGGATAAAATGGCGAGGAGGATTATGTAAGCCGCCTTGGGTTCCTTGCAGGACAAAAGGCAGGGTATAAATATAATAAATTAATAAATATAATAAATAAAATAAATGAGGCATTTACTGTGCACTCGTGATTGTAGTGTACAAGTGCTTTACACAACTTCATCATCCTCCAGGGGCTCTCCCGTTCTTTGCGACCGTATACTACAGCACCACCTAGTGCTTGTGTAATGGAACATACAGAAAGACAGAGAAAGAAGGACCCCAGGAAAAACATGTGTAAAGGAGACAATCTTAATCCCACAAAGAATCTGGAAGCAGAAGCCTCGGTAACGTGGTGGGTTAAAAGCCTCGTGTAGAAAAGCCCTTCCACTCCCACTCTGCAGCTGCTTCAGTAGCAGAGAGAGGCATCCTCCTCCCACCCCTGATGCCTCCAAGGGGGAGAAGAATTCAGCTCAGACAAACTGCCCCCCCTTGCCATGCCTTTTCATGCCCAAGTCCCTCCAGGTAACACTTCAGGGAGAGAGGGGATCTTTTCCTCCTGCTGCAGAAGTGATTGGCAGATCAAGGGATTTCAGAAAAAGCTTTGCCTGAGCCCCATCCCCCACTGCAATGACTGATTCATTGTGGAGGTAACCATTTTACTGCACACTTTATTATGTTTGGTGTCATTTTAATCATTCTTATATGGTTGCATAGTAACAAAGCACACACTTTGAAGAAGTGAACTCATAATTGTTAACAAGATGA
Organism: Shinisaurus crocodilurus; assembly: GCA_021292165.1. Lineage (NCBI taxonomy): Eukaryota > Metazoa > Chordata > Lepidosauria > Squamata > Shinisauridae > Shinisaurus > Shinisaurus crocodilurus. The sequence continues at coordinate 118,264,593 of CM037876.1, read as the reverse complement.
AACGGAAAGGAAAGTGTGAACCATAAACAAAGGTTAGGGCTCACACAGCAATTCACCTGTTGTAATAGGTGCAAGAGGAACAATGAGTTGCCTTCACCCTCTGCACAGTACCAAAAGTGTCCTATTTTGACACTTTGAATCAAGTGGGATAGAAGAAAGGGTGGCCGGGTGACCGGCCAGATGGGCGATTAATAAATATAATAAATAAATAAATAAAGGAAATTAGTAAAGAGAATCAGGGAAACATTGTGGTAACTACTGTGTGTCTGACCTCCCCACTTGTCTTCCTGGTGGCCTTCCACAGAGACAGCACTGGCATAGAGCCCTCTGCCTTGTGGAAATTGGAAAGGAGGAGGAAAACATACAGGGTGTGTTCAGTTAAGCCTGCCGTGGGCACTTTGGCTCACATATTGAGGGGCGGAGGGTGTGTGCGCCCACCAACTTCATCCCACCTTGCTGCTGACACAGCTGCTGGCCCTCCCACCCCACAACCAGCCAGGCATTCGACAATCGTGTAAGTGTGGATTTGTATGGATTGAGTGGGACAGGAGAAAACACAAATGGATGGATGGTCTAATTCAGTGTTCTCCAACCTTGGTTCCCCAGATGTTTTTGGCCTACAACTCCCAGCATGCCCCAGCTAGCTACACTGGCTGGGGCATGCTGGGAATTGTAGGCCAAAAACATCTGGGGACCCAAGGTTGGAGAACACTGGTCTAATTAGAGGCAGAGAGCCAGTCTTTCAGTGCCTTCTAGTTTAGAGATTCCATGATGAAAATGGCAGGTAGTAAGCACTGACCCTAAGAATTGATTTGGGCCCCAATTCTGCACTTCAGAAAATGGCCCAGTTTGGCTTGGACCTATTCAGAGGCCATCTGGTTTGACTTGAGTATGGAACCCAAGTCAAGATTCAGAAATCCAAGACTTTGTGTCTTCCATTGATTATCATGGGAAATGGGGGAAATATGGCTATACTTTTTTCTCTTTGTCAGAATTGGATGATATTTGCAGGCATAGTAGCCCTTTTGGAGGGGAATTACCCCTGCTACATTTTGGGGGGGGGGGAGGGTGCAGGTACTTTTGTGCTACATGCCTTTATATTTTGATTTTTCTTTTCAGGGAACTGCCAATAACTTTTATTTCTTGGCAGAATTAGATATAAATTGCAAAAATAGTTGCCCCTCCTGGGGGAATGAAGCCTGAAAAATTTCAGAAGGATATCTGCAGGGAGTTTTGTTCAAGAGGAACCTTTATGTTTTGAGCATATCCAAAAGAGGACACACATATCCCCATATGTTTATTTATTTAATACATTTTTATACCGCCCAATAGCCGAAGCTCTCTGGGTGGTTTACAACAGTTAAAACCATAAAATACAATATAACTATAAAATTTAAAACCACAGATTAAAACAAACAGCAAAGCTAGCAGTTCAAATTACAGCAACAGAGTTAAAAACTACAAGATAAAAATGATAAAAATGATTAAAATGCCTGGGAGAATAGAAAGGTCTTCACATGGCGTTGGAAAGAGTACAATGTAGGCACCAGGTGAGCCTCTTTGGGGAGCTCATTCCACAACCCAGGTGCCACAGCAGAAAAGGCCCTCCTTGTGGACCATTGTTCTGAAAATGACCTACAGCCTAGACATGGCCCTAAGTAAGAAACCTGCAAAGTTTTAGAATGATAAGTGCAGCAGTTTATGCGGAAGATGAGTCCTCCAATTTTTTTAGTGGGGGAATAAAGTGATTCGCTTGCCCACCCCCACCCCCTGTGTTTTTAGGGAATAAATTTGCATTTAAATGGTGCACTTGATAGAGGTATCCCCACAAAAAGTTTCAGAAGGGCAGATGCAGTAGTTAGGGAATTACGATGCTTGAAAACCAATTAAGAGTTTTTAGGGTGGTGGCATTGGAAGAATGGGGTATTATTAAAGAAAGATTTTTCACTGCAGGAAAAAGTTTCAGAGAAGGATTGTATCAGAGGAGGGGCAAAAGGGATTTGAAATCATGAACAAACAAAACTTGAAGCTATCCACCCGATACAGAACCTCTTAGTTCTTCCCACTTCCAAGTTGTTACAGTTTGAACAGACAACTGAGAGAAATGGAAGAGAAAGAGAATATATTCTAACTCAATTCCTCCCACAAAGCACAGTGATTGCAGCCACTAATAAAACATGTCCAAGGGGTCAGAAGATGGACCTGTCAGTCACCTCTTCTGCCCACTCATCAGCATTTAGAGCAGTGTTCTCCAACCTTGGGTCCCCAGATGTTTTTGGCCTACAACTCCCTGCATGCCCCATCTGGGGACCCAAGGTTGGAGAACACTGCACTAGAGATAACATAGTTAATGCAACTCTCGGTGGCAAAAAAAAAAACCAACTGAGGCATACTTTGTAAGCTACAAGCCTAATAGAGATGAACGAGGCTCAAACAGAGAAATCAATCCAAATCCAAATCACTGAAGAGTATTCTTGGGGGAAAGGTCTTGGTCACACACACACACACACACACACACACACACACTAATCTCCACGTGTTCTCATCTCACTTCCCACCCAGAAGCTGACAATGTACCCTTAAGACCAGTAAGCTTACCAAAAATAGGTTGCTTAGTTTGCAATATCCTGCAAACATTTAATTCTGTAGGATGCGGCTGTATATGAATTCTTTTTCCTTTCATCCCTAAGAATGGCATGGGGAGTGGTGTTACGTAAGAAAAAACCCCTAAGAATAGTTCCCAAGAGGCTTGTGACAAAACATGAAAAGAATGAACTGGTGCTTTGCCAAACCAGCGTTCCTTAATACTGCTAAGGGAAAAGCACATTTTTTAAAATGAGCAAACTGCTTGCTCTGTGGCCACCCAGTCTATGCCACGCTCATATGACAGGAGGGAACACACTGCTCCTTGAATCCTGTCACAGCTTGTGGCTAACAGTTGCAGTGACCTCACCACTGCAACTCTGTGCCCTTCTCACACACTCAGGCATGGGGTTCTTGCTGATGGGTCTAGAACTGTAGTTGTCTTCCCAACACTATTTCTAAGAGACTGATGCTACCATGGCAACGCCCTCTGATGTTTAGCAAGAAGTTTCAGTTGTCTCCCAAATTATCTACCCAAGGGGTAATACCAGGCTTCACATGCTGGGCATGGACACATAGACTGCATTCAAACGTAACACTAAGCCATAGTTCTTTTAATCATGGTTTGTTCAACATGCCAGGATCCAGGTCACAGATGAGCAAAGAAACCACAGTTTCACCTAATGTTTGTTTGCTGTTCTCCTGCCTCCTCTGTGAATACCCAGCTGGTACCCTGAATGCCTTTGCAGCGATCGAGGGCTGGCATGGCAAAAGGTCCCGGCAAATAACGTTTTCCCTTCTACTTGCAGAAGAAGCAATAGCATTGCAGTAGAGGGCAGCTCTGCTAACTGGATTATATAGGATTAAGTTACAAATCCTTATCCATGGGATTACATCTGGGGACCCAAGGTTGGAGAACACTGATTTAGAGAAACAAAAACAAAAGATGCTATTGGGGGAGTACAGAATATCTGCACCTTCCTTTGGCTCCAGCTTCAGTTCTGGTAACTTCAGAGGGAAGCCCACTTCACCTCAGGAAGCACCAGAATGGTCCAAAGAGGCCTGATTTCACTCGAGGTTCAGCTAAATCTGATGCACATGCCTAATCAAAATGGATGAATGTGAAATAAGAGCCTACACAAATGATGGAGTCTCTTTCCCGGAAGGTGAGTAGAAGGAAGGTAGAGCCAGGCTGGTAAGGAAGAAGGACTGGCGTGGACCTACTGCATGATCTCCATGGTGGTTTCCCTTTCACATTCTACTCGCTGCCAGACACTAAGCAAGTAGAAACCTACTGACACACACACGAGTTAAACCTGAGGTTCTGTTGCCTAGCAACCTTCTGTGGTTCATTTCATCCACCAGAGACTCAGTATACTGGGACTTCAGAACAAAATTACAGGAAATGTATAATTAACTATCAGCAAAGAGCAACTGAAGATGGGGTACAATTTCCAGACTAATTAAATCCTAACGGCTGCCCATGTGTGAGACAGTCTATTCTTGCAATCATCTAAGAAGCTTGTCCTATAACTGCTCCTTGGTTACAGCAGCTGCCAATGAGGTGGTTCTCTGACAGAAACTGCCTGTCACTGTGGAGCAATTGAAGATAGAGAGGAAAGCCCATCCTCCTTACCAAAAATGGTCAGGAGGTGGCGGTGGAGGCAGCTCATCAGCACCATGCAAGGGCATGGCTGTGGACTCCTGGCTGCTGACATCAGCGGAGGCTGCCCCAGAGGCACAGTCAGCAAACATGCGCTTGCATAGTGCTGACTGAGATGCTGCCTGCCTCCCCTATCACTACCTGGTAGAGACCAGCAAGAGAGGCCTTTCCCCTCCCCCCTTGATTGTCCCACAGTGGCGGTCAGTGGCTCCTGCTGTGGACAGCTTCACCAGTTGGCAGACCCCAGTATGCATCCATACTACCCTGGACACACCCAATCTTTTTTTAAAAAAAATTATTTAATTTTCAAAACAAAATATAACAAAATACAACAATAACACAAAGATTTAACTAAAACTACATACAATAAATCATAAAGTGCACCCCCCCACACACACACCCTCCTAGGGACCAATTTATATGCTTCCATCCCCTTGATCAAATAAATTCAAAATTCCAAAAATATAACATATCCTGACAAGGCATACTCCCCTTCCCCTTTATTAATACATAGTCTAATAATTGATTCCATATATCCATAAAATTATTCTTCTTTAACTGTCCTTTTTTGCATTTGATACTACAAGTATCAAATACCTAAATACTACAAGTTAGTTTATCGTTTAGGACTATATCCCAAACTTCCTTATACCAGTCAGTTATTAGGAAAACATGTTGTACTTTCCATTTTCTCGCTATCATTAGCCTAGCTGCAGTTAAGAAGTTTACAATTAGTTTCTTCGTATTTTGCTCACAAATAACTTTCTCCGTTATTGATAACAATGCTAGTTTTGGACAGACCTCTAAGTTAATACCAATAATTTCCGATATTTCTGTAAAAACCTCTCGCCAAAAAACCAGTACATTTTTATAACTCCACCACATATGAGCATATGTCCCTTTTTCCTGACATCATCTCCAACAAAATGCAGAGCAATTACCCGTATTTTTCCGTCTATAAGACGCCCCCATGTATAAGGCACCCCCCACTGGGCAGTTTTGCAACCGCACGGTTCTCTCCTCGGCTTACTTCCGTGTATAAGACGACCCTCAATTTTTAGTCTAGCGATTTTAGGAAAAAGTATAGTCTTATACATGGAAAAATACTGTATTATCTATTCTATTTAATCTTACTGGAGTTAAGTACCGTACCATCTCCATATTATTTTATAGAAATTCTCCTTTATCCTAGTTGACATAACTTTCACAATCCGTCTATCCCATATGTTATTCCAACCCACCTTCGAGGTCACTTCTTCAAATTCATTATCCCATACTGTCTTTAGATGGTCATCTTGTTCTTCTGCTTTTTGAATCAATCTATATAAATCCCTTGTTATACCTCTTGTTGACGCTGACACACCCGATCTTGTCTGGCCTTGGAAACTAAGCAAGGTCAGGCCTGGTTAGTACTTGGGTGGGAGAACAAATAGGAATATCTGGTGCTATAGGCTTTTCCTCCTAGGGGACAGGCTGTAACTCAATGGTAGAGCAATTGGATGCAGAATGAAATTGTGCTGGAAGTAACCTACCATTAGCATAAGGTTGGTATATGTTGGTTGCTATATGTTGGTAGCACATCACTAGCTAGGGAACATGGCAGTAGAACAAGCAGTACCTGCAGTCAGAGGTCCAATGCACCTTTCCCATGAATAGTTGAACTCAATGGCTGGGTTCGCACAATCAGGGAAGATTGTGGCTTCTTTTCCCCACCCCGTGCAGTGCATACTGGTTGCACACTGCCTCATTTCCATAATTATCCATGCCGGGTGTGGCTTGCCATGTCATCTGAATGAGAGCCAGTGTGGCGTAGTGGTTAGAGTGTTGGACTGGGACTCGGGAGATCTGGGTTCTAGTCCCCGCTCGGCCATGAAACTCACTGGGTGACTGGGCCAGTCACTGACTCAGCCTAACCTACCTCACAGGGTTGTTGTGAGGATAAAATGGAGAGGAGGATTATATAAGCCGCCTTGGGTTCCTTGCAGGAAAAAAGGCGGGGTATAAATATAATAAATAAATAAATGCACCGAGGTGGGTAGTGGGGGTGTCTTCCAAACCACCCCACAACCCATGGCATGTTCTAGGATTCTGGGGTGGTCTGGACCGCTCACCTTTGCTGAGTTCAGACGACACAGCAACCTGTGCCTAGCATGAGTAATTATGGAAATGGAGCAGTACACAACCGGTGTGGGGCAGGGCTTCTTTTCCTTCCCTGACTGTGTGAACCGGGTCAATGTGTTTGATGTGCAATACTCCTAGCCACTGGGCTGTGGAGACCTGTGCCAGGGAAAGTTGCTGTGGCATTAATTTATACGTGTAGCCAGATCCAATATAAAGTACAACAGGCATGATCCAGCCAGAGTTAAACACGTCTCGTATCACACTTACCGATTTCAGTGGAGAGGAACGGGTATCTGCTTACTCCTCCCACTGAAATCAGTGGGACTTATATGTGCTCAGCTTTAGTTGAATTGTGCTGAACACATCATTCCCAAAATTTACAAACACAGCAAGAATAAAAGTGTTGCTGCATATTTCAGAATGCAGCTCCACTATTTACATTCTGCAGCTCCCTGATTTATTTATTTATTTATTTATGTATGGTGCCAGATTTTTATGGCTAGTACAGGTGAACAACTGGTACACCATTACTATAGAAATGGAATATAGATGATGATCACTGCTAATAGCAGCTTGACAGTGTTCTCCAACCTTGGGTCCCCAGATGTTTTTGGCCTACAACTCCCACTGGGGCATGCAGGGAGTTGTAGGCCAAAAACATCTGGGGACCCAAGGTTGGAGAAACTGCTGTAGTAGCACAGTTTAGTTATTCACATTCAGAACTGAAAGGGATTATACTGAAATTATTTGCAAGCCCTCCTGCAAATGCCAGTCATCTAGCTAAGTCTGCTAGGACCACTTCCTAGGTAGCGGAATGAATGTCCTATTAATTACCTGCCATCTGTAGCTTTCTGTAATCAGGAATTAACTATAAGTAAGTAGATGGGAGATGAATTCCTCTTACGTTAGAAGCGACACATATTTTGATGTAAGCAGCGGGGGCTGGTGAGGCAGTTCTCTGGTAGGGGTGCCCTGCCGCCACTGTGGGGTGAATAAGGGGAAAGGGGAAGCAGCTGCCAAAAGTGATAGCAGGGGTGGGCAGAGGTTCAGCCAGATCTGTGCAAGCATGTAGCTCCTGACTGGGTAGTAGCCCCCACCTTGGGCATGGGCGGCAGGAGCTGGGTGCTTCCATAGTACTGACTGAGCCACCTCCTGCCTCCGCTGTTGCCTCCTGAATGGTTGCTGGTGTTGGAGGATGTGGAAAGGAGTTGGTTTATTCATATGCGTGTGTCTATCAGGTTGGAGAGGCAGAGATAGGAGTGTTACCTCTCCTCCGTTACCTCTCCTCTCAGACAGACGACTGGTGGTATTGCCAATTACCTGATTAGGACTGCATACACATAGCATAGGCAGCTATACTTCCATGCAGTTGGATTGGGACCAACAAGTTTTCATCTATCGGTGTCCACTTACATATTCATTTACCTCACATCCGTTGTTTGGAAAAACGGGTGCTGAATTTTGCAATTGTTTAGATTTGCACACGAGTAACTAACTTTTTTTGGGCCGTGGACACATTCCAGCGGTCCCCAACCTTTCTGGCACCAGGGACCATGTTCCGTGGAATAAATTTTTCCATGGACCGGGGTGTGTGTGTTGCCCACTGCTCACCTCCTGTGTGGCCCCGGCGGAGAACCAGGAGGTGAGGCGAGCGGAGGGACGAGCGGTGGGGGTTGCTCACTGGGGCTCACGGGCGCCTCGGGAGCCGGGTGCGGTGCTCGTGGCATGTCCCGGCCTGGCTCTTGGGGTGCTCGTGGGCTCCAGCGGGTGCCCCCTGCCGCTCGTCCCTTTGCTCGCCTCCCGACGAGCATTTTCGTAAGGTCGGGCGGCGCAGTGGCCAGGCGCCGTGCGGCCCAGTTCTTAACAGGCCACGGACTGGTCCGCGGCCTGGGGGTTGGGGACCCCTGCATTAAGCAGTTTAAAACTGTCCTGAGCATGACCACAAAATGGCTGCCACGGGAGGTGTGGCAAAAGACAAGCAATCTGCCCCAAAGACAGAGGGGGGGTCTGAGTCCCAACACGCTAAACAACTCCTTTGAACCCACCGTTTTCAGCAGCAACAGAAACCTATTTCAAAGTAATTCCAGCAATAGGTAAGAAAAAGTGTTAGTTTTAAAAAAAGTGGGAGGGTAGGGCACCTCGGTAGGTGCACATTTAACTTGGGTAGACATGCCCTTTCTGTGGCATTAATTCTGTAGCTGCCATTTTCCAAGATGGCTGACGTTTTTCCTGATGAGGTCCAACCTGTGCTAGAAAGCATTTTGGCTGTGCTGTTAGTGCTGTGTGGATGTTCCTCTGGATGTTCCCTGGATGTTCTCTCTACAGGGAAGGATTTTTGTCCATTTGGAGCAGCTGTAAAACCTGAAGAGACTGAGTTTAGTCAGAGGTTCTGGAAGCCTCAGCCATTTTGGAACTACTAAGAAGTGAAATGGGCAACAAAGCTGGAAGTAGAAAAGAGAATGACAAGGGAATTTTGTTGAATCTGAAGCCTGTAGATGTTTTCAAAACAGACCGGTGCATGTTGTGTCAGCAAGCAAAGGCAAGTATCCAGTTAACAAGAATGGATGGTAGGCAAAAATGAGTAAGAGAGACAACTGAAATAAGGCCAGATGAGGGGCGTTAGCAACTAAAGCTTTTGAATGACAAGGTTAACATTTATTACCATGTGGATAACAAATGTTATTAAAATATACTCTAAAGCAGTGTTCTCCAACCTTGGGTCCCCAGATTTTTTTGGCCTACAACTCCCAGCATGCCCCAGCCAGCGTAGCCTGGGGACCCAATGTTGGAGAACACTGCTCTAAAGAATACATTGGATGCGGTATGTGAAAAACATTTGTGGGCCACATGTGGCAACACTGTAGAAAGTGAGAATTTGAAATCTGGAACTAGTGAGGAAACCTTCAACATGTCTTTCAGATCTATATCAAGCACATGTGCTTCACCTACAGTGAATCAACAATCTCATGATGTACCATGTAGTGTATGTAATAAAACTAGCAGCACTGAGGGTGGAAATAGGGTGAGACTAAGTTCAGAATTTGTGAAAAGCAGCCAGGAAATAAAATGTTAATTACGGCTAGTTTCTTCCAGGATGAAGTATGTGACTGTATTACAAATCTTGACACCCCACCCCACAGTTCGGCAATACCATTAATAGGACCAACCCAAATGCCACCGAAGGTTGTGTAAACTTTTGAGTTCTCCAGAATTCTCAATCAGGCTAGGTAGCAGAAAGGCAGGGGGTGGGGGAAGAAACAGAAATGTTCTTGTGGCTATCTGGTCTGCAGTATAGGCTCTCTTTCAAAATAGAGATTGCAGATTGAATGAATTAGTCACCAACAGATGTTGCAGATATCAGATTACATCTAGCATTCTGCGGCAAAGAAGCCATGGCTGACCCCCATTTCAGAAAACATAAAGGCCAGTTGTAACTGTCTCTTGCCCTGTCCGAAGCACACAAGTTGCTGAGTGGGCAGAAAGCATAAATAAAGAGAAACATGGCACTATTTATGTTAGCAAAGCCATGGATTAATTTTAGGTGGTGCACTAGGTTAAAAGGGTCAGTTGAAGCCAAATGGTTTTTTGTAGTGGTTGGAACTCTCAGAATGTAGAGTCCCTCTTCAGGTGGTAGAATTATTTTGAACTTTTCTGGTCCTTGCCCTGTTATTTGCCACTTATACCACATAGCCTGATGAAGAGTTCTGGAGAACTCTGTTATGGCATTTTGGTAAGTTCTGATAAAGATATTGCTTAACTGGGGATTCCCCCCCACCCCTGTAGATTTTTGATTCTTTACTCATGGATCAGCATGACTTATTACTAGTAATATACAAACTACAGTCAAGACAAGGGTGAACAGTGCCAGTGGTATTCCTCAGTGTAGGTGAGTTCTCTTTAGTTTTGGATACACATTTTTGCACTAACAAGAGTACACAGAGAGAAGTTCCTTCCTCTCACTCACCTTCAAGACATTCCGGCATTTGAATAATGTGACATTTCCTTATCTTTGTTTCTTATATGACACTTCATTTTAATTTTTAAAATTTTATTTTGCAGGTGCTTTAGAAACAACAGTTTAATTAGCTACAGCTTTCTTTTAATCCTATTTGCTTTCTGAGTTGTTTCATCTCCTGCTGCTATTCACAAGGCTCTTACGTAATCAGCCTTCATCTGTTTTCATACTACTAAATATGTTCTTTGAAGAACTATGAATGCAAACATAGTTAAACAGTGACAGAAATAAATAACACAAGTTGTGCCTAAAGAAGACCTGCAGGTGGTGTTGAGAGCACACAATGCAGGCCACATGCTGAAGCTAAGCAGGTATGAGCTGGGTCAGTGCTTGGATGGGTGACTGCCTGGGCTGCCCACATCTGTTCTCCTGCACTGAGCAGGGGGTTGGACTCGATGGCCTTATAGGCCCCTTCCAACTCTACTTCTATGATTCTAAGTAAGATCCACATTTTCATCCTTCTATTGAGGAAGCAATTTTCATGATCACTGAGATTCTCCAGACACCACCTTGAAGCTTGCCATGCCTCATTTCCCATATTCAGTTGCACTCTTTTTTCATTGTATTTGAGAGGGAAAAGTAGACATTTTGAAAGGGAAAAATGCAAATTTTTAATGACATGCACCCAAATGCACACTCCCCCCCCCAAGAGAACTGCATGAAAATGTGTATTTTTGCAAAAATGTGCTCGTCTTGGAATCATAGAATAGTAAAGTTGCAAGGGGCCTATAAGGCCATCGAGTCCAACCCCCTGCGCAACGCAGGAATCCCAAGTCAAAGCATCCCTGACAGATGGCCGTCCAGCTCCACCTTGAATGCCTCCAGTGTGGCTCCTCCTCCTCCTCCTCCTCCTCCTCCTCCTCCTCCTCCTCCTCCTCCTCCTCCTCCTCCTCCTGTGAATTCAAGTTCAGGAATTTGCAAACATTTTTGGAGAGCATGCTCTCTTGCTTGTGTTCATATTGGGGGTTGCAAACTGGTCATGTATTTGTCTAAGATACCCCCCCCCCCCAATCCTAATTTAAAAGCTAGAAAGGGTCCCTGGTAAAGAACTGTTGAAGGGAACACAATTTATAAGAACCTAAGAAGAGCTCTGCTGTGTCTGACCAAGGGTTCAACTAAATTACAATCCTATTTATATTCTAGCATTGGCCATCTAGATGCTTCTGAGAAGTCCACAAGCAGGCATGAAAGCAATTGCCCTCCCTCCTTGCACTGATATCCAGAGGGACACTGCCGTGGCACCCAGAGCTTTCACTTAGATACAATGGCAAATAGTATTTGATAGATCTATTCTCCACACATTTGTAACAAGCTCACACTTGTGATAAATAGCTCCTTTAGTCTTATGGGTCAAATTAAGAGATAATCCTTCAGGGTGGTTATCACCCTTTCTCCAATATATTCAGATAAGATTATTTTGTATTGGAAGAAGAAGAAAAAGAAGAAGAGGAGGAGGAGGTCTATTAAAGATCTTTATCTCTGTGTGTGGAGGAAGGGGGGCTGGCTGACCCACCACACCCCCACCGTTTCCTACCCCAAAGGAACCAAGACCCCCAGAGATCTCAAGATACCAGATTGCCAGCCTCAGCTGTCTGCAATCCTACTTGAATCTCTGTTCAGGGACTTGCCTTTGTCTATAACCTGGATTTAGTTACTGAACCAAGCAGAGTGACTACAAAACCCATGTGGGGTAAAACCAAGAAAGGTTTATTCTGGTAGCATTTTACAACAAAAGGTGGGAAATGAGAGAAGCACACAAAATTAGAGAGAGACACTTTGGTACGCAGTAAAGCTGCAAAATAACAAAACCTGATTCTTAATATCTCTCAGGCACACACTCTTGTTACCTGAGGGTCAGTTCTCTTCCAGGGTTAGATCCAGCACGCCTTGCTGCCCGATGGAGATTACCACATCCCAGATTCTTTTTGGAGCTCCTATCTGGTTTCCTTGTCTTAAAGAATCTCTCAAAAGCATTCAATCTTACCTCCTTAGATCTATATTTGGCTGTGCCCAAGTGTGTAGCTGGGGCTGCCCTTTATCTTGAAGCTGGCCTTAATTCTCTTAATTGTCTTGCTTGGATACATTCTATTCACTTCTGGCTTCCTTGCTGGCTTTTGGTTAAGCCTAATTCTTTTGTTTCCCAGATGATGTTAGATTCCTATGTGTCTGCTTGGAATAAAGCAGTGGGGCAAAAGGTTGCCTCAATTGGGCTGTCTCCTTCATATTTGCTATCCTTGTCCTGGGAGAAAGCTAAATTTCTAGTCAGACAGAGACTGACTGACTGGCTGCAAAGAAGGCAAATGCTATTTTGGGCTGCATTAATAGAAGTATAGCTTCCAAAGTGCGCGAAGTGATAATTCCCCTTTACTCAGCACTGGTTAGGCCTCATCTTGAGTACTGCGTCCAGTTCTGGGCACCACACTTTCAGAAGGATGTAGACAAACTGGAGAGGGTTCAGAGGAGGGCAACAAGGATGATAAAGGGACTGGAAACAAGGCCCTATGAGGAGAGACTGAAAGAACTGGGCATGTTTAGCCTTCAGAAGAGGAGACTGAGGGGAGATATGATCGCACTCTTCCAGTACTTGAAGGGTTGTCACACAGAAGAGGGCCAGGATCTCTTCTCGATCATCCCAGTTTGCAGGACACGGAATAATGGGCTCAAGTTACAGGAACCCAGATTCCACCTAAACATCAGGAAAAAATTCCTGACTGTTAGAGCAATAAGACAGTGGAACCAACTACCTAGGGCAGTGATGGCAAACCTTTTTGAGCCCGAGTGCCCAAACTGCAACACAAAACCAACTTTTTTATTTCAAAGTGCCAACACTGCAATTAAACCTGAATACCGAGGTTTTAGTTTTAGAAAAACAACTCATACAGTTGTCCGAACTAATTAACATCTTTTGTCTTAAAAGAAAAACACAATAACAGAGCTTTCAATGATACAAACAGTTTTTTGTTGAAAAAAAAATCAACTCAAAAAATTATTATAGTACTACATTGTATACATAGCCTGAAGGGAATTTATACAAACTTTTTAAATAATTAGGCACATGTATTTTTGGATAAGGGATTCTCAACTTGTAATATGATTATATGCCAGACTGAAATTGTATGGGGCAAGCTTTACCCCGGGTCCTTTCCCTGCTTCTACAGGTGTCGGATTAGTAAAAGTAAAAGTCAACCTGTACTAGGATGAGCAAGATAAACAAGAAAACTAAACGTGCTTAACACATTTTAAACACTTTATGTCTTGGACTGCAAACACTGCATTAGGTAAAAGTTTGCATTGGGCATGCTTTTGCACAATTAATGTGATTTTTGCTATTGCATGCATGCTGATAATTTGTCAAGCCTTGGCTCATACTCCGTTAGTTTGAGAGCAACACATGCAGCACTCAGGTCAACTGTTAGGGCTTTACATCCAGCATGCTGCTGGCATCATTCTCAAACTTTTAAATGTGATAACAATGTATAAATGAATCTGTAACAGAATTCTATAATAAATCATTCTGTTCCACAATGTAAAAGAAGATCATTAGTGTTTTTCTGAGGGCACTCTTTTCTCATCCTGTTACCATGGCTCGGTGCCCACAAGTGTCCCTGCTGCCATCTGTGGCACCCGCCGTAGGTCGCCATCACGACCTAGGGAGGTGGTGGACTCTCCCACTCTGGAGCCATTCAAGGTGCAGCTGGACAGCCATCTGTCAGGGATGCTTTGACCTGGATTCCTGCACTGAGCAGTGGGTTGGACTCGATGGCCTTGTAGGCCCCTTCCAACTCTACTTTTCTATGATTCTATGACATCGATTTTCAAGAGCTCCATGCAGCCCAGGGCCCATGTTCCCCTCTGTCGCTTGGTTTGTCGGGCCTTTATCCTAAAAATGGGATGCTTTATTTAGAGTGGTTATCTATCCCTAAATACAGGAGAGCATTCTCCTTAGCTCGATTTAATGTTCTACCCTCCAAACCTTTGGATGGTAGATACAGTAAAATCCCAGTGAAAAATAGATGCTGCCCCTGCAACAACGAGGAGGTGGAATCTGTTGCGCATGTTCTTTTTAACTGCAGTTTCTATTGAGGGGCTAGAGAGACTCTAATACAAAATTCAAAGCGATCTTGATAGGCTGGAACGCTGGGCCGAAAACAACAGAATGAAATTTAATAGGGATAAATGCCAAGTGCTGCACGTAGGGAGAGGAAACCAAATGCAGAGTTACAGAATGGGGGACACTTGGCTCAACAATACTACAAGTGAGAAGGATCTTGGAATTGTGGTAGATCGCAAACTTAATATGAGCCAGCAATGCGATGTGGCTGCCTGCGCCCTGCGCGCGTGGGCGGACCCCAGTGGAGCCGGCAGTCCCCGCACCACAGTGCGGACCTCCCAGCGCTAGGGGGCGGGCCCCAGGATGCCCAGAGGGGCCGTTTGCCCCTACAGGATGGAGCAGCGGCAGTATTATTTACTAAATAGTTTATAGTTACTTTTAATTCTTGGGATTCTCAATATAGGTACTTTATCTTGGAATTGAAAACATTATTAAATGAAACTATAGGTTTTCTTTTGTTTGTTTGTTTGGTTTATTCATAGTTGATCTATATTTGGGGAGGGTGGAGACCTCTTGCGTTTGTCCTTTTTTTTTTTTTTTGCCATAACTGGAAGTGATTTTTGGTTAGCAGAAAATGTTTTAAGAATAACTGTGGTTGCTTATAAGCTGTGGAGAAGATTGGAAGTCCATTTTAATTTTGTTTATTGCTTGTTGTATATGTGTTTTTGTGTTTGTTTTTTATGATTGAAATTCTTTAAAAAAAATAAAAAACAAATTTGCAGACAACACAAAGTTGGGTGGAACAGCTAATACTCTGGAAGACAGAAACAAAATTCAAAGCGACCTCGATAGGCTGGAGCACTGGGCCGAAAACAACAGAATGAAATTTAATAGGGATAAATGCCAAGTGCTGCACCTAGGGAAAGGAAACCAAATGCAGAGTTACAGAATGGGGGACACTTGGCTCAACAAGTGTCCCCCATTCTCCTCCATCGTGGGAAGGATCTTGGAATTGTTGTAGATCACAAACTGAATATGAGCCAGCAATGCGATGTCGCTGCAAAGAAGGCAAATGCTATTTTGGGCTGCATTAATAGAAGTATAGCGTCCAAATCGCATAGGTTCGCCATCATTGATCTATGAAAGTCTATGAATTCCAGGCATTCAGGAGCAGCGTAGGTATAAAGCAATCTTGGACAGTCCCGGTGAACCACTTTATGCAGTTTGTCATTATGCTATGTGGAAAGGTATTGTCTCCAAATCCTATTGCCGTTGCCTTGTCTATTTTTGGCATTCAAGGGAAAGGCTGAGGGGAAACCACTGGGGATTTCAGAATCACGAAAACGTTAGAGGGGTGGGTCTAGGTTTCTTTCTCCTGATAAATACCACCCTTCTACCCCTGACACTTTGTTGGTAATGTTAAATCAGTTTCAGTTTGAAGCAGGTTTTTTCTCAGCTACAGTCGTGGTGGCATTCTTTGCTGCCCTTCGATGCAGGGAGCTATTGGTGAAGTCCAAGAGTGATGTTTCTGGGAAGGCCTTGGAGCAGGGGTGTGAGTTTTTTCCCAGAGGGGGTTGCAATCCAGATTCATATGTCTGAAACTGACCAGTGGGCCAAGAGTGATTGTATTCAGTTGGCAGAAAGCTCTGCCCCTGCCCTCTGCCCCATCAGGGTGCTGAGGACATTTTGCAAGCTCCATAGCCATGTCTCAGGGATCTTCTTTTCCCACCAAGAAGGTCTCCCACACCCACTTCCAGTTATGGGTGGTGATACAGGCTACAGGCAGCACTGGCATCAGCGGGCCTTGAGCCCTGGGTCTTTGGATCGCATTCCTTCCACATTGGTGCAGGCTCCATGGTGGCCAGGCTGGGCTTCAGTGAGGCCAAGATTAAGCACACTGCAGGTGGTGCTCTGCCATGTTTAAGTGCTTTGTTTAATACTCAGCGGCCTGCTGGTTGTGTGGGCTGTTCAGTAAAGCCCAGATTCAATTGTCTGGGCTGGTTTGCTATTTGAGTTAATGATTCTCAGAGTTTTCCTCAGGCTGGGATCATTGGCCTCAGCTGGTTAAAGTGGTCATCTGTGGACATTCCATCATCTCCTGGGACCACAGGAGGGCATGCAGCTCCAGCTTTGGGATGTGGCTCAAATGAGGCACATCCACCAAGCAGCTCCAGCTTGGTGGATTTGCCTCCTTCCTGTGGGTGGGAGGCATGGCATGAAGTGGGCTGACCTGTTGCCTTGCAGCCACAGCCCCCATACCACATGTTTTACTTCTGAGCCTTGGGGGCAAATGATCTAGTTGAGACCGTGAGTTTGGCCCTTAGCCATCAGTTGAAGGGTGTCTTACAGTTCCTGGTTAGATTATTATTTGGACCAAGATGCTGGAAAGGAGGATTTGGTGGGAGCTCTCTACTGTAACAGGACAGAGCTAGGCAGAGGGTTCACCGGGATATTAAGAACTGGTTGCTGCCCCTGGGAGGGGTCTATCTTCCACAGGCTCCAGGCATTAAGTTTGATCAGCCACAGCTTTATAGGGTGAACGAGGGTTACAATCTCTTTCTAAGGGATCTGCAGCAGGGCCTCAGAAACATGCTAGGTGGTCGGTGGTGGAGGTGAGCTGACTCCCTATTGTGGTAGGTGGTGTGGGCACCTAGGGAAGCTAACCTGGGGAGCATCCTGAGGCACCCTGAGAGTGAAGGGATGCTAACTTCTCATTGCTACCTCTCATTGCTGGCTGGCTCAAGAATGTAGTTGGTTGGGCACAACTACAGAATCTTGCTCATTGGCACATGCAGAATCTTGCTCATTGACTACTGGCCAGTGGCGACAGACAGGAGCAAGCATGGTGGACATAGTTTGCCTGAATGGTGGACAGGTGATGAAAAACCCAGAATGCCTTCATGAGGTACTGCCTGGGCTTCAAACCAGGGTGGAATCACCCACAGGGAGGCTTTGAACTTAACCTAAATCTCTCAAAGAGAGAGTGCCCACAGATCATGTCATTTTGGTTATTTGCCTTGTTGCAGATTTCTTTGTTAGTAATAAAGTTGTGGCTCTTGATCTTATACCAGTGTTGTGTCTTCATTCCAGGGTTTGCGGAGTGTTGTGAGCAATGACCTGCAGAATATATTGCACAAGTGCTCTTTTCCCTACCCTACAGCAGCCCAGATCCACGCTGTCAGGAATGAGGCCAAAAAAAAGAGAAAAGAGTACATACAGACACCTGGGCCTCTTGCTCAGGGGTGAGCCTCACAATGCATTTGAACTAGGCTTTTATACTGACTTGCTTCTTTAGTTATTATTGCAAATACCTTGCTAGTGTGCAGTTCCCTTTTTTTCAGCAACAGTTTGGGGGAAATGTCTACTTTCTATTATTTAGTTGCAGACAGAACAGGGGTGGAGAAACCTCTGTTTCTCCCCAAACTCATTGATCTTTCCGGATAGCAAAACTTCCAACAGTATATTTTCCAGAACAGCACAAACTTCCTAGTCAATTTTAACATAGCATTGTACCTACTCCATTATTATTGGCCAAGGCGTATGTGGGCTAGCCATTCAGAGCATAAAATATATGAAGGGGTGATTACAGTGTAATACGGGACAAATCTTGGACCATCTCACTGACACCCTCTCACCTGAACCAGAGCAATTAACCTGGATGGTGGTGTTGGCAGTAGCAGCAACAGAGTTATGCAGCCCCATCCAAAACAAGATTACTCTGATGTAAATCCTTGTGATTTCAGTGTGACTAGCTCCATCTCAAGTAAGTGAACATAGGGTTGAAGTTTTAGTTTCATGAGAGCCAGGTTCTTTTAGAGCAAAGTAACTGGAACTGTTACAGCAAAACATTTTATTTGACTGCTCAAAAACCAGGAGAAAAGTGAAAATATGTACTTCCAAGGTGAATTTAACTGCAGCATTTTCCCTTCAGTTATTGCTCTGGACAGAAAGGTATACAGTACAATTAAATGGCTGGGGGGAAAACTACGTTAGGTTTTTCCAGCCATTTAATTTAAGTTTAGCTGAAAAACCTATGATGATTCAGTCTGAATGGATAACATTGTTAAAGACCACAGAAAGTAGAGTCTATGCCACCACAAGACTGAAATAAATCATCTGCCAGATGGGGAAACACACAGAAAAGTTTGCATAGTCCCATCAGCTACGTAAAAAGAGAGCATGCTAACTTGCCTTGGCACAAAGTGGATATGTTTCAGTTTCTGTAGGATCCATCTGTAATCATCATTACAGACATGGGATTCAGTTGCAGGGGAGCAAGGAGAATTCTCCATGATATGCTAGACAGCCATATATCGAATCCACCAACATTTTACAGATTAAAATGTGGACACTCCAGGTGGACCTATGGAACACCACCTATTCGCACATCAAGCACCAAAGCACCATCAACCCATTATTATACACAGCTGAAGACTCTTCACCTCTTACAGGTTAGTTTCATTTACTCTGCAATTATCTGTGTTACACTAATTTAAAAGCAAATAGGGTGTTTGCTGGTTTGGTTAAAGATACTCTACAAAATGTAATAAACTCATGATTTGTTATCAACGTGGCTGAACCCCCACATGAGGCCTGTGGCTCATGCTGGCTCAGCTTGTCTGAGCGTGGAAAGCTAAGCAGGGTCAGGCCTGGTTATTACTTGGATGGGAGACCCCTCCTCTAGTTTTCTGCATTGAGCAGGGGGTTGGACTCGATGGCCTTGTAGGCCCCTTCCACCTCTATGATCTACGAATCTATGTGCTGAGGGGATGGCAGCTGCTCCCCCATCCAGAATGAGGGGAAAGCAATACAGGACTTCCCTAATTTTGCCAAATATGATTGATTATATGTCACTGTGATGCCATCACATTCACAACTCAATCCCTGATTACCTGGGACCATGGGAGGAAGAAGTATCTCTGATGAAAGACAAAACATGGTGCTGAGGCCACTGCCCAGGTGAGCAGTGAACAGAAGTTGAACAAATGCAAAAAGTAAATTTTGGGGGTCTTTTGGGGAACACATCAGACCAGGGTGTATAGAAATCAGTGTGTGTGTGTGTGTGTGTGTAATTGGATTTTGAAAAAATAAATCAGATTTTTAATTAAAATCAAAAAATTAAAGTTCTCTCAAATAATAACTTGGTTAATATTAAATAACCCAGATATAAGCATGTTGTTATACAGTTACTTCTCTAAATCAATGCCTTCTACCAGATATTTCGAGTTAAAGGAGATTTTTCTATGTAAATGAAGATTCAATTTGACCATGAATATTGGATCCAGACTAAGTCTGGATCCAACCCAATGACATTTCCCTCTACAGGTAAATAGGCAAAAACATATACAGCAGGGTGGGGAACCAGCTTGTGGTGGGTGGAGCTGGATTGCCCCCCACTGTGCCCTCAGTAAGCCAGATGACATCTGCAGGCGTGGCCACACCCACGGATGTTCTCCATGCTGAGAGAGGCATGTTGTTCTCTCAGCATTGTTCCCATAGGGCAGGGCTCTCCAACCTTGGGTGCCCAGATGTTGCTGGCCTACAGCTCCCAGCATACCCAGCCAACATGGCTAATGGCAAGGGATTCTGGGAGCTGTAGTCCAGCAACATCTGGGGACCCAAGTTTGGAGAGCCCTACCAAGGTTGGGGCAGTGTGCACTGCACAAACAGACGCTGCTCACATCTCTGTTGTTATCTCCCATCTCAGACTGAAGATAACGGCAGGGATTCCTCCAAGGCCCCCAGGAGGAATCTAAGGAGGCTTCACCAGCCAGATGGGGAACCTCCATGGGCTTGATTGGGCCCACAAGCCAGAGGTTCCCCTCCCATGGTATACAATGTGGCAAAGAGATGCAAGGCCTGATTATAAGAATGAAACTGTGTGAATAATGCTCTACTTAGTTGTAAATTGACATGTTTTAGTGGTCAGATTTGCACCGTTGTTTAGGAAATACATGAAGATGTATCAGTGGGAAACTTGATTTACTTAAAATGGACTTTTTTCTTGATGATTCATATCAATTCACAATGCTTCAGCCCCTCCAAAAGACCCCCATTTCAATTGAAACTGAATTTATGTCCAAGAAACATACACATTAAACTGCACCTGTTGAATTCCTGCATGCCATGAAGCATTTAAAGGCACAGTGATTATACCAGGAAAAAAAAGGGAGCAGGCTAATCATTTAAGTAATTCCCCAAGAGCATATCTTTAGAACAAGGGTTTTTGTTTTGTTTTTTAATTTCTGGTTTATGCCCATCATATTCAATTTTTAATTTTAATTATGG
The DNA here is from genome assembly GCA_021292165.1 of Shinisaurus crocodilurus. NCBI lineage: Eukaryota > Metazoa > Chordata > Lepidosauria > Squamata > Shinisauridae > Shinisaurus > Shinisaurus crocodilurus. The sequence goes on along the minus strand of CM037876.1, from coordinate 118,243,872 downwards.
ATGAAGGGATTGCATTGCAGTACAATACCATACAATATAAAAGAAGCTTAGAGATTACAAATTCTTGTTGTAATCCAGGATTCAGTTCCTAACCTTAATAAATCAATCTTCAGACGCAAGCTATCCAGACAAAGAAAGCAAGGCGCTGGACCCTGATAGGATTAACACACACCTCCAGCATCAACACTCCTAAACTGTTCAGAATGATAAAGGTCTACACCTGCACATCATAAAAATGGGGACCTGATATCCCTATAACTACCTGAATGCAACAACCAAGTCCTTGAGATCTCAAGAAACAGTCTGAAACAGCATTGTATTATAACTGCGAGAGCATTTTTCTAACCATGACATGTACTCCACTTTTACAAGACAAGGCAGAGATTTGGGGGTGCGGGTGCGTGGGGGGATCCTGCCTTTTAGTTTACATTGAATCTAAAAGACAGTGACTGGGTTCCCATGGCACGACAACCCATTGTGGGTTCCTACCCGCGATGGGTTGTTGTGTAGTGCGATCCCTGTTTGGACAGCTACAAGCAGTCCCTTCAAAGTGCCCCAGCGGCACATTAGAGGGGCAGCTGAACATCTGTTGTTCCCTGAAATTTTTGCAAGTATTTGCAAAAATGTATATCTTTAAAACATTTTACCCATACTTGCACAACTGCGAATGTTCATGGTTGTGTGGGCGTGGGAATGGGGAGTCTCAGTTGGGCAATGTGCGGGGGGTGGGGTGGGGTGCTGGCAAAGTCCAGCTGGTGCCCACCCCTGGCATTGCCCCTCAGAGGCAGTAGGTTTTTCCTCCCATTTGGTTACATCTGACAGCTGTCAAAGTGCAAGCTGTCAGATGTAACCTAAGGCACAAGTTTTTTACACTCCCTTTGCAGCAAGATTCTCATCTCTCCCCCCCCCCATAGTTCCCACCAGGGTGCACATTTTGCCCTTTGCCCCTAGCCTCTAGGTGCTTGGGAAAGTGCAAAAGTGCACCCCACCCCTTTTTCTAGGGGAAAAAAGTGTTTTGACAGCTAGCTGTCAAAACTCCGGGTCCCTATAAAAAGGTTTGGGTGAGAAATTGGTGGTTTGGGGCTGGGACATATAGGAAAAAACTTACCTGCTGCCTCTGAGGAGCAATGCCAAGGGTGGATACCTGCTGAACTTTGCCACAGCCCCCCCCCCCCCGCACACTGCCCAAGGCTCCCCATTCCCATGAACACACAACTGCGAAATTTCACAGTTCTGCAAGTATGAGCAAAAAAAAAAAATTAAAATTAAAAAATTGCAAATATTTGTGAAACTATCAGGAAGCAACAACAACAAAAAGCTGGGCAGTCACGGGCAGCCCCACCAACGTGCTGCTGGGACACTTTGAAGGGACTGCTCAGAGCTGTCAAAAAGAGAAGGAGTTGTCTTCAACAGTGTGACTGATAAGCTGTGGCCGAGGGTCACCTGGTGGCGCAATTCATGTCGTGTTATCAGCAGCAAGCAAGCTGGGAGTCTTTATTTCGGTACATTGGCTGTCTCAGGCAGTTTGTTTACATCTAAACCAGATGAATGTGGTGTTGTACTATTCTTGGCGGAAAGGCTCTCTCGGAACCAAGCTGTCAGGTGTCTATTCTCTGACGTATTGAACTGCTCCAGACAGAAGCCATTTTAAGGGGAAGAGCTTTAGCTTTGGCTCTGTTCTTCTTCTTGATCTTTTTCATTGTAACTCTCTTTGAGTAGGTGGGGTGAGGTTCTCCTCTCCACTGGACTTATGCTTGCTATGCATTTATACTCTGCACATGGACTGTATCTATGGAATGTATACTCTGTAGTGCTTACTTTCAATAAGTAAATAAATGGGTAGAATAGACCTGTTGCTGTCTACAGAGTGATTTCTGTGTCCTGGATTAATCTGCAACTGGAGTGGCTGAGCTGCTGGGTCGCTGCTGTGTGAGAGAGAGCTCTGCTGCTGTGTGTGGACAGTCTGGCAAGGCTAACACACAGATCACAAACTCTTCCAACACCAACACCATGGCTGCCTTGGATTCAATTTCTCTCCCCGATGGTTCAGGCCGGCAAATATAGTCCCCTCCCCATTTTATCCCCAAAACAAACCTGTGTAGTGGGTTAGGCTGGGAGTTAGCAATGGACCCAAGTTCACCTAGCAACCTTCACAGCTGCCAGGAGATTTGAATCCAGCTCTCTTTGGTCTGGCACTCTATCCACTAGACAACACCGGGTTTTGCTGCTCTGGATATGTCAGATCAAGTAAATCAGTGGCTATATAATCAGCTAGCTGCCCTCATCAGACACACCAAAACCAGAATCATGGTGTATGGAATAGAGCAGTGTTCTCCAACCTTGGGTCCCCAGATGTTTTTGGCCTACAACTCCCAGCTTGGGACATGCTGGCTGGGGCATGCTGGGAGTTGTAGGCCAAAAACATCTGGAGACCCAAGGTTGGAGAACACTGGCACAGAGCATGGAGAAGTTCAGCTAATGCAGCTGCTCAGAAGTGAGACAAAAGCTTGTAGATTTAAAAAGAGAGAGAACAAAGTTGTAACAATGTTTTTGAACTACTGGGTTTGACCCGGATAAAGTTACCAGTTTAATAAAATGTTAAATGTAATACTGACACCCACTTTACAAAAGAGTTTGTTTCATTGAGTTAACTCGTACTTCAAATGAAATGGGTTGTGGATGGGCAGAGAAATATGCTGGTGTACCTCGATCAGGACAGTTGATCATAGAATCATAGAAAAGTAGACTTGGAAGGGGCCTACAAGGCCATCGAGTCCAACCCCCTGCTCAATGCAGGAATCCAGGTCAAAGAATCTTCCTAGTCCCCACCAGTCTAGCTGCTCTGGCTGAAGGGACAAGGAGAAGGCCGTCTGTGGCAGATCTTGTTGAGCGGCCTATTTGGTGTTGCTGGAGACGCTCCTTGAGATAGACTGGACCGGAGCCGTATAGGGTTTTAAAGGTCAAAACCAACATCTTGAATTCGGCTCGGCAAGCAACTGGTAGCCAGTGTAGCTCCTTGAGCACTGGCGTGATGTGATCCCAGCGGCGGCTGCCTTTAACCAGGCGAGCCACCGCGTTCTGTACCAGCTGTAGCTTCTGAACCGTCTTCAAGGGTAACCCCACGTAGAGCACATTGCAGTAGTCTAGGTGAGAGGAGACCAAGGCATGAACCACTGATGGGAGCAGACAAGTTCTTGACAAGTCCTGTTTAGTTCTGATAGGAACCTGATGCCGCCTTGAAGATGATAACTTTCTCACAATCGTTTTTATTTGAGCCTTCATACAAACAAAAATCAATGTCTGATGTGACATGAACTGCTCCAGAATGCCAAAAAATTATCCAAGTCAAGCTCCCACAAAACAAATCAGACTGAAACAAATCTGTGTTCAAATATATGCTTTAATTGTATAGTTTTGACAAGTCTTTTTCTTTAAAGAAAAGTACAACAAACTACATGTACACTGTATTAAATGTAAAATCCAAAGCAAGCTTACCTTGTAAGAACATACTTTGAGTGAAAGGCATATTTGGCTGAACATACAAATCACTCCAACTATGTACTAGGAGCTTTTAGTCAAAACAGAGGTGGTGGAATTGATCATGCAGCGATTGCACTGACTAACCTAGAAAAGCTGCTGTGGTGATTCAATACCTTTCTGTCGTGGTGGTGGTGGTGATGGTGTAGTAATCATCTAGGGAAGGCTTTAAGCTTTAAGCCAAAACATGAAAAGGTGTGCAAGACCTGAGGTAGTTTGACAAAAATGGCAGAAGCACAAGGCAATCAACCCGCCCCCCCCAGAATCTATTATGGAATTTCTAGTCCAATATCAGGAGAGGAAACCTTCCCCAACATCCAGTTCTAAGATTCTGCTTCTCAATGTCATTGCTTCCACAGATGCCAGTCGGTGGCTCAATGCCAGCACAGATCCAGGTGCAGAATAAGGCTACCTTGTAGATAGCTCCTGCAGTTGTGGCATCATCAGCTCAATGTCTGCCCACAGCTGAGTGAGACCATTCATACACATATACATGCCTGGATTCACACACACAGATCAGTTCTTGGGCCTGTGGGTGATGCAGACTACCATGTATAATATCCATTCTCTTGCATTTTTGTGCATATACACACAGAGAGACTAACTATTCCATAGCCTATTTGCAGTTCTGAACAATACCATAGTAAAGGAGAACCCCCATAACCAAATCCAAAATCTTTTGATTTTATTACTCCAGGGGTGGACAACTTGTTGCCCTCCAGATAGTGTTGGACTTCAACTCCCATCACCCTTCACCATTGGCTATGATGGCTAGGGCTCATGGGAGTTGCATCCAACATCATCTGGAGGACCACAAGTTGCTCACCTCATATTACTTGCACAGTTCTGGCTCTCTAACCTGCGTTCTATTCATCTATGGGGTACAAAATACACAAGGATGTTTCTCCCCTACTCTCAAACACGCTATTCAATATCTTGTGTAGATTCTGACTTTGAGAGAAGAAAATATGCATACTGTGGGGGGGGGGGAAGAGTGTTCCATGAGCATGCAAGAATACTGCTAACGTGCACTCTGAAAAGTTGCATAGGAATCTGCTTCAATCCCTTGTGACAAGATCCAAAATTTAAGGTGCTTTTCATTGGAAACAGCTGAGAAAGTGGATAGAGAGACCATTTAAAAGGAGCTGGTTAAAAAAAAGGAAATGACCAACAGGCACTCCTCCCACTAATTAAACCTGTATGGAACAATAGGAATGCTTTCCCAACAAGCTAGATTCGACTTTCATGAAACGCTGGAACTGCTAATAGGAAAGTTGTGTTGCTTAACCCAAGTTGCTTGAAAGGTCAGCTTGTTCCAAAGAAAGCTATAATATGTTTTTAATGTGAGAAAACAGGTTTAAGAAGTTACTTTTAGTTGCCACAGTACACGGTTTTATGTCTTAAAATCTTGATTGAAAAGGAAAACCTTTACTATACAATATTTGAACAGCCCCTAATTATCTGGGAGATTTAATGCATGTGTCTTAAAATGAAAAGGTATCTTGTGCAAAAAGCAAAGACACATACACATATACCAGAAACAAACCAAAATGTATTTTCTCCCACACTAAATATTTTTGAGTCAAGAGGTAGACTGAAAGGATTTCATGAAACTTTCCTTTGAAAGTAGAACAACTACACTTATTTTTATAGCTTTATATGGTAGATGAAGCCACACAGGTGATGCCCTTTCAACTCTTGGTTGCCCAGGACAGGAATTGCTGTCCTGGGCAACCGATGGCCAGAATTTGCATATGAACAAAGGTGTTGTACCCTCAGAGTATGATTACAACAGAGTTCTGTCAAATGAAGCATTTCTGATTGGCCAACAAGGTTCTTAATCAGAGGTGGGCCAAGTTCTTAACACAGGTGGTAAATCTGCATTCTAGGCTACAACTGTACTTCAGAGTGCAGGTAGGGCCTCACATGACCAAATGCTTCTCCATAGTCTAGTATGGAGGAGTATTCAGTCATGCGACCCACACTTACAATTTGAAGTGGCAGTCCAGACACAGCATTACCACTTCAGTGAGAGCCAAGCCTAAAACTTCAGTTTAATGGTGGCACAATTAAGAACCAACATAAAATGCCCACCTTCCATATTTTAAGCAAATCCTACAATGTAAACTTCTGAAGAGAGGCACCTGCTACTAGAGATGGCTAGACACTAGTGGTACAAGATGAAACATTCAATGAAGTGAAATATTATATTTGACCATAAATGGTATCCATTATTTCTCTTAAACGTGAAAGGGGATGGGGCAGTCCTAGAACCTGAAATTGTTTGTTGTTTTTTCTGATCATGGATCTGAAGCAGACAGAAGTGAAACACACCTTTTGCATGGACACTAACACGTAGTGCTAAATTTTGGGTTACAAAAATAAGCTACATTGAAAAAAGTGTGCATTTTCTTCCTTACAAAAGAGTCTACATAAAAGCAAATCACGGGAAACAGTTATAACACTGATAGGATCACAGGAAGTGGTGGAGTTAACATACTGATTTATAAACAGTTCTCACGTATTAGAATCCAAATGCTTGCAAGGAGATGTCAGGCTGTGCTTCATTTTAATACGTGTCAATGATTCAAAGTGATAATTTAAAAGGGGACAAAAATGTTTTTCATGTTAGATAAAAATGGTAATGCCTCCCCGAAGCGATTTCAATGTTCAAGTCCGATATTTGCAAATGCCTAAAAAAAGTTCATTTTACAAATTAAGAAAAGCTGTCAACCACAGAGCATATAAAATAACATAGTCTCGGGTGTCTTCTGTAAAGGGGAGACGAGTATAAGAAATTTGCAATCCGAGACCAGGAATCACTACCCAAAACTTTGGCTTTTCAGAACTGTTTTCTCTCACCACTAGGTAAAAACCATAAAGATAAAGAGGAACTGGATTTGTTGAGGTTACAACCTCCCATCAGATGGCACAATCATCATGTTCTTCTTGTGGGCTAAAGGCAGATGCCCGTAGTATATCCAGGGAGTTGACTAAAATTAGGGTTCCTGTGAGATGTTTCCAGCGTTTTGTGATAGGATTCTTCATCTTATCGAGACCAATATGAAGCTCTTGGGTAACATCACGGTAACTGTCTCCCATTTGGTTGCTCCATGTTAGCATAAAGTCATATGCTGGTTTCCACATTGCCTATGAAATACAAGAAACTGACATAAACACAGATGATAAGGACTGTCTACTTATCACTTGCAGGATAACTGATAACACCATACAGTAGAACTATCATTCTTAATTGGGGACACATAGTCCTGTTTGATTTCTCCTAGGCCTGGAGACAGTAGCAAACCGATCCCCACCAACGCACAATGTGTGCAATACAAAATGTCATCTGCCTTTCCCTATGTGATGTCAGTGCTGGAGACAAAATCCAATTTTGTACAAATGTATTCCCTCTCCAGCTTTCCTCCTAGGACGCTGGAGCATTGTCATTGGTGGGGAACTACTTGGTGGGGGGCTCCACAAGCTGGATGCCATCAGTGGGCATGGCCATGCCATGACTCCCACCCCACCCATTTTGCCTTTCTTGGTGCCACTGGGGGTGGTGAGCAGCGCACGAAGGATCGCATGGCCAGCGCCTGGGGGATTGGCTCCTCCAGGCACCAGACAAGTCCCCCATTGGGACAGCAAACAGCACACAAACAGGCACTGGGAAGAGCATGTTAAATGGATTCAACCTATCTGTGACCAGCATGCGCCCCTCCATTATGATCACACCTGTCATGTCATACTTAAAACTTTCTGTGATAAATTAAAGGTCTGCAAGAACATGGAACATAGGTTGGGGAAATAGCTTGGACACAGTGACCACAGGACAAAAATTGCTATGTACCTCAGACTAGGCTTTGTCATTCAAGATCAAGAAGGCAGCTGAACATAACACCAAGCTATTTCCCCAACCTATTGTAAAGAGTCAGTCATCCAGCACACCCAGAATATATTACACAAATGCTTTCTTACCTCGCTATCTACAGCTCCATTCTTGTCCCGATGGGGGGCTTCATAGGCATCCATCTGTTGCTTGGAGACCTTGGCCAATTTCTCAGCAAGTTCTCTCCAGCGCTGCGCCACTTCTACAGCTGTAGTCAGCAGCACAAAATCCTGAATAAGCCTAACAACCAAGCCCTGGCAGTCCATTTTCAGTAAGGCCTGAGAGAAGGCAAAACAAGCCCAGTCAGACATGGCTGTCTGCTTTCCTTGCAGCATCAGCAGATTTTTGATGCAGGTGATGCTTGGTAACAGGACAGGAGATATATAAACACCACCACTATTTTATTTAGATTCCTCCCCATACTCTTTTCTTATATTCATAGTCAACAATACTACGTTAATTGCCATGAAAACAGATTTGTATCCCTTAGGTTACAATAGACCTCTAGAACACAGGAGAGAAGAGACATAATTATTGCCACCAAAAAGGAACTTTTCTCCTCTGATGGGTTCATGTAGCACACATCATTAAGATGTGATGTCAATTTCTCTCTCCAAACAGGAGCACTTCCAGGTAAATACTTAGTTCTTAAACCAAAGAATATAGTAGAATGAATAATCTGGTTGACTCTGTGTTTAGGGAAAGAAAACAGATTGAAGTTAGCCTAAAGTTTGGAATTTTCCTGAGAAAAATGCCTTTCTTGTCCCTACTAGAGCTAGTATAGTGTAGTGGTGAGAGTGTTGGACTGGGACTCGGGAGATCCGTGTTCTAGTCCCAGCTCAGCCATGAAATCCACTGGGTGACTTTGGGCCAGCCACTGACTCTCAGCCTAACCTACCTCACAGGGTTGTTGTGAGGATAAAATGGAGAGGAGGAGGATTAGGATTATGTAAGTTGCCTTGGGTTCCTTGCAGGAAAAAAGGCAGGGTATAAATATAATAAATAAATAATACTTTTGCCAATTTAAATTGAAATAAGGATACCGGCCTATATTATGGTGCACTTCACCCCCCCCCCCCCAGTAAAACAGAGTGACAGTAAGCTAAGATAACTTTGTAACCCAAATTTATAGAGAAGTAAATGTTAGTGGAAAATGGTATTTTTCAAAGCCAATTCCAAAGCAGAAGTATAATATAGCACCGGGATATACAACTCGTGGCCCAACATACTATCCGCAATCTCAGGGACACCTTCTTTCGCTGTCTTCTCCCACACAAGGAGAGACACAGAAAAAAGGATCCTTTATCCCCAGTAGAGGATGGGCAGAGTTCTTCCCTTCTGCTCCTCAGCTGTCTGAATCATGGTTCATGCACTGGTGAACAACTGACATGTATAAGAGGAGAGCTGAGAGAACCTCTGTTGCTGTTCACACAGTGAGCATGGGCACATATGCATCTCTGCTCATGTGGCAGTGAGTACAGAATAAGCTGCTATTGGAAGCATGAGTTGAGTTTGGTAAAACAATCTGGCTGCTCTTAACTATGGCCCTTAAATCCTTGGCTCACTCAATTAAAAATATGATCCCTGTTAAAAATTAGTTGCTGACTAGGGATAAGTTGTTTCTCTGAAAGAGAGTCCCCAAAAGTGGCTCAGACTCAGCTCTTCCTTTTTATTTGGGAACTCAGTGCAAGAGATTCAGCAAACCAGTTGCAGAAATCATGCTGATTAAATCTGCCATTATGCATTGCTAGTTCTAGTGGCAAGAGCCTGGAGTTCTTGCATACCATTTAATGCAAAGACCATATTCTAATGTTGGGAGGTGGGAGGGGTTAGAGCTAGCTTCTGCACCTGATCAGGATGGGAATAATGGAGTGGAGAAGCCCCAATGCCCGGCCTTTAATAACTCACATTAATTACATTATAGCCCACATGCACTTAAAGTGATTACCACACTCCTGCTGGGATTAGCAAATTCGACAATATGTGTTTTAATTCCCATCAGACTCCTCTAGCTATACTTTTTGTACTTTTGAAAAAGCAGAACATGGTAAAATACAGATGGCCCTCTTCAATGCACTCAGAATAGTTCTATTGTCATCAGGCTGCTTGCCACTTCGCTATTCTTTTCCATACCTCACAACTCTGCATTAACAATGCCCTTCCATAGTATTTATTAACTGAAGTGTTTGCTTTACACAAAAACAGCAGGCAGTAGACGAAAGAATACTTGACATTCAAACTGTATTTCAAAGACAAATAGGAATAATGTAATATTAATGCAGTCTATGTATTTGGGTGACAACTTAAAAAAGGTCAAACATTCATTTCCAAATATCTGATTAATGTAAAGTAGATTATAAGCAGTGGTGAGTACTCTGGGCTTTACAAAAAATAAAATCTGCACTGAGGAAGGCTGAATTTTGTAACCTGGATTAATTAGGCATATCTGGATATCTTACTTTGCACAATTTATTCTACTTCTGCAAGTCAGAGCAAGGGAGCTATGCAGGGCACCTATAGCTCTGTCTCTTCTGAGATTTCAACAGGCACCATTGTCCACACACACTCAAGCATATCTTCACAAGTAAAAGGGCTAGAAGCTGGTGTAGCACCGTGGCCAAGTCCTCCGTTCAAATCTCCAGGGATGTTGGAGAGTCCTTGGTCTCGAATCACGAGTCGAGTCACGAGTCTTTGGACCCGAGTCTCGAGTCCGAGTCCTTGGTCCAAAATGGTGACTCACGAGTCACAAGTCACTCCCAAAACTGACTCCACGAGTCCCTATTAAAATCAATGGGGGTTTTCCCCAACAAAATAAGGCTACTTCAGATGTGTGGCTTAAATAAATTCTAGGCACAAGTGTGCCTTTTTATTTCAAAACTCTGCAACTGGTTTTGGCAAGAACAGACCAGGCAGAAAAACCCAAAATAACCAGGCAGGCAGAGGAGGCAGGGAACCCCAAAGCAGGCAGGCAGAGGCCTTTGTCTTGGACAATTCAAACTGTGGAACTGGTTAAGAAGAGACCAGGCAGGCAGAGGAGGCTGGGAACCCCAGACAGGCAGCCAAACCCAAAATGTCTGAAAGGTTGTATTTTAGGAAAATGATTTTAAAAAATAAACTTGCTGTACTTCCTAAAACCTATCCATGTTGCATTTGAGGAACACGCTTTTGGAACACGAGTCCTTGGTCTCGAGTCCCAAGTCGAGTCTCGAGTCCCATTAAAAATATTGGGACTCGAGTCGGACTCGAGTCAGAGGGGGGACTCAGTCCGACTCATGAGTCGAGTCCTCGAGTCCGAGTCCCCATCCCTGCAAATCTCACATCCACCATGAACTTGCTAGTCAGTGTTCTCCAACCTTGGGTCCCCAGATGTTTTTGACCTACAACTCCCAGCATGCCCCAGCCAGCGTAGCCAAAAACATCTGGGGACCCAAGGTTGGAGAACACTGCGCTAGATGGCTGTGAGTAAGCTGTCTCTCCCCCTCAGTCTCAGCCTCCCACCTGGAATATGGGGAAATCATAAATAAATACTGACCTGCCTTATTACACAGTTGTAAGGATCAAAACAAGATAATGAATGTGAAGAGCTTTGAACACTCTATATTAGTGCTATATGAATGCCAGGTGTAATTTCTTATTTGACAGTTACTGTTTTAGACTGAGCACTGAGATTCTCGACGTGCTCAGTTCCCTGCCCAGAAAACACAAAGCCCCGCTTAGGGGCTGAGTTGGTTAAAATAAAGCTGGGGCAGGGGGTCAAATCTCTAATCCATTTAAAAAAAAATAAAATTCACATAAGGTCACAAAAAACAGGCCCATTTCAAGAAAACTCCAAATGCCATGGCCTCAATATTTGTAACAGTATGACAGAAGTACTGGATTGGGCCTGAGTGGGTTGTGCTTCCTGGGAGGAACCAAGAAGTGATTGAGGGCAACAGCCATGGAGCAGAGAGAGGCCACAGCCTGAGAGAGCTCAGTGGAAAATTTTTAAAATAAAACTTATGTTTGTTTGGAAGGCAGAGTCTGTGTGAGTCTCTGGGATTCAGTAAGCCTTAGCCAACTTTGAAACAATATTCTACTTCTTTCTATAGACCAGGGCTCTCCAACCTTGGGTCCCCAGATGTTGCTGACCTACAGCTCCCAGCATACCCAGCCAGCATGGCTAATGGCAAGGGATTCTGGGAGCTGTAGTCCACCAACATCTGGGGAGCAAGGTTGGAGAGCCCTGCTATAGACAGTTGTTCCTTCCCTAAGTGTCTAGCACAGGGGTCTTCAAACTACGGCCCACGGGCCACATCCGGCCCGGCAGCCAATCTAACTTGTGAGGGAAGGGGAGGAGGGCTGGCTAAGCCAGGGGGGGGGGCACGGGCCGCCTGCTCGCCCACCCGCTGCCCTGCATCTCCTGCTGGGGGGGGAAGGGGAGGAGGGGCAGCTTAGCTGGTGGCGGGACGCGGACAGCGCCCATCCTCCTCCCTTCTCGTCCACCCCCACAGGCTTACTTCATCCTCCTCGCCGCCTGCTGGTCCTGTCGCGTCACTTCCGGCGCAGCGGAAGTGACGCGACGGGACCTTGCTCCGTCGCGTCCATCCTGGACCCCGCCCGCGCTGTTTTTCAAAACTGAACGCGGGCGGAGTCCAGGATGGACGCGACAGAGCAGCTCCGCCGGCGGCGGACTCGGTTGCAGCAGCACGCAGGAGACCAGGTAGGACGGGGACAGCGGGGGGGTGCGGGTTACAGCGGTGGGGGGGGCGGGGGACGGGTTACAACGGTGGTGGGCGGGTTACGGCGGTGGGGGGGCGCAGGGGGCTTTACCTTATCCGCCTCGCTGCCCACTAGTCCTGGCGCGTCACTTCCGGCGCGGCGGGACCCTGCTCCGGCACGTCCATCCTGGACCCCGCCCGCGCTCTGTTTTTCAAAACTGAGCACGGGCGGAGTCCAGGATGGACATGACGGAGCAGCTCGGGCGGAGGCAGCGGCAGCAGGAGCAGCGCGCAGGGGACCAGGTAGGACAGGGGCGGGTGACGGCGACGGGGGGGGTGCGGCGGCGGCGGCAGGGTGGTCGTGTGGCGGGGGCGGCGGCAGCGGGGCGGTCCTGCGGTGGCGGCGGGGGGCAGGGGGGGTCCAGCGGCGGGGGGGCAGCATGTTGGAGGTGGCACGGGAGCCGAGGGCCGCTGCCAGCTGAGCCGCGGCAGGGCCCTGGGGGTGGCCGGTGAGTCCCAGTGAGTCCCCCCAACAGTCTGAGGGACAATGAACTGGCCCCGTTTAAAAAGTCTGAGGACCCCTGGTCTAGCATATAAATGGGTGGGTTCAGACAACACGATAACCCACACTGCTTGGCTTGTGCTGCAGTGTGGGTCAATCACCCGGGGCCCCATGATGTGCCCAACAGATGATTGGGCACATTGTGGGTTGTTGGCCCCCTCCTCTCCCCTCGGATATACCATGGGACCCCACAGGAGGATCGAGACTTCTCCCCCCCCCCATGAGCCGATTTGGGCTTGCCGCGGCTTGACTTTGTAGTTTAAATCCCCTCCCCCGATCTCTGAAGCTAGCTTCCACAATCCTCCCCTGAGCAGCCTCGTACTCTGAACGAGTTTAAATCTCCAGGGCCTGACGAGCTGCATCCTAGAGTAATAAAGGAACTGGCAGAAGAACTCTCAGAACCACTGTCTATTATCTTTGAGAAATCATGGAGGACAGGTGAAGTGCCAGATGACTGGAGGAGGGCAAATGTTGTTCCCATTTTAAAAAAGGGCAAGAAGGAGGAACCTGGGAACTATAGGCCAGTCAGTCTGACATCAATCCCCGGGAAAATGCTGGAGCAGGTTATAAAGAAGTCAGTCTGCAAGCACCTTGAAAGCAATGCAGTGATTACTAGAAGCCAGCATGGATTTGTCAAAAACAAATTCTGCCAGACTAATCTGATCTCATTTTTTGATCGGGTAACCTCACTTGTGGACTATGGGAATGCTGTGGACATAATATATCTGGACTTCAGCAAAGCTTTCGACAAAGTGCCTCATGATATCCTGATTAGCAAGCTAGCAAAAAGTGGGCGAGATGGAACAACTATCAGGTGGATCCACAATTGGCTACAGAATCGGACTCAAAGGGTGCTTATCAATGGTTCCTTCTCAAACTGGGGAGAGGTAACGAGCGGGGTACCACAGGGCTCGGTCCTGGGCCCAGTGCTCTTCAACATTTTTATTAATGACTTGGATGAGGAGGTGCAGGGAATGCTTATCAAATTTGCAGATGACACAAAGTTGGGTGGAATAGCTAATACTCTGGAAGACAGAAACAAAATTCAAAGCGATCTCAATAGGCTGGAGCACTGGGCCGAAAACAACAGAATGAAATTTAATAGGGATAAATGCCAAGTGCTGCACCTAGGGAGAGGAAACCAAATGCAGAGTTACAGAATGGGGGACACTTGGCTCAACAATACTACAAGTGAGAAGGATCTTGGAATTGTGGTAGATCACCAACTGAATATGAGCCAGCAATGCGATGTGGCTGCAAAGAAGGCAAATGCTATTTTGGGCTGCATTAATAGAAGTATAACTTGCAAATCGTGGGAAGTAATAATTCCCCTTTACTCGGCACTGCTTAGGCCTCATCTTGAGTACTGCGTCCAGTTCTGGGCACCACACTTTAAGAAGGATGTAGACAAACTGGAGAGGGTTCAGAGGAGGGCGACAAGGATGATAAAGGGACTGGAAATAAGGCCCTATGAGGAGAGACTAAAAGAACTGGGCATGTTTAGCCTTCAGAAGAGGAGACTGAGGGGAGATATGATCACACTCTTCCAGTATTTGAAGGGATGTCACACAGAGGAGGGCCAGGATCTCTTCTCGATCATCCCAGTTTGCAGGACACGGAATAATGGGCTCAAGTTACAGGAACCTAGATTCCACCTAAACATCAGGAAAAATTTCCTGACTGTCAGAGCAATAAGACGATGGAACCAACTACCTCGGGAGGTGGTGGGCTCTCCCACTCTGGAGGCATTCAAGGTGCAGCTGGACAGCCATCTGTCAGGGATGCTTTGACCTGGATTCCTGCATTGAGCAGGGGGTTGGACTTGATGGCCTTGTGGGCCCCTTCCAACTCTACTTTTCTATGATTCTATGACCTGGGTTCCTGCATTGAGCAGGGGGTTGGACTTGATGGCCTTGTAGGCCCCTTCCAACTCTACTTTTCTATGATTCTATGAAATGTCCCTCCAAGGTTCCCCAGCGGTACCAGGGAGTCACCCACTATTTGTTTTTGTTTTTTTAAACCAATTTTTCAAAAGCCCGGAGATAGCCTTGTTTGCTAAAGGGGTGCCTCAAGCCCCCCTTTTTCAGCAAGATCCCCGTGGGTTTTTTTGGGAGCACCTGTCTCCTCCTGGTCCCCTGACATTTGCAAGACTTGCAGGGATCCCTTTGGCGGGGTAATTGCTCTCAACGACAGTTCTTTTGAATCGTCAAAGTTGAAACCTCCATTTTTAAAGTATGAGTTCTTAAAACAACAACAACAACAACAACAACAACATTGCCAGGAAAGGACACAGGTGGATAGACTCTACCAGTGTCCTTTCCTGGCAAAAAAATAAATAAATAGTCAGCAGTTGTGAAAGAGTGGCAATATATTTGCAAATAATTGCAAAAAATGGAGGGGGGAGAAATAAAAAACAGTGGGTGACCATGGACAGCCCCTCCACTGGGGAACCTTGGAGGGACAGCTCAAAGCTGCCCAGGGGAGGATTGTGGAAGCTGGCTTCTGCGATCTGGAGGGGGGGATTAAACCACGAAGTCAAGCTGTGGTGAGCCTGAATGGGCTTGCGGCGGTGGGAAGCCTCTGCCAGCCACCCCCAAGTTCCGCTTGGGCACATTTGGGTTGGCTGGCAGTGGCAGTGGCCCAGTGTATGCTTGGCCAGAGTGGGAAGGGGATTTTGCTGCTCTTGCCAAGCAACTCTGTAGCGCAATGTTCTCCAACCTTGGGTCCCCAGATGTTTTTGGCCTACAACTCCCAGCATGCCCCAGCCAGCATGCTGGGAGTTGTAGGCCAAAAACATCTGGGGACCCAAGGTTGGAGAACACTGCTGTAGCAGTTTGGCTTGACCCATGATGGGTCGTGTCGTCCAGGTTTTGACAACACAATAACCATCATGGGTCAAACAAACCCTACAACAAGCCATGGGTCGTCAGGGTGGTTTACAACCCAAACTTAAGCCACCCTGACAAACCCATCATGGGTTTGGATGACACGCGAACCCACCGTGGCTTATAAGCCACTGTGGCTTATTGTGTCATGAGAACCCAGTCAATGTCAGTTCTTTCTAGTGATTGGGCTAAGACCCATAATGGCGGTGGCTGAAAATATCACAATTCCGTTACAAACCAAGCCCAAACCCTACTAAAATTCAGAGCTCGTTCATAATTAGCTTGCCCCAGCACCAGGCCTCCCTTGCCTACCACCACTGCTCCCTTCCCTTTCCCTCCCAAAATTACCTAGCTTTGTGGCAAGGCCTCAATCAGGCTCTCATGGAAGCATCTCAGCTGCAAAGAACTATGGGAAATGTAGTTTCTATTGGCTCATTCCCACTGGGGAACAGCATGCCTGTGACAGCATCCCAGTTATCAGGTGCCACGAGAACTACGTTTTCAGTATTTCTTCACACCTGGAGATGCTGCAGCAGCAGCAGCCCTGTTACAAGGCCTCTCCATTATAAGGCTGCTCTATTGCCACTATCAGGTAAATTTTGGAGAAGGAGGCATGCTGGCAGGGAGGTTTCCAGGATTTTTGGCTCTCCCAATGATATTACTGGAAGCATGAAGTGGTTGATTTCCCCTCTCCTCACAAAAAAGGGAAATAAAGTTATTTCAAACAAGTCATTCCGAACTGAGCAGAGGGTGGGGGCTGCCCAACACACTACTACTAATAATTTCCTAGTATGAAAGGGAGGGAACTGGATGTTAATCCTATTCATCTAGATTACCTGTCTCCTAAAGTGTTTTCCCAAATTGCAAGGCAGCAGCAAAATAAAGCCTTATTAGTGCCTGAATGAGCTCTGTTTCTAAGATTCTCAGTGCTGTTGTTTTTGCCTCTCTTACAGCATGTCCTTTATTGAGCCTGAATAAGAGGGTCTTTCTTTCTCACCCTGATTTTACTGTTGCAGCTGGTTACAAAGAAAAATTGCAAAACAAAACACTGTTCCTCAAAGACCAGTATCTACAGCTGTAATACATTGGCAGCCTAGTCATTTTCTGATTCACCAGAGTATTTGTCCCCCCAATAACTTCAACCCCAGCAGAATACACTCATTTTTGTACAATTCATGTTATCCTGCTGTTGGTAGTACTAGTGTCAGTACAGGAGAATATCCAATTCATCCAATAGCTTTGCAATTTCATTTGCAGTGATGGAGCCAAAATATTTCATGTTTTTGGCAAACTTATGAACTACTCCTATTTCCACGGCCAAAACAGAGCTGGCTTCATCCTGTCTGTTTTGTGATGCTTTTCACCCAGGCTAGCTATTACAACTGTACATTCCCCTTGCAGAACCTTCACTGATCGTTAACTTTCTACAGACTGACGCTTTCCTCCTGATGTTTGTAGTCATTCTGTATCAGAGTAGCTCAGCATAGGGCACGGGAGTGAGGGAGTCCCCTCAGGAAAGTCCATTCTTAGCCTCTTCTGTGTAAAACAGGAGTGGGCAACTTCCGGGGACTGGGAGGCAACATTGCACCCGGAACCCACCCCTGCTGAAATTGCCACTCCTGAAATGGTTGTTGGATTTGCTGCAGCAGTAGCAGCGGCAAAAAATGCAGTGATTTTGCAAGGAAACCATCTTGTTTCCTTGCAAAATGGCTCTGCCTTTTGCCACTGCAGCAGCAGCAGCAGCAAATTCAGCAGGGGAGGGGGCTGCAAAAACGGCCATGAGGGGCCACGTGCAGTCTACGGCTGTGCTGCGCACCCGACGTAAAAAGAAGCATTCCGTGCCAAGGCAGAACTCTTTTCAAAGTCAAATTCATTTACATGCATTCATAATCCTAAAAAAGAAAAGAAAAGCTTCTTGCGTTATTGTTTTTGGACATTGGGTGCACAACTCAGCTTTCTCTACCAATTTCTCTTCCAAAAAGAGATGTTCATTTTTCAGGAGAGTTTGATTGCAGCTATAAGTGTGGTAATTACAGTGCTGCCCTAACCACATACAATTTTCTATACTCTTGAGAGAGAGGTGAAATCATTATCCAAGTGTTCCACAAGATGGATTTCTGGAAGGTCATTTTTACTTAATGAAAAAGGTAGCACTGCCTTATTAAGGTAGTACAGTCTCAAGAGACATGGCTTTCAATTTGTCAGTTGCAGTCCAGTTCCTTGCCCATTTAAGCAAAGCTTTTATGAGCAATTTCTGAGGCAGATATAACCTCTATGTGAAATTTACCTGGGATTACTTCTTCCTAAAAATGTACCTCCAAGCAGGGAAAGAGAAATACAGCCATGGATAAATAATAATATTTGCTACGGTAGTATTTTGATTTCATCACATTACATGCATTTGTAAAAAAAAAAAAAAAAAGCAGGGAAATGTTCCTTACAGAAAAGGGGAGGGGGAAGAGCTATTTCCCCACGTGTAGCCTTTGTTCTTGGTCTTAGTCTTTTGGGTGCCTGCCTGGCGGTTGGAGCCATGGCAGGCCAGCGAGGGGCCCGAGCCTTTAGGGCCCCCCCTCAGGAATCGACCCCAGGCAGCCCCTGGTAAAATTAGCTGGTTTGAGGGCTCTGGAAAAAGGCAGGCCTTGTGGAGGACTAGCTATTTATCTCAGACCGGCAGGTAGATAAAATAGTTCCCCCCCGGGCGGCAAGGCTGTGCTGGATCTAACCCTTGAAGAAGACACCCTCAGGTAACAGGTGTGTGTGCCTGAGAGATCTTAAGGAATCAGGTTTTCTTGTTTTATAGCTTTACTGTGTACTAAAGTGTCTCTCTATATTGTGTGCTTCTCTTATTTCCCTAATCTTGTTGTAAATTGCTACCAGAAATAAACCTTGTTTGGTTTTACCCCACATGGGTTTTGTAGTGCTCTGTGAGTTCAGTATCTAAATCCAGGTTACAGAAATGTAAGGCGAGTCCCTAAACAGAGATCCAAGTAGGACTGCAGACAGCTGAGGCTGGCAGTCTGGTATCTTGAGATCTCAGAGGGTCTAGGTTCCTTTGCCAGTAGGCAAGGGTGGGGTGGTGGCGGGTCAGCCAGCCCCCCCTTCCGGGCCACATGGTGGCAAGTGCTGGGTTTCCTTTGGAGTAGGAAGGGGTGGGAGTCTGGCGGGTCAGCCAGCCCCCCCTCTTCCTCCACAGAATTGCTTGTACAAAAATGAATCTTAGATGATCACACCAAGCACACAAAATGCAAACTTTTCTATTTGCATTTCAACCACTGAAAACAACAGCACTAATATTCAAATCCCAATCATATTTAGGTAAGCACTCTTGCTTTCTGTGGTATTTACATCTAAGTCTAGATTTGCAGCCTAAAACTGCTTAAGAGGCTTGGTGATCATAACATAGAAGGGGTTGCTCAGTCATTATTCCAAACATCCTAATTTCAGGACAAACATCAGGGTAGTACGTATATAGCAACAGTGAAGAAGAGTTGGTTTCTGAGATACAGTGCTTTAGAATTAAGCAGTAGCTTTCGATTTTAGTTATTGTTTCCACAGACCGTTCAGCTGAACTCTTAGCCCAACAAAAGGTCAGAAGAGCAGAATTCAACCATTCTTGAATTAAGAATACCTCAAATAACCAGAATACTTACTGACATCAGTTCCTTCTGGAAAGATTTCCTATCCTTATTGTCTGAATTATTACAGTCTTCTTTCAATTTCTCCAACACAGAAGCCACACATTCTGGCTCACTATCCAACTCTGCTCGACAGAAGAAAGCAAGCGGCAAGTTGCCATATCCCAGAGCATCTGCAAATGAACGCCAGCTGCTAATGTTTTCCATGAGCAAAGTCCTTACTGAAGCATAGATGTAGGTGAGAAATTTACAAGGCCTCAGAATTTGCTCCAACAACATACTAGTGGTAAGCTCAGGTCCAGAAAAAAAATTTGGCTTGACTTTCCCAACAACTAAAACGTTTTTGGTGTGGACAAGACCAATTTTACCCTGATAGTAACCAATGTACCATTCCTTTGTCCAGAGCTGACCTTTTAACTTGATTTTCTCCTCACTTAGCAAAGCTATGGCGTCCCCTTTCTTATATTCCAAGAGATAATGGTTCTTGTTTTGCCTCACCACTGTTTTTAGCAGTTTGCCATATTTTAGGCTTCCCACAGTCCGATCCTGGAAGACTGGATATTTGCTGGTGGTTGCAAGAGGTGACAAGATGATTTTTCCGACCTCATTTTTCTTCAGGAATCTTCGCTGTCCAGTGGACCTGATGGCGCTTTTGGGAGGTGGCTGCGGTGTCTGGACACAGAACTGAGTCAGTATGGCATCCTTGTCATCCTTGACTTGTATTCTCAATGTGAAATCAGACAGCTCATTTGGATCATGCGACATGATGGGGAAGATGAGGCGGCTGACTTTGCCCAGTTTCATTTGGAAGCCCCTCACTATTTTTGCCTGCTCGTTGGCTCTCACCTCATAATTAGTCATGTTTGAAAACATGCAAAGCTTTAGATCTTGCGGCCTCGCTAAGGCAAATTGGTGCTTACCCCACAACTGCAGTGCCACGGGTGCAGTACAGTGTACTTGACGTGTGACTTCACTCACTAACAGAGTCTTTGGAGCACAATCATGTCCAAAGATGGCAACCACTGTTTTAAAAGAAGGATGGATGTGCTTTGGACCATAGACACCAACTGTGATTTTTTTACTGATGTAATCCCAAACAGTGTAAGGATATAGAATGTTCTGTCCTTGAGCTACAACCGCTATATACATACAAGGCTCCAGGTTCTCCAGCTGAACCTGGATTGTGTCTCCATAGCAATATCTTAGTTGCAATGGTGCATATGGGCCTTCCTTCATGTCACTCCGCAGGCACTGCACTTCTACTAAACTCTTACTCACAATGTCGTTCTTAATTTCTGCAGAAATTTTCATCTCCAGTATGATGGAGGTTCTGATTTCCATGTTGCTCAGCTTAATCTCCAGCACAGGGCTTATTGCGCTGCATTTATCACTGTTGAGCTCCAGAGGTGGATCCAACAGAGCTTTCATGGAGATCTGTTGTGTATCTCCAGCAATTACGTGTCCTTCTGGAATACGAATATTAATATTTGTATCTGGAAGCTGAACTGCTCCCCCAGAACTATCCAGCCTGCAAACGATGTTCGTCTCCACAGGTTGTGTCTGACCCCAACCAGGGTTCTGGCCCAGAAGATCCAAGTCATGGCACGATCTTGCTAATTTCCGATGGTTCAGCCATGCAGCTCTGAAGTCTTCCCTGCTCTGGAATTGCTCCGGGGTAGGAGATTTCAACCCTGTGAAGAAGCCCGAGGATGCTGGATTTTCTGACTTTGCCTGAAGTACTGACAGCTCTGATAAACTGTATGAACGTTTGCTTCTGAAAAAAGGATTGTCCCGTCTGCTTGGCTGATCAAACTCAAATCCATTCATCGATGGAATTTCATCAAGATGGTTACCTACACTGCTATTCATTGCAGAGCTCGACCCTGTAAACGTAGGCACCCCTGTGTCGAAGAGCAACAAATCCACTGTGCTTTGGAGGGAACACTCCTTGTCCCTGTCAGGCATTACCTGCACACTCCCATTCAGAAAAGGGTTAGTCTGCGTGTTATTCAAAAAAGGGTTGTTTTTGGTCAAGTTCCACTTTATGTCTGTCCAGTCTCCAAGCAGATCGAGCTCTTTGGCTCCCTCATCGGAGCTTTCAAGCAGATTGTCTATCATTCCACTGTCAGTTAAAGAAGAGTTCCGGTAGTTTACAGGCTGGACATAGGAGGATGGGATGTAACCCATCTCGGTGGTATTGTGAGCATACCACCACTCACCCCCTGAGGTATCTAAGACATAAAGGTGGTCGCCCTTGGAGAACTTCAAGGTGGTGAAGTTGTTTGGGCAGTAGTCTTTAATCGCTATGACTTCCTTTGCATTTCCAAATGATGTCAGATTGTCGACCATCAAGGCACTAGGAGAAGGCACTGCAAAGCAAAAAGGAGCGTAAATGAGCAACTGCAAATGGTGCGATTCTCTAGCCATACTGCACAAGTTGCACTGATCACTGAAGCACTATTGGCTCATACCCAGAATCATGCATGCATTAAGTACATCCTTTAAGACCCACTCATCTATAACCTACAAACCCCCAGCTCTTCTTCACCAAATGAGTTTTACTGACTATAAAAGGATACTATGTGTTGTTGTTCATGTGTGAGAAATGATTATTGTTCAAGAGATCCTCCAAGAGATTAATTCTACTTTGCACTGCATTATGTGCATCCAAAGCTGCAAGCCTATACCCACTTACTGGAGGCTAAGCCTCACTTCATTCTGTGCAACTTACTTTTGAGTAGACATGTATAGGATTGCACTGGAAAAATCTACTCTGTGTGTGTGTGTGCGTGTGCGTGAGTTACATGGTGGGCTCAAATCCTTGCAGAGCAAATTTGTTCACAAATTCATCACAAAATGCTCAAGGAGCTGCTGTGCTAGATGTGGCTCTGGCAAGTAACAAAGGCATGATAGGAAAAGCAGGATTATTGGGAATCCTTGGTCATTAACTGATTCAGCATTATTATATTGGTAAAACAGTTGCAATGCTGCCTGAGCCAGCACTTGGACTTGCATTTGGAAGCATCAAGTTACTCCTATATCTGATTGTTTTTACAATTGCCTTATTAACTTGGGAATCTGGCTCCAGACTAGCAAGAGCCAAACCTAAAGAAACAGCTGTATGATATCTGGGTCTGCCAGAAATCAGAGGGGCCTCTCCCTTTTGGATTCTTTCATATTCTCCTGTATAGGTTGTAGGCAATTGCTTCATGTTAAAAAGAGGAGTCTTATATCAGTGGAAGTTTTATAGAAAGACTGGAAGATAATTTGTACACTAAGAGAGCCTATATCACACACAAATACACATACAGACTTATTTTCTTTGTTTCAAAGAAACAAACTCAAAGGCTCATAGTGAGTAAAAGATTCAAAGGAAAAATATAATATAGGAGTAAGCATTACGGAGCGTTAAGTGGAATTTAATCTTGCACCAAACATGCAAAGGAAGTGTTTTATAGTTATTGAAGAATGCACAGAACACGCAAGATGAGAGGAAGGCACTGCATGAGAAGAATACAAATGCTTCCAGGTAACTTAGACTAGGGAAAAGCCACACTTAAGGAATACCAAAGCAGAGTGCCAAAGCAGAGCTGATATAAACGAGTGAGGAGAAATGAAGATACTAATTGCAGACTGAGAAGCTTAGAGGTCTTAAAGCACACAAATCTGGGTAATCACCATCTGAGCATATTAAAGGAGACAGCGTATTAGTCTTAGGCCCATAAAGAACAATAAGGCCATCTAGTCCAACCCTCCACTTTAAGGCCAGGATCTCAGCACTTCCTATAGCTTAACAGTCATCATTAAAATTATATACAAACCAACCAACCCCTCATGCGGGGGGGGGGGGAACTACTCACAAAAATGAAAAATTTAGCTTCTCAGCAAAAGAACGACATGCACTCACATTCATAGATTCATAGATCATAGAGTTGGAAGGAGCCTACAAGGTCATCGAGTCCAACCCCCTGCTCAATGCAGGAAACTAGGGGAGGGGTCTCCCATCCAAGTAACAACCAGGCCTGACCCTGCTTAGCTTTCCACGCTCAAGACAAGCTGAGCCAGCGTAAGCCACTGGCCTGTATGTCCAAGAGGACATTTTCGTGGCACATACCAATTTTGCCACAAGAAAGGACTGGATGATGCAGATTTTAAGACAGACCCTCAAGGGCTGGGGAGGCATGGTGTTATGGTGGCTTTAGTCTTTCCTGGAAGATCAGTCTCAGAAGGTGGTGCTGGAGGACTACTGCTCTACCCCATGGCCATTGGCTTATGGGGTGTGGCAAGGGTCTATCTTGTTCCCTATGCTTTTTAATATATACATGAAACCACTGGGAGAGGTCATCCAGAGGTTTGGGCTGAGGAGTCATCCATATTCAGATGACGTTCGGCTCTACCTTTCATTTCTATCTACACATATCAGGGAAGACGTGGAACTCTCAAACCAATGGCTGGAGGCAATTTTGGGATGGATGAGAACCAACAAGCTGAAACTTGATCCAGAGAAGACTGAGGTCCTGTGGGTAGGGAAACTGGTCCCAGATGGAATTGCACTCCCTCAAGGGACCAAGTACTGTACGTAGTTTCAGAGTTCTCCTCGACTCCGGGAAGCTCAGATGGTGGTGGTAGGCCAGAAGTGCTTTTTACCAGCTTAGGCTGGTTTGCCAGCTGTGACCCTATCTGGAGAGGATGGATTTTGCTTCAGTTATCCATGCTCTAGTAACATCCAGGCAGGGATTACTGCAGTTGTGCTGTTAGCAGGCTGCTCAGTAGTAGGACAGGCCTTGCAGACCTGTGAGACTTGGCAACCATGGAGGTAGTCAATTAAAGAAAACCTTGTCTAAGCACGCAGCCAATGAAGGCACCAGAGTGGCAAGGGGGCAGGCATCTCACTGCTCCGGTGCCTTCATTAGTTGCACCCTCCCCAAGGCAGTGTCTGATTCGTTCAGCCTATCGCCACTCTCACACTTGGGGAAATTAAAGTGGTGTGTAGCTGCAGCCTTGATCACCAGGTGCAGCACTTTCTTTTACAGCAGTGTTCTCCGATCTTGGGTCCCCAGATGTTTTTGGCCTACAACTCCCAGCATAGCTGGCTGGGGCATGCTGGGAGTTGTAGGCCAAAAACATCTGGGGACCCAAGGCTGGAGAATAATGCTTTACAGCGTGCACTGGTGGGAAGAAGCCAGGGGGGAGAGGAGGAAGAGGAGAGTACTGTTCCATTGCTGCTGCAGGTTAAAAAACAAAGCAGGGCAGGCAAGTGGCAGCAGCAAGAGCAGCGGGGGGCAGCAGCAGCCAGGGGAGTGGTGGGGCCATGGAAGGCGCCTTGCCTGGGCTCCTCTCAAGCCTGAAGGCACCTTTGAGCTTAACTGCTGCACGGGGGAGCTGGAGGGGTGACACAGCTGGGAAGGGAAGAGTAAACCCTCCCCTCCCTGAGTGGCTATTACATTTTCAAAAAAGCTTTTCCCCTGGTGCCAAGGAAACCTTTTAAGAGCCATATTGCCATGGGTGGGGGGATTTTTAGGGGGAAGGAAGGGTTAACCCTCATCTACCCATGTGCTGTGGCCCCATTATTGCCCCTCCTTGACCCCCAAAGAGCAGGGAAAAAGAGAGTGCGGAGTGGCTCTGGCCCTGCAACTATTTGACATGCAGTCCCCAACAGATTTCCCTGGAGGTAATTCTCAGTTTTGATGCCCCATCTTTGAAACTGTTTCTCGAGAGATGCTTGCCTGGTGCTTACTCAGGTCCCTTTTTGTATGGAGTAACATTCAATGGCCCAGTTTGCATGTAACAACAACCCACGAGAAGTTTAACCCAGGAATCGCTGAGTGGGCACACTGCCTGCCGCATGCTTATCACTTCCGCTTTCAATTAACAATCCAGGAAACTCGTTCTTGGGTTGTTATTGTGACATCCAAACCCAGAAACTCTGGGTTGTTTAGGAGCACGTGGAGGCAGCATGCCCACTCACTCCCACTAGATATCAGCAATTTCTGGGTTAAACCAACCAGGAATTGCCATAATGTGCAAAGCAGGTCATTCATGAAAGCCCTCCCTGCATCCTGAAATGGTATAGTCCAAACACAGGTTCCTCAGTGAGAAATAGGCCTTGGTGACCTTACATGTAGCATGTCAAGCAGCATGTTTTGTAACCGTAGTTTTATCACCAATGGGATAAATGTTGGTTGATTCAACTTGGCTTCAAGGGAAAGAGTAATGTTTGACTTTAGAGAAGTGGGGTACTCAAACACCCCTGCAAATAGAAATTTAAAATATGCAGCAAGAAACTAAGGGAATGTTTCACATTTAGTGAAGGAGGGTAACAGAATGATTTCTCCTTCCTCAGCCATGCCAAGTTCTTCTCTATCTTCACCCCATTTTTGGATAGAAGAGAAGAAAAACTGAACATAGTTGCCGTGCACACACCTCCCTACCACGGGCACAGGTGGCTAATGCAGGCCACTTCACTAGGCCACATTCTGCCAGGGGCAATGTTTTCCATCTCTGGATCAAGTTTATTTTCAGTAACCATTAAATCTCTCTCAGCTATGTATCCATTGACTGAATCCCAAAGACACAGCATGTGACAAATATAGGAACAGTACACATCTGTTTGGTCATGAATGCCTCAAGTGCCATTTCCTACAAGGAACTCACGGTTTCATTAGGCATTGAATACTTTTGGCTAAACAAAAGCTAACCCAAAATTGGGTAACCCCAAATTTCTCCTCACTCTAGAACCTTGTCACACAAAGTATCCCTGAACATAAGACATCCAGTTAACTTGCCAGGTGGCCTCTGGCATGCTTCAGCCCTGCCATATGAATCACGGAAACAACAATACCAGTTTACCAGCAGCAGCTAAATGGCTGCTTTAAAAACATGCAGACCCAGCAGATGGTGTCAGCCTTCTTCGACCTTCTTCATATTATATGGGGCAGCATGTCTGAATACAGTATGGCCATTCAGTGAGTTCATGCCGAAGCTGAGATTTGAACTTTAAAACTTATAGTGCTTTAACCTGTATCTGTAATGAACTTGAAATACTAAAATACACCTTACTGCCATCATTTCTTTTTCGTTGAAGATAAATGGAGAATGAATGTTGAATTCGATACATGGGGTGTACAGTGTATTACTTTGGTTTGATTTGATTTTAATTTAATTGCACTCATGTCCTACTTGTGGGCTTCCCGCTGTGTGAACAGAATGCTGGGCTAGATAGGCCTACGGTCTGAGCCAGCACGGCCCTTCTTACGTTCTTACGCACTCCAAAATGCACTGAACATTGTGCAGGAAAAAAATCTTCTGCATTGTGAAAGGTCAGACTGAGTCAGACTGTTAGTCCATCTAGCTCAGTATAATCTATGCTGACTGCCAACAACTCTCTAGAGCAGGTGTTCTCCTCTGGCTGGGGCATGCTGGGAGTTGTAGGCCAAACACATCTGGGGACCCAAGGTTGGAAAACACTGCTCTAGAGTGTCAGACATGAGTCTTTCCCAGACTTATGTGGAGATGTCAGGGACTGAACCTGGGAAAGCAGATACTCTATCATTGAGCTACGCCCCGCTCCCTTCAATTTTAACCAATAATAGCCAGGCCATCATCTGCCACTTATGCCACACATCCCCCTTGCCAAAACATATATAGCATACTTAGTGGAGGCTGCTGGCTCCAATGTCAGTGGGGCTGTTAATCCACTCCGGATTTTACTCCGAACTTTTAAGAAGCTCTCCATGGTGCCGGAGTAAAATCCGGAGCGGATGCACAGCCCTGCTGACATTGGAGCCACCAGCCTCCACTGATTACTACTGAATTATGTAGTCAAGTTAGGAGGAGACTGCGGGAGCCTCTTTCTGGGAGTGTGCCGGGGTGGAACTTGAAGGGCAGGATGCTGAACTCCACCAGAAGCCTTTGAAAGCAGTTTCCCCATCTCCAGATTATGTCATTTGAAAGACTCTAGCTCAATTCAGACATCATCCTAGCCAGGGTGGCGTAGTGGTGAGAGTGTTGGACTGGGACTCGGGAGATCTGGGTTCTAGTCCCCACTTGGACATGAAGCTCATTGGGTGACTTTGGGCCAGTCACTAAGTCTCAGCCTGACTAAGTCTCTCACAGAGTTGTTGAGAGGATAAGATGGAGAGGAGGAGGATTATGTGAGCCGCCTTGGGTTCCTTGCAGGAAAAACGGTGGGGTATAAATATAATAAATAAAAATAAATGGTTAAGTGATTTTGAGCACTTCCTTGAGTTGTCTTAATGAAATTCTCACGTAAATAAGAGACTTCTCCTTGCCTTGAAACACCTGTCATATTATGTTAACAGTGCTGGAGAGTAAATATGTTTTCATGCTGAAGTCTTTGCTTCTGGCACTTGTTTAAAAGGTTGACACTCTCAGCCCCATCCTTAGAAGAATATTTACATCAGTGAAATCCATTCTGTAATGATAATCTAAAGTGGTCTGTACTCCTAACACTGATAATGAGACATCTGATACTAAGACTTGAGTATCAGAAAACATAACTATGGATCGGTGCAATGTCTGATTGACAAACCATAGCTTGCTAATGGCTGGCAAACCAGAATAGGAAACCATGGATTGAAGTGGATTTGCAAGTCATGGCTCATGGTGACCACAGACAGGGCCTTTTCAGTTAGTGCACCTTGTTTAAACTTTCCAGAGAGTTTTGCTTGGTACCATTTCATTTTTGGCACCAAGTGAAATTAATTTTAATCATTTGCCAAGGCCTTTTACTGTAGGTTGAATTTTTAAAAACCTTTTAGACTTCAGTTTTACTGCTGCTCTGTCACTCTGATTAACTTCTGCTTTTAATGTTTTATTTATTGTTATTGATTTATATGGGCTTTATTCAAGCTGCTCTGAGAGCCTTATCAGCTGCAGAGTGGGACAAAAATATATTCAATCAATCAATCAATCAATCAAAACAAACAAACATATGGACAAACTGAAGTTAGAGCTATCACCCTGCCTCCAGAGGCTACTGTGTGTAGACTTCGGAGTGCTGAATAGACAGGAAAAAAGCAGATAAGCAATTCTAAACCTTGGTTTGCCTGCTACACATTGGAAGTCAAAGTCAAAATCTGTGTTTGAAATTATGGTTAGTACAAACCATGGCTTAGTAAGATTTCTGTATTGTGATCTGCATATAGAACCCCCTTCTCTTGTAGGCACTGATTTTGGTTGAAAGTTGTCGGTGCTCCAACTTACAGAGCAAAAGCTCACCTCTGACAGAACTGAAGCTGGTTTCTGAAAATTCTTCACTCAGATCGATCAATGTCCCCTCAGATTTGCACCGTGGGAGGCCACTGGCATTCGCAGCACGAATCCTCTGGGCTGCCATCTTGAGATCTGTGCCCTTCCCTGAAAATTTAATGGGCCATCTTCTCTAGAAGAGTTGTTGCAAATGTTGAGCCATTTATCTTCAGAAGTTCTAGCTACCAACTTGATTACGGTGTCATTCAAATTTTTATAACTTGAGAAAAATCTAAAAAGAAAAAGAGATAGTTAGAATATGGTTTCTCTTGAAAGTTTGTTCACCTTTATTGTGCAATTAAATTATTAAAATGTTTCCAATTAAAAGCATTTTACTCTGAACAAACAAACCTGGGTAAGTTATTCTACCACCACAAATAATCTTGACAACTTTCAGGTAATGGGAGGACTCAGATGACCTGCTTGTGGCCATCTCTTCCCAGTGAAGGCTAATGGCTGCAAGAGATGCTGGAAAGCAACTTTTTGACAGGACTGGTGCATTATATTGCACCATAGAGTTAAGATAAACCCACCCCAAAGCTTGTTTCGTTCATCAAAAAGCTTCCAAATGACAACTCATCAAAAAGTTATAGAAGCCTCAAGTGGCCAGGTTGTCATGCAATGAATGATCTCATGCCACTAACTGGTCTTTGACCAAGCAGACCTGGGTTAAAATACCTCCTTAGAATGCATGTCACTCAGTGACCTTAGACCAGTCTGTCACTGGCCCAGTCCAACCCATCTAACAGGATTGTTATGAGGATGTACGATACCCTGAACTCATTCGAAGAATGGCAGGATACAAATGTGATAATAAGTAACCTCAGCAAGTTGATCATCTGAGCTCATCCTAAGTCACTGGAGCATACTGCTTTCATTTCTCCATATATAAAAATTGAGACAATTCTCTGCCCTTGCAGAGAATCCACATTCATTTTCTCTGTACAGCAGGGGTGGACAACGAGAGTTCTGAGAGAGGTTTTACAGCTTTGCTAAATCCACTGGTGAACAGTGTAAGCATGGAAGCTACACTTAATATGGCTTATTCCAAGGTATTTCCATGGCCAATATGGCATTACATTATTATACAAGGATCTGTATTAATCCCAAGTCCAGCCAAGCTGGGAGACAGCACAACCACCACCTTAGAGAGAACCTTGTGTAAAATAAGCCCTCCTCCTTCCACAATAGCACAGACTTCTTTTGGGTGTGTTGCAAGATACACATGGATAAACATACATTTCATACTACTGAATCAGATTTTCCGGCCATTTGTTTCAGACTGCTGCTTAGATTTAGTGTAGATAAAGTACAAGTGATGAATTCAATTCATCAGGTGAAAATAGAAGGAAATATAGGATAGTCACATTTTCCAGCAGTTTGTCATCAGAGCAAGCTAGAAACTGACAGCAAAGTAGTTATTCTACAAATGTTGGTAGCACACCAGTAGTTTTCAAGCCTGACTGCTCTGCTGCCCTCCATAAATGTATTTATGTTATTTATTTAATACATTTATGAATTGCAGCCTCTGCCTATCACCCAGGGTGATATACAATAAACGTACCATTAAAAACCTCACAACATAAAACACAGGATCACAACTATAAATAAAATAAAATCTGAGAGTTAAAACTAGGGAGTAAGATAAAACCTCAAGCAGCATTAAAAGCCTGATGGAACAGAACAGTCTTTACTGCCTATCTAAAACAGAGCAATGGGGGAGACAACCTCACCTCCCTCAGGAAGGAATTCCAAAATCAGGGTGCTTCTACCAAAAAGGCCCTGATCTAAGTACCCACCAACCTAGCCTCTCTGCTGGGACACATATATGATAAATCATGGGCAGGTTCATGTGGAAGGATGCTTCCCACCCCTAGCTCAGTACCAACAGCTGTATAAGATGCGGTAATTACGAACATACCAAGTAACTGCTGTGGTGATGGCCCCGATCAAAACTTCTGACAAGTTTTGCAATGTAATTGCTGTACTAAAACTGATTGTTTATAAGTTGTTGTTTAGCAAGAATCTGATCACTGAACTACTATTTCAGTTAAGTAAAAATGATATTAAAAGTGACTAAAGGTAATGGAATGGACTATAAACAGAAAACAGGAGGAAAATAACCACTAGCGGTCTTCAAGAAATGCTTGTGCTGTTCATGCAGTGCTATTATAAGCAAATTCTAAAGCAAATCTCACATTTTTGCTTGCACAAACTCCTGTGTAACTGGAGTACATCTTTGGGTTAAGGTTTGGTTTTCTCACACTATGTTCTAACATGGGTGACTGGCCAGATGGGTGATTAACAAACGTGATTAATTAATTAATTAATTAACGAGGTCTAAGACAACCCTTTCGTGAATGAAGATACCTTCCTCATGTGATAAGGCCCCTTCGGTTCCAACCAGGGGGGAGAGATTTTTAATTTTCGTTCTACCATCAAGTACCCCTGTCAAGAATAACTGTAACTGAACATAATATTTCAATTTTAAAAATGTGCACCACAGAATTTACATAAAACCAAAGCTTGCTTCCTTTATCAAAAATCTTCCATAATGTTGACATCAAAAATCTAAGCACAGCTTTGTTTCAACAAACTGGAATAAAGAAATAATATAGGCTGGAATTAATACAAAAGGTAAGAAAGCTAGAGCTAATACACACACACACACACACACACACACACACACCAAATACTATTATATTAGAGCAGTGTTCTCCAACCTTGGGTCCCCAGATGTTTTTGGTCTACAACTCCCAGCATGCCCCAGCCAACATGCTGGGAGTGGTAGGCCAAAAACATCTGGGGACCCAAGGTTGGAGAACACTGTAGAAGAACGTAATAGTTACAGGGTAATTACGATTTGGTGAATATACATGAAGCTACAAAAGGTGGGGGTGGGATTGGGTTTGCTAGATGTCAGATTTTTCCTTTCTTTCGATTTGCTGTGCTTGCCAGAATGAGAGAGGTCTAGGACAGACGAACATGCCCTCAGCCTTAGCTTTTGCTAAGAAGTCCCTGCATCAAGACAACTTCAAATGAATCATGCTCATATACTAGTGTGTGTGACCATAACTCATATAGTAGTATGCATGACCCAGAAACATTTGAAATTTAAGTAGTGGTTAGATTTATTTAGTTATTTATTTATTATATTTATACCCCGCCTTTTTTCCTGCAAGGAACCCAAGGCGGCTTACATAATCCTCCTCCTCCTCCTCTCCATGTTATCCTCACAACAACCCCGCGAGGTAGGTTAGGCTGAGAGTCAGTGACTAGCCCAAAGTCACCCAGTGAGTTTCATGGCCGAGTGGGGACTCGAACCCAGATCTTCCAAGTCCCAGTCCAACACTCTCACCAGCCATCTTCCAATGGTGTTCCTGGCTACGTGGCAAAAACAGCAGCCAACAAATGCAAGAGGGGGCTAAACAGAGCTCTCTGTGGTCACTCTCCCCAGCTACAGAGGGGAACACTAGCAGGCCTTTCCATTGCTGGTCTATACCGTAGTAGCCCTTGGACCACGCCACCTATGGAGGCTTTGGGGCACAGGCAAAGATTCCTTTGTTTCTGACAGCTAAGAAAGCCTTGGACTGAAGGAGAAGGGGTTTCAAGACCATTCCAGACCCAAATATTCATTAATAGCCTCAGGATGAGAGAAAGACTCAGGCTGCCCTATACCTCACAGCTCCCCACTAGGGATGTGTATCAGATTTGGCCGAAGCCTGTGAACCTAATCTGGACCCTTGGGACTGCTTCCCAAAGCGAGGCCAGCTTCCCTCTACTGCAACCAGAACTGAGCCTGGATAAGGCCCTGTGGCCATGGTTGCCCAGCAGCCAACATCTCACATCCCAAGCAAAAGGGTGTTTCCCATGATGGGTGACATTGTAACATCCCAAGATTTTAAAATTTTATACTGTTTTAAATGTATTTTATCCTGTTTTTATCTTATGTACATCGCCCAGGGTGGCTGGTTTGCCGGCCAGATGGGCGATAAATAAATGTAAATGATGACGACGACGACGACGACGTTGCAGTTGGTCTTCCTGGAAGTCAGCCTCCCCCTCCTGGGCTGACCACCCCTCCTCCTTGACCACCTCTAAGCATCATCCTCAGTCTACTGCTGCTGCTCTTGCATCTCCCCCTGCTATCTGGTTCATCTTCTTTAATTTTACTTTCCTTTAAAATCTGTGTTTCTCCAGTGCAGTAACTCACCTCTGACCAAATTTGTTTTCCTACTGCTTGTCCTTCACTGCAGCAACTCGATGCTGGACCTCAAGACACACTACTGTGCATGCGTGCTGCCCCTGTGCCCACCTTGACCCCAGTGGCAAGGGTGCTGCTTATAATTAGGAGCCTGCCTGCCTCTCCCTGCATGCCTGGTGCCCACCTAGTGCCAGGATGAAGTAGCAGGGCCCAGGGAGTGGCACCCTGGAGGCATCAACTCAGAGGCTTAAGGCTTGCTTGTGTATACCACCGGCCTCCTTGTTCTGCGAGCCAGCCGCCACCACCAGGAGCCTCAGCTGCTCCCCAGCTAAGCTGCACCTCTAAGATGTGTGCCATTTTCAGACAGATTGACCAAAAATCATGGAGGGGGGAAGGGAGGCAAATCACTTCCTCCCATCCAAAAAACTGAGAACTCCCCTTCCACACAATCTTTCTGAAACTTTGGAAATTTCTTACTTACAGTCACCTCTAGGCTGTTGGTCATTTTCAGAACAATGTTCCACAAGGACAGCCATCTGTCAGGGATGCTTTGACTTGGGTTCTTGCATTGAGCGGCGGGTTGGACTCGATGGCCTTATAGGCCCCTTCCAACTCTACTATTCTATGATTCTAAGGAACATAGGACAATCAGTGCATCTTGTTCTGGATACCCTCAAAATGTAAAGACTGCTCTTGCACAAAACCCCCTGAGCCTACTCATCTGAAACTTGGCAGGCTTGATCCCCTCAGAAGAGGCAACTATCCTTGAAAATTTTACCCAATTCTGCCCCTCCCAAAAGTTATCAGCAGTTCCCTTTTAAAAAGTCAAGGTACATAGCACAACCTCAGCCCTGCACCTGTATTTCTGACATCTGGTAAGCATATTCCACTCCTAAGGGGTTACTATGCCTGCAAATTTCATTAAACTCTGATGAAGAAAGAAGAGTTATAGCTATTTTTATATCTAGCATTTCCATGATAGTCAATGGGAGGCACGGAGCCTTAAGATTTCTGAATCTTGACTCAGGTTTCGGTACCTGAGTTGAAGTGGATGGCCTCTGAAACAGTCCTAGTCAAACTGGGCTATTTTCCAAAGCACTGAATTGATGTCCGAGTCAAATCCTGGCAGTGCACACCTTTACTCCCCACCTCCTTGAATTTATTAAGAATATAGGCACCATACAGGCCTATATACAGGCCTGTGGCTCACGCTGGCTCACCTTGTCTGAGTGTGGAAAGCTAAGCCGGGTCAGGCGTGGTTATTACTTGGATGGGAGACCCCTCCTCTAGTTTCCTGCATTGAGCAGGGGGTTGGACTTGATGGCCTTGTAGGCCCCTTCCAACTCTATGATGTATGAAATCTATGAAATCAAATGCTTTACATATAGTTCCCAGTCCCACACCAACATATTAATGTTTTCCAAGGTCTAATGAGTCCCTGAGCAACTGAATTACTGATTACTTCAAAGAGGTCGTGGTTCATGTTTGCATATTTCCAAGGGTAACAAGGAAACAGCAAAGAAAGAAAGAGTTTCTATTTCATATACAGGACTGATCTTATGAGTTTGCTTAGAAATGAAAGATTACATTTCAATTTTATTTCCTTTGCTTTTTTCACTCTTATCTTTTAACACTAGACTAACAAGGGCCACCAATCCAGCCTTTCACTAGTTGGTATATACC
Source organism: Shinisaurus crocodilurus (assembly GCA_021292165.1). Classification (NCBI taxonomy): domain Eukaryota; kingdom Metazoa; phylum Chordata; class Lepidosauria; order Squamata; family Shinisauridae; genus Shinisaurus; species Shinisaurus crocodilurus. The sequence continues at coordinate 118,209,510 of CM037876.1, read as the reverse complement.
AATATACTCTTGTGCTGCTTCAAACACTTGCAGAAATTATTCAGCCCCATGTTGACCCTGTGACCCAGACCTCCAAAAGGTGGGGAGATAGAAGGAGAAGGGACACACAGGATTGTGACCTTCCATTCACAGAAGGGCTTTTGATCCAGTGGAAGTCTCTGCAAACAGAGGGGAGGGGGCGCACTTTTTGTAAATTCCCTCTCTAGCAAATCTGCCACACTGTGGGAAATACTGCAGGGGGAAGGGGGAGTTTGCAAAAATGGTCCTGTCCCCCCACTGGATTACAAACCTTCCCCAAACAGAAAGGCACTGTGGGATGCATCCCACTAATTTCAAGGCAACTGATGATGATTATTATTATCGTTTACAGTATTTGTATACCGCTCCACATCAAGGAGTGATGAACAATAAAAAGACAAAAACAGATAAAAGAAACAAAAACAATACATTGAAAACAAACTAAAATTACATTGGCGGTTGAAGAACAGAGAAGGCTTCCCGGAACAAGAAACCATGTCGGAGCCTGCCTGACCTCCAGAGGCAGGGAGTGCCACAGAAATGGAGCTGCCACACTGGAGGCTCTTCACCTGGTGGGCTCCAGTCGGGCCAAAGGTCCATGAAGAACCATCAAGAGCCTGCCATCTGATGACCTCAGCAACCGGGCAGGAGGCGCTCTCTCAGGTAACCTGGTCCCAAGAGTGGTCTCTCTTGGCTTTTGGTGTAGATGTAAGGAAGCCAACAATGCCCCAAATTCTAATTAGGATGATACCTTGTTCTTTTCATGCTATATAGGAGCACTTTTAGGACTTAACATAGCACTAATCAGAGGACACTGAAAGCAGGTTGAGAATTGCCTCCCAGCTAATGGCCTCCAGGAATTGTCTCCCGGAAATCAAATTGCATGCATAGCCAAGTGGTGACTAGCTGCCACTAGATCAGGCTGCACACCTGGCTCTCCACCTTTACTGTCTTAAAGGAGCAGCAATTCTTTGGTGCTACTTTGCCTGGTGTTCATAGTCCATGCAAGTAAGTTTTTTTTCCTGTGCCACTCTTCTTGTTTCAGGAGGAAGTTTAGCACTGGGATGGATCTCTGCTGCCACTTTGTTCAGAAGCAAAGGGACTTGCTGTGAGGAGGGCCTTGCATGATTCATCATCAGCAATATTAATCCTGTCTGAACAGCATCATGGACACATCCTGATAATTGTATCTGAGAGGCTCAAAGAATTTTCTTTTATCATCTGCACCAGGGATTTTGGCCCCCAGGGACCATATGGGGCCATGGCTGGTGGGTTGGGACTGCTCCCATGCAAGCACACCACACACCACACTCACTTCCCCCGCCATCTCAACATGCCAGGATGGGGGAGGTTCACATCTCCCCTCCCTGCCTGCTGAGACTGCACTTTCCCTCCCATGGTTCTGCTGGAGGCCCCTGAGGGCTGTGGGTTGTCCACCCCTGAGCTACACCTATGGAGGCTTTGTAACACATAGCTATGGCATTTTAACGACTATACCAAGCCAGATAATTAATTAGAATGCTATTTTATATTTCTTTTTGATATGCCTGAAACTGTTGCTCCTCCTTAAATAAAACTTAAGTTTAACAATTTGTGTATTCCTATGTATTGTTCAAGGCTCTGGCCAAGCCGTAAAGCTTAGCCAGACACAGAGAACACATTATGTTAACGCTACCCACCAGCACTCTCTCTCTCTCTCTCTTTCAATTAATGCCAAGGAGGCTGTGGAAGTCCTGAACCGTTGTTTGGGAACGGTATGGGGATTGGATGTGGGCTAACAAGCAGAAGCCACACTGAGGTTCTGTTGGTCAGTAGACAAGCCAGTCTGGGATTGGGGGCACAGCCTGCTCTGGATGTGGCTGTACTCCCTCCCTCTGAAGGATGAGGTTTTCAGCTTAGGGATGCTTTCAGACCCAGCATTGCTCCTGGAGGGTCAGGCGGCTGCTGCGGCCTGGAGTGCCTTTGCCCAGCCTCAGATGGTGCGCCAGCCATCTGAAAAAGATTCGCCTTTCCTGGAAAAGGAGAATCTGATCAGTGATTCATTTAGTGATTCACCTCCCATTTAGATTACTGCAATGTGTTTTATGTGGGCCTGACTGTGAAGAGTGTTTGGAAACTACAGCTAACATAAGGTGACCATTTTTTTTCAAATTTAAAACCAGGACATTTATTTATTTATTTATTTATTTTTTATGCCCCACAGCTGAAGCTCTCTGGGCGGTTCACAACAGTTTGTACATAAAAACAACAATAAAAACATACAAAAAAAGATAAAAAACCAAATTAAAAAGCACAGTTTAAAATACAATCCAAACCCAAAAGTTAATAAAACTAAGTCTACAGGTGACAATCCCCCCCCCCTCTGCTATTTTGAGCTCTTAACTATTGAATGCCTTGGCATAGAGGGAAGTCTTAACCTGGCACCAAAAAGATATTAAGGTTGGTACCAGGCGGGTCTCAGTGGGGAGCTTATTCCATAATTGGGGGGCTACCACTGAGAAGGCCCTCCTCTTTGTTGCTACCAACCGAGCCTCTCTTGGAGGTGGCAGTTGGAGGAGGGCCCCAGATGTTGAGTGTAGTGTCCGGGTAGATTGCGGTTGGGAGAGACGAGACGTTCTGTCAGGTATTGTGGTCCTAAGCCATGTAGGGCCTTATATGTTAGAACCAGCACCTTGAATTCGGCTCGGAAGCATATTGGCAGCCAGTGCAAACGGGCCAGAACCAGTATAATGTGCTCGGACCTTCCGGTCCCCGCAATAAGCCTGGCTGCCGCATTTTGCACAAGCTGCAGCTTCCGAACAGTCTTCAAAGGCAGCCCCTCGTAGAGTGCATTGCAGTAGTCTAGTTTAGAGATCACCAGAGTGTAGATTACTGAGACCAGGCTATCCCTGTCCAGATAGTGGCATAGCTGGGCCACCAGCCAAAGCTGGTAGAAGGCACTCCTTGCCACTGAGGCCACTTGAGCCTCAAGTGACAAAGATGGCTCCAGGAGCACCACCAAGCTAGGAACCTTCTTCTTCAAGGGGAGTGCAACCCCATCCAGAACAGGTTGAACACCCTCCATCCAGTCAAAGGAACCACCCACTAACAGCATCTCAGTCTTGTCTCGATTGAGCCTCAGTTTGTTAGCCCTCATCCAGTCCATTGTTGCAGCCAGGCACCGGTTCAGCACATCCACAGCCTCACCTGCTGAAGATGAAAAGGAGAAATAGAGCTGTGTGTCATCAGCGTACTGATGGCAACGCACTCCAAAACTCTGGATGACCCCACTCAGTGGTTAAAGGTAGATGTTAAATAGCATGGGGGATAAGACCGACCCCTGAGGAACCCCATATTGGAGAGTCCATGGGGCAGAGCAACATTCCCCAAGCACCACCCTCTGGAGCCATCCATCCAAGTAGCAGCGGAACCACTGCAATGCAGTGCCCCCCACCCCCAACTCAGACAGCCGCTCCAGAAGGATACCATGGTTGATGGTATCGAAAGCCGCCGAGAGATCCAGGAGTATCAACAGGGTCGCACTCCCCCTGTCTCTCTCCCCCAACATAGGTCATCAGCCTAACCTACCTCACAGGGTTGTTGTGAGGATAAAATGGAGAGAAGGATTATGTAAGCCACCTTGCGTTTGCAGGGGAAAAGGTGGGATATAAATATAATTAATAAATAATAAATAAATAAATAAATAAATCATCATACAGGGCGACCAAGGCTGTTTCTGTGCCAAAACCAGGCCTGAACCCCGACTGAAATGGATCCAGATAATCAGTCTCATCCAAGAGCGCCTGGAGCTGGTTGGCCACCACCCGCTCAAGGACCTTGCCCAGGAAAGGAACATTCGTCACCGGCCTAAAGTTGTTAATATCTTCCGGGTCCAGAGAGGGTTTCTTCAGGAGTGGTCTCACCACCGCCTGTTTCAGGTGGCATGGGACCACTCCCTCTCGCAAGGAGGCATTGATCACCTCTCTGGCCCAGCCGGCCATTCCCTCCTAGTTTTTATAAGCCAAGAAGGGCAAAGATCCAGAACAGACATGGTTGCACGAACCCGTCCAAGCACCTTGTCAACATCCTCGAGCTGTAGCAACTGAAACTCATCCAAAATAACTAGACCAAGCTGTGCTCTGGGTACCTCTCCTGATTCTACTGCTATAACATTGGAGTCTAAGTCCCTGCGGATGCAAGAGATTTTTTCCTGGAAGTGCCTAGCGAATATATTGCAGCGGGCATCAGATGGGTCGATGATGTCCCTGGGGCCAGCGTATAACAGGCCCCGGACGACCCTGAAGAGCTCCGCTGGGCGACAAACAGATGATTGGATAGAGGCAGTGAGATGTTGTCTCTTTGCCACCCTCACTGCCTCTAGGTATACCTGGCTATAGGCACGTACCAGGGTTCGATTGCATCCACTAGGAGTTTTCTTCCACCTGCACTCAAGCCATCTCCTGTTTTGCTTCATCACTCTCAGCTCTGGGGTATACCACGGAGTCGTACGAGCTCTACTACAGAGTGGGAGCTCAGGAGCGATCATGTCAACCGCCCGGGTCTTCTCTCTATTCCAGAGATCAACCAGGGATTTGACAGGACCGCCAGCCATATCAGCCGGAAAACCTCCAAGGGCCCTCTGGAAACCATCCGGATCCATCAGCCTCCGGGGGGCGGACCATCTTAATAGATGCAGAGGGGGAAAGCTGCCATTAGCCTAAATCTCAGCAGGCCATTGGATCATTGCTGTACTCTGTCAAGTTTGTGCGGTGATTCGTTTGTGCACTGATCTCCCCACATAAAACAATTTCACGCACAGGCGTCTTCCAACTCAACCAAACAAAAAAAGTCCCATGGCGACTGGCGAATGGCGACGGGGGCAGGACTGTGAATCTGGAAGCCCCTAGTCATGGACCAGCACATGGGCGGTGGATGCAGATTCAGTTGCCCTGTTCAAGGAACGAGGTAGTCGAGCAGCTCGGCAGCTGTATCCATGACTGAGCAGCCCTATTTAGGATCCACTCTGCTCACCCCGTATGGGGAGGGGGCTAGAAAAGGTGCCCTAAACACCTCTTTCTCCCCTGACTGGATTACCGCATCCAGTGGGATCACCATTTAGCAGTCGAAAAAGACATTTGAATCTTGGAACATGGAATATACGGACATTGCTGGATAACATAGATAGTGAACGCCCTGAGCGTAGGACTGCTATTATTGCAAGGGAGTTGAGAAGATTTAGAATTGACATAGCAGCACTTCAAGAAACTCAAAGGGCAGGAGAGGGACAGTTGAAGGAAGAAAAGGGAGGTTATACCTTCCTCTGGAAAGGACTACCTGAGCAGGACCGACAAATACATGGAGTAGGCCTTGCCATCAAAAATGAGCTAGTGAACTCTTTGTCAGAAGTTCCTACTGGCATTAACGAACGCCTGATAATTCTTCGATTAAAGCTTGCCAATAACCGGCAGGTAACTATTTTGAGCACTTATGTGCCAACATTAGATGCTGATGAAGACATCAAGGAAAGTTTTTATACCCAGTTGGACACTCTCCTGTCAGAGATACCTAAGGAGGATAAAATTATCCTCCTGGGCGACTTTAGCGCAAGAGTCAGGCGTGACTTTGATTTATGGCCAGAAACTATTGGAAAAGACGGAGTTGGTAATAGCAACTTGAACAGAATTTTACTTTTGTCTAAATGTGCAGAGCATAATCTCACTATTATAAACACGCTCTTTTGACAAAAGAATAAGTTTAAAACATCATGGCAGCACCCTCAGTCAAAGCACTTGCATCTTCTGGATTATGTAATTGTCCGTGTTAGGGATCGCTGTGATGTACTTCTTACTAGGGCCATGGTGAGTGCCAACGACTGCTGGACAGACCACCGACTAATCCGGTCCACTATGGTTATCAACATTGCTCCCCAACGTAGGCTTCAAGGAAGGAAACCAAGGTGTAAAATGAACATCCACGCCCTTCAAGATCCTATTAAGCAAACTCATCTTCAATCATTTCTTAAGGAACATCTACCTACGGAACCTCCTGATAACATTGAGGACCATTGGTCTAAGCTGAAAACCTCCATTACTGCAGCCTGTGAACAAACTATTGGATATGAAACTAAGAAACATCAGGATTGGTTTGATGAAAATGATAATGAGATTAAATATATAATTGACCAAAAAAGGAAAGCCTTCTAAATATGGCAAGAAAAAAATCTACGCCAGTGCAAAGGCTGAGGTCCATAGAAGAACAAGAGAACTTAAGAACGCTTGGTGGAAAAAGAAAGCTGAAGAAATTCAACAACTTGCAGAATCTCATGATGCACGGGGCTTTTCTAAGGCCACAAAGGCCATTTACGGACCAAAAACCTATGGTACAAACCCTTTACAATCAAAAGATGGCACCAAACTCTTAAAAGACAAAGAGTCTATTGCACTGCGTTGGAAAGAGCATTATTATGATCTTTTAAATCGTAAATCTAAGGTGGATAATGATATTTTTTTTGAAATCCCGCAAAAACAAATTAGAGAGGAACTTGCAATACTCCCCACTTTGGATGAAGTTATAAAAGCCATTAATCAAATAAGAATAACAAAGCTAGTGGACCAGATGGTATTCCTGCTGAAATCTTTAAAGAAGCCCCCCCCCCGAACTTATACAACATCTTCATAAACTCATCAAAAAAATCTGGATAAGAGAAGAGATTCCAGAAGACTTCAGGGACGCCATAATTATCACCCTCTTTAAGAAGGGTGATAGAATAGACTGTGGAAACTATCGGGGCATTTTTCTCTTAGCTACCACAGGTAAAATATTTGCTAGGATTCTCGCAAACCGTCTTCTATCTATTTCAGAAGAGATGCTCCCTGAATCTCAATATGGTTTCCGCCCCTCTAGAGGGACAGTAGACATGATTTTTACTGCACGTCAGCTCCAAGAAAAATGACGGGAGCAAAATCAACCCGCATTTATTGATTTGGCTAAGGCCTTTGATACTGTAGACCAAGTGGCTCTCTGGACTATCCTTATGAAAATTGGATGCCCCAATAAATTTGTGAATATCTTGCGACTTCTCCATGACAACATGACAGCAACAGTTTTGGACAACGGCTCTCATGGTGCTCCATTTAAAGTGGGATCAGGTGTTAAACAGGGATGTGTTATTGCCCCAACATTATTTGCTATTTTCATCGCCATGATTTTACATCTTGTCGAGGGGAAACTTCCCACTGGTGTGGGAATTATATATCGAACAGATGGAAAGCTTTTTAATCTCAGTAGGCTGAAAGCAAAAAGTAAGGTAATTACAACCTCCGTTGTGGAACTTCAGTATGCTGATGATAATGTGGTCTCCCCCCATCAGAGGATGATCTCCAAACTATCCTAAATGCTTTTGTAGAAGCATACGAAAAACTTGGTCTCTCACTTAACATAAAAAAAACCAAAGCGCTTCATCAGCAAGTGCAAGTTAACCCTTTGGTGACGCCATCTATCCAGCTTGGCGGGGCAATACTGGAAAATGTCGATCATTTTCTCTATCTTGGCAGCTATCTTTCTGTTACAGCTAACATTGACAGTGAAATCCAGCATCGTTTGAGCTCCGCAAGTGCCGCGTTTTCTCGAATGAAACATAGAGTGTTCGAGGATCGGGATATCTGTAAGAAGACCAAAACACTGGTTTATGAAGCCATTGTATTACCAACTTTATTGTATGCCTGCGAAACATGGACTATCTATAAACGTTATTTCCACCTCCTTGAAAGATTTCATCAACGTTGCCTCCGGAAAATCCTGTGAATTACTTGGGAAGATAGGCGAACAAATGTCAGTGTACTGGAAGAAGCAAAGACTACTAGCGTGGAAAAAATGATCCTTCAACACCAACTTCAATGGACCGGTCATGTTGTTCGAATGTCTGACTGCCGTCTCCCAAAGCAGTTACTTTATTACCAACTCAAGGATGGAAAGTGGAATATCGGTGGTCAGTATAAAAGGTTTAAAGATGTTCTTAAGACTTATCTAAAAAAATGCAATATAAACATCGAAAATTGGGAAGCTCTGGCCCATGAATGATCTAACTGGAGGCTGGCCTTTCACAAAGGTTCTATGGACTTTGAAGAAGCCCAAGTGCAAAGTGAAAGGGAGAAACGTCCTAAGCGAAAAGCACGTCAAATGAATCCTTTACAGGGCCATCTTCCATCTGGTATCCTGTGTCCTCCCTGTGGGAAGCTGTGTGGATCTAGAATTGGCCTCCACAGTCACTTACGGACCCATTGCTAGAGTCTACACAATTTTTTAGAATTTCCTTTTATAATTTTCTTTTTGTAATTTTATCCTGGAAGACAATCTTACTCGGTCACGAGTGATCGCCTACTACTACTAATATATCTGGACTTCAGCAAAGCTTTTGACAAAGTGCTTCATGATAGCAAGCTAGCTAAAAGTGGGCTAGATGGAACAACTATCAGGTGGATCCACAGTGGGCTACAGAATCGGACTAAGAGAGTGCTTATTAATGGTACCTTCTCAAACTGGGGAGAGGTAACAAGTGGGGTACCACAGGGCTCAGTCCTGGGTCCAGTGCTCTTCAACATTTTTATTAATGTCTTGGATGAGGAGGTGCAGGGAATGCTTAGCTGGTGGTTCAGCTATGCCCCTATCTGGACAGAGATAGCCTGGTTTCAGTAATCTATGGTCTGTAATCGCTAAGCTTGACTACTGCAATGCAATCTAAGTGGGCTGCCCTTGAAGACTGTTCAGAAGCTGCAGCATGTGCAAATGGAACCAACTACCTAGAGAGGTAGTGGGCTCTCCCACACTGGACGCATTCAAGGTGCAGCTGGACAGCCATCTGTCAGGGAGGCTTTGACTTGGATTCCTGCATTGAGCAGGGGGTTGGACTCAATGGCCTTATAGGCCCCTTCCAACTCTACAATATTATGATTCTATCATCACTGGGACCAGAAGGTTCGAACATATAACACCAGTTCTGGCCCGCTTGCAGTGGCTGTCAATATGCTTCCAAGCCCGATTCAAAGTGCTGGATTTAACCTATAAAGCCCTACATGGCTTGGGACTGCAATACCTGACGGAAAGCCTCTCCCAACCACAATCTACTTGGACACTATGCTCAACATCTGGGGCTTTCCTCTGACTGCCGCCTCCGAGGGAGGCTCGGAAAGTGGCAATAAGGGGAAGGCCTTTTCTGTGGTAGCCCCCCAACTGTGGAACAAACTCCCCACTGAGGCCCACCTGGCACCAACTGTACTATCCTTTCGGTGCTGAGGCATTTAACAGCTCCAAACAGTACATGGGGTGGTGGTTATGTCACATTTTTAACCAGTCTAGTTTTTTAACCTTGTTCTTAGCTATTTAAGTAATTTTTAAATTGTTTTAAATGTCTAGTAATGGAAATTTTTATGATGTTTTTATTGTTTATTTTATATTGTATGCCATTGTGTTTTATAACTGTTGTAAACCGCCCAGAGAGCTTCGGCTATTGGGCGGTATAGAAATGAAATAAATAAATAATGATGACGATGACGGTCAGAACAGACATGCATGCCCCAAGATGTTCAAAATGCACCCAGCTCTAATCACCTCGTAATTTGATATATGCTCGGTTCAACTATCCTTCCACACCATGGTCAAGGGAGCTTATTGTGCTGCTCAAAAGGAGAACACCAGGCTTGTGACCGGCTGGCAAACCAGAAGCAGGCCCCGGGCCTTGGAGCTGGGGGGCTTGGAAGCTCTGGACTATGTTAACAGGGCTTTTAGAGTGGTGTCTCAACTGACAAACTGGCGTGCTGAGCAGATGGGGCGGGGCGGGGCGGGGGGGGAAGCAGATATACAACTCTAAACCATGGGTTGTTTGCTGTGCGGGTCAACTGACCATAATAAATTATCCTCATCATCATGGGTTGTTTGTTGTGTATCTGGTTGCCACTAACTAAGATTTCATTCTCCATTTCCCTGACTTTCCCTGACCAGCTTTTGTCAATTTCCCTGACCACCATTCAAAAATAACCTCAACTCAATGTAGGTTACATTACATTAAAGAACAGTTTTATTAAATGGTTTAAAACTACACTAGTGCTGAAAGGCAGGCTTTTTTGGTCAAGATAGGAGCTTCAATATGAGCTTCTTTAAACACTGAGACTGGGTTCACACGACACGACAACCCACTGTGGCTTATGAGCCACAGAGGGTTGTCGTGTCATGCGAACCTGGGATGGGTTTGTCAGGGTGGCTCATTTTTGGGTTATAAGCCACCCTGACAAGTCATGACTTGTAGTAGAGTCTGTTTGACCCACAATGGGTTGTCATGTCATCCGAACCCGGACAATACGACCCATCATGGGTCAACCCAGACTACAAGCGAGCCACTCTTGCCAAGTGGCTAGTGGGCAATTGTCATTGCCAGCCACCACAAAAGTGCCAAAGCAGCACTTTGGGGCAGCTGGCAAAGACCCCCCCCCCCGCTGCTGCAACCTGTTTTGGGCTTGCCACAGCGTGACCTTTTTCTTTTTAACTTTTTTGGGGGAGATTGCAAAATCCAGCCATCAAGCAGGCTTTCGCGATTCCCATGGGGGCATCCATGAGGTGCCCCTCCAAGGACCCCCCATGGTACCTTGGAGGGGCTGCCTGTGGTCGCCTCCTTTTTTTCTTTTAATTTATTTCTACAAAAGTATACAAGTAATTATACAGACAAGCAAATAAAAACAAGTAAACACATAGACAAATGTTGTTAATGCCAAATATGCCAAGAGCATGAAAGTCCTTTTCCAAAGAGAAGAGATCTCAAGGCAAAAAAAGCACATAAAACTGAGAGCAAAGAGTCTGACTGCCCAGATCTTATGCAGCTGAGTAAACTTGTCCATATCTTGCCATGTGTCACCGGCACGGACCGAAGTCCATCTCCTTCCCGATCAATGAAGTTGATGAATGATGATCATGTAGATTCAAATGTATCAATGTCTAGCTCAGCGTTCTCCAACCTTGGGTGCCCAGATGTTTTTGGCCTACAACTCCCAGCATTCCCCAGCTGGAGTTGTAGGCCAAAAACATCTGGGGACCCAAGGTTGGAGAACACTGGTCTAGCTGGTCCTTTGAATGCCTTACTTGCTGGGTCAGTTTCTCCAATAAAGCTAAATTTCACGCTCTCCCATACCCATCACTCAGATTAGGGAATCTATCCCCTCTCCAGTTTTGAGTAAAAACTTGTCTAGCAGCCAACAAAATAAAAAATAAAATAAAGTCTTTTTGCAAAGCCTCCTTTAAAAAATAAATTAAAAATTGTACCAATAATGTGTGCAAATAACTGCACTCATATTTTTTTTAAACCCAACCTACCCGATTTGCACAAATCAGGCAAGGTGGGTTAGCGCAAGAGGGTCCCTGGGCTAGGTGCTGGCCAGGGTGGGTGGCTGCTGGCGAAATCCAGGAGGCACCCACCCTGCACAGTGTCTACCCCAGGCTGCAGGTAAGTATCATCCCAGTTTGCAGGACACGGAATAATGGGCTCAAGTTACAGGAACCCAGATTCCACCTAAACATCAGGAAGAATTTCCTGACTGTCAGAGCAATAAGACAATGGAACCAATTACCAAGAGAGGTGATGAGCTCTCCCACTCTGGAGGCATTCAAGGTGAAGCTGGATGGCCATCTGTCAGGGATGCTTTGACCTGGATTCCTGCATTGAGCAGGGGGTTGGACTCGATGGCCTTGTAGGCTCCCTCTCATTTCCCTCTGCTGCCTGCTGCCTGGCTATTGTTGTAAACTGCCCAGAGAGCTTCGGCTATGGGCGGTATAGAAATAAAATTGATGATGATGATGATGATGATGATGATGATGACGACAGCCCTGTCAAAATATTCCCTGTCCAGACAGCCACAATTTGCTGAGCCCTGTCAAAATATTCACATCTTCAAATCAATTGAAACTGATCCCAGTTTGTCTGAATGCACAAATTACCGTACCCAGCTTCAAGAAGCCAGTCAGCTTCTCCATAGTAAAATAATGCTGTCATGTGCAGGTTCATTTTCTTCTGTTTTACTGTTAACAACCATCAGCCAATAAACATTCTCAAAATCATATAATCATATTATGGAACATGCGTGCATCATTACATTACACTTGCATTCTGCTGCTTCTCTGCTCCAACTGCCTCAATTGCAGACTGTCCTCTTGCAGTGGCATCTCAAAAAATCCATTACACAAGTATAACTTAACTTTCCCTTAACTTCCCCTGACTTTTGACCAATTTCCCTGATTTTCCTTGACCAATTTCCATTTCCCTGACTTTCCAGAAAGTGGCAACACTGGAAGTTCAAAACAGGCCTGTGGCTTACGCTGGCTCAGCTTTGAGCGTGGAAAGCTAAGCAGGGTCAGGCCTGGTTATTCCTTGGATGGGAGACCCCTCCTCTAGTTTCCTGCACTGAGCAGGGGGTTGGACTCGATAGCCTTGTAGGCCCCTTCCAACTCTATGATCTATGAAATCTATGACTTGGGTTCTGCTTGAACTACCATGGTTCAGCATGATGCCTGAATTGAGCTTTAGTGTTGCAACACTGATAAAGCGTTGTTCAGTTACACTATGGATTTTACCATTAACTCAGTCAGAAGTCTTACTTTGATTACTTTTTTTGTTTCAGATGTACAAACACACACATGCGTGCATGCACACACGCTTTCCCTTTTTAACATTCCTGAAAGCAATGACTGAACATCACCAGGGACACTGCCTTGACTTCTTAATTTCTTGGTAGTTGTTAATTATTGAAGTTGATCATAACTTCTCTTTGGAGAAGAGAGCTATGCTTTGAAAACTAAAATGTCATCACCCCCTTCAATTTATATTTGAGGCAGGAAGGATACATAATACTTCAGTGAGTCACATCTCAGATATGTGAAAAGGGAAGAGAGGCAGATAACCCAGTTGTTACAGAAAAGAACTGCAGAACACGAGCAAAATTTCAGAGCTAAAGAACTAGAAAAATAACAAATTTCAAGACATTTTAGTGTGAAGTCTGCTCCTTGAAGTGCTTTAATTTCTAACATGGTATGGACTCAGGCTCTCAGATTTGTACCCTCTGACCTAGAAGCATTAACCCCTAAACCAGGGCTCTCCAACCTTGGGTCCCCAGATGTTGCTGGACTACAGCTCCCAGAATCCCTTGCCATTAGCCATGCTGGCTGGGTATGCTGGGAGCTGTAGGCCAGCAACATCTGGGGACCCAAGGCTGGAGAGCCCTGCCCTAAACCCTAGATGTCTGGGAGCTAATCATGATAGCTGAGGGACTGTCTCCAATCTTGCAACCAAATGCATGATAACAAGGAGAAAGTATTGTGTACATCAGTGTTCTCCAACCTTGGGTCCCCAGATGTTTTTGGCCTACAACTCCCAGCATGCCCCAGCCAAAAACATCTGGGGACCCAAGGTTGTAGGCCAAAAACATCTGGGGACTCAAGGGTGGAGAACACTGGTATACATGTTCCACTAGTTCACACACTTTTCAGTGATTTCTATTATTGCAGGAGCAGCAGCAGCAGCAAAATAGGAGGGGGAGTGTGCATTTGGGCAGCTGCTCCCCATTTGTTAACTATGCATCGCAGGGAGCCAGCGCTGGCTCTCCATCTGCCCTGGCACAAGGTTAGACACTTTTGCCACCTAGAACTGTCAAAGTCACACCTACAGAGAAATCCAAGCCAGAACTCAGACAAATGAAATAAGGATTACTCCAATTAATGACACAGCTGACTCTGATTGATCTGAAATAAGAATGGATTAGCCTTTGTAAGAAGGTATTTACTAATCTAACTGTAAATTGTAGCCAGACCATGGGTGGAACTGCACATTACGTGTAATTTCCCATTTATTTATTTCTTTTGCAGCTGTGGAGGCTGCAATTTGAAGTGGAAGAGGGGCACAGGAAGACACAAGCCCTCACGGTTTTTCTGTTGAAAATGCCTGCTCCCCAGCTTCTCTGGCTCTTGCATGGGAAAATTGAGAGCCAATGTGGCATAGTGGTGAGAGTGCTGGACTGGGACTTGGGAGATCCGGGTTCTAGTCCCCGCTCGGCCATGAAACTCACTGGGTGACTTTGGGCCAGTCACTGACTCTCAGCCTAACCTACCTCACAGGGTTGTTGTGAGGATAAGATGGAGAGGAGGAGGAGGATTATGTAAGCCGCCTTGGGTTCCTTGCAGGAAAAAAGGCAGGGTATAAATATAATAAATAAATAAATAAAATATTTTTTAAAATCACAGTGTGTCGCTTCCCTGCTATGGTTTCTTAACGGGAACAGGGGCACTTGGTGTTGTTCATGGGTTAAACAACCCCAAGTTAACCCATGGCTTGTTGTTAATGGGAAAAGGAAGCAGCTCGCATGCAGCTCAGGCGTGGCACACGTCCCCACAACCCAAGATTCTCCACTGGATGCCACCATTATGTCTGAACAGGGCCACTGTGTGTTTGCCTGCCCTTTACCTCCAGGCAGCAGTAGGGAAATTGGAGTCAGCAGACCCAATTCTCACAGCTGCCCAGAGGAATTAGTGTCGGGCTCACTGAATGGGGCTATAACAACTATTCCCTTTCAGCAATCCCCAGTAGGGTCGCAATACTTTGCGAGGACGGAGATCCTGAACTTGAGTCTGTGTATACTCTTAGACATGCAGAACTGCTTGTGGACATTCACCCACATGGTGCCCCACAATCTGTAACCCTTCCTTTGAGAAAACACTGGCGAGTTCACAGGACACTTCTAGGAGATCGTTCGTGTTTTCTACGATGGCCCGGGAAAAACCCAAACTGGGTTCAAAGATCATCCTGGTTTTGTTTGTTTCCCCTCTTCATGGACTTTCCCTATGCCAGCACTGTTTTCATAAGCGCCCTGTGGGTCCTCCCGTTCATGTCAGGTATCTCAGTGCCCATTGCGCACCATTCCCTGTCCCAGGGAAGCGGCAGCAGGAATGAACTTAAAGCAGCCCCCACACACACCCCGTCACCTCAGCGATGCTTCCATACCCTCCAACTGGAACAGACGCTAGGATGTGTGTGTGTGTGCCCACACCCGAAAAGAAAAGGAGGTGGAGGCGGCACCTCTGTGTTTAGGGGTGTGGGGTGGGTGGGTAAACTTCACCTATTGAATTTGTGCCAATCCTGACAATTTTAAAACAAAAAGAAAGAGATCGCACTGCAAGCACTGACCTCCCCCATGTAGACATACTTTCCTGTGAGTAAGTCCCATTGACCATAATAGGATTTACTTCTGAGTACACATTTTATTTATTTATTTATTTATTTACATTTATTAATCACCCATCTGGCCAGCAACCAGCCACCCTGGGCACTGGGATAGGAATGCACTGTTACTCTGTTTTCAGAGCAGTGGTAACTTTTATTTGGCTCTACCTGTGTACCCCATGTAGAAAGCTCTCTACAGTAATGATTATGATTATTATGCAGGGATTTTGGATTGGTTTAAAAAAATGCATTAGAAATTTTAAAAATTTAAATTTTTAGCAGAAAACACACCCTCCTCAAGAGAAAGAAAAAATCCCAACTACCTCAAATAGCAGCAACAAACATCATCATTCCGTTTTGGCATCATTGTTCAATCACAGTGTTGTTGTTCTTGTTTTTTTTTTTTGTTTTTTTTTTTAATAAAGTACAGTAGAGCCCACCTGTTTTTTTCTGAGTGGAGAAAATAGGAGCTTGCAGAGTGGGCCTGTGAACCACTTTGCACACTCAGAGATATCTAAATGTTAAAAAATATTATTTCTTTGGCAAACTACTAATGAGAACAAAGCCACCATGGAGGGATCCATTTTTAAAGTGGGAGGGAGATCTTTAGAACAAGGAGTTTCCTGTACAATGTGGGGAAATTGGCTGAAAGTTATGTTTGACTGAAATAATGGCATATTCCTCCCGGTTTACCCCTTCCTACCATTTGCTGTCGCCTCTATATTGCATTTTAGTTTGTAAGCTCTTTGGGGCAGGGAACTGTTCTCTTATACTCAGTAAAGCACCATGCACATTGATGGTACAATAATAATAATGACAGCAGCAGCAATCACCACCATCATTATGGGGACAGTTACTTTATGATGGCCAGTAAAAACGAGGGAGCCCTTGATGAATATGTTGCTAGGCAGAATTTGGAGAATAGAGAGGTGAGATGGAGAGGACTGGGATTCTCCCCTCTGGCCAGAGGTCTCTATGGTTCCCCAGATGTCTGGGGCATGCTGAGATTTGTAGGCCAAAAACATCTGGGGACCCAAGGTTGGAGAACACTGCCATAGATCATATCATTGTTTTCTATTGTTGTTTTGTTGTGCAAAATTTATCATGGTAAATTAACACAACCGGGTTCATACGACCGTGAAAACAACCAGCGATGAAAAACAATGCTGGGCGTTGCTTTCACGGTCGTATGAACCCAGTCACTGATAAGTTTTTAACAATATACTTCCTGATAAGTATACAACTGTTCCTAAGTATAGCAGGAGGAAAAGACCTGGGGTGTTCTGGCTAATCATAAGGAGAGTTGGGAAGATTAATAGGGTATTATTTGAATGGTTACATGGTGTGTGAAGTACCTTACAATCCTGGGTGATTCCTACTACTTGATCATTCTGTTCACTTTACAACCTTTTCTGTATAAGAAAATAGGTTGTAGTCGCCTTGCTGCAAATAAGGTTTAACTATGGTTAGCAAGGGAGACAGTCAGATTTATAAATTATGGTTTGAAGTTAGCCCATTTCTATTAACCATAGTTAAGATTACAGTTTGTCTGGGTTCAGATGACATGACAAACTGCAGTTAATCTAAAATGGAAGTGAAAGCTTCTCCGCATGGCCGTGTTGGAAGAGAAGGGGGCGCATGCAAGCTAGGCTCATTCTAGCGTTGAATGAGTGTTGGACTGGGACTCGGGAGATCCGGGTTCTAGTCCCCGCTCCGCCATGAAACTCACTGGGTGACTTTGGGCCAGTCACTGCCTCTCAGCCTAACCTACCTCACAGGGTTGTTGTGAGGATAAAATGGAGAGGAGGAGGAGGAGGATTATGTAAGCCGCCTTGAGTTCCTTGAAGGAAAAAAGGCGGGGTATAAATGTAATAAAATAAATAATTAAATAAATAAATAATTCTTGCAACACTAAACAATGGTTTAGCATAACGTCTTATTACCAGCCCCAGAACCTTGGAGCTAGCACACTTATTTTCCCTCCAGCTGCCCCTCACCACCTTGTGCCCTGCTGGTGTGAGCCCAGCAGGACTGGGAATGTGGCAGTTCTTCTGCCATGGATTCTCTGTCTGCCCCTCCCCCGCCCCTTCAGATTGCACCATTAGTTTGTAACCCAAGGTTGGAGAACACTGTATCTAGAACTCTTCATCAGACTCACTCCAGCTTTCTATCTCTTCAGATTGTCCACCTAAACAGCCAGCCAATTATTTCCCCATAAGTACTAGCTTTATGATTAGCCATTATTGTTTTCGTACTTCTAAAACGGTTGATGAGTAATAACCTATAAAGCTACTGTTGATCACTGTTATAATGCCTTGCAAGAACTCTAACCATATCTCCCCATTTTACAGAGTAAAAATAAGCATTTATATCACTTTTTAAAAAAGCATTCAAAGTACTTCATATACATTATCTCGGTAATCCTTACAGCAGCCCAGTAAAGCAGATCAGTATTATCACCCCATTTTACAGATTATGGACTGTGGCTAAGAGAATAATCTGTGGCTTCTCTAAGAGCATCTACTGAGTTTGTAGCTGGAGGTGAATTCTGAGCCAGGGACTTCCTGGTTCACAACATATAACCCATTACACCACGGCAAATTACCCGTAATGCTGAATGTCAAGGACTACAGTACTCTGAAAATAGTTTCCACCTGAAATTCAGTGACTAACTTCAGAAACAATCTTCTGTATCAGAACAGAGGATGAGAGATAGATTGTCAGGCCAGGAAAACAAAAATACTAATGGGCTTCCTGGCCCCAAAACAATGCTGTTTTTACTGAGAAGATTGACAGTCGTATTAGAATCCTTTATAACCATTTTGGCAGAAGATCAAATAAAGGTATCTGACAGCAGAATGGGACTGCATAGTACAGTCTTAAGCCTAATGAGCCATACTAATGCAGTACACAAAAAGCAGAGGAAGCTACGTTTGGCCCATTAGAAAAGTACTGAAATCCACAGCCAGGTCCATTAGGCCCAACCAAAATATCATGAAGTAGTGGACATCTATTGTGTAGTATCTATTGTGAACCGCCCAGAGAGCTTCGGCTGTGGGGCGGTATATAAATGAAATGAAATGACAAGCTTTCGCATTCTCTAGATACAGTGTTCTCCAACTTTGGGTCCCCAGATGTTTTTAGCCTACAACTCCCAAAAATATCTGGGGACCCAAGGTTGGAGAACACTGTATCTAGAACTCTTCATCAGACTCACTTTTAGGCACAAGGGGGTGGGCGTGGGGATAGAGAGACTAGCTTGATGTTGAAGCCATAAAATCTGCATTTAGTCATAGTCTTAAAATAGATTGGAGGAGGAAATAAACTTAAATTGATTAGGCTCCTACTGGGTGCCATGCAGATTTCAGGTTGCACCCAGATCTACCCTGGTGAAGCAGAAAAATAATGGCTGATCCCACATCCAAAGCAAACCTTCTAAGGCAGAGAATAGCATAAGGACAGTCTCATTCATTGCTAAGCAAACGAAACTTTTCACCCTTTTCTGAACAGATGTATATCTGTTAGTGTCACATGAACACATCTCTTTATCATATTGTTCCTGCTTATCAGTTTGAGAGAGCAGATTGCTTTAAAAGAATATTTAAATCAATGTAAGTGTCTAAAGAAGTTGACCTTTTTAAGAAGTGTCAGAGGCAAAGAATTTGACAGGAAAAATATTTACTCTCAGGCACTGTTGACTCAATATGACAAGTGTGTCATCACAAGACCAGGGAATGACTCCTGCTTATTTTAGAATCCTATCAACGCAACTCAAGGAAGTACTCAAAAGGCATGGGCTGCATTAACCCTTCCTTTGAAAGTGAACCACATCAGAACAGAAAATAAAAAGCAGGCATTACCTCCATAGAACTGGAATGATCATCATCCTTCTACTTACTAAATCCATTTAATAGCCTTGGAAGCAGATTTTTAATGCCTGTTCCACCAAGAAGTAATCTGAACAAGCAGAATTTCATAAGGTTTTCCAATTGCCTGGAAATAAACCAGTTCAATTTGGTTAAATAGTTTCAAACTGAAATGTCAGAGGAAAAGCAGGAATCAAAGCATCATGTTCCTTACAATTAAATTCGAGCAGTGTGGTATGGAAGGTGCTGTCACACACTGTGTTATGCAGTAACACCCAAGCAGCAGCAATTCACAGGTTGAAAAACTGGGGGGTTGTTTGCCCTGCCGATCTTGATGGAGGGGCTATGCTAGAAAAAGTCAATGTAATCTTAACAGACACAAAAATAAAAAAGTCACAAGTATTAGAAAACCAGTGTGTGAGAGATTAATATGTACAGTAATACCTTGAATTGCAAGTAACTTGGTTTGAGAGCGTTTTGCAAGACAAGCAAAAAAATTAAAAAAATTTGACTTGATAAACGAGCAAAGTCTTGCAAGACAAGCCGCGTAGGGATGTAACCGCTCACCTCGAGAGGGCGTAGTGGGCCGAAATCGGCCCCGCTCATGCACGCCAGAGACTCGCTTTGATATAAGAGTGTTTTGGATTACAAACACGTTCCGGAACAAATTATGCTCTCAATCCAAGGTATTACTGTATTCAGGAGCACTCAGAGTATGATTAAAGATTTGGGATATGCAACCATTTCCAGAGGGGTAGCCATGTTCATTTTTAACTGGTCCTGGGATGTTATTATCGAGTGTTTTAATTGTTTTGTACATAAATGGTTTTTATATTATATTTCATATTGTATTTTAAAGGTTTTAATCTTTTGTAAATTGCCCAGAGAGCTTTGGCTATTGGATGCTATAGAAATGTAAAATAATAATAGTCTGTTACTGCAGCAGCAACAACAACAACAACAACAACGAGTCTTATGGCACCTTAAAGATTAAGCATTCAATACTGCCCACACACTAGTCGACCCACTGCTGGCACAATGGGAAGCTAGCACTTCCAATAACAACCAGTGTGGCGTAGTGGTGAGAGTGTTGGACTGGGACTCTGGAGATCCAGGTTCTAGTCCCCGCTTGGCCATGAAACTCACTGGGTGACTTTGGGCCAGTCACTGATTCTCAGCCTAACCTACCTCACAGGGTTGTTGTGAGGATAAAATGGAGAGGAGGAGCAGGATTATGTAAGCCGCCTTGGGTTCCTTGCAGGAAAAAAGGTGGGGTATAAATATAATATAATAAATAAATAAATAAATAATAAACAAGCCGAAACCCTTGTTTCCAGAAAGGAACAGGTCGGCAGAGCTCACAGAAAGGACCTGTCCTGTTCTGGAAATGAGTGTTTCAGCTCATTTCTGGAGCTGCTTTAAGAAGCGCTAGCTTCCTCTTGCACCGGTAGTGTTCCTCCTGGTGCAACACGAACAGCAGAGGCGCTGGGGTAGCATTGGATACTGTTGAAACGGCTGAATCCATCATTACATCAGCAGACTTCCATTCACATAGCGGGAGTTTCTACAATCCCCCCAAATCTGCTTCAGAAGGTTCCGAAGCCCCTCTTCCCACTCCTTTGGTGGAAGCCTTCCATTAGCTGAGCGAAACTACCGTAATTGGATTCCACCCTTAATTTCCTTCACCAACATAAGGGAAGATGGGAAAAGCTGCAAGAGGGGCTCACCTTTATAGCTCCATGTTTTGATTGACTAAAATCCTTTAGCTCTACATCTAGAAGTAGAAAATCTGGCTTTTGGATGCCCAACATGCCCAAGAAATACTGAAAATTCCAGGAGATCTTGGTGTGAGATCTTGGCCTAGTCCTCACTGATATTAGTAATAAATATGTGCCTGAGCCATACCACATTAGACTGAGGTGGTTGGGGGTGAGCACATGATTTAATATGGAACAATATTCAAACACACACACACACACACACACACACACACAAAAGAAAAGAAAAAACTCTGCAAAGAAAACAAAAACATCAAGGAACAGGCTAAGTTTGAATCCTAACCCCTGACATGCTAGTTTATTATATGGAGAGATTTTTATTTTTTGTATAGAAGAATAAAAGGCTGTATAGTAGACCGCTTGGATGGGGGCAATGGAGAAGGACCACACGCACACACTAATGGCTGGTTGTTACATTACAATAAAATTGACCGGATGACTGGTTTTACACACATGTCCATGCCTATTACCTTGCATTATCAGCATTCACATCACACTAGCTATAAAAAGAGCTCTCTTTGAAATCAGTTTTTCCAGGTAATGGTTAATATATTGCTGGTTAAAGGAAAATGATTTGTTAACACACGGCTTTTGTCTGGGATTTGAGATTAATTTCAAATTCAACATAAGTGAGAATTTGAGATTGTTTGCCATGCATTCTAGAAGCCTTGAGATCTGTATCCAAAGTTCCCAGTTTCTCTGGGCAGAGTCATATGAACTGCACCTTGTCTTGTCTGGACCACCTCTCTTGTTCATGAAGCTTCCAAGAGACCCAAGATTCCTCTTTAACTATACTGTTGTTCTGAATATCTGTGCCCGAGACACCTTGCAGTTTTTAAAGCCTTCAACATTGAAACTAGTGGATTCAATAAGAGGAAAGGAGATCTCACTCAAGACTTAAATAAATTGCCACCTTAAGTGACACTATTCTTGCATAAGACAATGAATAAATAAAACATAAAAACAGTCGTTGCATCAATGCACATAAACTTAAAACAGAGTAAACTTTGGTGGACTATTTAATTTTTGCATTCATAGAGGATTTATGTTACTTATGTTTCTCATTTATGTTTTATTTCTTTTATATCCCGCCTTTCCACCAAAAATGGAGCACAGCACTTCATAGCTGACACTCCTACTGCTGTAATTGATGCCACCACAAAACTAGATGAATACAGCTGCAACCCATTCAAAGTCACAGTGCTGCCGTGTCTATTTACAGATGGAATGCAAAACTATTGCATTAGAATAACGTGACCAACATTATTGGGAGGGTTATGAACTTGATTTCAAAACAGAACAATTGCCATAGCTCAGGGGCAGAGCACATGCTTTGCATACACAAGGTTCCAGGTTCAAAGGTTTCCATCCCATGTGAGAAGAATCACAGGTGGACTGAGAAAGACTTCTGCCTGCGACCTAGGACGGCTACTGTTAGGCTGAGGAGAAAATACTTGTTTATTACATGGACTAATGATCTGACCACAAGGCAATTTCACAACAGCATCCTCTAATTTAACACTGAACAAAAGCTCCATACATTTCTGGAAAGAAAAACGCTGCCCGCCTCTTCCCCAGAAAGTGTTCTCAGTGACAATTGATAACAACTACCAGGCAGCCACTGACCTGGTTCGCACACCACGCCTTGACTCACCATGAGTTATTTAACCCATAATGAGCCGCAGGGCCCATGGGCATTTGCATATGCAACCCCCACTCACGGGCTGTCATGTTGTCTGAACCCAGCTTATTGTAGGGTCATGCGAGGGTTGTTTAACCCTCACATAAGCCCCAACGACCAGGTTCAGATGACATGACAACCCCAGGATTGGGGCTGGCATATTCAAAATGGCAGCCAGCACACGCTGCAGCTCATCAGATGTTAAAGTATCACGTCATGTGAATTGGCTGACTTGTACTGGACATCACAATACATTTTTATGGTTCAGTCCATGGACCCAGATACGATCTGTAATTTGATGGTGGTTGGGTAGGGGGTCCCATGCAAAAAATATGCACATTCAAGAGGATGTGTTTTGCTGGATCTGATTTTTACTCATGTGTGTGTCTTCTCTATTTCTTTGTGCTCCCTTTCTATTCCAGGTACCCCATTCTCTCTCCTCCATGCACGCTCTGTGCTCTCTTCTGATTCTGGCACCACCCCGCTTTCTCTCCCCCACTTCAGTTGCTCCATTCTCCCTGCCCCCCGGTCACTCCACTTCCCCCCTCCCTCTGCTCTCTATCCTTCCCTGCCAATTTCTCCAGCCCTGCCCCCTCCAGTGTCCTTATCTAAGCTCTGTGTGGGAGTCACTCAGCTGCCCTCCACTGAGGCTGTGGTCATTTAAGAACCCTGAAAATGCATGTCACCTGGAGGCTCTTTCACTTGCTTTACTGAACCACATGATGACATTGCTTGTTATGCAATCGCACTCTGTTCAGCTGGTTCCTTGCACAAAGTGCTATTGTGAGGTTGCTAGGAGTATTGCCTGGTGAATGGGAGCCACGTGCGACGCAAAGCTGCAGTGTCAATGTATTGATGAGCAAGATACACAATAGGGTTAACTGGATATTAAGTAAAGAACTGGTAAAAAACAAAAACTTGTTATGCTGAAAAGTCATTAACCAAAGTAAGACATTGTTTGCATTAAAAGTTACTTGGGTGAATCAAAACCTTTAACACACACTTTCTCTTAATTGCTCACAATATGAAGACTTCACCTACACACAAAAGGCAGTTTTGAGTGTGTGTGTGTGTGTGTGTGTACGTGTAACATAATGTTTATGCTATTCAAGACCGCAGGGTCATTTAACATGCAGACTTAAACTGGGAGGTTAGATTCACTGTTCTCTGTTCCTAGGAGAGCCTTCTTGAATGGTTTTGCTTACCTATGCCCCCCCCCCCACTTTAATAAGGTATAAATCTAACTGCAGATTCCCCACAAGATGATCAGATAGCTCATTAGGAGATTTGTATTTACCATATTTGGGAGCAAAAACAAGATCCTGGGGGGGGGGGGGAATAACTCCCCTCTCCATTTACAGAACTGCTCAATCCAGTCAGACTGAGAGAAGTGGCAGCTACACCACAGGGACTAGCAGGGCATACACCTAGGACTTGATATGCTTATTTTACAGCTTCAGATTCTTCAAGAGAAACCTCTGGTCCAAGGATGGCATAGTGTTCTCCAACCTTGGGTCCCCAGACGTTTCTGGCCTACAATTACGCTGGCTGGGGCATGCTGGGAGTTGTAGGCCAAAAACATCTGGGGACCCAAGGTTGGAGAACACTGGCATAGCTTCATCAAAACTATTATGCCGTTCTCAATTTGTGGCATTCTGCTAATGCATTTTAACTCATATAAGACTTCTCTGGACTCTGGAGCAAAGAAGTTTTTTTTTTAAAGTGTATTGTTTCCAACCTATGAAATAACTGCTGCATAACCACTAACTGTGTGAGGCAACCATAATCACAGTGCTTGTTTCTGATGAAAACACTGAAGCTGAGGATCTGTGTATTACTGTTGAGAGTTTTATTCCTGATAGTCTTTCGAGGTTTTTCACCTAGGACAGTGTTCTCCAACCCTGGGTCCCCAGATGTTTTTGGCCTACAACTCCCAGCACGCTGGCTGGGAGTTGTAGGCCAAAAACATCTGGGGACCCAAGGTTGGAGAACACTGGCCTAGGAGAATCACAGTGTCAATTAAAAGACTGGATCCTTTGGGCAATTTTGGGGATGTGTGCATGTTAAACCACAGCCATATACACACCGCTCCACCAACTGACTCTGTGTGGTTAATCAACACAAACCAGGCAATTGCCTGAAAGTATTCCTAGTCCCAGATATATCCAATCCCTTTCTGAAGTGACTTCAAGTTGGAAGACAAGGCCAATAGAGAAGCTGGAACTAGAAACTACTGCGTGGGCGGCACCACAGTTACCCCATCTGGTAGGTGGGTAGCACTACTGACTGGGTAGAACTATATAGCCTTACTGAGCACTTTCAGCAGAAAGTCCTACCCATGAGTGATTGTGACATAAGAAGCCACGTCTGCAGCCAGGTTGCCATGGGATGACTGCAGCTTTAATGTCTACCATCCTTTCAACTTTGGAGTTCTGTTTCCCACCTACAACTGGGAAGATCTAATCCAGGGCTCTCCAACCTTGGGTCCCCAGATGTTGCTGGCCTACAGCTCCCAGCATACCCAGCCAGCATGGCTAATGGCAAGGGATTCTGGGAGCTGTAGTCCAGCAATATCTGGGGACCCAAGGTTGGAGAGGCCTGATCTAATCTAATCAGAAGTAGCAAGCTTTAAAAAAAATCCTACTGGTTGTCCTTGTTATATTTTGCATTGTTCACAGTCTTTGGTTCTTTGCTCTCTGTCTCTCTAAGAGAGGTAGCATATTAGCGAAGAATGTGAACTGTGAGTCACTGGTTCAAATTACACCATAGCCACACACTGGCAAGGTTATATCCCACTTTCTCTCAGCCCCAGCCCTAGCCCCAATGTGCAGCATGGTGATAATAAAACTGGTCCATTGCAAAATGAACTGCAAGAATGTACATGAAGCATTTGAATACCTGAAATGTGCAATATAAATTCTAAGGGTGTGCTCCTGCAGAAGTTGAACATTTTTGTCTCACTCATTGCAATGTTTAGCTCTCCAATTTCAACCAGTGGAGCTTAAAAGTGCTTAATTTTGCCTGGATCATGCCCCCCAGTATTATTTTATCTTATGTACATCGCCCAGGGTGGCGGGTTGCCGGCCAGATGGGCGATAAATAAATGTAAATAATAAATAATAAAATATATATGTTATTATTCATTGTCTCCATATGCAGTCATCCATGTTTATATTTATTTGTTGAGATCAAAGAAATATTGACATTTATAAATAAGATCTTCAAATCTTGCTGTAGTAATGGTCAAGGCTTGTACATCACCTTCCAAAACTCACTTTAAAAAATGTTTGGCAAGATTTTGCTGTCATGCATTTCCAGAACAGTACAGTGACACAATGAATGAGAAAGAGCCATAAACCAAAATAAGGGAAGGCCTAACGTGCTTTGCTCAAGTGTGCAAATGGGATGGCTGTGCCTTGGCATTAAGACCCAGGGCTCTCCAACCTTGGGTCCCCAGATGTTGCTGGCCTACAGCTCCCAGCATACCCAGCCAGCATGGCTAACGGCAAGGGATTCTGGGAGCTGTAGTCCAGCAACATCTGGGGACTCAAGGTTGGAGAGCCCTGCACAGGCATGTTCACTTATGAAATGAAAACAGTATAGGTAATGTGCCTTCTATTCTGATCACTGTGATTTTAAGGATAATTTCTGAGAGCTACATCAATTCCCAGTTGTGCTAGAGCAGGGGGAAGCAACGTGGTCCCTGTGGGCACCAATGCACCCCAGGCACCCCCCTCTCTTGGTGCCCACCAAGGTGCCTTAGTCCTCCCGCTTTTCTTTTAATTACAGTATTTTTCCATGTATAAGACTATACTTTTTCCTAAAATTGTTAGACTAAAAATTGAGGGACGTCTTATACACGGAAGTAAGCAGAGGAGAGAACCGCGTGGTTGCGAAACTGCCCAGTGGAGGGGCGTCTTATACATGGGGGTGTCTTATACACGGAAAAATACGGTAATACATGAACATTGTCGTGTGATTGTTGTAAAATAGCTTCTGTAGATGCGAAAACTGGGGGTTCAAAGGAGTGTGTTGGGGCTCACATTCCACCTCTACCTCTGCCTCGTATTTGGGGCAGATTAATTGTCCTTTGCCATCCCTCCTATGGCAGCCATTTTGTGGTGGTGCCTGGGACAGTTTTTCACATTGCCAAATGTGCCCACCACCCCAAAAGTTTGCCTGCCCTTGCGTTAGGCAGACACTGCATAACAAATACACATTTGAATTAAAGAAGCTGCTAGACTGCAGTGTTCTCCAACCTTGGGTCCCCAGATATTTTTGGCCTACAACTCCCAGCATGCCCCAGCCAGCTACGCTGGGAGTTGTAGGCCAAAAACATCTGGGGACCCAAGGTTGGAGAACACTGCGCTAGAGATAGCATAGTTAATGCAACTCTCAGTGGCAAAAAAAAACCCAACTGAGGCATACTTTGTAAGCTACAAGCCTAATGAATGAGGCTCAAACAGAGAAATCAATCCAAATCCAAATCACTGAAGAGTATTCTTGGGGGAAAGGTCTTGGTTATACACACACACACACACACACACACACAAACAGAGTAATCTCCACATGTTCTCACTTCCCACCCAGAAGCTGACAATGTACCCTTAAGACCGGTAAGCTTACCAAAAATAGGTTGCTTAGTTTGCAATATCCTGCAAACATTTAATTCTGTAGGATGCGGCTGTATATGAATTCTTTTCCCTTTCATTCCTAAAGAAGGGCATGGGGAGTGGTGTTACGTAAGAAAAAAACCCTAAGAATAGTCCCCAAGAGGCTTGTGACAAAACATGAAAAGAATGAACTGGTGCTTTGCCAAACCAGCGTTCCTTAATACTGCTAAGGGAAAAGCACATTTTTTAAAATGAGCAAACTGCTTGCTCTGTGGCCACCCAGTCTATGCCACGCTCATATGGCAGGAGGGAACACACTGCTCCTTGAATCCTGTCACAGCTTGTGGCTAACAGTTGCAGTGACCTCACCACTGCAACTCTGTGCCCTTCTCACACACTCAGGCATGGGGTTCTTGCTGATGGGTCTAGAACTGTAGTTGTCTTCCCAACACTATTTCTAAGAGACTGATGCTAACATGGCAACGCCCTCTGATGTTTAGCAAGAAGTTTCAGTTGTCTCCCAAATTATCTACCCAAGGGGTAATACCAGGCTTCACATGCTGGGCATGGACACATAGACTGCATTCAAACGTAACACTAAGCCCTAGTTCTTTTAATCATGGTTTGTTCAACATGCCAGGATCCAGGTCACAGATGAGCAAAGAAACCACAGTTTCACCTAATGTTTGTTTGCTGTTCTCCTGCCTCCTCTGTGAATACCCAGCTGGTACCCTGAATGCCTTTGCAGCGATCCAGGGCTGGCATGGCAAAAAGTCCCAGCAAATAATGTTTTCCCTTCTACTTGCAGAAGAAGCAATAGCATTGCAGTAGAGGGCAGCTCTGCTAACTGGATTATATAGGATTAAGTTACAAATCCTTATCCATGGGATTTCACCTGAGAAATGGGCTTAGGTGTCTAGCACACACAAGAACACTCTGGCACCTTCCATAGTCCAGCAGCATATTTCATAAGATGCAGGAAGCAGCAGGAGCACATCAAGTCAGGATGGAGCACATCAAGTCACTCTAGTACATGAATTAGTATAAAATACTATCAACTCTCCTGGAATTCAATTGATTCTTCCATCACCACAGTAGTCTATGTATTGTGTTTCACTGCAGTGCCGAAAGTAACTGAATCAGCCTGTAATGGTGGCATTTTCCACAATGGCCAGCATTCCATACACCTGAAGAAGCTACATTAAATGCTAGGTTTCTGGCACTTCCTTGATCATTTTATCTGGCAAGGAGGCCGAGATCTGAGGCACAGATGTTGTGCCTCATGATATCCTGATTAGCAAGCTAGCGAAAAGTGGACGAGATGGAACAACTATCAGGTGGATCCACAATTGGCTACAGAATCGGACTCAAAGAGTGCTTATCAATGGTTCCTTCTCAAACTGGGGAGAGGTAACGAGCGGGGTACCACAGGGCTCGGTCCTGGGCCCAGTGCTCTTCAACATTTTTATTAATGACTTGGATGAGGAGGTACAGGGAATGCTTATCAAATTTGCAGATGACACAAAGTTGGGTGGAATAGCTAATACTCTGGAAGACAGAAACAAAATTCAAAGCAACCTCAATAGGCTGGAGCGCTGGGCCGAAAACAACAGAATGGAATTGAATAGGGATAAATGCCAAGTGCTGCACCTAGGGAGAGGAAACCAAATGCAGAGTTACAGAATGAGGGACACTTGGCTCAACAATACCACAAGTGAGAAGGATCTTGGAATTGTGGTAGATCACAAACTGAATATGAGCCAGCAATGCGATGTGGCTGCAAAGAAGGCAAATGCTATTTTGGGCTGCATTAATAGAAGTATAGCTTCCAAATCGCGGGAAGTGATAATTCCCCTTTACTCGGCACTGGTTAGGCCTCATCTTGCGTACTGCGTCCAGTTCTGGGCACCACACCTTAAGAAGGATGTAGACAAACTGGAGAGGGTTCAGAGGAGGGCAACAAGGATGATAAAGGGACTGGAAACAAGGCCCTATGAGGAGAGACTGAAAGAACTGGGCATGTTTAGCCTTCAGAAGAGGAGAGTGAGGGGAGATATGATCGCACTCTTCCAGTACTTGAAGGGTTGTCACACAGAGGAGGGCCAGGATCTCTTCTCGATCATCCCAGTTTGCAGGACACAGAATAATGGGCTCAAGTTACAGGAACCCAGATTCCACCTAAACATTAGGAAAAAATTCCTGACTGTTAGAGGAATAAGACAATGGACCCAATTACCTAGGGAGGTGGTGAGCTCTCCCACTCTGGAGACATTCAAGGTGAAGCTGGACGGCCATCTGTCA
Source organism: Shinisaurus crocodilurus (assembly GCA_021292165.1). Taxonomy (NCBI): domain Eukaryota; kingdom Metazoa; phylum Chordata; class Lepidosauria; order Squamata; family Shinisauridae; genus Shinisaurus; species Shinisaurus crocodilurus. The sequence goes on along the minus strand of CM037876.1, from coordinate 118,180,024 downwards.
GGGATGCTTTGACCTGGATTCCTGCATTGAGCGGGGGGTTGGACTCGATGGCCTGGTAGGCCCCTTCCAACTCTACTTTTCTATGATTCTATGATTCCCTTTTCTTCTTTTTTCTCTTCTAGGGCTATAATCCTATCCCTATTTGCCTGGGAGTAAGTCCCATTGCACTCAATAGGGCTTACTTCTGAGTAGGCATGTTAATAGGATTGTACAGTAAATAAAGAAAGATTTGATCCTGAGTAGAGGCAGAAATATTATTTAAATATATATTGCATATTAATTTCAGGATTTCAGCTGTGTAGGCTTAATCTAGAAAAAGAAAGTTCCATTTAAATATTAATTACCTGTTTCTGCACTTCCATTATATTAAGGGCTGTTAATTATACTAAGGGCTGTTCTAATGAATAAGCAGGTTCCAACTCTGCTACCATGGTTCTGATGTAGACAGGTATGCTGAAGTCCAGCACGCATTTAACCAGAAAAGATTTAGACAGTGTTTGAGGGAGAATGTGCTCATATAAGTTTATCCAATGGTTGGAATTTCAGGCACAACAATACTAGGTAGACTCGCGTTGCATCTGCCAGGAGGATAGATGACCATCTTTCTCTTCCCACTTTCTTCCAGTGCAACAATTTAATTCTGTTCGCTGTTGAGGCTTCATCTATCTTGTGGTACAGGAGTGGGCAACACGCAGGCCACAGGCAGTGCCCCTGACTTTAAGCACATATGCCACCACCCCAGAATTTGCCATGGAGGTAGCAAAACAGTTGGCGGCTTTCCAGCAAATTTTGGTGGCAAACTACAACGGTGGCCTAAAAAGCCAAATTTAGCTTTAAAAGAAGGTGTGTGCCTTGGTTTAAAGTTAAATTTGGACTTTTTAGGCTACCACTGTGGTTCGCCACTGAAATTTGCTGAAAAGCTCGATTGTTTTGCCGCTGCTTCTGCTGAAATGTGGCAGTGTAAGGCAGCAGTGCAGCCTCTGAGGGGGTCAAATCGGCCCCCAAAGTTGCCCACCGCTGTTGTAGAAGGTCACCCAAGAGTATGGAAAGCCAGTCAAAAAGGAATATCTGGGCAGTGGGGAAATGAGCCCACCTTTCTCTCTCCGGACTCTAAGCCTGCCCATCCCCCACCCTATGAGTCCACCCTGCATCCCTACAGTGGTCTCCCAGTTAACCAGTAAATCAATCTCAAAAAGCTAGCCAAAAAAATATATCTGTTGCTCTGAAGATACCTTCAAGTTGCTTTGGGATTTGGGGAATAACACAACACGACTGAGAACTATTAACTTCAGGTCACCATTTATTAATGTATGATCGCTGATCACATGCCTGGATACCTCATAGATGCTGCACAAAAAGATGAAGACATTTTTAAGCATACAGTTATAGGATACCTTCCATATAAAGCACTGTACAAATATACAGGCCTGTGGCTTACGCTGGCTCAGCTTGTCTGAGCATGGAAAGCTAAGCAGGGTCAAGCCTGGTTATTACTAGGATGTGAGACCCCTCCTCTAGTTTCCTGCATTGAGCAGGGGGTTGGACTCGATAGCCTTGTAGGCTCCTTCCAACTCTATGATCTATGAATCTATATAGCACCAATATTGCATTATTGCAAGTCTTTCCTATATTGGAAAGTCAGGGAAAGAAAAGGATATTTGTATCTTCTACATATTCACTTCCAACTATAACGTATCGGGTGGGTTCGCATCTCATGCTAAGCCACCCTGCGAATAAGCCACGGTGGGTGGGTTGTTCACTGAACAACCCACAATATGTTCGACGGAAGATCGGGCTTGCGGTGACTTGTTCTCTCCCTCCTTCGCCCTCAGTCCTCCAGCCAACTCCAGCACGTATCCCAGTGTCCTTCACGGCAGAACCCATCTCGTCTCCCCCTACCCACTCAAATCTCTACCCCTTTTCATTTGCTGCCAGGTTATCCTTGGTTTTTTGGAGCCTCAAAAATGCGTAATTGGGGTTGTGTCTTTTTATTATTATTTTTCAGCCACTGAAAATTGTGCATTTTTAAAAAAGCATTTTTGGTCAGTCCTTCATAGGTGCGCAAGTGCACACTTATGGCTATCTGATATGTGTAGTCTTGCCTGGTAAAATTCCTTGTCTGTTTCAGCAGTCAAAGGGAGGATAAGGCAAGACTGCATATGGGCTAAATTGTGCACAGTTGCCAGGGATCAAGTGTCTAGCTGTCCACTGAAAAGGGCAAAAAACCAGTGAAAGTAGCAGGTGCACCTAAAGGTGGGGGGGCATTATCACCCCCTTGGCAATGTAATGCCCTCAATTTTAAGTGTTGAAGTTTAAGTTCCCAGTGCCCTCCACATTTTCAACACTCCCCCAAGTCTGCAGCTACTCCAAAAAGGGGAGATATTAACTCCCCCTCCCTTTTCATATCAGTTCTTCCAGGTATGCAAATTTCCCCTCTATTTACTTCCCAGCCATTAAATTGGCACAAGTATCCCCTTCATTTACTTCCCAGCCATTACATTTTGTGTATATTTCCTAGTCCAAAAAATTGTGCATTTTTAAACAAGTATTTTATTTAAGAAATGATGGCGCGTGAGTGACAGCAGATCCCCGTGTGTGCGAGATGGGAGATTAAAAAATCCTGTTCCCATAAATCCACACACAGAAGTTCAGATCTTTCTCTCCCTCTCTGCGCAGCGTGCAGCGTTTCGGTTGCAAACAGCCAGTCAGCTCCTGTAATCTGATTCCAGCTGCCAGCTCCCCCGGTTTGTAGATTCCATGTAGCAAGGAAATAACTCTGTAACTCCACAGGTCTATTCTACCTGTTTATTTACTTTAGCAAGTAATATTCTACAGAGTATACATTCCTAGTTACAGTCCATGTGCAGAGTACAATGCATAGCAAGCATTTATTCCAGTGGAGCAAGGTTGGCTTTACTCCACCTCAGCAAAGACATTACATGATTGCATAAGTCCAGCAAGCAAAAGTCAGAAGAAAAGAGTGAAGAGAGAGAACAGTCCTGCTCCTCTCTAAAATGGCTCCAGACAGAAAAACAAGGCAGTACGTCACCAGAAAGCATAAACCATGTGACAGGCTCATACTGTTTCCCATACACTCTAGTAACCCCTGCGAGAGCACGAGATTCTAGAAAGACATAACAAACTTGTTTACCGCCATTCTGTTCCTTCCATGTTGTCAACAATGTGCTCCAGCTTGTGAATGTGATACATATCACAACAAGAAATACAAGGTAACAACGATGTGACAAAAAGCACTGCAATAACTGCAGCAGTAAGTGCTCCAAAAAGGAGACTTGAAAAGCGGGTGGGGAAGTTAAGATATCCCCATTCTGGAGTAGCAGGAGACTCAGGGAAGTGTTGATGAGGTGGAGGGCAGTGAAAAGTGTCAGTTCAGCACTTAAAATCAGGAGGATTGCATGGCTAACTTGTTAATATTGCCCCCACCCCCTTTAGGTGCACCTCCTTCCGCCACTGTTCCCCCATTACTGATGCTTTTCCATTGACAGCTAGGCAATTGGTCCCTGACAACTGTACACAAATTAGCCTATATGCAGTCTTTGTATGGGACAGCCGTAAGTGTGCACCTGCGAAGGACTGACAATTAAAAAAAAAAAAAATCCGCAATTTTCAGGGGACGAAACACGCACACACAACCCCAAGTATGCTTTTTTGAGGAACCAAACTTTTTTCTTTTAAGCCAAGGAACGAGTGACAGTCCTTCAAAAGTGCAATTTCAGCAACAATCAAAAGCACTGGCACGAAAGCAAAAGCACGAAATTGAGCGGCAGGGTTTTTTGCCACTCTTGTTGAGTGGCTCCACAGCAGCTCCCAATAACCCATGATAAAATCACCCTGCCAGTTCCAGACGACACAACAACCCATCTTGGGTCAAACAACCCCTAGAACAAGCCATGGGTTGTCAGGGAGGATTGTTCATGAGACATAAGGCACCCTGCAGAAACCACACTGAGTTCAGACGACACAACCACCACCATGGCTAGTCATTGTGTGTTCATCTGACTCCATACAAGGCATTCTAAATTGGATTTTGATTTTTCAGTTCTGTAACTGGACTGCAACTCCCTGGAAGAAAAAGCAGTTAATGTGGAAACAGCACTTGGACAAAACTGAAGTTCTGCTTGTGACTCCTCGTGTTTCATTAAATGCTATTTGTGAAAGAACAATCAAAAGCACAAGTTTAAATGCCTCAATTTGTAACAGATCATGAAATATAAAATAGTAGTTATATCCACTGCAGAGATTCATGAGTCTCATGCTGGAACCTGAGCATAACTTAAATTAACTTATGTCAGAAGGATTTGCTTTATGTAGATAAGGCTACTGTCCAATTGTTTTGTCCATTTTCAAGTCTGAGGTCCCAATAGCTCAAAACTGCATGAATGCTTTGGAGTAAAACACATTGCAGTATTTTAGGGATGAATACTGGTTAATTTTTAACAAGACACATAAAAACATGCTGCTAAACTCATTTTAGAAGTACAGGGGGCCTGTAACACAGGACTTTGCCATACGAACAGGCATAATCCAAACACATGTTAATGTTTACACTGTATTTCTGCAAGTCAATTTTAATATCAATAGTGCTATTATCTAATCTGCAATATATGGAGAAGGAGATAAAGGTTTTGCTGCAGAAGGTGCTGTCCTCTGTTAAAAGTCTTTATCAATGTGCACTACGGTGTAGGATAGGGTAACACAATTGTCCCAAAGTACTGAGAGGGTATTGCTATGGGCGATGTCGGGCTTCCATACTTGTATAATTCAAGAGTGAAAGTCTCAGGGGGGGATTTTAAACACTCACACAACAATCTAAATATGGGGGGGGAGGGAATTATGTGTGATATGATTAGGAATTGTTAACACTAGGCAATAGTTGTCTGTGATACTTGCACAATCATATCCCATACAACAATAATAAATACTCTATATGAGGTGGAGGGGTGGGGAGATTGAATTTCTACAGGTCCAAAAATATTGAGTGCTGGGAAAATACAACAGATTACAAAGCTCTCTCTGTTCTTATCCTGGGCAGACCAAACTTCAGATTAAGGAAAAACTAATGGACTATAGTAGAAGACACCAGATTTGAACTGTGCAACCACTCAACTACCTTCATAGTTCCTGACAGCCTACAAACTCAACTCACTCTTAAGGCCCAACTCACTCTTAAGACGCAAGGAAGAACAGAACGAGAATGAAGGTTGAGAACCTCCATCATAGATGCATCATTCCTACATATGCCTTGATGTATATGGTTGTCACCTCCTTTTGAAAACAAAAGAAAAGCAGGCACATTTACAGGCAGTTTTGAGTAGGAAAAGCAGAACAGCTGGATGAACAAAAAGGGAGAAGAAGAAAGTAGACGAAAATGCTGAGCATGTGCACAAGCTCTCTCAAGGCTGCTAAACCGCCCTGTCCAGGCCTGACCACACCAGGGATTTTGAAGAAAGCCAAGACTGGCAGGCATTTGCATGGACATGGGACATGAAGGCATCTTACAATTAGCAAATATTAAATTTAGTTAGATTAGTATAACTGCTTGGTAGAATGCAAGTTAAATATTTTATCAGGAAATACCTAAACTTGTAAATGTATTAGAGTACCTTGTTTTAATTGTCTGGCCAGCTACATTAGATCACTATTTGTAGAATAAGCATAATCTGCGAGGTGGCATAGCCACCAGTCTCCTATATAGAATCAAGCTTTCCAGTTCACAGGTGCATAAAATTTGCTTGCTCTTGATGATTATTCTAGAAAGCCACCTTGTTTGGCCCATAACATTCACATATACAGGGAAGAAAATCACATTGCCTCCGTTCTGTTAGACTGCTAGAATAATGCAATTTCCTTACAATATCGGCTAGGGAGAACATCAGCTAGGTCCCTCACCAACACTCAGCAATCATTTGGGTTTTTAAAGTGGTCTAGAAAGCTCTAAAATGTGAAAGCTATGTCTTAATGTTCTTGTAAGTATGGTACAATAGAAAACTCCACGAATAAGGTGTCTAGGATTTCAAGACTGTTCCACAAATACAATCAGATTTGTGGGTAAAGATACTCAAGACATACACATCTTACAAAAGTTGAAGGCTAGATAAAAGTTGAAGGCTAGATAAAACACACAACTTTGTGTGTTTTGTTCAAGTCATCAAGGTTTTCAGGGCAAGACTACACATTACATACAATAGCATGCAACAGAGCCTCAACACCATATATATTCTGGTTCAAGGGGACCTTGAGCCAAGATGCCACAAGGGGTGTGCTTGTGTACACACAAGTACACACATGCTTATCCCTTCTCCCCTGCTTTTCCTCTAGTCCAGTGTTCTCCAACCTTGGGTCCCCAGATGTTTTTGGCCTACAACTCCTAGCATGCCCCAGCCAGCATGCTGGGAGTTGTAGGCCAAAAACATCTGGGGACCCAAGGTTGGAGAACACTGCAGTCTAGTCCATCACTAGAAGGAACAGAAGCAACAGAAAGGGAGGTGGAGTTGCGCTGTATGTTAAAGATACGTATCTCTGCACAGAGATACAGGAAGAGGAGCTTGGCAGGCAGCCCCATTGAGAGCATCTGGGTTAAAATAAAGGGGGCAAAGAATAAAACAAACATGGCGGTTGGAGTCTACTACCGACCACCCAATCAAGGAGAAGACGAGGATGAAACTTTTGAAAAGCAAATTGCAAATGTTTCAAGGAGGCATGATGTGGTAGTAATGGGGGACTTCAATTTCCCCGATATCTGTTGGGAGACTTATTCAGCCAAACATGGCCCCTCCAAGAAATTCCTGAGTTGTGCTGCTGAAGTGGAGGAAGGAACTAGAGGATCGGCTATCCATGACCTGATTCTAACGAACAGAGACGATTATCCTGATTATATATACTGATTATATATATATATATATCTCAGGAAATATCCTGATTATATATACGGTACTAGCTAGCTAAAAGTGGGCTAGATGGAACAACTATCAGGTGGATCTACAATTGGCTACAGAATCAGACTCAAAGGGTGCTTATCAATGGTTCCTTCACAAACCGGGGAGAGGTAATGAGCGGGGTACCACAGGGCTCGGTCCTGGGCCCAGTGCTCTTCAACATTTTTATTAATGACTTGGATGAGGAGGTACAGGGAATGCTTATCAAATTTGCAGATGACATAAAGTTGGGTGGAACAGCTAATACTCTGGAAGAAAGAAACAAAATTCAAAGAGATCTCGATAGGCTGGAGCGCTGGGCCAAAAACAACAGAATGAAATTTAATAGGGATAAATGCCAAGTGCTGCACCTAGGGAAAGGAAACCAAATGCACAGTTACAGAATGGGGGACACTTGGTTCAACAATACTACAAGTGAGAAGGATCTTGGAATTGTGGTAGATCACAAACTGAATATGAGCCAGCAATGCGATGTGGGTGCAAAGAAGGCAAATGCTATTTTGGGCTGCATTAATAGAAGTATAGCTTCCAAATCGCGGGAAGTGATAATTCCACTTTACTCAGAACTGGTTAGGCCTCTAACTGCGTCCAGTTCTGGGCACCACACTTTAAGAAGGACGTAGACAAACTGGAGAGGGTTCAGAGGAGGGCAACAAGGATGATAAAGGGACTGGAAACAAGGCCCTATGAGGAGAGACTGAAAGGGCATGTTTAGCCTTCAGAAGAGGAGACTGAGGGGAGATATGATAGCACTCTTCCAGTACTTAAAGGGTTGTCACACAGAGGAGGGCTAGGATCTCTTCTCGGATCATCCCAGTTTACAGGACACGGAATAATGGGCTCAAGTTACAGGAACCCAGATTCCACCTAAACATCAGGAAAAATTTCCTGACTGTTACAGCAATAAGACAATGGAACCAACTACCTAGGGAGGTGGTGGGCTCTCCCACTCTGAAGACATTCAAGGTGCAGCTGGACAGCCATCTGTTGGAGATGCTTTGACCTGGATTCCTGCATTAAGCAGGGGGTTGGACTCGATGGCCTGGTAGGCTCCTTCCAACTCTACTTTTCTATGATTCTATGACCCCTGCCCCCAAAATGAGCCCCAACCCCACTGGGTACCAAACACTGCGCTAGTAGGTTATTACAGCTCACCAGTCCTTTTTTCTCACAAGTTATAGTGATTGTCCTTTTCACACCAATATCATTTATGAATGATATAATTAATACGTTAATAGGACTTCTTCTATGGCCATTCTCTTACCACTTATCTGTAACTTTGTTACATTATACACAGAGATATAATGCCCAGGAAAATAAGTTAATCTTAAGTACAAACATTTATTAGCTCAATGAAGGGATAAACAATTACTGAACAATTTTTAAAATGACTGAACACAGGATAGATCTATATATTTAACTATTTCTGTACATTAATGCCCGCCATAAAGTTATCAGTTACCTCAGAGATACAAAAGTATAGCGGCCCTGGAGGAACTGCACAAGTTCTAATGAGACTAGTTTTTGTTGCAAGGTACAAGGTCTACATTCCCTATTTGCACAGGATTTTCTGTCGAGATACCCTGGACAAGGACACTTTATCCAAGGGTCATGTTCTATGCCTCTATTTAAAAAAAAACAAGAAAAAACCTGCCCCATTACTGAAATTAGGAGGATATTGTTGGACGCATCTAGAAACATTTACAGTGTGATCCTACACTGTCAGAAGCCCCACCTCTTGCTCCCCAGTAAATGCGCATAGGATTGCAGGTCTAGTTGAAAATGTTCTGCTATCAAAAGAGCATGTCTAATCCAACCAGATTAACTGGGGAATTCTCAAGATCACTTAATGCAGTTTACTTAATCCATTGCACACAAAACCACAAGTAGTCTACATAGAGTGGCTAAAATGAGCGAGGAGAGGGTGTACACACGATCAACACACATCCTTGTGTGATAAAGTGTTCAAACATCATCATTTCTAGGACGAGGGCTGGCCCAGTTACAACACCATTCCTAGCCGTCATGGCTCATGCTGGCATATGCAGCCTGCCGTTCAAGAGCTGTGCCTCAGCATTCCCCAAGACATCACAGTGTGTTAAGTGGCACTGGTGACCATGCCACCCAATCTGCTCTCATGTTCAAGGTGTCCTGGAAATGTACCGTATGTGCTGTGCAGCCTCTCTGACTGGCCCTTTCTAGAATTAGAAATCAGAAATCAGTTAGAAATGTCTCTAACTGACCCTTTCTGGAATTAGATACTGTACAAATTAGTCTAATCAGGTTATTTGCCTTCCCAGATAATACCAAGAGAATGCTCTGTTACCCAGCGTTTATGGGAGCAAACAGGGGATGTGGGAGAGGAAACTAGAACATAAAGAGCTGGTTTTCCCAATATAAGAACAGACATTACGGGCACTTCCAGACTAGGATTTTATCCTCCAATTGTCTTGCCTCATTCCTGGAATTGATCTGGAAATGATCTGTCTTCCACTTGTAATCCTTCTATGCTTTCCCAGGGCTTCTTCAGTCTTTTCTCTTACAACAAAAAAATCTGTTAAGGAGGAAAAGATGGAATATCTGCCCAGTGCCTTTTCCCAGGAGCCCTCTGTCTGGAAGCACCCAACACCTATCTTCTGGCTCCTCACCAAGTACCCGGTCCAATAGCTTACTTTGGTTTAATGGAAAACTTCGGTTTTATGGGGGGTGGGGGGAAATTGTGTGGAAGTTTGCCTATAAGAATAAACTATTGCTAAAACTTTTGATTTATCACCATGTAAGTACTAGTATGTCATGAAAAGTTTATTTTCCTAACGTGAACTTGGTTTCTAGCTTTATAATGCATTATAAATACAGTAATACCTTGGATTGCAAGTAACTTGGTTTGAGAGCGTTTTGCAAGACAAGCAAATTTTTAAATATTTATTTAATTTTTTTTTACTTGATATACAAGCGACGTCTTGCAATACAAGTACTGTAGTACAGCGTAAATTAAAAATCTCTATACAAATTTTTTGGGGGGGATTTCGTTTTGATATAAGAGTGTTTTGGATTACAAGCACGTTTCCGGAACGAATTATGCTCTCAATCCAAGGCATGACTGTACTAGACTTTTATGTTATATGCAACTGGAGAATGGGCTCCTAACTTCTCTTTTAATCTGAAACCAAATGCACTTTAAGGAACGTGTGTAAGAATTTTTGACAACTTTTGGAGGAAAAAAACTTACCAAAAATTGTCATTAAAAGTTTTAGTCGGGAATATGCCAATATTTCAGAAGATTTGGGGGCAATTTACAATCTGTTGATTTGATGTGGATTATGTGGCTTAAATTTTAAATTATAACATGCCCTCCCCTTCCTGAAGTATTAAGTAAATGTATGGAGAACAAGTTCGGTAGGTTTCCTTTCAAAGGCTCAAAGCCCGTTCTTAACCAAGTTTACTGGGAAGGAGATAACATCAACATCAACAGGGCTTACTCCCAAGTAGAAAGTGGCTTCGTTTTAATTAGATCAACAACATTGTGCGGGAAGGCTCCAGCGTAAATTCATCCCAGTGATAACAAATATGTAGATTCTAGAAGTGTTTCCCTTATTCCGATTTAAGTCGAGCAAAGTCTAGGCAACCCCACACCTCCCACGCCGGAGATGTATCCCGTGAAACCAGGTTTTCCACACCGCTGTTCTTCCCATTGAAAGCGAAGACGAGCCGGAAAGAGCCGGAACAGCAACACGCATTTCGGTCACGGCAGCGCTTTGAAAAGTAACCGTTATGCTTTCACGCGAGAGCAGGCACCAACTCAGTGCAAGCCGAAGCACGAACCACAAAAACACAGCACCAAAACTCGCAAAACCAGCGGGGAAGGCCGAGGCGAGCTTCCCTGGCAAAGCACGAAGGGAAACAAGAGCGCGCCGACGACACCCGAGCCCTCGAGAGGAGATGCAGCACCTTCGCCTCTGCAGTTTGGCTTCTCTCTTTCTTTCCACGGCTGCAGTTTACAGGCGATGAGATCCCAAGGGGAAAGTCTCCTCCCAAACTCTGTCCCCCATTTACTGTTCAGCCCAACCCAGCCTCACTACCTCGCCTCGTCTCCGTTTTACTCCCCACCGTCACCAAAGCAGATTAGAGCCTCCACTCACCAGCGCTGGAATAACGTGGGAGACGCACCGCCCGACACACACACACTGGTTGACAACCCCGACTCTCCTTCCTCCGATGTACAGGCTCGTTTTGATGCATCAGCGGGAACAGACTCAACTCCCTGAAGTGTGGCCGAAGCGGCTGGAACAGCCGTTCGCTGCCCGGAAAAAACAATGCCGCGGGATACGGAACCGGGGCGCTCAAAGCCACTTCCACACCCACACCCCACATACACCAACAGACTTCCAAGGTTACGTCTGTCTCCAAACCAGAGTTTCCCGGGCTCCAGGGGAGTAAGTTCCAGGCATTCCTGCCCATGGAACCAACACACGGTCCCGTCGAGAGTGAACGCGTAGAAATCCGGGGCTTTGTTACCTCCTTCCTTGGAGCGGGTCTCCCCTTGTTCGATCCACGCCAGCAAAAACTGAAATATAAATCCGGGACTGTGGCGCCGGAGCAGCCAGCCGCCGCCTTCTCGCTCGCACAGAGGGGGCTCCACACGTCTCCCCCCCCCCCTCCACCAGGAGCAGCCGGGAACGGAGGCGCACAAGAGGCGAGGATTGCGAAGGAATCGGCGTCCACTCGCCGTCTGCCCAGGGACCTTCTCGCTGATGTCACTGGAGGGGAAGCGGAGGAGGGGAGGGGCAGTGGAAGCGGCTACACCCCGGCAGGAGGAAGGGGCGGAGGTGGAATCCAAGGGGCTGCCCACCCGGGAAGCGCAGGAGGGCGCCGGCCGGCTCGCCCGCCCGCCCTGTCTGCCAGCGGCGGGAGCAGCAGCGGCCGCCGCGCGAGGGGCCGGACTCCGCCTCTTAGCTGGGAAAAGGGGGCTGGCGGAAGCGAAGAGGGATCGCGCTGCCATCAGGCCAATGCTCCCCTTCCTCCCGCCCCGGCAGAAGGAAAACGCCTTCCACATTTCCACCATTCGCATTCAGTTCGAACTTTCTTGTTTCACAAATGGATCGGGAGCACTGCATTTACGAGTCGGTGGAAGAGGTGTTCTTTAAAAGAGCCTTTCAAGGGGGCGGACGTGTTCACGTTATGTGTGTTTTACGTCAATACACTTCAGAGGTTGGAAAAAAGGCCCGGACACAATTGCAAACTCCCGAGTCTGCCTTGCAAGGACTGCAGCACACGCGCGTCGTGGAGACTCTGCTTTCAACGGAGACGTGGCAGGGGAGGCGGGCGACCGGGTCGGTGGCTGGGGCTCGCTCGGCTTGGGAAAGTGTGTTTCCACCTCTGCATAGGGACGTGGATAGGGAGCCAGCATAGGTAGGCCCCTTTGCAGAAGGGATTCTGAATGTATGGAGGTGGGGCTGGTGAGAACACCCCCCCCCCCCGAAGTCATTTGCACACTGGCTGTGCAACTCAAAAATAAATCCCTTTCAGTTTAAGGGGACTTACTCCCAGGTAAGTAAGCAGGGGGCTGGGAGCTCCCAACTTCCCAAGCGTGTGGCAGTCCGGGGGGGGGGGGGTATTTGGCTTATCAGTTTGGGCTCTCTGTGAGCTGCCTGCTGGTCTCCAGGTGCGAGGAGCTATCTTGGCTGGGGGCTGAAGGCGTCTAGGCCCCTGTGAAGGCCGAGCCCCGAGCGCGTGGAGGTCAGAGGCAGAGTAGGGCACGACCCTGCATCCATTGTTATACCTAATGAACAGCCTTACAGGGCTTGCTTGTGAGCAATTTCTGGGAATATGGTGATATCTGTGGAATTGACACGGGCCACCCATTGTCAGGGGTTGAGGGCAGGGTTGTCCTCGTTCCAAAGGTGTCCCCAAGTTCAGCAGCTTCATTTCTGGCATAAGAAAGGGCAGCAACCATTTCATGCATATCGAAGAAAGAGGTTCAGTCTGGAAGAGGGGGGGGGGGGCTGAAGCCGCTCCTGGCCTCTGGTGTTTATCTAAGGAGCTTGGATATCATGTTGGAGCCCTGTGCAGATGTTGGAAGCATGTATAGATTAATGCCGGAGTGGGCAACTTGTGGCCCTCCAGATGTCTTGGCCTACAATTTCCATCAGCCCTAGCCAGCCAATGGTGAGGGATGATGGGAGTTGTAGGCCAAAACATCTGGAGGGCCCCAAATTGCTCACTCCTGGATTAATATGTGGAAGGGGATAGAGATCATGCCTGCTTGTCTGCCCATAATCTCCCTGTGTTTGAGGTTATATGTGCATTTTCATTACAATGTGGAATAGTGATAACCTACAGAAATAGAGGGTACAGATCATGTGTACTTTGCGGGAACTGACTTACATTTATATGTATGTAGATAATTAGCAAAGTGTTATGAGGAAGAGAGGGTCCCATAGTTCTCCCAAATTTTGTGCCCTGTACAAATTCTATGCCCATACACAACTGTAGATATAGATATAGATAGCTATATTTCTTGGATTTTGTACTATATGACAAGTCATACTTGCAACCCAGTTTAAAAGATGCAAAAACAGTCACTGATCATAGTTTTGCCACTGTGAGGTCATTCCTGGGACTCAGAATAACAGGAGTCCAATGACTTGTGAGTCATGTTAATAAAAAGATAGATGTCAGCCGTAACTTTGTGGGGTACAATTTTAATTGTATAATTTATATTCTGTGATGATTTTTCTAGTTTCCTTTAAAAAGAAAAGTTAAAAAGTTAAAAAGAAAAGAAATTCAGATATTCTCCGTAGCTAGCCAACCAGGGAGCTGGTTTGTGACGTGTGTGTGTGTGTGTGTGTGTGTGTGTGTGTGTGTGTTGGTGGGGAGGGCAGCAGGAAGCAGAAGTGAGGGGAAACAAGTTGCAATAGGAAGAAGGGAGGCTGTTATTCTGGCCTGCTCTTGTTTTCTGTGTAGAGATGGTGAGCACTATGTTTTCATTTTTATTTCTACATGCACTGTGGTAGAATTACCCTTTGAAGAAGAGAATTTGTGATCTCACCATAGTGATCATATGCTAGCAGCAGTCTAATAGAATTCAACCTTTGTAGAACTGTAGCTTTGACTGATAACTCCAAACTTCCAGAATAATCACCTACTAAAGCTTGGATGCAGAACAGACTGGTCAAGTACCAACCCACAGGCAGCATAAGTGATTTTGTCCAGACCCCTTGCAGCCTGCTGCTTGCCCCCACCAGAGACTGTGCAAGGGCTGGGGGGAGGAAGATGATGTCTCATAGTTTCATAGATCATAGAGTTGGAAGGGGCCTACAAGGCCATCATGTCCAACCCCCTGCTCAATGCAGGAAACTAGAGGAGGCGGGGTCTCCCATCCAAGTAATAACCAGGCCTGACCCTGCTTAGCTTTCCACACTCATCTAACTTTTCTGATCAGTTTGAGTTTCCTCTTTTGCCTTTGCATTGCCCACTACTACTTTAAGCATGCATGAGGGCTGCATAGCAGAGGGGAAGGCAATGCCCCTCCTGGAGCTGGTCAGAGAAGAAAAGTCACTTCCACCACGGGCATGGGGGGGGGCAGTTGCCCTCACCAATGAGTTATAATCCCCAATTTCCCAGGTTTCTTTCTTCTTCTTTTTTAAAGCAAGTCTCTAGTCCAGTGTTCTCCAACCTTGGGTCCCCAGATGTTTTTGGCCTACAACTCCCAGCATGCCGGCATGCTGGGAGTTGTAGGCCAAAAACATCTGGGGACCTAAGGTTGGAGAACACTGCAAGTCTAGCCCATCTAGAACCCTAGATATAAGGCAAAATGTGCAGAAGCCCTTTTATTTTGTAAGAAAAAAATAACCAGCTTCCACCTTTCAGTGCTATTTGCCAATGAATGAAGTCTTAGCACTGACTGATTCACCCACTGTCTGGAGAAGGAACTTCCTGGTTCATTTTTAAGCCTCTTGGGGTGGGACAGGATTTCCCTAGTGGGGTGGTTGTTGCCCCATAAAAAAAAAAACAATTCAGCAATTCAGGATTTTTGTGTAGCTGAGATTGCACAGTAATCTGTCTGTGTGTGCCTTTGTGTAGATGTGTTCTGGCTGTGCCTCCCTTGCCCAGGGTGAGGATTATGCAGGGCGGGGGGGTTATGCAGAGGAAGGAGAAATGGAGCACAGGAAGGAATGAAGTTATGACCACATTCCAGGAATGGGCAGTCGGGCTTTCTCTCCACATCCCCCCCTTTGGGAAGATGAAATTTGGGGCTCCCACTGCCCCCAATTTCTATCTGCTTTCTTCTTGAGAGAAAGCCCGGGATAACCCATCTGCCAGGATGTTGTCCTTGCCCTTAATGTGTTCAACCGAGAAGTCAAAATCCACCGCAAGAGTTTTTGGTTGGAACCTTTGACTCGGTCCAGCCAACACAGTGGGGAATGTTCGGTCTGCAGGCAGAACTGCCGTCCCCTAAGGTATGGTCTGAGCTTGGTCACGGCCCATACCACAGCTAGGCACTCTTTCTCCACCGTAGCTACGCTGCGGTCACAGGGCAGGAGTTTTTTTTTACTGAGGTAGGCAATGGGGCGTAGTCCCTGTCCCTCCTTTTCTTGCAACAGGACGGCTCCCATCCCTGCCTCTGAGGCATCGGTCTGCAGCACAAAGGGGGAATCAAAATTGGGTGCTTGAAGGATGGGGGCTGCCATTGAAAGCAGCCTGGCAGTATCTGACCATTTCTTACACAAATCCATGAGAGGGGCTGCTAGCTGACTGAAGTGAGGCACGAACTTGCGGTAGTAGCCAGCCAGCCCCAGAGAAGCCTGGACCTGTTTCTTTGTCAGCGGCCGGGGCCAGATCTGCACCCACTCAATTTTCGCTTCTAGGGGTGTCCTAAGTACTCGACCTCCCCCAGCCTGACCTGACACTTCTTTGCCTTCACGGTCAGCCCGGCCTCATGGATCTTCTGGAACACCTGGCGGACATGTTTCAGGTGTTGTTCCCAGGTGGGGCTGAAAATGGCGATGTTGTCCAGAATCCAGATAGGCACACGTGAGCTCCCCCAACCCATTCAAGAGGCCACTCACCAACCTCTGGAAGGGCTCTGGACTGTTCCGCACCCTGAATGGGTGGTGATGTACTTTGCCCGCCCGAGCTGCTCGAGCAGTACGTCCATGTTTGGGATGGGGCCTACCCATCAGGGACGGTCACCCGGTTGATTTTCCGGTAGTCTACGCAAAAGCGGACCCCCCCGTCCTTTTTTAAAAAAAAATTGTTTTATTGAATTTTTCCAATCATACAACTAATAACGAATAAAACAGAAATACAACATAAACATTGTGCACCCCGCACCTCTTGGGACCAAGTTATATTTCCCTCCCAAATATATATATATATATATATATATATGAGATATTATTCTATATTCCAAAAATGTAACAAATCTTGACAAGGTTCGTTCCCTTTTCCCTTCACCAACACAAAATCCAGACATTTACCCCAAATGTTCACAAAGGTGTTTTTCTCCAATTGTCCTTTTTGGCACTTAATATTACAAGTTAATTTATCATTTAGCGCGATATCCCATACCTCTTTATACCACTCGGTAATTGAAAAGACATGTTGAACCTTCCATTTCTTAGCTATCATTAATTTAGCTGCTGTTAACAAATTCACAATAAATTCTTTAGTATTTTTTAAACATACTACTTTTTCTGTTATTGTTAACAATGCTAATTTTGGGCAGACCTCTAATTCCACTCCAATTATTTCTGATATTTCTGCAAACACTTTCTGCCAAAATTCCAGAACATTTTTACAACTCCACCACATGTACCTTTTACATTACACCCTCTCCAGCACATTGCGGAACATTTGTTGTCTAACCGATTTAATCTTACTGGAGTCCATACCACTTTGTAGAAATTCTCTTTTATCCTAGTTGACATAACTCTTACAATACATCTATCCCAAATATTTTTCCAACTTTGTTTCAATATTTCCTCATCAAATTCACTATCCCATAACAATTTAAGAGAATCTTTATGTTCTTCTTTTTGTAACATTATATATAAAACATTTGGTGTACCACTTGTTGACACCTTCTATAGCTTCTCTATTCAAAACTGTCTTTTCAAAATTGGTTAATTCTCTTTCACTATCATATCTTGTCCTCCACTTTTTTAACCACAGTTCCAGTTGCATTAAATTTAACCATGAAATTCTTCCTCTTCCTACTGTCTCCACAGTCACTTACGGACCCATCGCTAGAGTCTACACAATTTTTTAGAATTTCCTCCTTTTATAATTTTCTTTTTGTAATTTTGTCCTGGAAGACAATCTCATGAGTGATCGCCTACTATTATATGTTCTCTAGTCTTCAGTTTTTCCACCCAATCCATTAATTTAATCACCTTTCCCCCCCTTAATATAGCTTCTAAATGTCTTACATTTTCTGGAAAATCTTCCATTACCACTGCCAGAGTTAACGGGGTTACCTCTGGTATAAAAAATTTCCTTGTGCTATTCCAACTCTCTAACATACTCCTCAAAAAGGGATTTTCTAGTCCTTTTATAATATTATTTATATTTTTCTTAAATAATATGTTCATCATCATGTTTCCTAATTCTTGTGATTCTAATTCCAACATTTTGTCTTTCCCTGCTATAATATCCAAAATATGTCTAACTTGGTTGGCTAAATAATAACACTTTATGTTAGGAAGACCTAAACTTACCTATTTTTTGAGCTTTATACCAACTGAATTTATTAATCCTTGATTTTTTCCTTCCATTACAATATTCATTAATAATTAATTGCCAATCTTTAATTTCTTTTTCTGTAATCTTTACTGGTAACATCCTAAACAAAAAGTTTATCTTAGGCAATATCTTCATTTTTACCTGCGCTATTCTACCAAACCATGAAAGTCCAATTTTTTTATACGCCTCTATTATATTTTTAACCTCCATCTTTAACTTTCTAAAATTTTATTCTCCTAATTTATCAATATCTTGTGTAATTTCTATGCCTAAATATTTAATTACTTTTGTAATTTTAACGTTATATTTTTTCTTTATCATTTCATTCTCCTCTTTTCTACTATAATTGAACAATAAATTCTTGGATTTACCCCAATTCATCTGAAGCCCTGTTATTTCTCCAAATTCCTTTACGGACCCATCGCTAGAGTCTACACATTTTTTAAGAATTTCCTCCTTTTATAATTTTCTTTTTGTAATTTTATCCTGGAAGACAATCTCATGAGTGATCGCCTACTATTATATGTTCTCTAGTCTTCAGTTTTTCCACCCAATCCATTAATTTAATCATCTTTTCCCCCCCTTAATATAGCTTCTAAATGCTATATTAGCATTTAGGATTTTTAATTGTTAGTAAAGTATCATCTGCAAAAAGGTTTATTTTAATTTGGTCTCCAACCCCCAATCCTATAATATTTCTGTCTTCTCTTATTACATTTGCTAGTATTTCCATCACTAATGCAAACAATATAGGGGAAAGGGGACATCCTTGTCTAATTCCTCGGCCTAAGGAAATTTGTTCAGTAATACCATCATTTACCACTACTGTCGTAGTATTATGGGCATATAGTTGGTTAATTACAACTTTAAATCTTGCTCCAAACCCCATATTTTTTATTATCATCTTTAACGCAGGCCATTCCACACAATGCGGATTTATTGCAGGCCTTGAAAATATCTAATGCTACTACCCCAGCTCTTACACAGTTTTTCTTTATGCTAAATATTATATTTAATACTCTTCTAGTTAAATCAGCCATTTGCCAACCTGCAATAAATCCGCATTGGTCCACCCCTACATATTTACTCATGAACCTGTTCTTTCGTCTCGCTAATTCAATATTAATATTGAATAATTTTGCATCTTGATTTATTAATGAAATGGGTCTATACAAGTCTGGTTCTGTTACGAGTCTAGTTCTCCCTTCTCAAACTGGGTAGAGGTAACGAGTGGGGTACCACAGGGCTCGGTCCTGGGCCCAGTGCTCTTCAACATTTTTATTAATGACTTGGATGAGGAGGTGCAGGGAATGCTTATCAAATTTGCAGATGACACAAAGTTGGGTGGAACAGCTAATACTCGAAGACAGAAACAAAATTTAAAGCGATCTCGATAGGCACTGGGCCGAAAACAACAGGATGAAATTTAATAGGGATAAATGCCAAGTGCTGCACCTAGGGAAAGGAAACCAAATACACAGTTACGGAATGGGGACACTTGGCTCAACAATACTACAAGTGAGAAGGATCTTGGAATTGTGGTAGATCACCAACTGAATATGAGCCAGCAATGCGATGTGGCTGCAAAGAAGGCAAATGCTATTTTGGGCTGCATTAATAGAAGTATAGCTTCCAAATAACGGGAAGTGATAATTCCCCTTTACTCAGCACTGGTTAGGCCTAATCTTGAGTACTGCGTCCAGTTCTGGGCACCACACTTTAAGAAGGATGTAGACAAACTGGAGGGGGTTCAGAGGAGGGCAACAAGGATGATAAAGGGACTGGAAACAAGGCCCTATGAGGAGAGACTGAAAGAACTGGGCATGTTTAGCCTTCAGAAGAGGAGACTGAGGGGAGATATGATAGCACTCTTCCAGTACTTGAAGGGTTGTCACAAAGAGGAGGGCCAGGATCTCTACTTGATCATCACAGTTTGCAGGACACGGAATAATGGGCTCAAGTTACAGGAACCCAGATTCTACCTGAACATCAGGAAAAAAATTCCTGAGCAATAAGACAATGGAACCAACTACCTAGGGAGGTGGTGAGCTATCCCACTCTGGAGGCATTCAAGGTGAAGCTGGACGGCCATCTGTCAGGGATGCTTTGACCTGGATTCCTGCATTGAACAGGGGGTTGGACTCGATGGCCTTGTAGGCCCCTTCCAACTCTACTCTTCTATGATTCTATGAAATCCTTTCCTGGTTTTGGAATTAATATAGTCATAGACTGCTTCCATGAAGGGGGAATCTCTCCTCCTTCCAATATATTATTATATAATAACTTCAATCCTTGGAATTAACAGATGTTTAAAAACCTTATAATATTCCACCCCTAATACATCTACTCCTGGGGTCTTGCCCTCTTTTAATTTATTTATAGCAAAATCTATCTCCAGATCTGAGAATGGTTGCTCCATCATCTATCTTCCTCTTGTAATCTCATTTTCATATGTTTTTCAATATATTCTTTAATCCTGTCTTCACCTATTCCTGCTTTATATAATTCTGAATAAAATTCTTGAAATTTGTTTAATTTTTCTTTCATCAAATTATGACTTTTCTCTTTTTTATCCTTTATTATTCCCACTATATTTTTTCCCTTTTTGTGTGTGTGGATCTAGCTAACATTTTAGAATTCTTATTACTATTTTCAAAGTAAGCTCTTTTCATATAAATCAAATTTCTCTGTGTCCTTTCAATATCTTTATTTTCTAACTCTTTCCTCTTTGCTTATAGTTCTGCATAAATCTGCTTTCCCCTTTCCTTTAAGAATTTTGCTTCTAACTCCCTTATCTCCTGTTCAAGCTTTTTATTAAATGCCTCCTGTTGCTTCTTTAATATACTTCCTTCTCTTATACTTATACCCCTCATAACAGCTTTCATTGTGTCCCATACTACTGCGTTGCTACAAGCTCCTATATCATTAATCTCCCAAATCTCTCTTAATTCCTTCTCTATCTTATCTCTTATATGTTTATACTGGAAAATATTACCACTTAGCCTCCATCTTTTAGCTTCTTTATAATCCTTATTTATCTTAACAGCCATATTATGTATTGCATGATCTGACACTTTTATAATACCTATTTCCGTATTCAGTACTCTTGAAATCAGATTTTTAGAAACAAATATATAATCAATCCTTGAGAAATTCTTTGTGACAGGTGAATAATATGTATAACTTCTTTCATCTCCTTTTACTCCCCTCCATACATCAACCATTCCTTCTTTATTAATTACTTTATTTAAAACCGTCCGTTATATTATTTCTCTTCTCTTCTACCGTGGGATTAGACCTATCTATCTTTTTATCCATTACCATGTTAAAATCACCAGCTATAATAACTAACTCTTTCTGTGTTTTCCCCATTTCCTATAATACTTCTTGATAAGATTCTGCTTGATTTGCATTTGGGCATATACATTAACCAATATATATTCTTCCCCTCCTAATGCCCCATATACCATTATATATCTTCCACTAATATCCTTTTTAACCATACTTACAGTAAATCCACATTTTTTAGAAATAATTATTGCCACTCCTCTTGATTTGGTAGAACCAAATGCTTTCTCGTATATTTAAGTTCATTTGCCTCCACTTTTGATTGATGTGTTTTTTGTAAAAATATTATGTCCGCCTTATCTTTATTTAGAAGTGCTTCAATCCGTCTTCTTTTCAGCATCAATCCCAGACCTTTAACATTCAGTGTTGAAACTCTTAACTTTGGGTCCATCTTGTTATATTGTTACTTTTTAAACCTTGGAGCCTGGGTTGGAGCCTGGAGTGGGGGTCAGGGAATCACGATCTCCTCTGGGGGGCTGTTGCTGGGCCACCCCCATATTGGCCACTTGGTAAGCTAGATCGTTCCCAATGATGATCCCCCAATCCTTTTGCCCGTGTACTATCACGTCCATCTCCCCCTCCCATCCTTGATACTTCACCCACACCCGGGCCAGGGGCACAGCGATGTCGGGGGAATTACACGGTTTGATGGCACAGGTTTTCCCTCGCAACAGCTGGGAGTCTTGCACACTACCCCTGGGCAGGGCATCCACCCCTGTATCCCGATACCCCACATAGGGAACATGGTTAACACAGATGGACTCACAGAACTTTATCTGGCTCCAGCGCATCTGCTCCGGGGTCACGGTCCTCAGAAGGGAGGCTTGGGCAGCGGTCCCCGGGGAGTCCTGACCCGCCCCAGACTGGCCATACTCTGGGTCCCTGGAGTCTTCTTCCTGAGAGGAGTCGGACTGCCTCTCCTCCCTGCTGTCATTGGGGTTGTTTGGTACCGGGGTGACGACCCTCCCCACTTTGTTCGACGATGGCCGTTGCTCCCGCGACTTGGCCAGTAGCTTAGGGCAATTCCTCCGGATGTGCCCAGATTCCTTGCAATAGAAGCACCCACTAGACGAAGGGTTGGACGCCCCCTTAGGGCAAGGCGGTGCTTCCTCACGGCTCCTAGGGTATTCCTTCTCCGTGCTCCCTTTTCCCCCGCCAGGGTTGGAGTCACTGACCCGAGTCATCTCTGGCTGTCGATGCAGCCCCATCTGATCCGCCAGCCTGATGGTCTCCAGGCACGTAGTGGGCTCTCGGTCTTGGACCACGGTGGCCAGGTCCCTAGGGATGGTGGCATAGAACTGCTCCTGGATCATCAGTTCCCGGAGTTCGGCCGCACTCTGCTTCCCAGTGGCCCCAATCCAGGCATCCCAGGCTTGCCCCAGTTGGACCATCCAGGACCCATACGTCTCACCAGTGAGTGGGCGCCCCTCCCTGAACTTGTGTCGGCGATGTTCCACAGGGAGGGCGAAGCGCTGCCTCAGCCTCCTTAAAGGTATCATAGTCCAGGGGGGCTGACTGAGTAAGGTTGCCCATGAGGTCTGCCAGCTCACCGCTCACTTGTGCGCACAGAATGGACATCCTCTGGCCGTCTGGCACCATCTGCTCCTGGCAGGTGGCCTCAAAGAGGGTGAAAAACATCAGCACATCCTGACCCGGTTTGTAGATGGGGAATACTTTTCGGTCCCAGGTGGGTGGGCGAGGGTCAGGGGTACGAGGCTGGGTGTTCCCCCCATCCCTGTCCACCCCCAACCGGGCCAGCTCCAGCTGCATCCGGAGCACCTCTTGTTGGTGTCGCATGACTTTGCGAGTCTACTGCCAGTGGTGCCACAGTGAAGGTTCTCCCCCATCTCCGTACGGGTCAGCACCAGTCGGGGTTGCGCCAGTCCCTCCATGTCCACCAGCCGTGCCCACGCCCCCATCGTCATCCGAGGTGGAGCCGTGGCTGCTGTGTGGCGTGCCCGGGATATGGTGACTTCTCGGGCTGCTGTGTGGCGTGCCCGGGATATGGTGACTTCTCGGGGTGACTCCCATGGCTACCCTGCACCTACAGCGTCCATCGCCTTGCTAACTAAGCACTTGGACTTAGTTGCTTAGTGTTAAGCAAGCCTGTAATCTCAGATTTCCCACTATGGTCCATCTCCGTCTAGATGACCTTTTAGTCTTGTTTCCATGTCAATCCCACCGCTAACACCATGTGGAGGACCCCAGCAGGTCCTTTGTGCGAGTTCGGAATGGAAAGGGTTAACCCTTTCCTTGCGGTTCTAGCCGAAGCTAAAGGCAACCGCAGCCTGAATTGACACAGGGAACAGACTAAACAAGGAGTCTACGTTTGTTTACAATACCTTTAATGGAGCTGGAACTAATAAACTACAGGAATTTCACTGCATAAACAGATGAGTCACAATGGGGATCAATTAGGCATAGGGTAGGCTAAGTAACAGGCTTACTAGACACAAAGTCACAGAACACCAGAGCACCTAACTTACTAGTCTCGGTCTCCTGCGGGCGATCACCGGCGCTGCGCCCAGGGCTGGAGGACTGTTTGCTGACCGAAGTCAGGGGCTTGTTTGCTGACCGAAGTCAGGGGCTTGGTGCAGAGCATGCACCAGCTTCCAACAACCTTGACAGTCAGAGGTTTGCCCAGACCCCTTCTCCAGACCCCTCCCAGTCCCAGGTGATTCACCAGGTGGGTTCCCGCACACGGAGGGGTGGTACCGGGTGGGTGTTCCTGAGGATCATCTTGCACCTCTTTGAGACTGCAAGATTTCAGGGATTTCATAGATCATAGAGTTGGAAGGAGCCTACAAGGCTATCGAGTCCAACCCCCTGCTCAGTGCAGGAAACTGGAGGAGGGGTCTCCCATCCAAGTAACAACCAGGCTTGGCCCTGCTTAGCTTTCCACACTCAGACAAGCTGAGCCAGCGTAAGCCAGATGTTTTCCACCTCTTTGGGGTGAACTACAAATGTGCCCCTTTGTGTAGATGTAGATATGTTCTGGCTGTGCCTCCCTTGCCCAGGGTGAGGATTATGCAGGGTGGGGGGCTTACACAGAGAAAGGAGAAATGGAGCGCAGGAAGGAATGAAGTTATGACCACATTCCAGGAATGGGCAGTCAGGCTTTCTCTCCACAGTCTGTCCCAAAACAAAAGGTAACAGCAAAGACAGGTGTTCAAGACCTTTGTAACTCGGGTCTTATTATTTTTTCTGAATTTGTAAATATTAAAAAAAACAACAACCCTGAAAATGCATTTTAAATGTATATACATAATACATTTATTATCTCTACTTTACAGGAGACAGGGCTGTGGCTAAGAGAGCATGGGTTATTATGCCAGCCCTCCAAAGTAGCCCAGTGTTGTTACTCCCATTTTACTAGATGTGCGTGGTTAGAGCAGTGGTTCCCAACCTTGGGTCCCCAGATGTTGCTGGCCTACAGCTCCCAGCATGCCCAGCCAGCATGGCTAATGGCAAGGGATGCTGGGAGCTGTAGTCCAGCAACATCTGGGGACCCACGGTTGGGAACCACTGTAGTACTGTACTACAGTCTAGTGTTGTTATCCGGTCTCCTGGTGTGTTGCTTGTTTTAGGGAAATGCAGGGGGCAGGGGGCTATGAAGTTGATTGTAGCGGCAGAGCAATTTATTAAGGGCTAGAGGGGGTTGTTGTGGTATGTATGTGTGTACATGGTTTTAAGAAGACCTGCAAGTTTCAGTTCTTGCAGGTGGCCGGGGGGTGGGGTGGGGCTAGGGGTGTACAAGAATTTCATTCGTGTTCAAAAAAATTGATGAAAATGTCCTGCTCGTAACCCTGAACACAAGCACAATTTTTGGAAAAAGCATTCTCAAGCTTGTAATTGTGTTCACAGAATGGGTCCTTTTGAAAATGTGCACTTTAAAATGTGCTTCTCCCCCCAAAAAGGGACACATTTCCAAGCTTTAATTAATGGCGGGAAAGTGTGCATTTGGGTGTGCACTTGGAAGGGTGTGCTTTTTTTTTCCTGTTCAAAAATGTGCATGTTTCCAGTTCAGGGGGGGGGGGGACTGCTTGCATTTGTGAGTGAAGCAAAACAAGCTTTGGGATATGAAGAGGAGAGTCTTGATGAGGGTAAAAATGGCTTGTTTGCCCATCCCTAAGGGGCCTCCTCCCTCCCTCCCTCTCTCCCTCCCTCTCTCTCAGTGCAGGCCTTGGAGCTGAGACAGTGTGCCACACAGCTCCACAGAAGTTAGTGTTTTCTTATGTATTGTAATAATAAAGAAGGTACATGAGTCTATGATGTGTTGCCTACAGAGCAGAGCCTGCCCTGGGAGAGGATGCAAGCTGAGCAGGTCACTCCCATCACACCCGTTACAGGGGTGAAGGGACCCAGGGAAAGCATTGAGAATTTCAGCTGTGGGTGGAAATACATTGCCCAGAAACCAGGTCTCCCCACTGAGAAACAACAGAGAGGTAGACCTGGCATACAAATCTCTCAGAGACCATGTGGTGTGAACAAAGTAATTGTGCAGCGATTGTATATTTTCCTCCTTAATGAATTTTCTGTGGTAAGAAGAAGGATGGAAGAAGTGATGAGAAAACATGGGAGAGTTACCAATGGAAGACAACATGAGGAGAAAAGAAAACACGGCATGATCTAGCCCAGTGTTCTCCAACCTTGGGTCCCCAGAAGGTCTACAACTCCCAGCATGCCCCAGCCAGCTACGCTGGGAGTTGTAGGCCAAACACATCTGGGGACCCAAGGTTGGAGAACACTGATCTAGCCAAAGTGAAGCACTTGTAAAAGTGAACCAAAGTGAAGCATTCCCATTGATTTCAATAGGAGAGGGGAGAGCAACCCTATGGCTGCTAGACACCATCTAGCAGCCGATCCCCAGCTATGAAGCTGGAAAAGCGCTCCAACCTTGTAGCTGGGGATCAGAGCTCCAATCCCCCTCCCCCATCCCTTGCAGCTGGCACAGAAAGAACCGCGCAGGCGGCATCCCCAGAAGAACGACCTCGGAGAAGGGCTTTGGGGGGTGTTCCGGAGGGCAGGGAGCAGAGGAAATTGGCGTCACCAAGATACGAGGTATCCTGGCAGTGCCTCAGCCTCCTTCCCTCCCGCTCCGAGGCACCCCGCTTAGACAGCCGAAGTCAGCCATCTAAGTGTTTTGCAGGGCCTCCGTGCACCACCTGCACAGGATGCCCGTACTCCCCCGAGTTCAGAGGGTAACAGGCATCCCAATTGGATTGTGCCCTTACATGCACTCCTTTGCACTAAATCAGGGGTGGGCAACATGTGGCCCTCCAGATGTTTTGGCCTACAACTCCCATAAGCCCTAGCCAGTATAGCCAATGGTGAGAGATGATGGGAGTTGTAGGCCAAAACATCTGGAGGGCAATATGTCCCCCCCATGCACTAAATCAATGAGATGTAACAATGGTTGACTTTGGCAGGAACATGCCAAACGGAACGGAAGCAGGAATCTGCTGTTGAGAATCAGAATGGACACCAGAACCTCACAGGGAAGCCTTGAACCAGAGAGATTCAGAGACACCGTATATAGCTCTGAAAGGCTGTTTTTCTCTTACAAAAAAACCCCTGAGAACACAGTGTATCCCAATAGATTAAACAAAACTGTGACATGAGGTCCCTTTCATTGTTAAATGCATCAAATGGGCTATTCTTTATTGTGGGCATGTTGCTGAAATAGTGTGCTATTGTACTGCTTTGGGTATGAAGATTATTGTTTTCAAAATAATCACAGAAGGGCAGAGTTCAGTGATGTCGGTGGAAAGCCTGCTTCAGTGAATATTTTTGTGTATTTAAGCTCGTATGTGAGAAGCCTGTTCACTATGTGCACACTAAAGAACTGAACACATTAACCTTAAAGCCCAATATGCTTTTTGTTAAGGTTAATTACATCACTCGGAGAACTGAATAATCATATTAGTTACTTTGGAAAGGACCTGCCAATAGAACTATGGGCTTACAAGAAAGCAATAAGAGCTCTGCTAAACTGATGGTACAGCAAGTATCAACCACGGGATTCTCAGCCCCTCAAATGTCTTTCAGACTGAGAGCCAAACTAGATGGGACATGGTAGATCCATGTGTTTAAATACAGAACTAGCCACATGACGTTGAAAGGAAAGTCAGGGGAGTTCAATTTTAATCGCAATGCGGGGGGCACGCTGAGCCTTCTTACCTTCCCCCGGCCTCTCTCCAGAAACACTTGGGCTGGAGGGATGTAATCTGTGGAGAAAGCCTGAACACCCCCCCACACACACCCCCACAGCTTCCCCATGGTAACCGCACATAGTTTTCCCTGGCAACCCCTGGCTGCATAATCTCCCCCCCCTGGGGGGGGCAGGAGATGCAGGATCGACCAGACAGGTAACACACATATCCTCAATGGGGCACATCGGCCGGAATCCACAAAGAAGAAGTATGGACCATCAGGAAATGCAGGACAGTCTCAAAGAGCTGCAAAGTATCCCCTACACCCAAAGGCACCACCTTTTCCCGGGCAGGAATAAGCCCACCTGATCGCAAGGGGGCAGGGATAAGCCCACCTGATCAGCAAGGGGCGGGAAGGAGGGAGAGAGGAGTAGAAAACCCCTCCACCAACTGGACACGGGTGTTGAGAACACGGGTGCGCTGACAACCTCCACGTCCAGCTCCGGCTGGGTCAAGCAGTTCTCTTCCCCGGGCCAGGCGGGCTCAGAGTCAGGCTGGAAATGGGACGGCATAAAGTCTCTGGTCTAAGGTAACTCATTGCTGCAGTACGCTAGCCTGGGAACCATTCACTCATAAATCTGAGGTCACGCTCAGGTCTTGTTGATGTTATAGTATTCCTAGAAGTCTATTAGTCCATTTAACCTGTAGTACATAAACGTCTATTCTTGGTACGAATAGGCTCCTGTGCTTCCTTTAAGCTGTGTACGAGTTCTAGTCGCTTACACTTGCTTTAGCGGGCTGTATCTCAGCGCCGGTTAACCCGTTAAGTGCCGAACTCACGCAGAAGACCCAGTTGCTGGTCTTCCACATAATCAGAAGGCAGGATCCAGCAGGTTCAGTGTCTTTCTCCTGCATGTCCCCTTTGCTGTTAAAACTGGACCTAATGGGGCAGTTCCATGTTTAAACACACAGAACTGCCACTGTAACCTTTAGGTCAGCCTTAAGCTGGTTGCTCTACTTTCTACCTAGAGAATGGACCCCTCACCCATAAATGTGCAGTGTAAGCTGTTTCCCCCACTCAGCCAATGTCAGTCCATGCCTACAGATTCCCACGTGTTCTCCAAACTTGGGTCCACAGATGTTTTTGGCCTACAACTCCCAGCATGCCCCAGCTGGCTATGCTGGCTGGGGCATGCTGGAAGTTGTAGGCCAAAAACATCTGGGTCTGAGGACCCAAGGTTGGAGAACACTGAATTAGTGGAAGCTGTACCAGACCCACATTCACTCCCAGTCATTTCAGGAGATTGTGCCCATTAACTCAGGGCTGACTGGCTCCTATTCTGCCTCCCTGAATGGGATCCAAAATCCTCTGCCTGAGGCAGCTGCTTCATAGTAAGGCTGCCTTTGCTTATCCCTGCCCTGAAGACTTTTCACTGATACATTCAGGGAGTGAGACTGCATACAGTCAGTGATTATGACCCAGTTTGCGAAAGCATTTGGCTGCTGTGCTGGGGTACCAGCTATGGGCTCAATTTTCTCAGGCAGGGTGTCGGTTGGTGTGGCCGGGCTTAAACGCCGCGCTGACGAGGCCTGAAAGGAAGGAGCCGAGGGCGCCCCTGCGGAGGGGGCGGCGGCGGCGCAAGGGGGCAGCGGGCAGCCAGCCGGGCGGCTGCTGGGTCGCACCGGAACGTGGGGAGCTGCCTTGTGCTGCCAGCCCCCAGCCCCCCATGTTGTTCCCCGGTTTCCTTTTTAGCCCTTCCTCTGCTCTGACTGAGCTGAATATTTATTTCACGTTCTATTTTCCTCCCTCCTCCTTTTTCTCCTCCTTTCCCACATTGAGCTGTTTTCTCTCCTCTCGCATCTGTCACTCGCATCCGTTCTGCTCTCGCACGCATCTCCAGAAACCCCAGTTCTGCACCCCCTCCCTACCCACAACCAGTTGCCCCCCTCACCTGCTTCCCAGTTGGCCCCCATAGCTATCAGGACTGCGAAGAATCCCAGCCATCGTATCACTTTGCTCAACATCTCTCCTTTCAAAGAATGGATGAATCGGTGTGTGTGGGGGGGGGAGGTAAGTAGTGTCCCCGCCCACTAGCTATAGCAGGGGGTTGTCCCCCTTTGCAGCCGTTGCTGGCATCTAGCCGAATGCGTGAGAAGACCTGGCGCTGGCGGGGGAGGGACTGTGGATCTTTATGAATGAACTAAAGATGGGAGGGGGGGTGTACAGGGATGGAGAATTAGACGAAAGAAAAATGTTCCTCATTTTATTTATTTATTCATTTTATTTATTTCCATAAAAAGGCTCACCAAAATCCTCAGCACCAGGCCCATAATGCTCTTAATCCGGCCCTGGTCATAGACTCTCTTTTGGGAGAAGACTGAGCCGAAGTAGGAATTGAACACTTCTGCCTTTTCTTTGTCTTCTGTTATCAATTTGCCATCCTCACTGCGTAGTTGAACCACCATTTCTTTCCTCTGTCTTTTACTATGCATGTAGCTGAAGAAAGCTTTCTTGTTGTGTTTAGCATCCCTCGCTAACCGTAGCTCATTCTCAGCTTTAGCCTTCCTGACACTATTCCTGCAGTTCTGTGCTACCTGCCTCCCTTGTAGCCTGCCCTTCCTTCCACTTCCTATAGTGTCCTTTTTTGTTTTCAGGTCATCTTTGAGTTTATTGTGAAGCCACATTGGCTTCTTCTGTTGCCCTCTGCCTTTTTTCCTTGTGGGAATAGTTTGCAATTGTGCCTTTAATTTTTTTTTTAAAACTCCCACCCATCCTGGGCTCCTTTTCTCATTAGAGTCGCTTGCCATGGGACCTTACTTATCATTGTTCTGAGTTTGTTAAAATTGGCTTTCCTAAAATCCAGGGTACGCGTTTGGCTACACTCAGCTTTTGCTCCCCTTAGAATCAAGAACTCAAGTATAACATGGTCACTTTCCCCCAGAGTTCCCGAAATTGCCACTTTATCCACGAACTCATCTCTGTTGGTTAGAATCAGGTCAAGGATAGCCGATTCTCTAGTTCCTTCCTCACTTTCTGTAGGAGGAAGTTAGCAGCAGCAGACTGAAAGAACTGGGCATGTTTAGCCTTCAGAAGAGGAGACTGAGGGGAGATATGATAGCACTCTTGAAGGATTGTCACAAAGAGGAGAGCCAGGATCTCCCGAGTCCCAGTCCAACACTCTCACCAGTACGCCACACTGGCATAGAACTGGTTGTAGTTCTAATCTCAAGAGAAGGCCTATGGTCACAATCCTGAGGATCAGATCCACATATAGAGCTAAGGCTTTCCCATAATATTCTACAAAGAGAGATGCATGTCTGATACACACTAGTTCTAGAGATAGTGGCTAGAGGACCAAAGTGCTGGATTTTCTGTTCATGTTGCTGTGGAAAATGTTTCCAAATATATCCGTCCCCAAATAAGATCCTGAACATGTATATGTATGTACCTTGGGGTTACAATAACTCTTCATCACTGAAAATTTGCTTTTAAAAACCTGTTATGATTTTTTTTTTTTAAAGGGACATAGCTTCAGTTATTGTGCATCTAGCACAGGGCTCTCCAACCTTGGGTCCCCAGGTGTTGCTGGCCTACAGCTCCCAGCATACCCAGCCAGCATGGCTAATGGCAAGGGATTCTGGGAACTGAGGTCCAGCAACATCTGGGGAGCCACGGTTGGAGAGCCCTGAGATTCTAGCAACAGGCGACATGCAGTCTGTTGTGCTGAGCTACGTTTCATGGCTCACAGCAGGAGTGTTGCACTTCAGGTAGTCTCCCTCTAGCCTCAGCTTTCTATGCCAGCCATCTTATGGCAGCAGTGGGCTGGCTAGGCTCCACTCACAGTGAGTAGAAATCACAACGTTTTTAAATTAAACATTTTTAAACGTTTTAAAGTCTGAAAGTTACTGGAGCACAAGGTTTCTGCATGTGACTGGCTGTGTGCCTGATTTGGCCTGGGAGGAGGTCTGAGGGGGCGTTTATATAGACCAACCTTTGCTGCAACCTGAGAGGTTTTTTTTCACAGGGAATCCAAACTAGTTCAGCCCCACCTCTGAGTGACAGCATTAACAAGGGACTATATTTCAGGTCTGCTGTAAGCTACTGTTTTCTAGCAAAGCACTCCAACCTGCATTAGGCGTATGACAGTCACATACACTACAGGGCTGTTGTAAGCTACGGTATTCTCTCAGCCCAACCTGCAATGTGGGGATAAAAGCAATGGATAATATTGCAGAGCTCTTGTACCCTTTCAGAACAGCCCGACCCCCAACCTGCAATAATACTGTATAATTATAATATGGGTATAATTCCCCTTATTCATCAAGCCCACAGATAAGCAAAACATTTTCTCTACACATAATCTATTAGAGGTTTCCATTTAGCAATCTAATAGTGTAGGTTAGTTAATTCTACTGCAAATATCTTCCCCCATCACACTTCTATTATAAACTGTATTAAACTAATCACACTACCAAACCAAATAAAATTTTCAAAAATCCTTCCCACCACTACAATTCTCTTTTAAATCTTTCTGCTAGGCTTTTAAAATAAATTCAGTTTAATTACCCCTCCATTAAAAATAAGGGTCATACATTTCAAGATAGTCCTCTTTCTCCAAATCCACACATAAAAGAAATCCATGTCCCTTAATAATAAAAATCCAACCTTTCAGGATACTCCAGCACAGTTAAGTCTAAATCCTCCCCTTTCCCACATAAGATAAACACACTCCTTTTTGTTGTCCATATATCTAACAAACCCCCAAATGCCTTAACAAAATTTTGGCCAATTTGTCTAATAACATAAACCCACATTATTACCTCCTCTTATAAAAAATTTCTTTAACCTTTTAAGCACATATTTTCCAGTATTCCATTAATACATTATAACCAGGGTTTTAGGCCCATTTTAACATACATAAAATCATATATTCTTATCTTGTATTCCCAAGAAAAGGGGGGGGGGGAAATCTCCAAAAAAAAATTCCATCTTATTCCCCCCACCCACAAATAAACAAATCCTTTTTTTTCCTTTTTAAAGAAGTCAATTAGAGGAGTCCACTCAGCAATAAGGATAGATGTTATCTTTTCTTCAATTAATACCATAAGCCATCTCTGCCAGCTTCACCAACCATTTTTCTTGCTAAAATCCTCTTCCTCTATCGAAGACAATCTTTTCCTGCTTCAGCTTTAAAATAGAGAGGATACAATCTCTCCTGTTAATTGACAACTTCTTCCAAATCGCCATATCCATGTCCTCCCCATCCCTTTCAGCAGATAAATATTGCTGATGAATTTGATCCATTACTTCCCTTCCAACAAGAGGAATCAGTAAAGCTCTTATATCATCAGACTCTGAAATAATTCCAAATCTCAGGCAATTTTCTTCTTCTCTCAGGCAGTTTTCTCCTTGTTTCAGAGCCAAAACTCGTTCTCCTTCAGACTCCCTATTTCGTGCTTGTATTTTGTTCTCTGAGGTTTCAGCCTTCTGTTCCACCTCTCCAAATATTTGCTTTATATTTTTAAATTCTTGTAATATTTCCATCTTGGTATCAACCAACCATTCTTTTCTCCAAGGCATTGATCCTGATTTCTATTTTCTCCTCCATTTGGTTAAGTAAATTGTAAACCAAATCCAGTGTGGCCATCTTTATCTGCATGATGAATGGGAGAGGCCACACCTGCGCTGGCAACCACATGAAGACTCTCGTTAGCCCAGTCAACATCTATGAACCAGATCCTATGGTTTGGCTATAGGCATTACCTAAGCATCCTATGATTTGGCTATAGGCATTACCACTTCTTCACACATGGTGAGTTAATACTCACATTTTGTGGAGGGCAAAGAGTATTTAGCCCTATTGATATGGATTATGTTGTCACCATTTCTGCATACTGCCCATGCAACTCGCCTTCTCCACAGTACAGCTTCATCAGTGTTACTACAATATCCTGGATGTTTTGCTGTACTGGTACATCACTGCTAGTGACATTGCACTGGTACAAGCACTCTTGCCCTGGACCTTATCAATCCATTGCCTTGCATAGCAGATAATATGATCATGCCGTAAAATGAGCATCAGCTTTCAATGGGTTAGCAGCATTGTCACTTCTCTAACCTCCTACACATCGCCCCGTATATTCCTGATTTATATCTGTAATCTGATGTGATGAGAGAAATAGGTCTTTATCGCCAAACAACCCAGTGCATGTTTTGCATGGGCAGAACGAGATTGTCACCTGACATGCACAAAGTCTCCTGATAGTCACCAGACATAATGTCAAGGTCTATGAGTCAGAATCATGGGACAATTGGACTCAACATGTTGTGAACAATAGGTTATATAACTGGTGAGTAATATCTTATTTATAGGTACAGGTCTTGCTATAAAGGTTGGGGTAAGACACACATCACAGTCACTTCACTTCATCTCAGCCTTGCCACTTCTCACTTGGACTTGGAACTTGAGACCTGCTAGGGTCTTGGACTTTGTATCTGCAATCATGTAGTGAGACAGAGTCATCTCTTCTGTGTAAGAGAAGCCTGCATTGCTTGCCTTAATCCCATGTAATTGGGTCTTACAAATAAACTCTTTAATCTTTATAAACTGCTGTTATCTCCTCCTTCCGTCTGTGTGACTGGGACTGGGAGTCACTGGCTGCTGGGTAAGCTTTTGAACCCGGGTCAGTCCAGCTCCCACAGCATGTTCAGACATTCCTTTATCCAGCTCAGTATTTGAGAAAGTACACAAGATAATTAATCTGTTAAACTAGATAAAGATACATGACATTTACAAACTGATTGAGAAGTGTTGAGATTAGCCATGATTGAGGGAGAATTTGCACCCTAGACTTACAAAGCATTCATGTATGCAAGTTTCCACATCCCTATCCTGATTCAGTCTAATCTGTTTTTCTCAACTGTCATATTGTAAAATAGAAAGAGAAACAGAACATCCCGTGGCATACTCAGAACACCACCATGGATTGCACAGGGTAAGCTTTTGGGCCATCTTGTCTGACAATTGCATCACAAGAGTTCTTTCTCACTTCAGTTTATATTTAACAAAGCATTACTATATATGGATGTGGGAAACAGACAGCTGTTTAGAATAGCAGCTTACTGTATTGCAAATACTCAAGCCAGACGACAGATCTTTATTTCACACATCTTCACACACCCTAGAATCAAGTCCATGTTTAATATCTTGTGCTTGTGAATCATTCTGTCTCTACACATAGGTTATGCAAAAGACAGAATCCTCACTTTTAAACTGAAACATTGCATTGCTAAAAGTGCAGCTTCAAAGTTCTGCGCAATCTTAGTTCAGCCTCCCACTCAATTATTTTCTCTAATAAATTGCCCTCCCAGCTACTGCTGTGCAGCAGAGGAGTGACAATCTAAGGCCCCAAATCTGGGTTTACCACAGAACACTTAATTCAGCCCATGTGACTTCTCTGCAGGGCATACTGGATAAGGACTTCAGCACAGGGCAACAAAGATGATAAAGGGGAACAAGGCCCTATGAGGAGAGACTGAAAGAACTGGGCATGTTTAGCCTTCAGAAGAGGAGACTGAGGGGAGATATGATCGCACTCTTCCAGTACTTGAAGGGTTGTCACAAAGAGGAAGGCCAGGATCTTTTCTCTATCATCCCAGATTTCAGGACAAGGAATAATGGGCTCAAGTTACAGGAACCCAGATTCCACCTGGACATCAGGAAAAAGTTCCTGACTGTTAGAGCAATACGCTAATGGAACCAACTACCTAAGGAGGTAGTGGGCTCTAGAGATGCTTACGAATCGGGGCGGGGGGAGCTTCTCCGCCGCCTTGACTCTCTGTGGCGGCGCCCCCCCGCCTCGATCTTCTGAGGGGCGTGGAGCAGTTCTCCGCGCTGCCGGCACTGGTCCCGTCACATCCGGGGCCGGATGTGACGTGACAGGACCCTGTGCAGGCGCAGTACGTTGCGTGGGGGTCCAGCGTGCCTGCGCAGGGTCCCGTTGCATCACTTCCGGTGCTGGATGTGACACGACGGGACCGGCATGGGCAGCACAGGTGGCTCGCCGCGGAGGTGAGCCGCCGCTGGATCAAGGTAGGCCCGCGTGAGCCCCGCGTGGATGTGAGCGGGGCCGATTTCGGCCCTCTACGCCTGCGCGAGGCGAATGTGCACACCCCTAGTGGGCTCTCCCACACTGGAGGCATTCAAGGTGCAGCTGGACAGCCATCTGTCAGGGATGCTTTGACTTGGGTTCCTGCACTGAGCAGCGGGTTGGACTCGATGGCCTTATAGGCCCCTTCCAACTCTACTTTTCTATGATTCTATGACAACTTGCATCAGTATCTGGAACTGACCACAGCCCTTGAGCCAATGCTGTTTTCAGGTTACTGCACAACCAGTACTACTTCCCCAGGTCCTGCAAGAGTCCCTATGCCCCTCCCTCCCACTTGCTTTGAACCATTAGATTTGGAAAGTTATTTAAAACGCCACAAAATCACACTAGAAAATCAACAACTTTTACATACAAAGCAGTGTCAAGTCAACAGTTACCCAACTGACACTAAGCAGCAGGGAGTAGCTTTATATATGCTCTCTCTCCTAACTAATTTGGGAGATTACAGAAACCCAATCTTTAGTACAGCTAATCTATATATATAAAAGAAAATGTCCTGAATGACTCACTGACTCATAAACGCCCAGCTCAAACCGTTTAATCTAGGAACGTGAAATTTTGAAGGAACATTGCTTTTATGATGTAGAGACCCACTAAGGAAGGATTTTTGGACATTCCATCCCTAAGGGGGTGAAAAAAGGGGGCAAAATCGCCCCACACTCATATCTCCTATGGGCAAAACAACAGGGCAGCAGTTATGCAAATCGGCCTCACCTCAGGATTCCTTCAGGAGCCAATGGAGCAGTTATGCAAATAGCCCATACGACACTTAGAATGTTCGTCGTATTGGCAGGGGCCAATAGGGCTGGGTATGCAAATCTCTGAGGGGGTGAAAAGGGAGGGAAACTTTTTAAATAACTGCTTGACTGAGTGACTGCTGTGTGCGGGGCATGGCATAGGCTCCATCACGTTTTGACAGATCCGCCCCAAACTTGACACGCATACTCTCCATCACCCAAGGACAAAGACTGGTGGGTTCAAATCTCCGAAAAACCATTGCTGCGCCTGTATGGCCCAAAATAGATGAGAGCCAATGGCATCACTTGGAATGTTTGCAGGGGCCATTCAGGAGCGGTTATGCAAATCGCTCCAACGACATATAGAGCCAATGGCATCACTTGGAATGTTTGCAGGGGCCAATCAGGAGCAGATATGCAAATCTGTCCTGCGTCAAAACAATGTTCATATGAACCACAGCTGCGGTGGAGCTGGGATTTCATTGTGTAGTCCTGGGGGGGGGGGGAGAGCAGGGATTTCATTGTGTGGTCCCGGAGGGGGGGAACAGGGATTTCATTGTGTAGTCCTGGGGGGGGCGGGGTCAGGGCTTTCATTGTTGTGTAATCCCGGCAGGGGGAGCAGGGATTTCCTTGTGTAATCCCAGTGGGGACAGAGATTTGATTGTGTAGTCCTGGGGGGGAGCTGGGATTTCATTGTTGTGTAGTCCTGGGGGGGGGGAGCTGGGATTTCATTGCGTAGTCCTGGGGGGGGGGGAACAGGAATTTCATTGTTCAGTCCCTTGGGGGGAGCAGGGATATCACTGTGTAGTCCTGGGGGAGTAGGGATTTCATTGTGTAGTCCCGGGGGGCCAGGGATTTTATTGTGTAATCCAGGGAGGGAAGCAGGGATTTCATTGTGTAGTCCCAGGGGGTGGGGGGACACAGGAATTTCATTGTGTAGTCCCGGGGGAGCAGGTAGTCCCGAGGGAGCTGGGATTTCATTGTGCAGTCCCAGGGGAGCTGGTAGTCCCGGGGGAGCTGGTAGTCCCGGGGGAGCTAGGATACCATTATGTAGTCCCAGGGGACCTTTCCTATGGAGCGATTCAAAACAGCGATCAACGAAAAAAATACTGGAAGGATTTAATAATAATAATAATAATAATAATAATAATAATAATAATAATAAATTTATTTCTTACCCGCCTCTCCGTCTAGATCGAGGCGGGGAACAACAAAAATACAAAATACATAAACTAATCAACACACCATACTATTAAAACATCTTAAAACTACTTAAAAACATTATAAAACATCTTAAAAGCATCTTAAAAGCATCTTAAAAGCAACCTAAAATTCCGCCGGATATTATTATTATTATTATTATTATTATTATTATTATTATTATTATTATATTGCCTGTGATTGGAGGATTTTACACAACAAAATATATGGCAAGGCTTGGACTGTGACTTTCTGTTGATGAAAAGGCTGGAAATTGCTGGACTTGTAAAGAGATTCTGGGATCTGGGTTGGGTTTCTTTTTTGAATTGTACTAAATCATGGCTAATTCCAGGAAGAATATAAAAGGCAGAAGTGGCTCAATAAAATTATCTACAGAAAAAATGGTCACACCTGATTTGCTTCAGAAATTATTTGAACAATTGGGAAATAAATTTGAAAATAAATTGGAAGATCTTGGAAATAAAAAGATACTAATTGAGAAAGAATGGAGGAGAGGTTTGCAAAAATAGAATTGGAGATGACTGAAGAGGATAAGAAGTTGGAAGCAAACATCTGGAGAGGTGAAACAGATTAATGACAAGGTTGAAATCTCAGTGCATAAAATAGAAGTATTAAATAGAGACTTTGAATTAGACAATTTGGTTTCATTGGAACTGATAGAAAAAGAATATGGCTTGATACTTAGACCTATCACAGAGTCTGATGAAGATATTAGAAGAAGTTTGGGAAATGGCTTGGACTAGAAAGAGGAAAATATGAAGACAGAAACTGACAAAGTTTGCAGAATAAATTCTATGTTTGCTAGATCTAGAGGAGATCCAAGAGAGATATTGGTCCATTGTGTTAGAAAGAAGAAAAAGGATCAAATTCTCCAACAACATTTTATTACAACCATGAAAGCGGAGGATATAGATATAATCGTGATGGATTATCTTGGGCAGTGTGACCTTTACTTTCAAGGGACAGAGATTTTAAATGAACTTGGTAAAAAGATGGGCAACTTTGCAGAAAGGTTCAAAAGAGATCGGGGGGGGGGATTGGGCATAAATTTATCTATTAACTTAAAAGATCCTAAAGATTAATATGCAATTGAAGTTGAATTATTTCTTTTGGGGCTAATGAACCATTAGATGGAAAGAAGTCATGGGATTATGTTTATAATAGAAGATTGGTTAGAGAAGATGTTCTAACTGGTAGAGATAGCTAACTTACGTCATTAACTAGTGAAAAGATAACATTTTTACTCATTGTTGAGTGGAAATCTCAAATAGACTTTTTGCAGGGGCTAGAATTAAAAATTATTTATTTGTGGGTTTGTTGAAAGAAAAATGTTAGACAATAGAAAAAAGTTAATTTTCTTTGTAATTATAGAGTAAGAGAAATTGTTGTTACTTGTATTTATTGTGGAGATAATTGGAAGTCCATTTTAATTAGGGTTGGGGTTTTTTGGATGTTATATGTTTTGTGGTGTTTGTTTTGTTTTTAATAAAATAAAAATTAATTTTTAAAAATCAGCCCTTGACATGTCTCAGACTGCAGATGCCACAGAAAGTGATTTCTGATGCATGGGAGTGACAAAGAGGTGAGACAGTGGTGCCCTGCCTCAGGGATCCCATAGACAAGGCAAGAATTATGCCTTATGCTAATTATGGGGTGGGTTAGGATTTTTAATTGTGTTTTATACTGTGTGTGTGTGTGTGTGTGTGTGTGTGTGTCCCTGTATTTTATTGCATTGTACATCGCTCAGAGTGGCCGGATGTCTGGCCAGATGGGCGATTCATAAAATAATAAATAAATAAATAAATAAATAAGAAGCAGATTGGAGGTCCAGTCTCAAGAACTGAGGCCCCAGAGAAGAGGAGCCAACACCCCTTTCCCTGAGCCTGAGGGTCCGGAGCCAGACTTCTCAGCAGAGGAACCAGAGTCCACAGCTCCATCTAGTCTCCAGTCACCCAAGCGGCCTCACTTTCTTGTAAGCTCCCAGCTGAGAAGAAGGCAGAGGGGTCATCCAAAGGGCACCAAAATGCTGGCAATCTCTCAGCTACGGAGTAGGACTTGGGCACTTAGGGGCCTGCTTTGCTGTTTTGGTGCTTCACAGTAGCACTATTCAGCCATTCTCCACAGATTATGGGCAGAGAGTGGGGACGAGCCTGTTGGCCACTTCCACACATCCCAGCTGACATTCCTGCAGCCCTCCACATGTGGGGGGGGGGGCTGTACTTCTGCAGCACAGAGCCTTTTCTACTCATGCAGGCTCCCCACATGATTTAGAACCCTGGACAATCTTGTCATTAATCCTTGTAAGGTGCTCTGGGAAACTTCTTTGGCTGAAGAGGATGGTAAAAATGCTTTGAATGAACAAATGCCTGAATAGGGCCATGGAGAAAACAGCATCCATCATGCCTGGGAGTTCATACTGGGAGCTTCCCCAGTTCCTGCTCCATGTGGTTACGTGGTCTTGCAGCTGGACTCTTGCCCAGGGTCATCCTGTTCCTGGTTTTGTTTGGCACTCTGCAGGATCACAGCTTTGCCAGAACAGAACATACAACATACGAAGCCAACTGCACCAATTGAGACTGTCCATCTAGCCCAGTACTCAGACTGGCAGCAGCGCTCCAGGTTCTCAGTAGAGGCACGAGCAAAAAATGTTGGGGCATAGTGCATTTTGGGGAGGGGGTGAGCATGTGAAAAGTCCAGTAGCCACAGGGGTCCAGCAACAGCAGAGGGACTACTTGCCTGGGGCGATATTCATTCGCCCTCCCTGCTCCTCCTTCTGGTGCCACCAATCAGGCCTTTGCCAGTCTTTCTGCCTGAGATCCTTTTTAACTGGAGTTTCCAGGGATTGAGCCTGGGGCCTTCTGCATGTAAAGTACGGTATGTGCTCTGTGGCCCTTCCCCAGGCTTCAGAATTTGGCCATAGCAGAATCAGTGCTGATTAGACTTTCAGATTAGGACAGAATATCTTCCAGTAACAGCCTAAACTAGTGGATAATAACTGTGGGAGAAATGAGCTAGACAAAAGCAGCTGCCATCACATTGTATCTCTGTCACATACCGTCATAAAGGATTTAAGATGATGACGCATTTTAAAATGCAATGTACTTGTAGCTTCTAGTGATACAAGCATTAGGACAGCCAGCAAATCACTACAGTATTTTTTCATTGTCTCATTCTTTGCTGGTGCTTCCTTAATGCGCAGACATTCAGTGTTCCTATCATTCAATATCTGCTCTTACACATAGTGCTGCTCATAGCCAGCACAGGAAGTAGAACTGATCTGGGTTTGCACGTCATGCTCCACAACCTACGAAGGATCCGATCATGTGATCATGGGTTATGGAGTAAAAGCGGAAGAGGAGTAATTTCATGGATTGTCATGCATGAGTGAGGGCAAATGGAAGCGAAAGCCCCTCTTCCGCTTCCGCTTCCATTTGCCCTCACTCATGCATGACAATCCATCAGTTTTTAATAAAGACAATCCATCCATTGACTTTATGCACAAACCAGGTCATTGATCATTGACAACCAGGTTAAAGGACTGTTGTGGAAAAATTGATCTACTGCGTTGTGTTTTTAAGAGGTTCTTAGAGAGGAAAGTTTATTAGTGAATTCACGGATGGCATCTGAGCACAGTCAGGAATGCCAACAAGATCAGTATAAATGATCTTCCATTTATACTGAATAATATCATGTAGAGGTCAGGTGACAATTGAGTCAGTACAGGAAACAGAGACAATTCAAAAGGAGACATTTAAACAAAAACAAAAGATCAGGTATTGCCCATCTTCCAGCCATCATGCTAATCAGTAGTCTTTCCCAAGGTGATAATCCCAAGGTGATACTGGCTCACAGTACTTTTAGCATAAGCAGGAAAGAGGCTTAGGCAAATCAATAGATGGGTGATTTGCCCCCAGGGTTGTTCTACAGAAGGTCAAGGAAAGGGTCTGACTCTTGACATGTCAGGACATGTTTCTGTAAGGTAGAAGGAAAGGTCTGACTTCCAGGCCTTTCTGTTTAAACTAAAGCCTGGACAAATTTTACTTCTACATTCCCCCATTTTGTGCTTTTATAGCACAACTAACACTTGTAACTGTTACATTCAGCATCTAAAGCTTCTTTTACCTTTTCTCTCTCTTGATCAATCCTTTCACGCATCAATTTTTTCTGAGTCAATACAGAGCTTTTGCTTCTGCTGCATGTAGTAAAACAACACTTGCTTAACAACAATAATATATAAAACCCAACAAATTCAAGCAATAGGGTTATTAATCCATGAACAATTGCTCTACCCCAACTTCCTAGGTTTGGTATCCAGCTTGTTAGCCAAGACCATATTTCCAGGCTTTTGTCAGGGGCAACAAAAGCAATTTAAGTATCTTTTCTGATTGTAATTATCAGGAATAAACACACAACACTCTTGACCAATCAAGGCGCATATTCCACCTTTTGAGGCAAACACCATGTCTAATGTCATCTTTGGCAGTACTATTTTGCATTGTGGCATTGCGAAAACACTGCCCTTTCCCTGTAAGGGGACAGTCCCACAGTTTATCATTAAAACTCTTCCAGGTACTACATTTAAGAGAATTGCCTATAGTTTGATTACTTTGGGAGAACTAATTTCCATAATTGGTGCAGAATATGGGTTTGGCAGTATG
The DNA here is from genome assembly GCA_021292165.1 of Shinisaurus crocodilurus. Classification (NCBI taxonomy): domain Eukaryota; kingdom Metazoa; phylum Chordata; class Lepidosauria; order Squamata; family Shinisauridae; genus Shinisaurus; species Shinisaurus crocodilurus. Next base: position 118,138,037 of record CM037876.1, on the reverse strand, counting down.
GTTATTTCTCCAATCTCTGTGAGGGGTAAAATAATGCTTACATTGACTTTGTCCTACAAATGTGGAGGGCTGATTTTGTGTTTTGTTGCATGTAAAACACCATTCCTCCAATGTAGGAACAACTTGCAACAACTGGACCCTTTAGAGTACAAGGGTCTGTTGGTGAAGGTCAAGTTTACTAGTGTAATGGGCACTGGCCACATGGGAACTACTCCCTGGGAATGTACTGGCATGTGGCTACATACCCCTAGCAGTTGGTAGCATTAAATCTTTGTGCAAACTTTAAAGAAAGCTGAATGTAAGTATTTTCCTGGAAGGCAGATTGGATGAGGACTATGAGCTCTAAGAATATAACCATACTCCATTTGGCCATATTGTTTCAAATATTAATATATATATCAATTAAGGCAAAAGAACCACCAGTCACTAGCAAGAGCACAACTACAGGTGTTTCTTCTTGTTCTGACTTTGATGTACTAAAGGGCTGATAAGTAAGGCTCCTGGCTCAGGCTGAGGTGGTGTTCTTCTAAAATGATGACATCAGTTCTTCTCGTCCGATCCTCTGTGTGTTGTCTTTGATGGTCGTCCCGTCCGAGGTCTGAGATGATATTGATGTCCTGGCACAAATTCTTCTGTTTCAGGGGAAGAGGTTACTAGCACATTTCACCCTGAATTGGTGGAGGCGTTATTGTGTCCTCATTCTCATCGCGGGTAGAGATGTTGGGAGGCTTGGATCCACGTTTGGAGTCCTTGGCACTTCACAGCTTTAAAGTACCTGGTATGGTGCTTTTCCACTTTGGATCCAGCAGATGATCTTTTTTGATGTATCTTAATACGAATCCAGTCACTTGGTTTAATAGAGTGTCCTTCAGTGCTGGGCTGGTGCTGAGCTCTATCTGTGAATGAAAAGTCTTCACACATCTCATTAGGGCCTTGCAGTAATTTTGAATTGTATCATCAAGCAGGTGTATATGTCTGGCTAGGCCTAGATTGGTGTCTCATTAATATCTCATGAGGGGTCAAGTCCTGTTACTTGATTTGCTGTGGATCTCATACTCTTGAAGGCTATGGGCAGTGCATCTAGCCATTTTAGTCTTGTCTCTGCACATATTCTAGCCAGTTTGCTTTTCAGTATTCTATTATGTCTTTCTATAGCTCCTGCAGATGGTGGATGATACAGGCAATGGAAATGTTGCTGGACTTGTAATGTCCTGCACACTTCTCTTACCACCTGTCCAGTAAAATGTGATCTCCTGTCACTGTTTATGGAGCAAGGTATTCTGAATCTGGGGATCAATTATTTTAGCATTTTTTTTGCTTACTGTTGTGGTGTCAGCCTTCACGCAAGGGTATGCGTCAACCCATTTAGAATACATACAAATAACTACAAGAACATATTGATAGGAACAACACTTGGGCATTTCAATAAAATCAATTTGTATATTTACAAAAGGTCCCCAGGGTGTGGGGTGCATGCTCATTTTGGTTTTTTTTTTTTATTATTATTATTATTTTTACAGGCTTACCACTGTTATGAGCCTGGCATACCGCACATTGGGCACAGGACTGAGTTGCTGCAGATGTAAAATTTAATCCAAACCAATCTTTGTTAAACAATTCAATGATCCCCCCTTTGCTCACATGCGACAAGTCTATGGAGCATGTGAGTAATTTAGGGAAAAGAACTCTGGGCATCACTAGGCGGCCGTCCGAATGATGCCATAGAGTCTTTAGAGAGAAAGCAATTTGCCAAATTTCCATGTCCCCCCCCCCCCCCCATTTTCTGGGGTCAAATTCTGGATAGCAGCAAGATTTTGCAATTCAGGTGTGACATTGCTATAAATAAATGCAGGAAAAATTTACCTTTTGAACTTAGGCTTGCCTGTCTTTTGCCAAGAAGTCGGGAGGGGTTAACAATAAAAATCTTTAGCAAGGCAAACCAAGCTTTAGAAAACTAACCAAATGCTACTTTTTAAAACACAACAAAGCCAAAAAAATAAGGCACTTATGCAACCAAAGGTTTAAAAATACTGGGATGCCAAAACTATTAGCAATTAGAAGCTGCAATTTTAAAATGCAGTGGCAACTGTGATGGGATTCATAGATATAGAGTTGGAAGGGGCCTACAAGGCCATCGAGTCCAACCCCCCCACGCTCAGACAAGCTGAGCCAGCATGAGCCACAAAGGGAGCACTTGTGTAATTTAAACTAGAACACTTTTCTTGAAAACCAGCCTAATAACAATAAAGTGAAACAGGAATTGCAATTCTTTTAGTATCTTGGTGCTACTGTGCTATGTTGCACCCAAATACTATTTAACAAAAGTTTTCTGCTAGCTTGCCATAAAGCTACTAGCCAAGCATAAATTCTGAAATTAAACTGCCCAAATTAACCAACGATGCCTTGTTGGTTTGCCTTTGGCAAAAAACCAACTAAGCATGGATTATGTTAAAGAGGGGAGGGGTGAAATTCAGGAAAGCCCACTCTAACAAAACTGGGCACTAAAACTTAAAGGCAAAACTTGAATGCAGCCACAAACACTCATGAGTGTTGCTGCCATTTAAAAAAATATTTTATTTAATTTTGCTAGCAGCTATAACAAATCATTTTTCTTTTCATTTTGAGACTTCTCGCCTCTAGTTCAGATCTGAGGAAGTGTGTGCTTTGGTTAGGAGCACACTCTCTCTTTCTTCACTAAACACAGGACTGGTGGAGACTCCAAAAGGCACCAAAACTTTGCTTATGCTCAGGAGCTCTTTGCTCAAAAAGCTCACAAACGTTTTTGTTATTGTTGTTGTTTTTCTTTAACACAACACAGGGTTCTTTGAGTACTTCTTGGCATTCTTAGATCTTGTGTTTGGCTTCTAATCTATTAGGAATGTGGCAACTGGGCAAGCAGGCAGGGGTTTTACTTTAAAGGGACAGCTGCACTCACTGACTTTTTTTCTTCTTCTTTTGCCTCTCTTTAGATCTAGTTGTTGGATTTGCAAGCTAATCAACTTATACATTCTTTTTTTTCTTTCTTCCTTCTTATTTAGGATGTCCATGCAGTGGTTGGCATAATTGGTTAAATCTGCCAGGTTTGCAGTTTGCCATCCTACATATACTGTTTTCAGCTGCTCTCCTACTTTAGGTAACAGTCCTGCAACAAATGCTTTCTTGATAGTATGAGAGGCATTCTTTCTTGGCATCTCTTATTATTCTCAAAAATCTCAAAAATACTTCTTTTATTTACAGGTATTAATCTTGATCTAGTCAGTTTTAGGTTTCACTACTGTAGTAAGGGCATCTCTAGAATATTTCATTGCTGAAGCCATCAATTTGTAGAACATTTAACTTCTTTGCTTTGACTCTGATTTCTCATAGAAGCGCCTCAAGTAATTTCATTTGCATCTCTATCAATTTAACAGGATCATTAAACTTTGGATCAGTTACTGGCCATTTCTTTTTTTTTCCCTTTCTTAAGACTACTGTTGGCAGAACAAGTCTTAAGTAATTGATTTAAGTCTATCCAGCTAGGGTTATAAATCCCCTCGCCGGATCGTCACCTTGAAGTGGTGAGTGGGCTTGCGTGTTCCGATGAATCCTGTGAGCAATGCCGTCGGGAGCTATGTACTCCCAGTAGGGTCACCCATGGCGGTAAGGTCCGGGGAGAGGAACCAGACAAAGAACGATCCAAAACATAAAGTCCTCAACGGCAGAACAGGCGGAAGATAATTAAACCTAAATTACAACGGCTGTGAAGGCGGATGAAGGCTGCAGCAGAGAATGGTTTTCCAATCGTCAGGGTAACCGTGCCATTGGATCTCTGCCGTACTCTGTCAAGTTTGTGTGGTGATTCGTTGTGCACCGATCTCCCCACATAAAACAGTTTCACGCACAGGCGTCTTCCAACCCAACCCAACCCATCCAACCCAACCCAACCCAACCCAACCCAACCAACCAACCAAACAAACAAACAAAAAAAAGTCCCATGGCGACTGGCGAATGGCAACGGGGGCAGGACTGTGAATCTGGAAGCCCCTAGTCATGGACCAGCACATGGGCGGTGGATGCAGACTCAGTCGCCCTGTTCAAGGAACGAGGTAGTCGAGCAGCTCGGCAGCTGTATCCATGACTGAGCAGCCCTATTTAGGATCCACTCTGCTCACCCCGTATGGGGAGGGGGCTAGAAAAGGTGCCCTAAACATAGTCTACCTCTTTCTCCCCTGACTGGATTACCGCGTCCAGTGGGGTCACCATTTTAGCGGTCGAAAAAGACATTTGAATTTTGGAACATGGAATATACGGACATTGCTGGATAACATAGATAGTGAACGCCCTGAGCGTAGGACTGCTATTATTGCAAGGGAGCTGAGACGGTTTAAAATTGACATAGCAGCACTTCAAGAACTCGAAGGGCAGGAGAGGGACAGCTGAAAGAAGAAAAAGGAGGTTATACCTTCTTCTGGAAAGGACTACCTGAGCAGGACCGACGAATACATGGTGTAGGCTTTGCCATCAAAATGAACTAGTGAACTCTTTGTCAGAAGTTCCTACTGGCATTAACGAACGCCTGATAACTCTTCGATTAAAGCTCGCCAATAACCAACAGGTAACTATTTTGAGCGCTTATGCACCAACATTAGATGCTGATGATGACATCAAGGAAGTTTTACAGCCAGTTGGACACTCTCCTGTCAGAGATACCTAAGGAGGATAAAATTATCCTCCTGGGCGATTTTAACGCAAGAGTCGGGCGTGACTTTGATTTATGGCCAGAAACTATTGGAAAAGACGGAGTTGGTAATAGCAACCCGAACGGAATCTTACTTTTGTCTATATGTGCAGAGCATAATCTCACTATCACAAACACGCTCTTTCGACAAAAGAATAAGTTTAAAACATCATGGCAGCACCCACGGTCAAAGCACTGGCATCTTCTGGATTATGTAATTGTCCGTGTTAGAGATCGCCGCGATGTACTTCTTACTAGGGCCATGGTGAGTGCCGACGACTGCTGGACAGACCACCGACTAATCCGGTCCACTATGGTTATCAACATTGCTCCCCAACGTAGGCTTCAAGGAAGGAAACCAAGGCGTAAAATGAACATCCAAGTCCTTCAAGATCCTATTAAGCAAACTCGTCTTCAATCATTTCTTAAGGAACATCTACCTACGGAACCTCCTGACAACATTGAGGACCATTGGTCTAAGCTGAAAACCTCCATTACTGCAGCTTGTGAACAAACTATTGGATATGAAACTAAGAAACATCAGGATTGGTTTGATGAAAATGACAATGAGATTAAATATATAATTGACCAAAAAAGGAAAGCCTTCCAAATATGGCAAAATGATATTAACTGCGCTGCCAAGAAAAAAACCTACGCTAGCGCAAAGGCTGAGGTCCAAAGAAGAACAAGAGAACTTAAGAACGCTTGGTGGAAAAAGAAAGCTGAAGAAATTCAACAACTTGCAGAATCTCATGATGCACGGGGCTTTTTCAAGGCCACAAGAGCCATTTATGGACCAAAAACCTATGGCACAAACCCTTTACAATCAAAAGATGGCACCAAACTCTTAAAAGACAAAGAGTCTATTGCACTGCGTTGGAAAGAGCATTATTATGACCTTTTAAATCGTAAGTCTAAGGTGGATAATGAGATTTTTTCGCAAATCCCGCAAAAACAAATTAAAGAGGAACTTGCAATACTCCCCACTTTGGATGAAGTAAAAAAAGCCATTAATCAAATGAAGAACAACAAAGCTAGTGGACCAGATGGGATTCCTGCTGAAATCTTTAAAGAAGGGGGGCCCGAACTTGTACAACATCTTCATAAACTCATCGAAAAAATCTGGATAAGAGAAGAGATCCCAGAAGACTTCAGGGATGCCATAATTATCACCCTCTTTAAGAAGGGTGATAGAACAGACTGTGGAAACTATCGGGGCATTTCTCTCTTAGCAACCGCAGGTAAAATATTTGCTAGGATTCTCGCAAACCGTCTTCTATCTATTTCAGAAGAGATCCTCCCTGAAACTCAATATGGTTTCCGCCCCTCTAGAGGGACAGTAGACATGATTTTTACTGCACGTCAGCTCCAAGAAAAATGCCGGGAGCAAAATCAACCCCTTTATATGGCATTTATCGATTTGGCTAAGGCCTTTGATACTGTAGACCGTACAGCTCTCTGGACTATCCTTATGAAAATTGGATGCCCCAATAAATTTGTGAATATCTTGCGACTTCTCCATGACAACATGACGGCAACGGTTTTGGACAACAACGGCTCTCATGGTGCTCCATTTAAAGTGGGATCAGTGTTAAACAGGGATGTGTTATCGCCCCAACATTATTTGCCATTTTCATCGCCATGGTTTTACATCTTGTCAAGGGGAAACTTCCACCGGTGTGGGAATTATATATCGAACAGATGGAAAGCTTTTTAATCTCAGCAGGCTGAAAGCAAAAAGTAAGGTAATTACAACCTCCGTTGTGGAACTTCAGTATGCTGATGATAATGTGGTCTCTGCACATTCAGAGGATGATCTCCAAACTATCCTAAATGCTTTTGCAGAAGCATACGAAAAACTTGGTCTCTCACTTAACATCAAAAAAACCAAAGTGCTTCATCAGCAAGTGCAAGCCAATCCTTTGGTGATGCCATCTATCCAGCTTGGCGGGACAATACTGGAAAATGTCGATCATTTTCTCTATCTTGGCAGCTATCTTTCTGTTACAGCTAACATCGACAGTGAAATCCAGCATCGTCTGAGCTCCGCAAGTGCCGCATTTTCTCGAATGAAACATAGAGTGTTCGAGGATCGGGATATTTGTAAGAAGACCAAAACACTGGTTTATGAAGCCATTGTATTACCAACTTTATTGTATGCCTGCGAAACATGGACTATCTATAAACGTCACTTCCACCTCCTTGAAAGGTTTCATCAACGTTGCCTCCGGAAAATCCTGCAAATTACTTGGGAAGATAGGCGAACAAATGTCAGTGTACTGGAAGAAGCAAAGACTACTAGCATTGAAAAATGATCCTTCAACGCCAACTTCAGTGGACCGGTCATGTTGTTCGAATGCCTGACTGCCGTCTCCCAAAGCAGTTACTTTACTCCCAACTCAAGGATGGAAAGCGGAATATCGGTGGTCAATATAAGAGGTTTAAAGATGTTCATAAGGCTAATCTAAAAAAATGCAATATAAACATCGAAAACTGGGAAGCTCTGGCCCATGAACGATCTAAATGGAGGTTGGCCTTTCACAAAGGTTCCATGGACTTTGAAGAAGCCCGAGTGCAAGGTGAAAGGGAGAAACGTGCTAAGCGAAAAGCACATCAAATGAATCCTTTACAGGACCATCTTCTATCTGGTAACCTGTGTCCTCACTGTGGGAAGCTGTGTGGATCTAGAATTGGCCTCCACAGTCACTTACGGACCCATCGCTAGAGTCTACACAATCTTCTTTAGAATTTCCTCCTTTTATCCCTGAAGACAATCTTACTCGGTCACGAGTGATCGCCTGATGATGATAAATAATTACAGTCTCAAATTCTTCCTTGAATTTGACTGGTTCTTCTCACATGTTAAGCAATTATTTTACTATATTCCTTAAATCTCTTGGTGTCTATGGGTCATGGACAGCCACTAGAGTCTTATCTCTTGCAGGTACCTCTTACTTAGTGGAGCCAGGGTGACTGACCCATAATTTGGGGTGACTAATAGTCTTTGAGAAGGAACAGAGCCAGGCAAGGTGGTTGCTTCTGGGTTAATTTTTCTGGGCATCTAGTTCCTTCTGTTAACTGCTCTTTCTGGCTAGGCAGAGGTGGGTTAGGGTGAAGGAGTGGCCACTGGGGTAGTTTCAGCATCATCATGTGAAAACCTTCTACTTTCATCTTCATTTTGGGGTCTTCTCATGTAGGTAAGGATAATCATCTACAGGATCTTGCTTTTTCTTCCAAAAAAAATCATTTTTCTTCGCTAGCAATGGATATAAAGGAGCCAATGGTGGTGGTTGGCTGCAGGCCTGCTTAAATTTTAGTTGATCTTTTAATATATATATTTGAATCTTTCAAGCTTTTAAGCTTGGATTCATGCATGCATTTTGAAGCTTCTTCATACCAATTAAAATACACTTCCCATTGAGTCTGAGGTACCTTACTTCCTCATGACTCGAGCGCTCCCCTTAAGTGCACTATCCTGTCCCAAGTCAAACGTTCCTCCCAGTGGGAACTGTTTACTAGGATCATCCTTTTGTCATGACATTCCATTTCTCGAGAAATTTACACACCTACCTATGGCCATAAGGTGTGTACCTACAACATGCTAGCATTCCCTTGGGGGGGATCTCCTTTGATCTTGCACCCCCTATTCCTCACACTCATACAGGACACTCATCCAGGGCAAACTTATTGAGGGATGTTCCTCATTTGAGTCTCAGACAGCGGCTCAACACCTTGATCGGCTCACTCAGTCTTTCAACTGCGGCACAATCCCTTTTTGTCGGCTCAGTCAGTCTTATGACTTCAAATGGGACTCATGAGTCTTGGAAATGGGAAAAGGGATTTACTTGCTCTACTGGGACACAGGGTTCCACTACATACTGGTTTAGTATGTGGTTTAAGTCCTGGTCCTGATCAGCAGATTCATGAACAGTCACACGTCACTGGGTCACGAGGTTCCACTGAGCCCACTTGCTTTTGAAACACTGCCGATCATTGGGTTTCCCCTCACGAACAGGTTCAGGGCGTCTTGACTCAGCTTAAGTCTCAGACCTGGTCAGCAACTTATACATACTCATCCGTGAGATTTTTAGGAAGATGTGCCTTTTCCACACAGTAAAACCATGGGTACTGGGCAAATTGGGAAAAGGGAAAAGGGTCTGTCTGTTGGGGCACGAGGTTCAGCTTTCGCCTAGTCCCAGCCCTGGTCAACAGCTCATAAATCTAGCAATCATACTTTCACAGACATGCATACATTCCTATAGGAAATGTCTTTCGTCTCTAAAACCTCATGGACTCAAAGTTCAGATCGCGTTGGAGGGAAAAGATAGTCTGCTAGAAACAGAAGGACACACACCAAAAACCCAAAAGAGATTTCAAAAGGTCTCTTACCTGGGTTTTGGCACCTGGGAGTTTAGTGGTGTTTCCCTGTTTCAGGCAGGTCCAGTCCCTTGAAGCGATCCGAGTCACGGCACCAAGATTGTTGTGGAAAAATTGATCTACTGCGTTGTGTTTTTAAGAGGTTCTTAGAGAGGAAAGTTTATTAGTGAATTCACGGATGGCATCTGAGCACAGTCAGGAATGCCAACAAGAACACAAGGGAGACACTTCCATTTATACTGAATAATATCATGTAGAGGTCAGGTGACAATTGAGTCAGTACAGGAAACAGAGACAATTCAAAAGGAGACATTTAAACAAAAACAAAAGATCAGGTATTGCCCATCTTCCAGCCATCATGCTAATCAGTAGTCTTTCCCAAGGTGATAATCCCAAGGTGATACTGGCTCACAGTACTTTTAGCATAAGCAGGAAAGAGGCTTAGGCAAATCAATAGATGGGTGATTTGCCCCCAGGGTTGTTCTACAGAAGGTCAAGGAAAGGGTCTGACTCTTGACATGTCAGGACATGTTTCTGTAAGGTAGAAGGAAAGGTCTGACTTCCAGGCCTTTCTGTTTAAACTAAAGCCTGGACAAATTTTACTTCTACAGGACTGATAAGAAGTGTGGGCCTGGGTTTCAAAAGTGATGCCACAGGTCATGGTATGCATGAGCCTAAAATAAAGTCTGTAAAAAATCCTTTTTAGATGGCATTTGACATGTTATAGACTCAGCAGGATATATCCAGGAATGGATGCTGGAGATGTGGCTGTAACAGATCAAACATTGTTCATATTTTTTGGTCCTGTCCCAAGATTAAGAAATTTTGGAGATTAATCTTGGTGGAGAGTAAGAACATTACGGGGTATGAGCTCCCTTCGGATCCATTAATGGTTTTGTTTGGTCATGTAAAGGAGGTGGTGAATTTAGAGGATACTGAGAAGTTGATTCATTTATTAACCACAGTCCACAGCACGTCTGGTTAGTGGGAAAAGATCAACCCCACCCCCCATCAGTTGATGAATGGTATTTGGAAGTTCAGGAAATTGTATGTATGGTTAAACTCACTGAGTGAGGGTAAGCGAGGGGAGACAACAAACAGATCGAGATTCATTGAAAGATGATGTTTGTTCATAATGTATTTGAATGAAATTTGTATTTGAATGATAAGGGTCAAGATGCACTTCAGTCATATACATTGTTAGGACTAATATGATTGTTTTTCTCTTTTCCTTTTTGGTAAATTTCATTTATTTATTTATTTATTTATGAAATAGTCTTATCTCTATTTCGTAAATTTGTAAACCTTTTAAAATAAAATTAAAAAGCAAGAAAAGAAAAAAGAATACATGAATAAGGCAGGGTGATTGTATGATAAAAGCCTTGTCTGAAAGTGCCCCATATATGAGAATGATGGTCACTACAAGTCCCCATTAATTTGCCTAGATTTTATCAAACAAACTTGCCTCTAAGCACCCTGTTTCTGAGATGATCTAGACCCAAACTGTAAAGAATTTCAGTAACATCAATTAATGACCTTTCATAGTGCAACCTCTGGGGAGGTGGGTAGGAAAGGCATAATGCCATTGTATAAAGGAACTGAGATGCAGTGTGGCGTAGTGGTGAGAGTGTTGGACTGGGACTTGGGAGTTCCAGTTTCTAGTCCCCGCTTGTTCATGAAACTCACTGGGTGACTTTGGGCCAGTCACTGACTCTCAGCCTATCCAACAGGGTTGTTGTGAGGATAAGATGGAGAGGAGGAGGGGAATTGTGTAAGCCGCCTTGGGTTCCTTGCAGGAAAAAGAGGCAGGATATAAATAGCTTTTGCCCACGGCTTCGCTCCCGTGATGAAGAGTGACCATGCCAAGTTTGCATGGGTCGTCATTTTCCTATAGGCACTATTTGTTCGAAATTCCGCTGTTTTGAATTGCTCCATAGGAAAGGTCCCACGGGACTACATAATGGAATCCTAGCTCCCCCAGGACTACACAGTGAAATCCCTGTTCTCCCCCCCAGGACTGCACAATGAAATCCCAGCTCCCCCCCCCACCGGGACTACACAACAATGAAATCCCAGCTCCCCCCCAGGACTACACAATCAAATCCCTGCTCCCCCCACTAGGACTACACAACAATGAAAGCCCTGCCCCCCCAGGACTACACAACAATGAAATCTTTAGTGGGGCTCGACGTCATAAAAGCAATGTTCCTTCAAAATTTCACATTCCTATATTAAATGGTTTGAGCTGGGCGTTGATGAGTCAGTCAGTCAGGACACTTTCTTTTTTATATATAGATAAATAAATAAATAAATAAATAGGCAGGCTTACAACAGCGGGAGCTTCTAGATGAAGGGCTCCTAGCAGCACCAATCAAAATCAAAAGGCACTGTGTAGTTGTTCTGTATTTTCCTCCTCCCTGGATTATTTGTGGAAAGAAGAGTTGGAAGAAGCACTGGGAAAACACAAGAAGGTTACAAGTGGAAGATGGCATATCTGGACCCCCAGTAAAAAATGAATGAGGCAGGAAATAGCATGATAAAAGGCTTGCCTGGAAGCACCCAGCTTCTTGTTTTACACTTTAAGATTCTTTAAGATGTCCCATAAGTGCCAGCGCCTTTGATTGATAAAGACTGAAAAGACTTGCCTTAGCCTCATCTTCCTAGGGACAGCATTTTAGGCTTCATTGGCAGTGGGGAGAAAGATTTCAGAAGGGGGGGCAAGATTTGCAGCAAGGTTCAAAGGCTTCCTCTTGAGCCAATTCTGAATATATTCTTTAGGAGCAATGCGGGATATAAAAAATAGATAACTACATTATAAAACATTTGTATAAAATATAACTCAAGCATACCAGTTTTATAAAAGGCAATAAAGTAGGGAAGGGCAACTTTGGGGGCTCTGGGAGCCTATTTCAACCCCCCAGAACCCCCTGGGGCCACACCAGCCCTGCATACCACCAAATGTGAGCAGTGGCAAAACGATCAGTGGTTGTAATTGAATTTCAGCATCTAACAGCAACGGTGGCCTAAAATGGCCAAATTTAGCTTTAAAACAAGGAATGTGCCTTTGGTTCTTGGAATTTGGTGACAACCGAAATTTGGGTGTGGCAGGGGCTGCATGCAGTCCATGATCCGTGTGTGTCCCACCTCTGCAATAAAAGCAAACTATATATAAGGGACTGATACTTATATGGTACTTATATATGTATCATATGATTCATATATGGTACCTAGTATACTGAGTATATGATTAGCATATTGATAATATGATAGTATATTGATAATTAAAAACAAAATACAAAGCATTAAACTGCATAAGGAAAAAATTGGGGGGGAAACCCACCTACATCATTGCTATCAATTCATGGAAACTTATAAAGAAAACTACCAAAATATCAAACTTACAGCGCAAACTTACTGTGCTAATGGCCATAGGATTATTTGGAGTCCCAGCTCTGACCTCGGAGTACCTGTGATGAAAGGGTTAACATCTAGCATTGCCAGGCAGAGTTAACATCTAGCATTCTACAGGCAGAGCAACCTATCGGGGCTCGCCTGTAGAAAGTTCTGATGGGGGGGGGGAGCTCTGTATATATGTGTGTGTATGTGTGTGTGAGAGAGAGGGAGTTAGTTAGGGAGTTAGAGTTAGAGAGAAATAAGAGAGTCAGATAAGAGTCATAAAGTTAATTCAACATAAACTATTGCCTTTATGTGCTGCACCTAGGGAAAGGAAACCAAATGCAGAGTTACAGAACGGGGGACACCTGGCTCAACAATACCACAAGTGAGAAGGATCTTGGAATTGTGGTATAAACTGAATCTTTGAATTTGTGGTACAAACTGAATATGAGCCAGCAATGCGATGTGGCTGCAAAGAAGGCAAATGCTATTTTGGGCTGCATTAATAGAAGTATAGCTTCCAAATCACGGGAAGTGATAATTCCCCTTTACTCGGCACTGGTTAGGCCTCATCTTGAGTACTGCGTCCAGTTCTGGGCACCACACTTTAAGAAGGACGTAGAGGGTTCAGAGGAGGGCAACAAGGATGATAAAGGGACTGGAAACAAGGCCCTATGAGGAGAGACTGAAAGAACTGGGCATGTTTAGCCTTCAGAAGAGGAGACTGAGGGGAGATATGATCGCACTCTTCCAGTACTTGAAGGGTTGTCACACAGAGGAGGACCAGGATCTCTTCTTGATCATCCCAGTTTGCAGGACACGGAATAATGGGCTCAAGTTACAGGAACCCAGATTCCACCTAAACATCAGGAAAAATTTCCTGACTGTCAGAGCAATAAGACAATGGAACCAACTGCCTAGGGAGGTGGTGGGCTCTCCCACTCTGGAGGCATTCAAGGTGCAGTTGGATGGCCATCTGTCAGGGATGCTTTGACCTGGATTCCTGCATTGATCAGTGGGTTGGACTCGATGGCCTAGTTGGCCCCTTCCAACTCTACTTTTCTATGCTTCTATGCTTCTATGGAAAAGAGATTGTTCCTGTTTAAAGAAATGTTTTACTTAAGAAAATAAAGAACCATTTGTTGGGTAACTGAAGAGACTGATTTATAACTGTTACTATCCTGAAGCTCACCCCTAATCACTTGGTACAGCTGCTAAGAGCAAGATAAACAATATCTACTCAGCATAAACACCACAATAACCAGCAATGGTATTTTAACAGAGTTTATCTCCCACAGACAGATTGTCCGCTCGGGTTTGTCTGGGAGTGAGTGAAGACTTGTGACAGAGTTGGAACAGTGTTAATTTAAAATAGGGTGAACGAATACCCTGGAGCTACCATATCTCAGCCACTGGGTTAGTGAAGAAAGTGAACTAACAGCCAGGTGGTAGGGAGAGAAATAAAAGTAAATAACCGGCCACGTTATCGTCACAGTGCCCTCCCCCCCTCACAGCCAGTGTGGAAAGAATCGCACTGGCCACTGGGTGCTTCACTAAGGTTGCAAACACAGCCTCAGAGAAGGGCTTTGGGGGGCAGGAAGGGGAGGAGACAGGTGTTACGTGGTATCCTAGCAGTACCTCAGCATCCTTCCCTCACACGCCAAGGCACCACGCTTAGCCGAAATTGGCGATCTAACTGTTTTGCAGGGCGGGAGGAGTGCGGAGGATGACTTTTGCCTCCACGCTCCTCCTGCCCTGAATAGGATGCCCGTAATCCTCTTGAGTTTGGAGGGTTACGGGCATCTGGATTGGACTGCGCCTTCAATTGTGTAACCCTCAAACAGACAAGACTTGCGGACAATTGCCTCTTGTTTCTTTACAAGTCTAGAACAAGGGGGTTGTACCTTGCTACATAATTACAAGGTAAGAAAGGGCCTTTTTGAAAGTACTGTCTGTTCTGGATTTTCTCCCCTCGTGCACAGAGGAGGAGGAAGCCTGTGAGCCTGAGGCCCAGGGCTTCTTATTCTCATAATGCCAAACCATGGTTTTCAAGCTAGCAAAGCCAGAAAGGGGATATTCCTTGAAACGATGGAGAAAAGAGGAGCTACCTTTTTGCTGTTGAGGGCTGCGTTCCCTCGGGGGTGATCTGTCAAGGCTGTGTGCTGATGGCAGGGGGTACTGAAGGTAGTGGTGGGCAAGGTCACCTGCTTTTCTTTCTCTGGCGTTGCCACCTCCTGTTCTCTCTGCCACCTTCTGTTCTCTATTTCTGACACGCTATTCTCCCACCCCACCCACCCACCCACCAGGTGGGCAGCCGGGGAAGGGACAGATCACTGTTACCAGAGGTCTGAAGAGATCATTTGCACCAGACAGCTTTTGAAATTAGGCTGAGGGTCGCATGAGGCCCTAAAGTTGCAGGTTGCTCACCTATGGATTACATAAAGCATATATGATGTTACTGTGCATATGTGTGCGCGTATGTATGTGTGTGTTTCAACATGATGTCTACACCTGCTGTATGATTACTGAAACGTTTTCTTCTTGTTTTGAAGTAAATAATTACCGAATATTTTCAACATGTCTACTGGTAGCAGGCTGGCATCTATTATACCATGCAAATTGAGTTAATTGCAGTTAATAAAATGAGCTACAGTCAGGCCATCAGTCAGGCTGTTGTATAACTCTATAGGCTATAAATAAGCAAAGTATATTGCCATTGTCAGGACAATAAGTGTTGTGCCTCGGTTTGGTAGGCATGGGGGCAGCTGTGCCAGAGTGTGTTTGGGGTGGGGTCAGGCACGTGTCATCTGCAGCCTGGCCCAGCTGTGCTGCCTTGCCAATCAGTGCCTGTTTAAAAGACAGGCCCCAAACACGCTTCGGACGCTGGAAGCAATTGTCATTGGAACTCGACCGTAGCCAGATACTCCTGCCAGTCCCTGGACCGAGACTCGTGCTTTCTTGACTTCGGAGGAACACCCCTGACCACGCTTCAGCCTGCTCCTACACTGCTTCGTTTTATCTTGGTTTCGGACATATCTCTTGGCTTTCAACCTTGGACTGTGTTAACAACAACGGCTTATCTGTGGACCAGACTGATTTACAACAATAAACTTGATTCAGAACTTTTCAACTTCAACTTGGAATACGATCCTATATACATGTTGAATTCAGCAGTACTGAGTAGACAAATGTAGGATTGTAGTGCTGTTAATCTCCTTATTGATGCTCAGGGCACAGACAAGGTGAATATTTACATTCTGGAACAGATGAACTCCGCAGGACTTTCTCGCTGTATCCACTGACACTTTGCAGTTGGTTGCCAATAGTATCTTCTTGGCACTGCCTCCAATTCCAGTAATGAACTTTCCCTGCCCTGGGTAGCACCCCAGTTCGTAATCTGAGAATCTGCTCCAAATCGCCTATCAGCCACATTGCTGCCAGCCCACAGCTGTACAGTGAAGGGTGGTGATGGCTCAGAGAGAGAGAGAGAGAGAGAGAGAGAGATTCATAGATCACAGAGTTGGAAGGGGCCTACAAGGCCATTGAGTCCAACCCCCAAGAGCATTATAAAATCCTGCAGGGCCACAAATTCCTCCCACTCGTACCTCTGGCTCTGCCTACCTTCAGCTGCAGCTCCTGACGGACCTTTCCCGGGGGTCCGTGGCCCCTCATAAGAAAAAGGTAGGTTTCTCACCCCTGACCTGAATGAGAGAGGAGGTGTGCCTTCATGCCTCTCCATAAAGGACCAGGGTCATGTCAAGGGCAGAGTTTGCCCAAAGTACCCTTGAGAGGTCCTGTTCAAGCTGGATCAGAACAACCCGGACTCTTTTCCCTGGCTAATATGATGAAGAACTCTGAACTGCCTCAAAGTGAGACCCATGAACATTTAATAACTCAATAGGGAAACATAAAATATTCAGAAGTCGATCCATGGCTTAACAGCCCATAATGTGGCAGCAATTAAAAAAAAATTGAAATAAGGCTGTTCAGAGGCAATAAATTTTTGGAATGTGAAGCTCAATCAGCACTTCATCATGTCACCTCTCAACATTATGGCAACTTCCCCTTTCCAGACCAGCACTAAATCTAAATGAATTACAGAAGGAATTTCACACTGGCACAATATAATTACCTGAGCTGGACACTTGCCATAAAACGAGGGCCATCATTTCTCCTCTTCAGAGGAAAGTGTCATTATATATGCTGGGCATGGCCAGGCCTCCAGATCTCTTTTGTATATAATCTCCCATATCAGAGTCACCGCAGCAGCCATCCTGTGGCCCATTTAGGTCTGAATACAAACAATCCATGCTTCACGTAAGGGCATTTGGAGTCGCACCTCTTGAGAGGGAATGGCAGGATCTGCTTCTTTTCTTGGGCGGTGGGTGGGAGAGGAAATCAGATTCATAGATAGAGTTGGAAGGGGCCTACGAGGCCATCGAGTCCAACCCCCCTGCTCAATGCAGGAAACTAGAGGAAGGGTCTCCCATCCAAGTAATAACCAGGCCTGACCCTGCTTAGCTTTCCACGCTCAGACAAGCTGAGCCAGCGTGAGCCACAGGCCTGTATATACACAATCATCATGTGTTAAAAAAAAAAAAACCTTTGTGGGAAGGAAACAGTCTGTTTTCAGTCTGTTATAATGCATCTTTACTCAGCGGTAAGTAAGTCCCGCTGTGTTCAGTCAGATTTATTTCCAGGTAATTATGTATTGAATTGCAGCTTACAGGGTTTTAGCTGCTTGTTGGGCTTTGTTCTGCTCTAGCCATTATTTGCAGCTCTCCATCTTTCTTGCCAGTTTTAAAATTTCCTTAGCAGAGGTCCAAGAAATATATAGGAAGTGGGCCTCTACACCCGGACAGTGTATTCCTTCTTCAACCGAAGTCAATGGCATAGTGATGTGGATGGAGAAGAATTTTTGGCTCAAAGCAAGATGCCACATAAGACAGTGTTCTCCAACCTCCAACCAAGGTTGGAGAACACTGACATAAGACATTGCAAAGGACACTCAACCAATTAATGAATGAATCTGGAATCCATAATCAAATTGGCTTATTTAGAATCCTGGTTTGAAATTACTTATTGAAACATAGTTTCTGATCCTTAAGGCCAATGAGATAAGTTTGAAAGTGTCTATTAAAAACCTGGAAACTAAAAGGACTTTACGGTGCTTCCAAACTTAGATAATGCTAGCAGTCTGCCTCTACAAAAGTGCATTTGGACCAGAGGTACCATGTTCTTTCCTGGATCAAGGTCAGGAGAAGCCCATTCTTCCTGTTTGAAATTGAAACTGCTGTGCACGGTGCTGACTGGTTAGGAACTGGGAAGGTCACTAACTCACTTCTCCCTTCCTCTTCCCTGCACAATTAAATCAGGGATGGGCATAACAGATGGTGGTGCACAGAATAATTGATCGGAGACAACAGCGGGGATTCCTCTCCCTGCTGGCATCACTAGCCTCATGCCCTTCCCACTGGAGGCAAGCGTGGGCATAGTCACTCTGGCCAAGGCACAGGATGGAGGAATGCTCCTGTACCCAGGCTGGCTTCTCTGTACCTGCAGCACTTGCAGCAAAGCCAGGTCCCCAGCCAAATTGCTGGATGCAAGAACTCCAGCTGGCACTTCCGTTGGGGACTGAATGTCGCCAGGGGGCATGGCCATGGCCACTGATGTCAGGGATGTGGTCACACCCCCTTAAATCATTCAGCCCATTGAGGTCTGGTGGAGGGTCATCTGGGTCAGCTCTCCACCCCTTAATTAAAGAATCGATTTTGTTTCATTGTTTTTAAAGGAGGAGGAAGAGTATATATTGCAGCCCTTTAAAAATGAAAAGGTAGAGAGCCCATCTGAAGCATGGTGCAGTCCAATAAGACAGACTACTGAACCAGCATTGAATTCACTGCCAAGTACCTTGTCTAATGGGTTGTGAAGACATCAAGGAAGCTGGGCTCCAGCAGCAAGAGGGGGGAAAAATGTGGTGGATCTTGATTTACAGGGCTGTCTATATGCAGCTTTAGTAGATCCTGATCTCTCTTGCAGATTTCTCAAGAAAAAGCTCTCTCCTGTGCTGGTGTTATTGTCTTCCCTGCTCAGAGGGTTGTTGATGTTTTCTCCACCACCCTGAACATTGATACCTGGTTTCTTTCTGGGCCCATTTTAGGCTTGCTTCCAAACTTTTACCAAGTTATTCTGGGTTTTTTTGTTGCAAATCTGGCAGTTCTGTTCAAAGGCAGGACATTGCTTGAATCTGGATCTGCTTCCACAGCATGAACAATCATTTATGAAGTCTTTTGCAGATTTATTCTAACTGTTTCATGTACAGTTCAAATTAGAATATTCCATCCTGTTTTGACCCTGAGAATGGTTCAGGCCTTTGATCTGATCCAGACCACTGCTTGAGTGCCAACAGGATTTTCTGGAGCCAATGGGAATCTTTTTCCTAAGCCTCATAGTTGCATGGGTGGGGGTGGTTTTGGGCCCACTTGCAGGTGGGGGAGAAGGATAAACCTCCCCACCCTGAATACTGTGATCAAAAGAGCAATCCCTCCTGCACATGTAATAAATTTTAGAAGAAGAAAGACACATAGCTGCTGAACACTGCACATTCATGCTGCATGCTGCACATTTGCAAAGCAGACAGTGGCCCGGTATGCATGTAACAACTAACTATGGGTTAAACAACCCATAGTTAGTTGGGGCCACACAGCAGCAAGCGAGCATATTGCCTCCCACCAGCTCACCACTTCTGCTTTGCATCAGCTTTCATCAACAACCCAGGAACAAACAACCCTTTGAGGGAGAAACAACCCAGAGTTTTAACCCATGGTTTGTTGTTGGGTTAAAACTCTGGCTTCTTTCCCCCTTACAATCCTGGGTTGTTTATGAAAGCTGATGCAAAGGAGGCAGTGCATTCGCTCACTCCGGTGCTGCCCCAATTCCTGGGGTAAACAACCCATGATTTGGTGTTATGTGTGAACCAGGTTTGTAAGTAGAGAGCAGCAGGAGCAGCTCACCTGCTGACCTGGGCCCAGCCAGGCAAGTTTCCGGGCATGGGGGAAGTAGTGAAGAGGGAGGCGGCAGCAAGCAGTGGCGGCAGACTGGCAAGCAGCAGCAGCAGCAACCACTGAGGGGGCAAGTTCATAGCTGCTGCGTCTGTCCTCTTTCCAAAATCTGCATTCTGGCCTTGCTGCTTGCCAAATTCTGATTCTGAAAGTTTCCCACTCCTGTGCTCTCATACGAAACTGGTCTCAAAAGTTTCATTTAACATAAGAACACAAGAAGAGCCCTGCTGAATCAGACCAAGGATCCATCTAGTCCATCATTCTATTCACACGGTGGCCAACCAGCTGCCCACGGGATCCCATAAGCAGGACACGAGTGCAACAGCACCCTCCCACCCATGTTCCCCAGCAACTGGTGTACATAGGCATACTGCCTCTGATACTGGAGGAAGCATATAGCCAATCAGGACTAGTAGCCACCAATGGCCTTTTCCTCCATGAATTTGTCCAATCCTCTTTTAAAGCCATCCAAATTGGTGGCCATCACCACATCCTGTGGAAGTGAATTCCATAGTTTAACTATGTGCTGTGTGAAGAAGTATGGCCCTTTTATCTGTCCTGAATCTCCCACCAATCAGCTTCATGGGATGACCGCTTTGGGGGGTTCTAGTATTATGAGAGAGGGAGAAAAATGTCTCCCTGTCCACTTTCTCCACACCAGGCATAATTTTATACATCTCTATCATGTCTCCCCATTACTCGTCTTTTTTCTAAGCTAAACAATTCCAGCTGCTGTAACCTTTCTTTATAGGGTAGCTGCTGCAGCCCCTTGATCATTGCAGTGTTCTCCAACCTTGGGTCCCCAGATGTTTTTGGCCTACAACTCCCAGCATGCCCCAGTCAGTGATGCTGTCTGGGACATGCTGGAAGTTGTAGGCCAAAAACATCTGGGGACCCAAGGTTGGAGAACACGGGGATAGAGCCATTAAGTGACAAGGGTAGCCAATACTATCAAATTGTGGTGGATTTGTCTCCTACTCTGCCATAGCAACTGAAGATCCCATTTCTCCTCTGCACTTTAATAATTCTAGCCCAAATGACATTATAAACAAAGGGCATCTTGTCAAGGCTTTGCCTAGATGACTTTAAACCGTTCAAGATAAACTTTTGGCAGTTTTGTATATGGCTCTCCCGTTGCAAGCTGAAACATGCTGCCTTTGTGTATGAGTGCAGCTGTTTTCCAGGGCTTCAGGGTCACAGTTCAGTAGTTCAGCAGACTGCACGGGGGGTGGGGGGAGACTCAAGCCTGTAAGAATATTTATTTTGAAGCTAATGTTCTAAGCCAACTACATTTTTACCCTCAACCATGGAATTATGAAGGATGAGAGGCCATCTATTCTTCCCTACTTCAAACATATTAAATGGATTAAATGTCCATTTTTCAAGGACTACAGATGAATCAAATACGTTTTTGATGGGGTCTCCCAAACTCCCTTAGGATTCTTGCTGTCTTGTTACCTCATGGCACTCAGTTCATTCTTTGAAGCACGGTCTTCCAAATATAGAATTTATTTTCTCTTTCTGTTTGCTGTGTTTCTTTGTCTATTTCTTTGTTACTGTTTCTTCTCCCCCTCAAGCGAGAGATCTTGGCACGTCCCTGACACATACTGCCACCTCCATCAGAGGAGAGGCCTGAAGTTGAAGAGAACTGAGTTCCTGAACCACCACAGGAAGCAGTCAACAAAGCAGCCACCCTGCTAGAGATTTCCATGAAGAAGAGCAGCCTTCAGCGAGGCCCCGTTTTTCCTCATGAGGACGGAGCTCTGCCTCCTCTTCCTTCTCTTCCTCTTTTTAAGTTTCATTTCTGTCTACACTAGAATCCAAACGCAATGGGCAGGGCCTCTTTACTTTTTGTACAATGCCTGTTTAGGTGATTCACAAATAATAAATACTGTATCTGTTCTTAGGAGGCCTTGGGAACTGCATTATTAAGAGCTCACTACGCAAAACCTTCTTTTTTTATAGTGGAAGCTACTTTGCATTTACTTTCTATCTATAATATGTACCTGGTGTTATGTACTGTTTTCAGCAGTACTATCCAGAAATATGAGAATAGATAGAGGCTTCCAATGTTGTATTGCTATGGTTTGCCATGCAGGAGGTGGGCATCCCTAAGAATCTATGATGATTTCTTCATGGTGCAGCTATTGTTCACCCAGGAGCAAGATCTGCTTTTTCCCATGGAGAAAGGAAGTGACAAAAATGCACACCATGGTGACACAGCAGCCCAGTCTCGGTCCTGCATCTGAGGGGGATGTTCTGTTATTCTCACTTATCATTTAGAGAGGCTCACTGTAATGAACTCTGATAACCCTGTCATCTAGTAAGAACTCAGTAAAAGTATCCTTGGGAGGCTGATGTGTATGCTATATTCCAGAATATGTCCTTGCTGAATAAGGATAGCAGCATCTGGGGAACGTGCTGGCAAGAACTAGGAAGCAGGCAAGGGCATCCACGGAAATACCCACTTAACATACTTTGGGATTGACCAAAATGAGTTCTAGCACTGAACCCTGGGTTTGGTGTAGACTACTGAAGGAATACCACCATGTTTTGCCATAACTCTGTCACAGGCAGCTTCTAGAACAGTGTTGTCCAATCTTGGGTCCCCAGATGTTTTTGGCCTACAACTCCCAGCATGCCCCAGCCAGCATAGATGGCTGGGGCATGCTGGGAGTTGTAGGCCAAAAACATCTGGGGACCCAAGGTTGGACAACATTGTCCTAGAAACTTTAGGTTCAGGCAAGGCTATATGAAGCCACAAATCCATGATCTGAAAAATGCAACTACAACTAACAGGTAAACCACCGCAAAGTCATTGCAGACATCTGGGAGAATCTCATAATTAATAATTGCCTAAATTTAAACTCCATTTGTCTGGCCTCCTTAGGTAGAATCCCTTTGTCTAAAAAAAAAAAAAAAAAAAATACAGTGGCCTCCAAACTAAATTACTCTTGAACTGAAATATTCAATAAGTACTATACAAAAATAAAATATTGGAGTTTCACAAGAGGTCAATGCTACAGGGTAGAAATGCAACCTCCTGCAAAGTCAGCACTAAGCAACCTTGGGTAAAGTAAGGACTACATCCCACTTTCAATGGGATGTACAGACAAATCTTATGAATGGTTACTTAGAAGCAATTCCCATTGAGTTCAATGGGGCTTACTGCCAAATAGGTGTGCATAGGACTGCAGAATTAGGCTGCAATCATAAGCACCCTTACCAGGGAATACATTCTGTTGAGTTCAGTGGAATTTTCTTCTGAGTAAACATGCCTATGATTAGGCTGCGCCTTCCTAGTTAATGTGGTTAGCATTGCCAAGTCTGGCATCAGCTTTTGGGATGCTATGGGAAACATGGCCCAGGAAGGCCCTTAACTGTTGAGGAAGGGAGGGATATAGAGGGATGGAGTGGAGAGGGGGATACATTAACTAAGAGAATGCCCTAGAGTACCCTCCAGTGTAAAAAGTGAATGTAACTTGGGATGCATTTTCATCTCCCACAAGGCTCAGTAATGTGTGGTCTTAACTGAGGCTGCACCCCAGAACCCCTTGTGCCAAGTGCAGGGCCAGATTAAGAGCATTATGGGCCTGGTGCTGAGGAGGGCGCGTGGCTGAAGAGGGCGCAGAAACGCTGCGCTCCTCTTCGCTGCCGCTGCGCCGCCCCCGCCAGGCTTCCGCCTCCCCACCCTCCCTCCCTCCCGCCGCCGCCACACCCTCCCGTCCCGCTCGCCGCTGCGCCTCCCCTGCCCTCCCGCTCGCTGCCGCTGCGCCTCCCGCCGCCAGCGCCATCACCCCCCCGACCCCCCCGTCACCTACCTTCTCCGCGTCGTGTCGCTTCTGGAGCCCCGCCCGCGTTGTTTTGGCTGGAGGAACCAGGGCAACAGGGCTTAAACAGCCCTGTTGCCATGGTTTCCCCGGCAAAAAACAGCGCGGGGGTCCCGTCGCGTCACTTCCTCCTTTTCGTTGGTGGCGGCAGCGGCGGCAGCAGCAGCAGCAGCCGCCGCTGCTGCCAGGGCGGGGGGAAGGTAGGTTGGTGGTGGCGGCGCAGGGTTTTTTGTTTTTTTTGCAGAGCAGGGCTGCTTTGGAGAGGGGGGGCGCTAAATATTATTTCGCCTGGGGCGCCAAACTGCCCTGCACCGGTCCTGATTGTGGGCCTATTTTGGGGTAGGGGCCTGGAGCTGCAGCTCCAATAGCCCCTATCTTAATCCGGCCCTGGCCAAGTGTTTCTAGAGCAGAGGTGAGCGACTTGTGGTCCTCCAGATGTTGTTGGGATGCAACAGCGCAGCCAATGGTGAGGGATTATGGGAGCTGAAGTCCAACAACAACTGGAGGGCCAGAAGTTGCCCACCCCTGTTCTACAGCATGAACCCACCTGGCATGGGATCCAGTAATGACAAGCCATCTTGTCCCAGGGCTGGTGCTACCATTAGGCGAACTAGGCTGCTGCCTAGGGCGCTGGGCTTAATAGGGCGCCAGAAACGCCTTTGGAAAAAAAAAACAGCGCTAAAATGCATATTTTACTAAGTTTGTTTTACCAATCATGTCCTGTGGCGGGCCTCTCGTTCTCTCTCCTCCACCTCAGGGCTCGGTCTCCGCTGTTACCAGGAACAGCAGCTGACAGGTTGGAGGAGGCGGGCAGGGGCCAATGATGGGAGGCTGGTGGGCGGGCGGGAAGGATGCAACTGCAAACACCTCCTTCGGGCGCCTCAGGTTCCTCAGCTCAACGTCCCCTGAAAGCAGTTATTTCCAGCAACCAGGGAGGGAGGGAAAGGTATTTTAAGCTAGCTGGGGCTCCAATGTTTTAATTATTTACCATGCTGTTTCTGTGTTTTGGTTTTAAATGGTTTTAGGATGCAATCCTACGCGTGTTTGGACGGGGGGGGGGGAGTCCTACAACTCCCAGCATTCCAACAGCCAGCCATGCTGGCTGGGGAATGCTGGGAGTTGCAGGGCTTTTTTCTGCCTCAACGTGTTTAGGATTGTGCCCTGAGCTGTTGATGTTTGCTTTACTGTACTTTGAATATTGTTGTCTGCCTTGAGCACTAGGCTGGTAAAGAGAAAGACAGGATAATGTACATTATTCTGATAAAGAAATATTGCAACAAAGTGATAGAGAGAGGAGGGGAAGCAGCAAGTTTTGTAAAGCCCCTCCTAAATTTGAACCAGATGATCCACGGGCTCTCTCTTTGCTATGTTTCTACTACATGCATTCCCCCCCCCGCAACCCAGAAGGTGTATGAGTCAAACCGGTGTCTCTGCACCTCCACCCTGTGAGGTAGGACAGGCTGCAAGATGCCCTTTTGTCTCTATTCCTCACAGGTAGCGCCACCCAGGGATGGGGACTCGGACTCGAGGACTTGACTTGTGAGTCGGACTGAGTCCCCCCTCTGACTCGACTCGGACTCGAGTCCCAATATTTTTAATGGGACTCGAGACTCGACTCGGGACTCGAGACCAAGGACTCGTCAACATCCCTGCTTGATGCCACCTGCAGGTGCTGTCTGGACCTAGTTGCAGTAACAATCCAAGTTTATTTTTTAAAATCATTTTACTAATGTAACCTTTCAGGCATTTTGGGTTTGGCTGCCTCTGCCTGCCTGTTTGGGGTTCCCTGCCTCCTCTGTCTGCCTGGTCTCTTCTTAACCAGTTCCACAGTTTGAATTGTCCAAGACAAAGGCCTCTGCCTGCCTGTTTTGGGGTTTCCTGCCTGGTTATTTTGGGTTTGTCTGTCTGTTCGGTTCTTGTCAAAATCAGAGTTTTGAGATAAAAAGGCACACTTGTGCCTAGAATTTATTTAAGCCACACATCTGAAGTAGCCTTATTTTGTTGGGGGAAAACCCCATTGATTTTAATAGGGACTCATGGAGTCAGCTTCGGGAGTGACTCAGGACTCGGGACTCGTGAGTCACCATTTTGGACCAAGGACTTGGACTCGGACTCAAGACTCGGGTCCAAAGACTCGTTACTCGACTCGTGACTCGAGACCAAGGACTCTTCAACATCCCTGGCACCACCACACCTCTCTCACATCCTTTTTTATATCCCTTGTGCTGCCCGCAGGAGGATACAGGCTTTTATATGTGGAGTAGGAGAATGCCCTTGGGAGTTCCTGGCATAGCTGGGCTGATGTTGACTCTTTGCTTTCCGCATGAACACAAAGGAAAAGTCTCAAAGTCCACAAAGTTTTTCTATGGGGCTGGGCAGTTCCCAGGGAGGGAAATTTATTTCATAATGGGCATAGGGCTGGAGGGAGGGAGGGCTCAAGTGGGAAGGGGGGGGCGCTAAATATCTGATCTTGCCAAACTGCCTTGCACCGGCCCTGTCTTGTCTCTACATCAAATAAGATGGAAATGCAGCCCCTTGGCTCTTTATTTCAACAGGTATTAGTGTGATTAACTTTCCCTGGATTGGAACATGTTTGGGTGGTATTCTCTAACCAAAGGCCCAAATTGACTACTAAAAAATTATCATTATCATTATCATTGCATATAGACATAGAGTTTTGTTAGACATACAAGCCTTTTTCAGGCAACCCCCCCTAATGTTATTATAATTGCATAAGGGGGTGAGCAGGGCTCCTTTCATGGCCCCCGCCTTCTCTGCCCCATTCCCATCACCCTGCCCCCTTGCACTGGGGGAAAAGGTCTGCAAGGGAACCAGCTCCACACATGTAGGCTCCGCACATGATGTAGAGCCTTGCACAGGGCCAGTGTGTGTGTGTGCGATGGAGGAAGTCCTGTTGCAGACAGGCAAAACCATTAAAGGGGGGGGGGCATTTGGCCTACTGGGCTGATTTGTTTAGTTTTGTTTTCTTTGCTGCTCTGTGTATTCATATGTATTTTAAATACAATAATATTTTAAAGTGTCTGTCAGTTTTTACCTGTTCCTATCTGATTTTATTGTGACGTTTTACTTGCTTGTAGATTGATTGATTGATTGATTGATTGCATTTCTATACCACCCAGTAGCTGAGGCTATGTTATTTATTTATTATTATCCAATGGTTAATTATCATTTATTGTGGATTTTATTGTTGTTAGCTGCCTCGGGCATTTTTTATGGAAAGGTGTGATATAAATGGAACAAATTAAAACAAGGAAAGAAAAGCCTTACTCAAAAGTCAGCATAACCCTGCATAGTGGGGCAGCAGGATTGGGCCCCCTTCCTTCTCTCCCACTATCCTACCTCCATGTGCTGGGACCATGCGTGGTGTCCATGCTTAGGCCTGATAACATGCAGTGCTTACCCAGCGAGACAGAAGGCATGGGGATAGGGTGGTCAGATGGAAGACAGGGCAGGGCTTCTGCAACTTTAACGGCTGTGCAGCAGAGGGGCTTTCAGCAGGCGTCACTGCTGAAAATGCCTCTTAACTATTAAAGGTGCAGGGGCTCTATCCTCTTTTCCATCCAGCACCCTGAGGAGTTGGAAGGGTCATGATTGCAGATAAATAGGCCCTGGTCCAGACTACTGACATGCAGACAGAACTTACGCATTAGGCCCAATGTGCAGAAGTGAAGCAGGCAGATACATTCCTGCTCCCTGAGCAGCATATTGTTTTGACAGAGCTGTGCTGATGTATGAATAGGCCCAACATTCCTCTGGCATCTGAAAGAAAGGCAGAGCAATCCTATGGCCCCTTGTCTAGAGGGCCAGAGGATTGTTCAGATTCCCAGGTCCTAGGTCAGAAAATTGCTCTGAGCTCAGAACTGGGGATCCGCACTCAGTTCCCCCTCCTCCCCTTCGCAGCCCGCGTGGAAAGAACTGTGCCGGCTGCTTCGCCAAGGTCTTTAGTGGGCATTTTGGGGGCAGGGAGGAGATATGATGTATCCTGGCGGCGCCTCAGCTTCCTTCCCTCCCACTCTGAAGCTCTGCAGTTAGACAGCCAAAATCAACCGTTCAGCTGTTTTGCAGAGTGTGAAGAGTGCGGAGGCGACCTTCCTCTCTTCACTCCTCCTGCCCTGCATAGGATGCCCATAGTCCTCTTGAGTTCAGAGGGTTACGGGCATCCCCATAGAACTGCACCCTAATTAGCTTATTATAGCCTGAACTTTCATAAGCATGATGCATTCAGAAAATAGTATCTTGCCTACACAACCTAAGCCACAATAAGCTAGTTAGTGCTTAAGGTGCTTTGGGACTTCCCTGATTTTAATATCTTATATTTTTATAAGTTTATTACCTGTTCCAAACATTAGACACAAATATTTAAGTAATTACTTCTCAAAGGGTTTTATTTAAAATCCAAGTATATGGAAGATCATAACTGCATTTGCTTGTGGTAAGAAAATTTGAAAATGTAGCCACTTCAGGAGTGTAAAATTAAGTGTTCTGTTCCAGTCCCAAAGCAGATTGCTAAAGCTCTAGTAAAAAAGAATTAAAACCCAATTAACGTTGAGTTTCATAGCATTATCCTTTCTTTGTAAGTGCAATCCCTTCTAGTACAAACATGACAACTCTGACAGATTCCTAATGAGATTTTAACACCATACCTTGGCCTTTGGAGCCATAGAGATACTGTTGCCTAATGAATCCTTTAAAATCATACTGTGTGTCTTGCTTGCATCCAGTTTCATTTTTTTAAATCTATTTCAAACCTGAAAGATTCAGTTTTATGTTTCACAGTATAGTATCTCAACAGAAACCACATTTCTTCCTTTCTTTTTAACTTACGGTAAGTACCTTTCAGTGTCTGTCACCATAGAAATGGAAAACAGAAAAACACAATCATTACTTATACTGCAAGTCTACCAAAACCAGCTATTCCATTCACAGTTTCTGTAGAAGAGAACAGAGATTCCAAATAAATGGGAGCAAAATCTTCCACTGCCTGCCCTGCTTCAGTGCCTAGTTAAGAAGGGAAGACTTGATAGCCAAAAAAACATATTCCTCATAATATACACCTGTTTCTCTTTAAGGGCACAGCATGATGCACAGTCCTCTGTAGTAGCCTACCCAGAACAGAAGGGAACTCTGTGCAACAAAATGGGCTATAGCCTATGGCTGCATTTTCCTTTGGAGAAAGTCTCATATTGTAATCAGTAGAATGTATTTCCAAGTAACCATACACAGACAGGATCAGGCTGCATAAAGCACAAGTACCGTAATGCTTTATCAGGAAAAGTTTGCACTGACAGTTTAGGAAGAAGTTACAACTTCATTTCAGGGCCTGCAACGACGGCAACTAGCAACTTGATTCATACTGAATTTTTAAAATTTATTTAATACATTTTTATACCGCCCAATAGCCGAAGCTCTCTGGGCGGTTTACAACAGTTAAAATCATAAAATACAATATAAAATATAAAATTTATGTGGGATGAGAGCAGTGGAAACTGTAGGCCATGTTCTGCTGTACTGCTCTTTCTATCGGGATTTGCGCCATGCATTTATTACCCCTATTATACAACAAATCCCTGGTAGATCCAATGAATATTATTTAAAGTACCTTCTGTTGGATCAGGATTCTCAAATTACCCTAAAAGTGGCTAGCTTTTGTGCGGCTGCCATAAGCCAAAGAAAATTGATGCTGAATGGTTTTATTGAATAATATTTTAGACATAGTTTGGAACTGTTGTGTTCATGTCCTTGGGGGTCCCCGTGGAGAACAAGACCCCGGAGGGCTGAGTTTCTGATTCTGGGTTAGCTCTCTTGTCTTTTTGCATTGATGCGAGCAGAGCGGAGGAGAAGAGCAGAGGGGAAGAGCGGCGGCCGAGTGTCCAACCAGCCTAACAAAGCTGAATATAAAGGATAAGAGGGGATGTGTGTGTGTGTGTGTGTGTGTGTGTGTGTGGGAGATTTCCGGGTTCTCCCCTCCGTGGGCGTCGGTGCCCCATAACCCAAGGAGCCACACTAGAGCACTGCAGGCGCCCAGCCCGAGTCCTGCCAGCCTAGCTGTGGGGAAGGCCGGAGGCGCTGGCTTGGGACACCCGTCCGGGCAAAGAGGGAGGAGCGACGGCAGGGCGGAGAGAGGACGGCGGGAAGCCAAAGCAAGGGAGGGGGGCTGCAAGAGGAAAGCCAGCCGCTGGCCCCAGCGCCCTCGCTCGGCCCCGCCCCCCCAACCCACGCCTCGCCTGACAGTCTAACTTCCCCACGGGGGGCCCCAGCACCGCGGGGGACTCGCCTCGCTCAAGAACTGGCGCAGCGCTGCCCACCCCTTCGCCCCGCTCCTAGGACAAACGCGCCACACTATTCTATGATTCTATGACACGTCCACTCCCTCCCTCCCCCTTAGGGTCTAGAAGCCTGACACGTGTTCTCTCCCCCGCTGCCCCTCCCCCCAGCTGACTAACGTCCCGCCATCCGCCTCTGTTTGGGTCGGCACGCAACCCAGACTAGGGGAGGGCTGCCTTCTCGTCTCAAGTCAGATGCGCCTGTGACTAAAGGCACTCTGCATATGCTCCGGCGCATGCCACGACCCCCTTGCCTCTTCTAGAGAAACAGGCCGGCGGGGTTGCAGGCAGCCCGTCGGTTCCCAGCGTTCTCCGTGGCAGAGCCGCTGGTTCGACGAGGCGTCCTGCCAGGCGCTTCCTCAGCGGCCAAGGGCCCTGGAGCGACCTTGCAGGGCTTGGCTCCAGGTGCCGCCTGGCTGCAGCTTCGTTTGTTTTCGTTCGGCTCAGGCCCCTCCAACGCTCCCCAGCCAGCCAAGGAGTGCCCGCCCCGTCTGCAATGGCAGCCAAGAGCCGGGCTGGCTGGCGCAGGAATGGAGTGCGCCCCTTGCTGTGAGGTAAAATAAACTTGGTAAAATATGCATTTTAGCGCTGTATTTTTTTCCAAGGTGTTTCTGGCGCCCCTTTAGCCATGCGCCCTAGGAAGCTGCCTAGTTGGCCTAATGGTAGCACCAGCCCTGTCATTAAGCCAGTCATAAGTAACACTTTCAGGACAGGGGAGACAATGCGACAGTAGTTCAGGTGCCAAATGACTGCACTGCATTCACTTGGGTGCTCCGAAATCACTAATGGTGCTTCCAGACAGAGGACTCCTAGTGCTACCCAATCATTGCTCTTCTGCTGTAAGCTACAAGTGGAATTGCAGTTGACTTGCTGCCACACTATCAGGGTTGTTGCACTTTTGTGTGTATACATCCCAGTGTTCTATCCACAACAGTGGGCACAGCTGGCTGGGTGGGTGGTCCATTTCACCTGAGCAGCACATTCCTAATCATCCCCCTCCCTCAATCTTTTTGTAAGGATCACAACGTGTGCTTTGTTTATATTGGGGATATTACATTTTTCCATACGTGTGTGTGCTTTGTGTTTAATTCTCTTCGGAGGGAATTGGGTGTGTGTTGGGGGGGGGGTGAGGAATGGCATATTATAAATGCAAAACATTTCACATATGCTGCCGGAGAAAAAACAGTCTTCAAGAATTCTGTGGACCTGCTTATAGTGAGTGTTTCCTGTAGCCAGCTAAGTGGTGTTCAGCCACTAGAGGGGGGTTGCACTCCCCAAGGATCAGGCTCGCAGTCTGACTGTGCTCATTGATCCATCTTTGATGCTGGAGGCATAAGTCTCTTCTTTCGCCTGCAGCACCTTTTATCAGCTTAGGCTGGTATGCCAGGAATTACCCTACCTGGACAGAGATAGATGCCCTAACTTCCCATTTGGACTACTGCAATGCTTTGTGTGTGCCTTTGAGAATGTCCTGAACAGTGTTCTCCAACCTTGGGCCCCCAGATATTTTTGGCCTACAACTCCCAGCATGCCTCAGCCAGCGTAGCGTAGCTGGCTGGGGCATGCTGGGAGTTGTAGGCCAAAAACATCTGGGGACCCAAGGTTGGAGAACACTGGTCTAGAAATATCCGTTTGTACAAGACTGCTACTTGGAACTGAGCAATATGAGCATGTCACGCCAGTGCTTCACCATCTTCACTGGCTCCCAGTCTGTTTCTGGGCCCGGTCTTAAGGTGCTTTAAGGCCCTTTGTGGCTTCAGACCAGGGTACCTGAAGGACTGCCTCTCCCCACATGTACCTTCCTGGACATTGACAGTTTCTTTGGAGCTCCTTCTCTGAGCTTTTCTACACAAGGCTGTTAATCAACTGTTAATCCGCTATATCTACTTTTGGTTTTTGTTAAAGAATTGAGATCCAAACACTACAGTAAGAGCATTTCCTTTTCTGCTTTTCTAGGTGGCACTGTGATATAGTGGAATAGCACAAACAAACAAGTGAAAAAAGCAGTTTCTTTCGGTTTTACAATTCAATACCACATTTTCCCTGAGCTAAAACAACTCGCTGAAAGTGGTGGTTAGACACAGAAGTGAAACTAGAGGGTCACAATGTTGTCTAAAGAATCCATAAACAACCATGAGTAGGGAATGATGAGCATATAATAAATGCCTTGTGTAGACAAGCACTCTGAGTGCTCCCATTAAGTGAGGTGCAGTGAGTGGCTACAGGAAAGAGGGCCTTTCCAGTGGTGGTGCCACAGCTGTGCCCTCCCCAAAGCTCACCAGGCTTTGATGTCATTTTCATGTCAAGCAGAGACCTTCTTTTATTTGCTCAGGTCTTTTAATCTGTCATAGTTTTAAGTTGTGTTTACTTTCTGTAACTATTTTATGCTATATTATACTTTTATTGGTTTTATTGTTATTGAGTTTTAAATTGTTTTATTTCTTTCTATGAGCTGCCCTGAGAACTTTGTTTTAGGGCAGCCTTTACCTAAATAAAGGAAGAGGGCTATGATACTGTGTAGGGAATGAGTTGGGGCAGTAAGGTGGCTAAGAGACAAGGGGTTTGGAGCAGAATGGCTGAAGGTATACAGGCAAAGTAGATTATTCGCTGAGAAACAGGGACTTTTAAAAAGGATGGGTGGAGGCATTGGAGGGAGAGGGAAACCCGGATGTCTGTATCAGGAAATAAAATTGCCATCAGCTGATTCAAGAATGTTTGTTATAGCTGGCAAAAATGGAACAGGCTCCCAACTTCCTCTCTAGCCTTTCTGCAAACCAAGCATCATATCTGAGCAGTATCATTTATGGGCATGTTCCCCATCAAGAAAACCCAATTTCAACACCCAGAAAAAAGTACACAGTTCAGTCCAATTTTAGCCAATTTGCTAATGCATGGATCTGTTGCCTGAGCCAAGACCTGCACAAAATCCTCTATGCACAGAAGCATGGAAAACCACTGGCCTTATTTATGCAAATGGAACCCCTCCCACTGTTAATTTTTAAGGCTCTAGGGCAGTGGTCAATACTCAATATTCCATTATCCCATGAGATCAGCTCATGGCAAAATGTACAAACTACAGTCATGCCTTGGATTGAGAGCATAATTCGTTCCGGAAACGTGCTTGTAATCCAAAACACTCTTATATCAAAACTGAAATCCCCCCCAAAAAATTTGTACAGAGATTTTTAATTTAAGCCGTACTACAGTACTTGTATTGCAAGACGTCGCTTGTATATCAAATTTTAAAAAATTAAATAAATATTTTAAAATTTGCTTGTCTTGCAAAACGCTCTCAAACCAAGTTACTTGCAACCCAAGGTATTACTGTATGTCACTATGAACACAGACCAGATTGAGCCTTACAGTCTCTCCTCAAATAGTTTTGGAACTACTCCTATGTGGGCTGAATCACTATTCACCGCACACTGGGAAATGCTCCAGCCCATGCACACAAGTGGTCATGTGACTTAGGTTAGTTCTGGTTCCAGAGTTTTTCCTCTGATTTTGGGAAGTGGAGTGGGCAACCCCCATCCCCCACCCCAACTGGGTTAATCTTGGAGGAGTGGGTGAATTTTAAGAAATGTTCACTCTTTAAATATGAGATGGCTGAGTGGTTTCCCTTTCAGCAAAAACCACAAAAGACTTGCCACCACTTTAAGCAGCAACTTGGCTGCTCTAAGTGGCCTGGCCACATTTCTGGGAAGATAGAAGGCCCCTGGGAACAATGCTGCATCATGACATAGATAACCTAATTCCCAGGGGCCATCTGTCTATCCCAGGAATGCAGCTGCTGGGCTGATGAGATCAGTCAAGCCCATGTTTTAAGCAGCGGCTAGGCTGGCTAGGCTTTCTTTGTTGTTAAAAAAAGAAAGAAAAGGAAGTGAAACCAGATGACACCTCATATTTAAAAGGCATGTCCAACCATCCCTTAAGATTTGCCCACCCCCAAAAGCTATGGAATACCCCCCTTCTGCTTTCATGGGGAAGAAACTCCCGCAAAATTTATTTTATATTTATATCCTGCCTTTTTTCCTGCAAGGAGCCCAAGGTGGCTTACATAATCCTCCTTCTCCTCTCCATTTTACCCTCACAACAACCCTGTGAGGTAGGTTAGGCTGAAAGTCAGTGACTGGCCCAAAGTCACCCAGTGAGTTTCATGGCTGAGCGGGGACTAGAACCCTGGATCTCCCAAGTCCCAGTCCAACACTCTAACCACTACGCCACACAAGCTTCTGGCGCATGTTTGGCCCAGCTTAACTTTAAACCTTTGTTTGGCTCAGCTTGACAACTTTCCAGTTAAGCTGGAAAAAACATGTTACAAATTAGATACCATATGTGTTGACATAATTGTGGAAAGAAAGCTCGAGTACACTGCTGAACACTGACATATTGAACCCTGACATGTTTTCCCCTTTTTTCCGCTGTCACCCCTCTGTCTGCATAATCCCCACCTGCACAGGAGACACAATTCTGGGCAGACTGGTTACACATCTGCATACATTCAATGGGACACATTTACACTTCCTCAAGGAAGAGCATGAGATTCCAGAGGTGGGGGGGGCGCAGTCTCAAAGAGCTGCAAAGTACCCCAAAGTACCCATGGAGATGTCAGCACCCAAAAGGCACCCCCCCCCCGTGGGGCAGGACCAGCCCCCCTGGTCATCAAGGGCGGGGAGGAGGCAAGGGAGGGTAGAAAAGATACGTGCCAAAGAACCAAGGGTTGTTGGAAACACGGTGCAGGCTTGCTCAGGCAAAGCCTACCTAGAAAGCAAATTGAATACAGTAATACCTCGGATTACGAGTAACCCGGTTTGCGAGCTTCTTGTAAGACGAGGAAAATTTTAGCATATGGTAAATTTAAAATTGAAAGATGAACAAGTCTTGCAACACAAGTCGCTGCTGCCGCATGTGGCTCCTGTTGCGAGACGTCTTTCAAATTTAAATTTATGCTAGCAACGCGAGGCGCTGGCTGAGCGAGAGGCTGCACCGTGCCTTGCCTCCACGGGGCTCCCTACCCAGGAGCCCCGTGGAAGCGCAGCGAGGCGCAGAGCGGCCACTCACTCGGCTAGCACTTCACGCTGCTGCGCCGCCTCTCTGCCCGGCCTCGCCGCGCCTCCACACCTCCACGGTGTGCCTCACGCCGTGCCTCGCCACGCCTCCACGGGGCTTCTCTGCTGGCTCCCAGGCAGAGAGCTCCGTGGAGGCGCTGCGGGGATTCATTCCACAACCATTTAATCACTGCTTTGCCAGCTCCCTCCATGGGGCTCCCTGCCAGGGAGCTGGCAAAGCAGTGATTAAATGGTTGTGGAACGAATCATCTGAGTTTTCCTTATTTCTTATGGCGAAACTTGCTTTGATATACGAGTGTTTTGGATTACAAGCATGGTTCTGGAACGAATTATGCTCGTAATCCAAGGTATTACTGTACTTCCGTTTTTGCTATCTGTATTGACTGTCCTGCTTATACTGTGATATTCCTGTAGTCTATTAGTACAGACTACATTAAACTCTTTTGAAACTGACTAGCTTGTGGCTTCCCTGTGTTTCCAAGGGGATTCCATGTCAATTTCACTCGCTGCTGAAAGTAAAGGTTTTGACAGCAGCGTACAGGGCATGACTTCGGTGCCGGTTAACTCTTAAGGTGCCGTTCGGACCACGCAATGAACCAAGTTCGGTCCGCCACAATAATGGTTGTTAAAATGAAAGAACAAGCCGGTGCAAAACTCCTGAGTCTAATTTAGCCCATGCTCTTTGGGGTATTACACAGCCATGCAGAAATGAAGGATGTACTTAGAATCATAGAATCATAGAAAGGTAGAGTTGGAAGGGGCCTACAAGGCCATCGAGTCCAACCCCCTACTCAATGCAGGAATCCAGGTCAAAGCAGCCCTGACAGATGGCCGTCCAGCTTCGCCTTGAATACCTCCTCCTTAGGTAATTGGTTCCATTGCTCTGACAGTCAGGAAATTTTTCCTGATGTTTAGGTGGAATCCGGGTTCCTGTAACTTGAGCCCATTATTCTGTGTCCTGCAAACTGGGATGATCGAGAAGAGATTCTGGCCCTCCTCTTTGTGACAACCCTTCAAGTACTGGAAGAGTGCGATCATATCTCCCCTCAGTCTCCTCTTCTGAAGGCTAAACATGCCCAGTTCTTTCAGTCTCTCCTCATAGGGCCTTGTTTCCAGTCCCTTTATCATCCTTGTTGCCCTCCTCTGAACCCTCTCCAGTTTGTCTATATCCTTCTTAAAGTGTGGTGCCCAGAACTGAACACAGTACTTAAGATGAGGCCTAACCAGTGCTGAGTAAAGGGGAATTATCATTCCGCGCGATTTAGAAGCTATATTTCTATTAATGCAGCACCAAAATAGCATTTGCCTTCTTTGCAGCCACATCGCATTGCTGGCTCATATTCAGTTTGTAATCTACAACAATTCCAAGATCCTTCTCACTTGCCAGCCACATTTGCAATTGTAAATGAATATGCTATAAAGACTTCTAATTTTCCATCCTAATTAAGAGCAATTATTTCTGTCACTGTTGATTACGTTTTTTGGCGCATGGCATTTTAAAGATAGTGGTCAAAGGAAAAATGCTGTGCCTTCCATTCAATTTTGCCTTGTCTTGGGTAAGTCTTTGCCTTGTTTCTGACTGTACTGCCACACTGGAGACATATAATTGTTACTTCAAATAATTGGTATGACTGAGGCATTGTTGCCCGTGGTGTATGTGCACTGTTGTTTCTCATAAATAGGATTTGCAGAGGAAGGGGAGGCTTGTAGTGTTTCAAAATCTTTCCAGACCCGAACCTGTCTGAACAGAGGTGACAGTGGGTTGAAAGAAATGGGTGTATATCTTGAGTGACAATACCTCTGTCCTGCTGGTTTCAACTCTCTTAAAAATTATAGTCTGTCTGCAGCCTTACTCATCAGTAGCTCTTATAGCTCAGTAACTGGAGCTACTGTGCCAAAACTGGGGCTTCTGTGATTAGGGACATAGAACCAAAATAAGCAACAACAACAAAACAAAACCCTCTGTCTCCTGCGCCCCCATGCAGGCAGTGGGACCTGATACTACTCCCAGGACTGGGAGAACAGGTAGCCTAGAAAAGAGAATATGGCCCTGCTGAAAAATAAGGGTGCTCTCCCTGCCCAACTGTCAGCATGGTTAGGCTCTAGGCCTCTGGGTTTCAAGGGCCATCAGAGGGGTGCTCGTTGTCAGGCCAAGCGGGCCAGAGACAGGAGCGTGCTCTAAAAGAGGCAGAAATCAAAGCCCAGAGCAGCAAACAGGATCATGTGGGCCAGAAGCAGGTACATAGACAAGGGTAGGCAGAGATCAAGATCCATTGCAGCAATCAGGGGGAAGAGGGAAGGAAGCAGAGCCCATGCACAAGAGAAACATAGCTCAGGCTAAGGAGCTAGCTCTGAGGGGTCAGCTGACAATGCTCAGGCAAGCCAGAACTGCAGCCTAGATGGTGCCACTGAGCCACAAAGCCCTGCCATTCATGCTTGCACTGGTGGCACAAGAGGTCTGCAAAGGGCTCTGTAAGCACTCACAGAGCTCCTGTGATAGGAAGCCCTGAAAAGGAAGGGTTTGCCATCATGGGAGCTCTGTAAGCACGTTCAGCTGAATGAGTTTAGAGAGCGCTTTTCAAACCTTCGTGTGTCTAACTGGCAGAGCTAGAGTCGGGGCTTATGTGCGCACCCACGCCCCACGCCCCATTTTTGCTTTACACATAACAAGCAGGTGAATGTCAACGTAGGGTTCCTCTTATATTAACACATAGGCTTTGTGTGGTATCACAGTGTCTTCTAAGTTTTAATTTCTCTATATTTAATCTTTGCATGCCCCACATTAAAATGGAAGTGGGTGATTTGTTCAGCATGGATGGCAGGATGACACGGCAACATAAGCCAGCAGGCTGCAGTCAGTTGTAATTCTTGTACGTAATTAAGATCATATAGCTGAACATTGTGACTGCCTGCAGGTTAAGGGATCTGCTGAACTTCTAAATTAAAACTTGACACTTTCTGGCACAAAGCGGAAGTTCTTATTATTGTTTGGAGAGGATCCTCAATTAACTGAGATTTTAATTTGCACCCTTTCAAGACTAGTAGGAAATATGATACTCTTTGAAAAATATAAAGAAGCAGGCTTAGAAAAATGGAACATCATGCAAGATATGCTGAATTTGGTTATACGTTCTATTTATTTCAGTTCTGTTCTGAGTAACATATATTGCATCAGAATGTTACAGGAAGAGGTTTTTATCCCTAAGGGCAGCCTAAAAATAATTTTAAATGAATAAAATAAAATGCTCTGAGAAAGAAAAGTAGTGAGCATGAATGCAAGCAAGGGCAAGCTGATTTTAAAAAGTGCCTGAACTCAAGACAGATAAACACCATTTGCTACTGCAACAATGATCCCATAGTAGATAGGAGCATACAGGATAATTGAGCATGCCAATTCCCTTTCCCTACCTTCTTCTCTAATAATAATCCTAAATTGCATTTAATACATTTTGAAAGAAGCTTTCCATTCTCCATTGCTGCAGAAGTCTCAGCTCAGCACTCTCTAGCACAAAAGAATTAATCCAAATAAAGGGATATCAGCCTTGATATTTCTCCTGTATCAGAGATGTACAATTGACATTTGAAATCTCCTGACTTCACCTTGCAGAGGGCAGGAGATTTCTTACTTCATTGTCTATTTCTTAATGGAATGCAGCATTTTCTCACCTCACATCCAGGGATTTACATGGGCTACTGGGTAATGCTATATTAATCTTTACTTCAGCTAACTGAACCCAAGACTTCCTGGATTAGCAGTTCAATATAACACATATACCAGCAGATACAGGTATATATGTCAGGGAGTGGCACTTTGCTTGGAAAAATGCCACACGCTTTGCCTGTTATGAGAAGAATGCATAAAAGTGACCACCTTCCATTTTTAGGTTAATTTGCATTTTGGAGGTTAAAAATAAATAAATAAACAAATGCAGAATTTGGATCATATTTCCATAGCTGAAGGAGGGCACAGAGATAAGAAAATATTAGAGTAACTCATCTCATTGTCTGGGGAGGGAATTTCTCTGTTCACACTGAACACCAAAGTTAGGAACTGCTGTCTGTGCTGCTTCCTTTAAGGTTTGGGGGGCACACTTCCCAATCATAGCTATGCTAACATCCTGGATTTCTCAGTTATTTTTTATGGGCAGCTCTCATCTCCACCCTGGAGATGAAAACAAAAGTGGGGTATGAAAGAACCAGAAGTCTGGTAAACTGTATGAATCTATCAATTACTCCCTCTAATAGCCAACTCAGATGCCAACAAAAATGGAGCCAAAATGGGGCCACTGAGAAACAAGAGGGAGGAGCAATGAGGTTTCCAGAAGTACAGAATACCTTTTTAAAAACCCTAAGGGGTTTTAAGAATAAGAACCAAACAGCCCACTGAGGACTGTGCATGCTCACTAACCACAGAATGTCAAGTATCAGTTGGAAAAGAAAAAATGGAAAATTATAGAGTGGTGATGATGGAATGGCCTTCTAGAGGAGGGCATGGCTGGCATGCTGAACACACACTCCTGTTAGGAGGGGAGAAGACATGACCACATGTTGTTGCAGGCCCCACTTGTTTAGTGTATAGGTTTTAATATTGTGAAGGACCAGCACCCGGGTCCTATGCGTGAGTTCGGCGCTTAACGGGTTAACCGGCACTGAGTTACAGCCCGTACAAGCAAGTGGAACCGACTAGGAGGTTTGCACACACAAGAGGAAACTAGAGCCCTTTGAATGACTAAATAAGACTTCATTTATTTACACAATATATGGAGCGGAACTAACAGCTTTCTAGGAATACTACATCGTCAATATGACCTGACGTGACCCCCAAGTTTATCAATGAACAGGCTCCCAGGCTAGCGCATTGGGATTAGTCAGTTACCTTAGACTAAAGACTTCACGCTAGTCAATTTCAGCCTGGCTCCAGGTCTGTCCGATCTGGGGAGGAGAACAGCTTACTCCAGCCGCTGCTGGAGGATGGATCTTGATCAAAAGCACCCCGTGTTCCCAACAACCAACAAAAGGAGGGGAGAGGGGTTTTCTACCCCTGGGTTTCCCGCTCTCCCCGCCCTCAAGGGTCAGGTGGGGCTATGCCTGCCCCTTCGTGTCAGGTGGGCTTATTCCTGCCCGGGAAGAAGGTGACGTGTTGGGTACTTTACAGCTCTTTGAGACTGCCCTGTTAGTTTGATGGTCTTGATGGTCCTTTCCTGGGTTTTGTGGATTCCAACCGATACTCTCCATTGTTGGGATGCTGGTCCGTCTGGCTGCTTCCCTGTAACCCAATCTCCCTTCCTCGCCCCCCTCCCCCTTGGAAGGAGACTGGTGTGTGCGTGTGCATGTATACTCGTGTCAGGCTTTCTCCACAAATATATATTGTTTTCCCAACATTTTCAGATTAACAGTAAATAACAGAAAAAGAAAAGAATTGACAGCACAAAATGTAATACACACACAGGAGAAATAAACATTGTTCCCTACATCATGGAGATGTGACATAATTTAACTAAACTTTAAAATATATGACATCTTGGTACAAAGTTGTGCTAATGGAACAAATAATTTAATCATATCCTTCCATAAGGATCCCTGAGATAGAATCACAGCGTTGGAAGGGGCTATTCAGGCCATCGAGTCCAACCCCCTGCTCAGTGCAGGAATCCAGTTTAAAGCCTCCCTCTGGCTGTCCAGATCCTGGGGGTTTAAGCTCCAGTGATCCCCTATTAATAAATGTGATCAACAGGTACATATTTCAATAAACAGAGCAGGTTAGATGCAGAATATTGTGTCGGTTGAAAAGGGGGATAGAGCAGTTCACAGAGAATGTTTGGAAACAAAAGGGAAATGGGGGGGGGGGAGGCCAAGCCCCTACAGTCTTACAGCTTACAGTCAGCATCCAAGGGAGGATTAGGGTAGGGGATGGCTGCCTTGAGGTTAAAAAAAAAAATCTCTCCTTGTGAAGGATCAGCAACAGGATCCTTTGCGTGAGTTCGGCAATTATAGGGTTAACCGGCAATGAGATACAGCCTGTATAAACGCCGGCAATCACCTCCGAGGCTTTCGCGCACAAAAGGAAAACCACAGCCCTTTAAATGACCAAATAAGGCTTTTATTTGTTTATACAATAACACAGAACGGAACTAGCAGCTCTTCAGGAATACTATACTGTCAACACAACCTTAGCTGACCCCCGTCTTACCCAATGAGCAGGCTCCCAGGCTAGCAGATTGAACCTAGTCGATGTCCTCAGATCAAAGACAATACTCCTAGTCAGTTTCAGCCTAGCTCCGTGTCGGCACTCCGTGGATGAGAATGGTGTACCCGGACCACTTGCTTTAAGGTGGATCTGGCCCTGGCGTACCCGTGGTTCCCAACAACCCTAACCCGGAAGGGAGAGGGGTTTTCTACCCCTGAGTTCCCACTCTCCCCGCCCTCCAGGTCAGGTGGGGGCTTATGCCTGCCCCTTCGTTGCAGGTGGGCTTATTCCTGCCCGGGAAGAAGATGACGTACTGGTACTCTGCAGCTCTTTGAGACTGCCCTGATAGTTTGATGATCCTTGATGGCCCTTCCTTGGTTTTGTGGATCTCCACCGAGACCCTCCTTTGTTGGGGATGATTGTCCGTCTGCTACTTCTCCGATGACTTCATCCCCCCTTCCTTGCCCCCTCCCTTGGGCGAAAGCCGTGTGTGTGTGTGTGTGTGGACCTGTGTTGGGCTTTCTCCACACCCTCCCATTTGGGGGAAGATGGCATTGGGGTCCACCACCCCAATCCCTATCTAACTATCTCCTACTGAGAAAGCCCGGGACAACCCATCTGCCATGATGTTGTCCTTGCCCTTGATGTGTTCAACTAAAAAATCAAAATCCTGCAGGGCTAAACTCCACCGCAACAACTTTTGGTTGGACCTCTTCACCCTGTCCAGCCAACACAAGGGGGAATGGTCGGTCTGCAGCCGGAACCGGCGGCCCCACAGGTAGGGGCGAAGCTTGGTCACTGCCCACAATATTGCTAGGCACTCTTTCTTGACAGTGGCCAAGTTCCGCTCCCGAGGCAAAAGTTTTTTACTTAGAAAGGCAACTGGGCACAGCCCTTGCCCCGGCCGTTCCTGCAGCAAGACTGCTCCCATCCCCGCTTCTGAGGCATCCGTCTGCAGGACAAAAGGGGCTTCAAAGTCTGGGGCTTGCAGCACAGGGGCTGCCATCAGGCAGGCTTTCAGTCCTTCAAACGCTGTTTGGCAAGCGGCTGACCATTGGACCTTAACGGGTTGCCGCTTTTTGCACAAGTCAGTCAGGGGGGCGGCTAGCTGGCTAAAATGGGGCACAAACTTACGATAATAGCCAGCCAGCCCTAAAAAAGCTTGGACCTGTTTTTTCATCTGGGGTTGGGGCCAGGTGCGAACCGACTCTATCTTGGCTTCCAGGGGCTTGACACTACCTCCCCCCACCTTGTGTCCAAGATACTCCACCTCCCCCTGCCCAACCTGGCATTTTTTTGCCTTCACCGTCAGCCCTGCGTCCTGAATCCTCTGAAATACCTGGCGGACATGTTGCAGATGCTGCTCCCAGGTGGAGCTAAAAATGGCTATATCATCTAGATAGGCATAGGCGAACTCCCCCAGCCCATTTAACATCCCGTTTACCAGCCTCTGGAAGGTAGCCGGACCGTTTCGGACCCCGAAGGGGAGGGTGGTGAATTGGAACAACCCCAGGTGGGTCACAAAAGCAGACTTCAGGGCAGCATCCGAATCGAGCGGGACCTGCCAATAACCCTTTGTCAGATCCAGGGTAGTAATGTACTTGGCCCCCCCAAGCCTCTCCAACAGCACATCCATGTTGGGGATGGGGTAGGGGTCAGGGACGGTCACTTTGTTTATTTTCCGGTAGTCCACGCAGAACCGGACACCCCCATCTTTCTGTTAGGTTTTGCATAGGCAGAACGAGATTACCACCTGACATCGGGATTATCACCTGACCTGGTGAGTGTTACTTGAGTTCAAGTACAGAAGGTCTTTGGTCAGGAGACATAGTCTCGAGGTGATGTGACTCAGCAGCCTTGAACAGGTTTGAAGCAGTAAACATGTTGATGAATGGGTTATACACTGGGGTGAGTAATATCCTATTTATAGGTGCAGGGTTTGGGGTATATAAGCTGGCACACTTGCTGATAGCTTACACCTTCTCTTCCGTCATTCCTCTTCATCTCTCTCTGCTGCTTGTTCGTCTCAGCACGACATGTGGATTGTTCTGGACTTCACTTCATCTAGCCTTACCACTGGGGTATAGGTTTTGAGTCTGCTATGATGTAGTGAGTAGAGATGCATTGATTGCCTTAATCCCATGTAATTGGGTCTTACAAATAAACTCTTTAATCTTTATTAACTGCTGTTATCTCCTCCTTCCGCTTGCGTGA
This sequence comes from Shinisaurus crocodilurus, assembly GCA_021292165.1. Classification (NCBI taxonomy): domain Eukaryota; kingdom Metazoa; phylum Chordata; class Lepidosauria; order Squamata; family Shinisauridae; genus Shinisaurus; species Shinisaurus crocodilurus. Next base: position 118,094,842 of record CM037876.1, on the reverse strand, counting down.
CTGGGACTGAGGGTCATTGGCTAGGGGAGCTTTTGAACCCGGGTCAGTCCAACTCTCACATCGGTTATGGGCCCAGATAAGGATCAGATAACGATCTGATGGTTATCTGATAAGCAGATAAGCCACAGAGACGCAGTTCGGAAAAATTCGGCAGTTATAGAGTTAAAGGAATTTGTTTACTATTTGTAAGAACGGTTTGTAAACAAACCGGAAAAGGCAATGCAGTGTTGCTAAAGCTGGATGCTGATAACAGCGGCTTGGAATGCAGCACAACTGAAAAATGCTGAAACAGAGAGACGAAGGATTTTTCGTTTTGAAAGCAGCTGAAACGGAGATGCCAGGCTTGGCAAATTCCAAGGCTACAGACTGTGAACGGGGGTGCCGGTTCGGGCAGCTACTAGGCTGAAAGGTGAACAACGCTGGACACAAGGATTTCGTATTCCACAGCTTGCTGGAGTGATTGTTAAGGAGCTGTATCGAGCAAAGAAATAATCTTCAGGAGGTTCTGTGTCTAACTCATTTGAGTCAAGGCTACAGGCAGGAGGATCATATTTCATTTACAGTTTTCTTCTTCACACAGCAGTGGATCAGCTATCTTTTGCATTGTATCAACAAGTGGCTTGGATTACAAATGCGTGGATTACGTCTGACGTGGGTAAAGCGTCTGGAGCGTCATGTCGCAGCAAAAGGGAAACCTGATACTACAGCGGAGGCTGTATCAAACCAGCGGAGGCGTGGTTTTGACACAACAGAGAAAAGCAGCGCGGCAGTTTTGAACAGAGAAAGCTGTGCTTAAAATGAGAAGCTGTTCTTCATTTTCTTCATGTGGGATCACAGAAGAAAGGAGCTTGAAATCAGCAGGGGTGCTGCTGAAGGGACAAACTTTGTGTTTTAACCCAGGACATAACAAAATGGACATTATTTTGTTGTGAACAGAAACGGTGGATTGTTTAAACGAAGCTTTCTGTGTTGGACATGAATAAACAGAAGAGGACTATGCAAATGGTCAGAGGTTTAACAGTCATGTTTTGAAATGTATTTCTTGAAAGTTTGCATAACTTGGATTCAAGAAAATGTAATATATGCTTTGAAATGTCAGGAAATGTACTGAATGTATATATGACTTGAGTATATTGTGGATTTTTCTGTAGCAAAATGTAAAATACTGAATAATTAGTAGGTATGTTTATATGGCAAAGCTAAGAAATGGAGAGTTGTACTGCTGCAACTATAAAAGGTTAAATGCTTATATGTATGACATGTACATGCATGCATATCACATGAATGTTTGATCATTTAGATTCACAGGCTTGTGGAAAGAAAATGCAAACCATGGTGGGGAAAGCATTTGGGGAAATTGTAATTTTCACATGAAAGAATTTTGTGCACATAAACAAGGGATGCTAGCTTCAACAGGTAAACTGGAAGGCAAGCTGAAAAAACAGTTCATTTCATTCAATTTGTTCTTGGTAATCTTGTGGATACTCTGATGGTCTTTAGAGGAAAAGCACATTATTTCATGATGTCAATTGATCAATACACGAGGTACAGGTTGTGTACATGTTAGATAGAAAGCTGGAGTATTGAACAAAGTCAAGGTGTTTTGTGCTTGGATGGGAAACAAGCATATTACCCATGTTACCTATTTCTTTTCAGATATGGGGAAGTTCAATTCAGTGCATGTTTAGATGCATTTCTAACAGGATGTGATATTGAACACATGGATTATGTGGAAGAGTAAACAAACACTCAGAAGAGGTGATACTAATTTGGATAATGAGGTTTGGGTAGAAGCTCTTAAATGTTTTGATTATGTACATGATAGAAGTTTTAGTTCTGTGATGAACTGTACACCTTATAGAAAGTAGTGTAGAAGGAGAAATCTTCTGGAGAAACATTTCAGGATCTTGGATCTGATATGTAGGTACATACACCTCAAAGTTAGAAGAAATCTGTAAGGGAGCTTATATGAGATTTTTCTAGAAATGAGAATATTGTGTTTTACATGAACAACACTTGGATAGTGAGATTATCTAGAAGTGTTACCGTTAAGTATAATGCTAAATGAAAATGTGAGATCATTTTTCAAAATTAATTCTGTTAATGCAGGGGATGCATCAAGCTCAGAGTCAGAATAGAAAAGCATTTGCTGAAGACAGTCAGGTAAATTTGACAACTCTGATACACATTTGGTTTAGTGGAGACTAAACAAATGATTGTTCATCATTGGTGCAAATTTATTGGAACAGGAACCTGATAACTGATAAGGTAAGGAACAGGTGAGTCAAACAACCTGTGAGATATCAGGATGAATTTGCAGGAAAAGCCATTTGAAACTTCAAAATTTCAAAGAGGTGAAAAATTGTCTGTTAAGGAAGCTGAACCATAGCTTCAGGCTATGCAAGCTGAGTTGAATTCTTTGGATAAAGAACAAAACATGGAAGCTGGTGAAACAAACAGCAGTCCATGGAACTCATTGTTACCAGATAGATTTTTTTAAGTGAAAACTAACCAGATTGGAAAAGGTTATATGACAAATAGCAAGTTTGGTTGCTTGTGATTTTTGCTAAAGTAAAGGAGCAGGATAATCATGAGTGAGTGCAACAACAATTTGTTTTGGAAACAGTTAGACTGATGTTTAAGAATGTGGTGAAGATGTATGGATATTTCACAATTGAAATATTGGAACATAAGTATTTTAAATGAGAGGAAGTCTTTGGAAAACTGTCTGTGAGATTTTCTGAGGAAAAGCTAGAAATCAGCTGGAGGCTGGAATTCTGTTTTGAACTCAAACATTGTTGAAGTGAGATTTGCACAGAGAGGCAGATCAATGTTTGTTTGTTAAACAGGAAGAACAGGGACATAGACTGTATGTACTTTGTTTAGATGGATGATCTATTGTTTTTTCTGGACAGATAAAAGCAATATGATATAATTGATCCAGGGTTTGGAATTTCATTGAATTGAAACTGCTTGGTGGTGGATCAACTGTTTATTTGTAAATAGAGGTTGAGGGAAAGAGAACCAAGAGGGCAGTATCTTACTGCAACAAACCAGAGAAATATCATGGATGTGATTGAGAATTTTGGAGATAGTTAACTCAGTGCGAGACTCCAAATAATTGAGGATTTTCAAGCACATGCTGATGGAAAAGCAGTTTGAATGCTACACAGGAGCATTGGGCTGTTGAGCTTTACTGTACAAGCAACAAGGCCAGGTATTGCTGTCAGTGTGATAGGCAGACTGTTAGACCAACAGGACATGCTTGGAGAGCTCTGAAAAGGAGTTGAGTGTTATCTGGAAGGAACATCACACTTCAGACTAAGAGTTACAAGTCAGAGCACAGGTGGCTTACAGATTCACAGCAATGCCAGTTGTGGTTGTGATAGTAAGAACAACAAGAACACACCTGAAGTTTGTTATTTTTATAACCATACTTTGTTTGATTGATTTTGTAGAAACAATCATCTAAAAGTTGGAGTTCAACTGAAGCAGAACTGAATGCATTGTATTATGTATTGTGCTATTATGCTATTGTAAAGCTTGAATAGTGAATGCATTTGTTTAAATAGTTTAAATTGTAAAAAATGTTTAAATAATGCTGAGATTGATGTGAAAAACCTATTACAGTTTTTTCAGGAAACCAAGGCAGGATTGCTATGCTGCAGGCAGATAGCAATACACAACGTTTTGGGTTTGCGGATAAAACTGTGTCATAAGGAGGGATACATCAGAAGTGATTTGATGGTGGTTCAAATTTCTGGCAGGTAAAGTCATTCCTGCAAAAGAAAGTTTTTTATCAAAGTCCATAGATGAAAAAACAGCATCAGATGTCAACAAAGCTGTTGCTGTTGTATGAGATAAATAACCACGTTCTGGACAAATGCAAAAGCAGGGGGATGTTAGGTTTTGCATAGGCAGAACGAGATTACCACCTGACATCGGGATTATCACCTGACCTGGTGAGTGTTACTTGAGTTCAAGTACAGAAGGTCTTTGGTCAGGAGACATAGTCTCGAGGTGATGTGACTCAGCAGCCTTGAACAGGTTTGAAGCAGTAAACATGTTGATGAATGGGTTATACACTGGGGTGAGTAATATCCTATTTATAGGTGCAGGGTTTGGGGTATATAAGCTGGCACACTTGCTGATAGCTTACACCTTCTCTTCCGTCATTCCTCTTCATCTCTCTCTGCTGCTTGTTCGTCTCAGCACGACATGTGGATTGTTCTGGACTTCACTTCATCTAGCCTTACCACTGGGGTATAGGTTTTGAGTCTGCTATGATGTAGTGAGTAGAGATGCATTGATTGCCTTAATCCCATGTAATTGGGTCTTACAAATAAACTCTTTAATCTTTATTAACTGCTGTTATCTCCTCCTTCCGCTTGCGTGACTGGGACTGAGGGTCATTGGCTAGGGGAGCTTTTGAACCCGGGTCAGTCCAACTCTCACACTTTCTTGGCTACTAACACAATCGGGGAGGACCAGGGGCTCGAGCTGGGAACAATGACCCCCAGGTCCAGCATGGCTTGGACCTCATCGGCGACGACCTGGGCATGGGGCCCCACCGCCCGGTAGGGTAGGGACTGTATGGGGGGGGCTATCCCCTGTATCAATGGTGTGTTGTGTGAGTGTGGTGCATCCCGGACGGTCCGAGAACATGGGCTGAAAATCCTCTAAGACCTGGGTGATCTGTCGCCGCTGCTGTTCCGACAGAGAGGGGGACAGTTGGATCTCATCCATTCCTCCCCCTTCCCCCCACTCGGCCAACAACTCTCCGTCAGGGTCACCCTGTTCCACACATTCCTGCACTCCCCCCACCTTCGTTCCCCGTTCCACATACAATTTCAGCATATTTACATGAAATACCTTTTGCCTCCCCGGCTGTCCAGGGAAAGCTACTTGATAGTTCACCTCCCCCGACCTTCCAATCACGGTCCCTGGGCCCTCCCACTTCAAGCACAATTTGTCCGTTTTTTGGGGGCGCAGTACCAACACCTGGTCCCCCACTTCAAAAGTCCGTGGCACAGCCGTCCTGTTGTACCACGCGCTCTGCCGCTGCTGTGCTGCTCCGAGATGCTGCTGCACTGTCTCCCGCACCTCCTGAAGGACAGTTTGGAGGTGCTGCATGAAAGTATGCACAGGCATGGAAGATTCTGCGGCAACCCCCTCCCATTCCGCCCGTAACAGAGCCAAAGGTCCCCTGAGCTCCCTTCCAAACATCAGTTCATTGGGGGAGAATCCCAGGCTTTCTTGGGGGGAGTCCCGGTAGGCAAACAACAAGTAGGGGAGGGCTTGATCCCAAGTCCCAGGGTGCTTAGCCGCATAAGCCCTGATCATTTTTTCAAGAGTCTGATTGAAACGTTCCACCAGCCCATTGGTCTCGTGATGATATGGCACCGAAGTCAGGTGCTCCACACCCCCCAGTTCCCACATTTTTAAAACAGTTTGGACACGAATCCCGTGCCGCAGTCCGAAACCACCGTGTGGGGCATTCCTAGGCGGGTGAAAAGAGAGAGGAGAGTCTTAGCCAGGCTGGTGGCGGAGATGGAGGCTAGAGCAAAAGCCTCGGCATAGCGAGTGGCAAAGTCAACAACAGTCAATATAAACTTCTTCCCCGTCTTGGTGGGGGGATTCAAGGGTCCCACGATATCCATCCCTATTCTTTCAAAGGGGATGCCCACAATGGGTAGGGGTTGCAGGGGGGCTTTCGGATGGTCCCGGTTATGCCCCACCCACTGGCAGACATCGCAGGACCGGCAATATTCCCACACTTCATTCGCCACCATGGGCCAATAAAACCCCTCTGTCACCCTGGCCAATGTCCGTTTCTGTCCCAAGTGACCTCCCCACGCCACATCGTGGGCCAGCTGTAGCACAGCCTGGCGGTACCTTGCAGGCACAACTAATTGTCTTTTTCTTGGTTGGGGACCCGGTTCAGTCTTTGGGCAGAATTCTCGGTAGAGGGCTCCTGCCTCCCACAAAAACTGCTCTGACTGGTCCCCTGCCTTGGACCCTTGACTGGCCCGATCCCGACATTCTTGGAGGGATGGGTCGCTCTGCTGCTCCTCCTGAAACACCTTCTGAGTCCCAAAATCTCGGGCCATTGGCGCGAACCCCCCTTGGTCTTCTCCCCTCCCCAAAGCCGAGGGGAACGGCAGGGGACGGCTGGCTGTCTCGGCTGGGGTCACTTTACCACGACCGGGATGGGAGACCGGGGACCTGGGAGGCTGCGGGGCAGGGGCTTGCTTGGCCTGACGCCGTGTCACCACCCCCACCTTGACCTGGGCAGCCCGGAACGCAATGTCGTTCCCGATGATGATCCCCCATTCTTGTTGTCCATGCACTATAACATCCACCTCCCCTTCCCATCCCTTGTACTTGACCCAGACCAGGGCAAGGGGAACAGCTATGTTGGGGGAGTTATAGGGCTTTATGGCGCAGGTGCGCCCTTTTAGCAACTGTCTCTTCTTTACTTTACTCCGAGGTAAAGCAGTTATGTCCGCCCCAGTGTCCCTATACCCCACATGGGAAACATTGTTCACAGAGATGGACTCACAAAATTTGTTCTGGCTCCAACGCAGCTGCTCCGGTGAGGCAATGCGCATCAAGTATGCCTGCGAGATGGCCCCCAGGGAATGCTGTCCTCCGCTCCTCAGGGACCGCGCCGCGTCTTCCCCGTTTTCCTCGAGGGACGAGCTGGACTGCTGATCCTCCTCGTGTTCCTCCGGTTCGCGGAACTCTGGAGCAAGCATCCTCCCCACCTTGCCCAGGGATGCCTTGGCGTTACGGTTCTTCGCGAGGAGTTTGGGGCAACTCCTCTTGAGGTGACCCGGTTCTTTGCAATAAAAACAGCCACCGGCGCTGGGGCTTTCCTTGGGTTTGCCTAGGGCTCCCTCCCGAGGTATGGGGTTGCCCTTTTCTGCGCTCCCTTTAGCCCCGCCACGATTGAGGTTGCCCCCCTTTGTCCCTTTGGGCTGCCGATATAGTCCCATTTGGTCGGCCAACTTGCCCATTTCCCGACAGTTCGGGGGGTCCCGATCCCTCACCGCCGTAGCCAAGTCCTCTGGGATAGTGGCACAAAATTGTTCTTGAATCATGAGTTCCCGCACCTCCGCCAAAGTGGTCTTCCCAGTGGCCCCGATCCATGCGTCCCCCACCTGCCCCAGGTGCGCCATCCAGGAGGCATACGTGTCCCCTGGGGTAGGCTGTCCGTAACGAAATTTACGGCGACAATGTTCGGCGGTGAGGGCAAACCTTTCTCTCACCGCTTCCTTGAACGCCCCATAGTCCAAGGGGGCAGTTTGGGTGTGAATACCCAGGAGATCAGCCAACTCCCCGCTGATCTGAGTCCTTAGGGCGGACATCCTTAAATTGTCCGGCACCTTCTGCTCCAGGCAGGCAGCCTCGAACAGGGTGAAAAAGATCAACACATCCTGCCCAGACTGGTAGGTGGGGAATTGCTTCCTGTCCCATTTAGGGGTCAGGGTGCCCCCACTCTGGGGTGTAGGGGATCCCCCTTGTCCGGCGCCCGCGGTCAGCCTGGCCAACTCCAGCTGCATCTGCAGCGCTGCTTGTTGCTGCTGGAGCATTTCCTGTTGATGCCGCATCAACTCCCTGGCCTGCTGCCAATTAAGTTGGGGAAAGAGGGCATCCAACCCTCCTCCCCCCATGGCTCCACCAGCAACCCTTCTGTCGAGGTCTTCCTCTAACTCAGGGTCCCTCCTCTCGCTTCCCCTGACACTACTTGTAAGGCTGGGGCTACCCCACTGCTTGGGTTCCTGCCCTACTAACAAAGATGAGGGGGCTCCCCCCCTTCTTGCTTTGCAGTCTTCGGCCGCACTACCCACTCCATTGTGGAGGTCTGGGTTGGGGTCTCTGGGCTGCTCACTAGCTCCAACTGTTCCTGGCTCAGGCTATTCATTTCTTTGGTCTGAGCGCTTCCCAGCAATCTACTAGCCTGCCCCAAGCCCTGTTAGTTCCGACTGTCAAATGTGGTTTCCAATTGTCCCGTCGTCTGCCACCATGTGAAGGATCAGCAACAGGATCCTTTGCGTGAGTTCGGCAATTATAGGGTTAACCGGCAATGAGATACAGCCTGTATAAACGCCGGCAATCACCTCCGAGGCTTTCGCGCACAAGAGGAAAACCACAGCCCTTTAAATGACCAAATAAGGCTTTTATTTGTTTATACAATAACACAGAACGGAACTAGCAGCTCTTCAGGAATACTATACTGTCAACACAACCTTAGCTGACCCCCGTCTTACCCAATGAGCAGGCTCCCAGGCTAGCAGATTGAACCTAGTCGATGTCCTCAGATCAAAGAGAATACTCCTAGTCAGTTTCAGCCTAGCTCCGTGTCGGCACTATGTGGATGAGAATGGTGTACCCAGACCACTTGCTTTAAGGTGGATCTGGCCCTGGCGTACCCGTGGTTCCCAACAACCCTAACCCGGAAGGGAGAGGGGTTTTCTACCCCTGAGTTCCCACTCTCCCCGCCCTCCAGGTCAGGTGGGGGCTTATGCCTGCCCCTTCGTTGCAGGTGGGCTTATTCCTGCCCGGGAAGAAGATGACGTACTGGTACTCTGCAGCTCTTTGAGACTGCCCTGATAGTTTGATGATCCTTGATGGCCCTTCCTTGGTTTTGTGGATCTCCACCGAGACCCTCCTTTGTTGGGGATGATTGTCCGTCTGCTACTTCTCCGATGACTTCATCCCCCCTTCCTTGCCCCCTCCCTCGGGCGAAAGCCGTGTGTGTGTGTGTGTGTGTGTGGACCTGTGTTGGGCTTTCTCCACACTCCTCATGCATGTCCTATACGGGGACATTTCAGGAGGAAAGAAAGGAAAAAGGATTTGGAAACCTTTTCCCCTTTCCACCCCATCACAATAAAATGCTCCATTTTGGGAGACTGGCAGCCAGCCCTATTCCCAGGCCCTGTCTGTAGCACTATTTCTCACTGCAGGGGAAGGCCTTGGGAGCCAGAGGAAAGGGGGAAATTGTATCCCCTCCCCCTTCCTACCCTCCTCAACCCTCCCTGCCTGAACAACACTACAAGGCTGGCTGGAGCCATAAACAAGAGCTCTTTTAGCGTGGTGGTGGTGATACATTGGAACCATCTGTTGCAGGCACTTGTAACTAATGAAGTATTAACACCCACAGCAAACGCCAATGTGGTGTAGTGGCCACAATGTTGGACTTAGATCTTCATATCTCTGCTCAGGCATGAAACTGACTGGATGGCCTTGGGAAGCCTAATCCACCGTACAGGGTTGTTGTGAGAAGGGCAGGTGGGACCATGTGCATCTCTCTATGCCTCTTGGAAGGGTGTGGTAAACGTGTAATAAATACATAAATATTATTGTAGTAGCCTGCCCAGCTCCAAGTAATTTCCTTCCTAATTGAAGTGCTTCTTTGGACAATAGCAGTAACAGAAACTGTAAGCTTAGGGGACTGAAAATAAAATAAGCCAACATGTTTCTATTCCACCTTTAGATGGTGTTTTGGCCAAAGTCAATTTCTGCTCTGGCTGGAATGCCTTCCTGTCACTATTATGTAAAGGGGAGTGTCAAGATTCAAGAAGGTCAGCAGTAAGATAATGCAAAAGCTGATTTTGACAAATTTCAAAGCACACTCAAGTAGCTAAAATTAAGATAAAGAAGAAAACTACAGCAGAAATCCTCACCCTGGAGGGAAAAACACCAAACATAACTTGGAGTTCTTTCTGTTTTCCTTCTTTCTTTGCAAAAAGTTCACCACCAGCCTCAGCTGTGGACTAGAGTGATCCTTAATGTAACAGTTTGCTCTGAAGAATGTCTGTCTGGTTTCAGAAAAGCGGAGTAAAGGCTGTGATGATGGGCAGTCCTTGGATAGATAATAGGATTGGTATTTAAAGAATCTAGCCTGTTAGAGGCAGTGCCTTGTGAAATATGGAGGAGGATCTAAAAAAGAGTTGGTTGACTTATTAATTTTAGACTATTAGCTTAAGGTCACAGCAAGGAGATGAGATCACAGGAATTAGTTCTCAACAAGTGCTTGGCAGCTTTCATGCAAATGAAGGCTGGGGAAATTGGAGCAGGGTGTGTGTTTGAGATGATAAAGTGACAGAAAGAAAGGAGGAAAGGATCTGTAGTCAGACAAACATACTGTCCTGAAAATCCTGGGACCCTCACGAAAACCCTTAAGCCATCCCGGCTTCTCACTTTGTTATGCAAAGTCCCGAATTTAGCTTAGCTGCAATTTTGCCCATTGCCCCTTTAAGGTAGCTCTGCTTAGGCTCCAACGGCCACCCACAATAAGCAGGGAGGGAACAGACTCTGCTTGGTGAAAAGAAAAAGAGGTGGAGACTGCACGAGAATATTTATCACATGATTCCTATCTTCGTATTGCCATAGATTTTATTTCCTAACAGAGCTGACTCTGTGCCTCTAACAGGTGAGGTTACAGTGTCAGAAGGAAACACAAGAAACTTCCCCTTCTCTCTGAAGCGCCATGTTTGGGGGTGTGGGGTGGGTAAGCTTCACCTGTCGAATTCATGCCAATCCTGACCATTTTAAAACAAAAAGAGACCGCACTGCAAGCACTGACCCCCACCCACCCATGAAAAACACCAGATATCAACAAATAAGGGTTTAAGTAAGGTAAAAAAAAATTACAAAAGCCACTTTCAAAATATTATAAAATAATATATAATATAATAATGTAATAATGATAATATATAAGATATTATATAATAATATAATTCTGGAAAAGTCATCCTAGCACTGGCGCTGCTGCTGCTACCTCTTCTTTTAGCAAGGAGCAGCATTTCACAATTATCCCTCAATTACATGATACTTCTTCACACAATGCATAATCAATTTGCTGCCACAAGATGTACAGTGTTGTAGATTGCTTTAAAATATACACACTTTCCTGTGAGTAAGTCCCATTGAACGTAATAGGAATTACTTCTGAGTACACATGCATAGGATTGCACTGTTATTCTGTTTTCAGAGCAGTGGTAACTTTTACTTGGCTCTACCTGTGTACCCCATGTGAAAGTCTTTTTCTAACACCTGCTGAAGTGCCATGGAGAAAGCTCTCTACAGTAATGATTAGGATTATTCTGCAGGGATTTTGGGTTTTTTTTTTTTTTTAATGCATTAGAAATTTTAAAAATTTAAATTTTTAGCAGAAAACACATCCTCCTCAAGAGAAAGAAAGAAAAAATCCCAAGTACCTCAAATAGCAGCAACAAACATCATCATTCCATTTTTGCAATAGAGCCCACATGTTTTTTTCTGAGTGGAGAAAATAGGAGCTTGCAGGGTGGGCCTGTGAACCACTTTGCACACTCAGAGATATCTAAATGTTAAATATTATTTCTTTGGCAAACTACTAATGAGAGCAAAACCACCATGGAGGGATCCATTTTTAAAGTGGGAGGGAGATCTTTAAACAAGGGCTTTCCTGCACCATGTGGGGAAAGTAGGCTGAAAGTTATGTTTGACTGAAATAATGGCATATTCCTCCCCAGTTTACCCCTTCCTACCATTTGTTGTCACCTCTTTATTACATTTTAGATTGTAAGCTCTTTGGGGCAGGGAACTGTTCTCTTATACTCAGTAAAGCACCATGCACATTGATGGTACAATAATAATAATGACAACAGCAGCAATCATCACCACCATCATCATGGGTCTGGAGATCAAAGTGGCTTCAGAGTGGTCAGAGCCCTTAAACGGTTAGAGCAGTGTTCCCCAATAATATTTTTGAGTCGTGACCCCCTTTTATAATAGCAAAGTAACCAGGGACCCCCCACCACATTTGCATAAATTTGCATTTTAATAGGGTAAAGAAAACACATTAAAAATGGATTTTTCAGAATATAATTTAATCTAACCTAATATTTAATGTGATGGTTGTTCTTGCATCTGGGCAACCAGCTTCAAAATTTGTGGCTGAGCATTTGCTAAAGCCAGCCTCATGTCAACCTCAACAGTCAGTCTGTTTCTCGCCTTTGTTTTGATATGAAGAAGCACACAGAGGAGGCAACTCAGGCAACAAGTCTCAGGGTGCCAAGCATGGTGGGGTGGGCAGGAGGAGGAAGGGAGGGGACTCCTCCAGGTGGTTAAATCAAACAGGGATTGTGAGGAGCTCCAAAAGGGTCTCTACAAACTGGGAGAATGGGCCTAAAAATGGCAAATACGGCTCAATGTAAGCCACATTTTGCACGTCGCGGCAAAAACTGCCAACCAGGTATAATCTGAAGGGATCTGGGCTAACGGTGACTGACCAAGAAAGAGATCTTGGGGTTGTGGTCGACAGCTCAATGAAAATATCGACCCAGTGTGTGGCTGCTGTGAAAAAGGCAAACTCCATGTTAGGCATAATTAGGAAAGGAACTGAAAATGAAACTGCCCAGATCATGCTGCCATTGTACAAATCTATGGTGCGACCACACTTGGAATACCGTGTACGGTTCTGGTCACTGCGCCTGAAAAAGGACACTTTGGAAAACGTGCAGAAAAGGGAAACAAAAATGACCAAGGCGCTGGAGCAACTCCCCTATGAGGAAAGGTTACAGCAGCTGGGATTGTTTAGCTTAGAAAAGAGGTGAGTAAGGAGAGACATGATAGAGGTGCACAAAATTATGCCTGGTGTGGAGAAAGTGGACAAGGAGACACTTTTCTCCCTCTCTCATAATACTAGAACCCCCCAAAGCGGTCATCCCATGAAGCTGATTGGTGGGAGATTCCGGACAGATAAAAGGAAGTCCTTCTTCACATAGCGCAGAGTTAAACTATGGAATTCACTACCAGAATCATAGAATCATAGAAAAGTAGAGTTGGAAGGGGCCTACAAGGCCATCGAGTCCAACCCCCTGCTCAGTGCAGGAATCCAGGTCAAAGCATCCCTGACAGATGGCTATCCAGCTGCACCTTGAATGCCTCCAGACTGGGAGAGCCCACCACCTCCATAGGTAGTTGATTCCATTGTCTTATTGCTCTAACAGTCAGGAAATTTTTCCTGATGTTTAGGTGGAATCTAGGTTCCTGTAACTTGAGCCCATTATTCCGTGTCCTGCAAACTGGGATGATCGAGAAGAGATCCTGGCCCTCCTCTGTGTGACAACCCTTCAAGTACTGGAAGAGTGCAATCATATCTCCCCTCAGTCTCCTCTTCTGAAGGCTAAACATGCCCAGTTCTTTCAGTCTCTCCTCATAGGGCCTTGTTTCCAGTCCCTTTATCATCCTTGTCGCCCTCTCCAGTTTGTCTACATCCTTCTTAAAGTGTGGTGCCCAGAACTGGACGCAGTACTCAAGATGAGGCCTAACCAGTGCCGAGTAAAGGGGAATTATCACTTCCCGTGATTTAGAAGCTATACTTCTATTAATGCAGCCCAAAATAGCATTTGCCTTCTTTGCAGCCACATCGCATTGCTGGCTCATATTCAGTTTGTGATCTACCACAATTCCAAGATCCTTCTCACTTGTAGTATTGTTGAGCCAAGTGTCCCCCATTCTGTAACTCTGCATTTGGTTTCCTCTCCCTAGGTGCAGCACTTGGCATTTATCCCTATTAAATTTCATTCTGTTGTTTTCGGCCCAGCGCTCCAGCCTATCGAGGTCACTTTGAATTTTGTTTCTGTCTTCCAGAGTATTAGCTGTTCCACCCAACTTTGTGTCATCTGCAAATTTGATAAGCATTCCCTGCACCTCCTCATCCAAGTCATTAATAAAAATGTTGAAGAGCACTGGGCCCAGGACTGAGCCCTGTGGTACCCCGCTCGTTACCTCTCCCCAGTTTGAGAAGGAACCATTGATAAGCACTCTTTGAGTCCGATTCTGTAGCCAATAGAAGATGTAGCGATGGCCACCAATTTGGAAGGCTTTAGAAGGGGATTGGACAAAGTCTTGGAGGAGAAGGCTATTGATGGCTCTGTGCCACCACCAGTACCAGAGGCGGGATGCCTGTGTACTCCAGTTGCTGGGGAGCATGGGCGGAGGGTGCTGCTGCGCTCCTGTCCTGCCTGTGGGATCCCTGCGGGCCTGGCCCCTGCAGGGATGCCTACTCCAGCCCAGCCTCCCGCTGCTGCCTGCCTGGACCCACCCATGGCACACTCACCTGCTGCACCTTCTCCTAGACCTGGTTGAGGTGGACCAGGGGGAACTGCATGGGAGAGGCTGCCCATTCACCCCCTGCCACCACCCTGTCCTCGTTGGCCGCCCACAAGTACTTCCCCACCGAGGTGAGTGGCAGTGGAGGCAGCAGGAGCAGCAGCGGTGGCAGCGGCAGAATCTTGCCTGGCCAAGGAGAGGAGAGGCGAGCCCAGCCGCAAGGAGAGGTGGGGACTATGCCTCCCAGCATCCTCCACACGCCCGTGGCATCCTGGGAAGAGTAGTCCAGAAGGCGGCTTTGGCTCCAGGAAGGTGCCACCATGGCCTCCTTTGTGTCCCTATTGGTCATCCCCTTACCTGTGTCAACATCCTGCCGGATGCAGGGAGCTGGCCAAGACTGGAGGGAGGTAGCTCCTCCCTCGCCAGCCGCAGAGATAGGAAAATGCAGAGTGCCGTGGTGCGTCGGTCCCTCCCCCCTGGCACAGGGTGCTGAAGCCCCACAAGCATTTTGCCTGCCCTGTGCCCCCGCATGTGCTTCCCGAGGCAGACCCCGCCCTGCCCTGCCCTTCCCAGACTGAGGGGCTTCACGACCCCCCAGAAAACACTCCAACCCACAGGTTGGAGAACACTGGGTTAGAGCATCCTGAGGTGGGTGGCTATACCCTTGGCCACACCCTCATGTTGCCTGGCCATGCCCTCTTGATCACACCTTCATGTTGTTTAACCGTACCTCTTACAAATTCACATGTGTGTCCCTGTTTTCATCTGTGAGATGTTGGAGGGTATGAGACAAACAATACATTAGGGTAAAAATGATCAAGAGTCAACTTTCTTGAAATATTAACAGTCCCTGCAGTTTCCCTCTCTACAGAAAAAGGCTTCTTTCTTGGGCTGCAGAATGTCAGTATATTTCCAGTTGGCAGAATTTCTGTGACTTGAAAAGAAAACTACTTAGGCTACTAAGGGCCACTTTGCACATTATGCAGAAGCAGAAGCACTTTAATGTACAGTCGACAGGGACTTGCCACCAATCATGAATGCACCTATGTGATCCGTGTGTTTGCAAACACATCTGACGTATTCATACTTCACATTTCTAGGTTTATGTTTAAAACATTTACACCTAAAAATGTAATGCATGAAATGGCCCTTACATTGATGGTTAGGTCACACAAATTCAGATTCTTGCAAAGAAAACTCTAGGCTTCAGTGAGGCAGGATGCAGTATTAACATCTCTCCCTGCCCCCGCCCCCTCTCACTCACCCACAATGCCATAAGAACATTGAATTAGATCAGTGTTCTCCAACCTTGGGTCCTACAACTCCCAGCATGCCCCAGCCAGCGTAGCTGAATTAGATCATACCTCTCCTATGGCCTGATCAGTGCGCAGAATTGCAGTGACACCTATGAAACATCCATCCATTACTGCACGCTCTCGAAAGCCACCACACCATGGCATTCAAATACTTAAAGGTAAGTCAGTGTTCTCCAACCTTGGGTCCCCAGATGTTTTTGGCCTACAACGCCCAGCATGCCCCAGCCAGTGTAGCTTAACACTGACTTAAGTGGTTCTGAACATTCACAGAAATCAAAGAATTCTGCTGATTTCTTCAAAGTACCGGTAAGTTTCTAGAAATAAGTGACAGTAGGAGTAACTGTATGACCAATCCTTGGATCTGTTTCAGGAACTTATATTTGCGTTCTAAAGCATATTGACTTCAGTTGCAGCTGTGACTGCTGAGCACTTCTCCTGTGATCCAGAATGACTCAACATAAAATCCCCAATAAATATTGATCACTCAGAGCTGCTCAACATAAACTCCCCAATAAATATTGATCACTTAGTGCAGCTGGGCTCGGACAATAAGATAACCCACATTTCAACAACAACCCACAGTTCAATGACAACCCACACTCAACCCTTGAGTGTGGGTTATCATGTTGTCTGAATCCAGTCATTGGCTGGGTACAGACAACACGATAACCCACACTCAAGGGTTGAGTATAGTTGAGTTTGAGTTGTCATTGAACCATGGGTTGTTGTTGAAAGGTGGGTTATCGTGTTGTCTGAATCCAGCTGCGCTAACAAATCGTGGTTTGTTAAACATGAACAACCCTCAGTTCACAACCCAACAACAAACCATGGGTTCTCTCTTCATGGGTTGTTTGTGGTTAACAAGCCATGGTTTGTTAGCACCACTGGTTGTTGATAACCCGTGTTTCAACAACAACCCACGGTTCAACGGCAACCCACACTCAACCCATACTTGACCTAGAGTTTGGGTTATTGTGCTGTCTGACCCCAGTCAATGGAAGTTATTGATCTATAAAATCTGTACAGGCAGATTTCCTCCCATCCTACCCATGCATGGCTAACTTTTGCTTTCTATTCCTGCTTTTTCCTCTTCAGCTCAATGCTGCCTTCTTTTTCCTCTCTGGATTGGATCATCTCATTTCAAGAGGTCTTTTACACTCTCACTGCCCTGAAGTGTATTGACTGCCTCCCTTATTTGAGCCAGCCAAATTGTTCTTCCGGAGGGCACCTTTGATACAACTTCCTGTCTACAGATGCCACTTTTTTCTTCCTGCCAGTGCTTCTACACATTTAAGAGTAACAAATCTGTTTGGTGGGTGAAAATCTGACAGATTTTCCTGACTCAGCCCTCCAGATTTGGTTCTGTTTTCCACATGCCGGTGCCAACTCAATCTGACGCGAGTCAAGCCAGCACACAGATTTCCACTTTTAAAGTGGGCCGTGATTTGCATGATTTGGGCGGGGGGGGGGGGAAGCTCAGGAATTTTGTGCAAATTATGGCGCCCAAAATTTGCACACATCTCAAAGTTGCACAAATTTGAGCTTTTTGTGGGGCCGACCTGACTCAAGCTGGCTGCCCCACCACCAGGACCTACCTCGTTGCTAACAAAAAACAAAAAACACCAGAAGTATAATAATAAGCAAGTGAACACAATAAACAGTACTTGTTGGAACAAATACGTTACCAAATGAAATCTGTTAATGTTGGTGGGAATAATGGGGCGGGGGTGGGGAACTAAAAAACCACAACCCTGTTTGCACAAATGATGGGAGCTGAAAAATAATAACTGAAAATAAATTAAAATGTATCTATTTGATGTGCGCAAATCACGTGACCCTAGCAGAAAATTGTAGTGCTGACTGATGCTGAACTAGGTGAAATTGACATTGACAAGTTCTTTGTGAAGTAGGAACTATGGCGAGCTAACAATGAAATAGTGAGAGGATGAAACTGATGAGGATATTTACCAAGGGAATATGCTGCGTCTGGGGTTACATAACAGACTTGTGAATGGGATAAAATATTAACAGCATAAACCCATTTACGCAAATTTAAAGATTCAGACCTGATTTGGACAAAAGACCCAATCTGCACAAATCACCATTTGCGCAAGTGGTGCTCCAAATACAAAGATCTCAGTTCTCAATTTTGCACACATTTCTGGAACCGGGGGGGGGGGGGGAGGGAATCCAGCATGGTCCAATTGTTGGAGCAGAAATGCTGTGGAAGTCCGTTGGGCTCAAACAAGACTGATTTCCTAGCGTCGCACATCCCTATAAATTGTCCCAGGATCAGGGTCATAAATTATTTTTGGTGGGTGGAGTTTTGGGGGGGAAATGGAGATCTACCAGGCCTCTTTGTTGGATCCCCCGCTCCCACCCTGGCCAGCACAAGCTGCCAGGCCTTTGGAAGCAGCAGATCATCCAGCAGTTTGCTCCCCTTTCTTCATTTAGGATTGCTCTGTCAGTCATCTTTTGCTGTGGAGGCTCGTTGCCAGAGATACAAACATCTCCTAGAATTAGCCAGAAAAGTTATATCAGAACATTCCTGGTTAACTTTCAGTCTTCTTTTTTAATTTGAAAATTTGTGCTAAAAGGAAGTAAACCATTTTGCTGAAGGTGTTCTTTTAGAAAACACTGTCTGTAATTGTGGAGAAAGCCTAACACAAGTCTGCACACACACACACACAGCCACCGCCCAAGGGAGGGGGGCGAGGAAGGGGGGATGAAGTCACAGGAGAAGTAGCCAGACAGACCGTCATCCCCAACAAAGAAGAGTCTCGGTGGAGATCCACAAAACCAAGGAAGGACCATCAAGAACCATCAAACTATCAGGGCAGTCTCAAAGAGCTGTAAAGTACCAGTACGTCACCTTCTTCCCGGGCAGGAATAAGCCCACCTGATACGAAGGGGCAGGCATAAGCCCCCACCTGACCTGGAGGGTGGGGAGAGTGGGAACTCAGGGGTAGAAAACCCCTCTCCCTTCCGGTAAAGGGTTGTTGGGAACCCAGGGTACTTCGGGGCCAGATTCGTCCTCCAAGCGGCAGCCGGAGTAAGCCACTCTCATTCCCGGATCGGCCGACCCGGAGCCAGGCTGAAACTGACTAGCGTAAAGTCTCTGATCTGAGGTAATTGACCAGATTCAATCCGCTAGCCTAAGAGCCTGTTTCATTGATGAACGCAGGGGTCAACTAAGGTTGTGTTGACATGGTAGTATTCCTGGAAAGCTGTTAGTTCCGCTCTGTGTTTTGTGTAAACAAATAAAAGCCTTATTTGGTCATTTAAAGGGCTTTGGTTTCCTCTTGTGCACGAAAGCCTCTCAGGTGGTCGCCAGCGCTCGTATGGGCTGTAACTCAGTCCCGTTAAGGCCGAACTCACGCATAGGATCCAGGTGGTGATCCTTCACAGTAATGTTTCCAACTTCCTGTTGATACACATGAGCGCTGATACTGCTTGTTTTTGCAAAAATAAATTGTTGCCTTTTGCTTTACAAGCTCAGATGATGCAAGCCATCAGCAGCACAGCATACAAGAGCAGAGAAGGAATCTTTAATTATGCAGTAGTTGCTATGACAACTTTGTGTTAATGCTGCATCCAAGACGTGGGTGCTTAAAAGTTCTTTAAGGAAATGCATGAGAAAATATTGTGGGGTTGGGAAGTGGGAGCTGTAAGAATGACAGATATGATAGGAAGCTGACAAAGGCAATTGAACATAGCATGAAAAACAGTGCCCTATATATGCTGAGATCCACCCCTCCTTCTCTCATATAGTTTACTAATCCACAAAGAAGCACTGAGGAGCACACAGTGAAACTTAGGTACTTCAGCATCTGTGTAGATTCTCCAGCATTAGATGGATAAAACCTTCAAACCATGTACATTTAGTGGACATTTTTGTAGAAGGAAGTAGATACTTTGATAAGCAGTTAATGAATCCTCATGCAGAAGGAGCGTTAGACATATTTTAAGCATTTAAGACTCTACTGAAGCAAAAAAGCTGTTTTTTAAAAGCTCTCCTGAGAACTCAGTGAAGCATAGGTTGCATATGTAATTCTTTCTCAGGAGGCCAGAGTTCAACCTTTCCTTCTCCAGTGTCCTTTTCAAGGCTTCAGCTAATGATAGGCAATTAAGCCTCAAGGTCAATATAATCATGAGAGCAGCACTTAACAGTGATTTAGTACACATATACAGTTTTATGACTGTAAAGTTTAATTAAAAAGCAATAAAGTAAGGTCTTAATTACAAACAGTTGAAAATCAAACAGCCCCAACAAAACACATGAAATTGCATTTGATGTCCTTCAGTTTTCTTGAAATGAATCACACTTCTCTGCATCTTATAGCTTAAGGGTCTATACACAAAATACCCCATAATAAGTACCCACAATGCACTGCAAGGAGCTTTAAGGAAATTCAAAGACTCACAGCCTTGAATTGCAAACAGAGATACAGTACCTCCCCTGCCTCTTACAATTGTCACGTGCTTCTTCACTCAAAGCCTAGGCCCCTTCCAACTCTATGATCTATGAATCTATTCACAGATACTTCTTTGGAGGTGGGGGAGTGGGCTAGGTGAAGATCAGTGTCAGAGGGATTGCTTTGTGGCAAGAGCCAGTGTGGTGTAGTGGTGATAGTGTTGGACTAGGACTCAGGCGATCTGGGTTCTAGTCCCCGCTCGGCCATGAAACTCACTGGGTGACTTTGGGCCAGTCACTGACTCTCAGCCTAACCTACCTCACAGGGTTGTTGTGAGGATAAAATGGAGAGTTGGAGGAGGATTATGTAAGCCGCCTTGGGTTCCTTGCAGGAAAAAAGGCGGAGTATAAATATAATAAATAAATAAATAAAAGAGGCAATGGCTGGGTTCATCTGACACCAAAAGCCATGGTGGGTTGTGTGAGCCTTGTTAGTGTCAGCATGGCTTACTGTGATGTCCAAACCTGGCATGGGCGATTTAGTGTGGGTTGTTTTTTGTGAACAAGCCACCCTAAGAAACTTGTAGTAGGGTTCTTGAGGCTAGCTTGTTTTCAGGGTGACTTGTCATGACGTCTGAACCTGGCAGCATGGCTTGCCCCAAGCAGCAACAGAGCTGCTTAGCAGGAGCGGCAGACAAGCCCGTGTCACTCTTCGAGTTCTCACCTGTGCCACCTCCAGCCACCTCCAGCCAATGACTGCCCCTCCACTGATGCTGAAACAGCATTTTGGAAGCACTTTTTTTTGGTGGTGACCTTAAAAAAAATTTTTTTTTAGTGGTTCAGCAATGGGATTGGGGTGTCCCGTCCCCCAGTCTTTTGCAAGTGTGCAAGAGTTCAGAACTACCTGTCTGCTATGTGAAGTCTCATCTTGTCAATTTCCTTGTATGTTACAACTGTCAAAGGAACCACAGAAGTGGAGTAGGTAACACACAAGAAAATTGGCAAGGCCAGACTGCCAATTTGCACACACTTAGAATCATAGAATCATAGAAAAGTAGAGTTGGAAGGGGCCTACAAGGCCATCGAGTCCAACCCCCTGCTCAACGCAGGAATCCAGGTCAAAGCATCCCTGACAGATGATTGTCCAGCTGCACCTTGAATGCCTCCAGACTGGGAGAGCCCACCACCTCCCTAGGTAGTTGATTCCATTGTCTTATTGCTCTGACAGTCAGGAAATTTTTCCTAATGTTTAGGTGGAATCTAGGTTCCTGTAACTTGAGCCCATTATTCCGTGTCCTGCAAACTGGGATGATCGAGAAGAGATCCTGGCCCTCCTCTGTGTGACATCCCTTCAAGTACTGAAGAGTGCAATCATATCTCCCCTCAGTCTCCTCTTCTGAAGGCTAAACATGCCCAGTTCTTTCAGTCTCTCCTCATAGGGCCTTGTTTCCAGTCCCTTTATCATCCTTGTCGCCCTCTCCAGTTTGTCTACGTCCTTCTGAAAGTGTGGTGCCCAGAACTGGACGCAGTACTCAAGATGAGGCCTAACCAGTGCAGAGTAAAGGGGAATTATCACTTCCCGCGATTTGGAAGCTATACTTCTATTAATGCAGCCCAAAATAGCATTTGCCTTCTTTGCAGCCACATCGCATTGCTGGCTCATATTCAGTTTGTGATCTACCACAATTCCAAGATCCTTCTCACTTGTAGTATTGTTGAGCCATGTGTCCCCTATTCTGTAATTCTGCATTTGGTTTCCTCTCCCTAGGTGCAGCACTTGGCATTTATCCCTATTAAATTTCATTCTGTTGTTTTCGGCCCAGCGCTCCAACCTATCGAGGTCACTTTGAATTTTGTTTCTGTCTTCCAGAGTATTAGCTGTTCCACCCACTTGTGAATGACCAGGGAAAAATAATACTAAGAGAAAGTACGAAGCCATTTTCAGAATTCAGAAGCACCGAAAGAGGGGAAAATGTGAGAGAAGCAAGTGCTCAAAAAAGTGTGTGTGTGTGTGTGTGTGGGGGGGGGCAATAACTCCATTTGGCAATTTCATCCTCTCACTATTAAACCTTGAACTGACACCTCCTGCCTTTCAACAGTTCCCCGAGTCTCGATGAAGTCCACAAATGGGAGTTATTGGGTCCCCTGCTTTTTTGCAGCTCCTTTCCGGAGCAGTTCCTGCTGGGGTTACTGTGTTTTCCCCTCTGTTTACTGCTCAGCCTTTCAATTTGTGCAAAATTCCTCTTCCATTTATTGCCCAGCCTTTCAATTTGTGCAAATTTCCCCAACAATTAAAAAAGAAAGAAAGAAAAAGAAGCCCCTTAGGAAGCAGCTGCCTGGGATGGAGCTGCCTTCTAAGGTTGTTGGGTTTTTAAAATTGTTGGGGAAATGTGTACAAATGGAAAGGCTGGCTGGGCCGTAAATGAAGGGGAAAGTGCTGCTGGAGTAACTGCTCCAGAAAGGAGCCATGAAAAGGAGAAGAGCCAATAACTCCCATTTGTGGCCTTCATCAGGACCCAGGGAAGTGTCGAAAGGGTGGTGGTGGACACTGTGACGATAACGTGGCTGGTTATTTACTTTTATTTCTCTCCCTACCACCTGGCTGTTAGTTCACTTTCTTCACTAACCCAGTGACTGAGATACCCAGTGGCTCCAGGGTATTCGTTCACCCTATTTTAAACTAACACTGTTCCAACTCTGTCACAAGTCTTTACTCACTCCCAGACAAACCCAAGCAGACAATCTGTCTGTGGGAGATAAACTCTGTTAAAATACCATTGCTGGTTATTCTGGTGTTTACACTGGGTAGATATTGTTTATCTTAGTGGAAGACCGACAACCTGGTCTTCTGCGCGGGTTCAATGCTAAGGGGGTAGCAAGTCCTGGGGCGGGCCTTCTCCGAGGTCCCCAGTGCCTCACCCTTAGCCCAGAACGAAGGGATAACTTATAGCCACAAAAGTATCTTTTAGAAAACAGGTTTATTTACAAAATTACCTTTCCAAACCCAGACCCACGCCAGCAATACAGCTTATCAGTACGGTACAAAGTAACAAGCAAGAAGTCTCAAGGACACCGTGAGTTCATTGCTCTCAGCTAGTTAGTTCAGCTCGGGCCCCGGTAGAGGCCCGGTCAACCGCACGCGGCTAGCTGGGTTCCCGGCGGAGGCCCGGTCTACCCAAGCGGCTAACTGGGTTCCCGGTGGGTGCCCGGTCTACCCAAGCGGCTTGTGAGTGATTTCAGCTTGGTTTCCCAGGGGTCCGGTCAACCCAAGCGGCCAGTGATTTCAGCTTGGTTTCCCGGGGGTCCGGTCAACCCAAGCGGCCAGTGATTTCAGCTTGGTTTCCCGGGGGTCCGGTCAACCCAAGCGGCCAGTGATTTCAGCTAGCTGGAGCGCGCCGGGTGCTGCTACCCGGGGTTGCCGATCCTTCGTTCCCTTACCCCAGGCATGGGCAAGATTGCTGAACCGGGACCAGTTCCCTTGCTTTATACCTTGGTGTTTCAGGTAGCCCTTCCCTCCGTGATCAGGTGGGTTGACACCCTCCCTGAGGGGCGGCCTTCTGGGTCAGGTGGGGTGACGCCCTCCCCCCGTGGGATGGGGTCCCTTTGAAGCCACTTATTTAATGGTCCCATCCTATGGTGTTGAGTGGCCATTTCCTAGGGGTGCCGAAGTGTCTGCTCTGGAGAGGTATTCAAGTCTTATGTAGATGGGTCTGATATGCGAGAGCATTGACAAACCTGGGGATGCTTCCTGCCTTCCCCCCTGGGGTGATTCTATGCAGATGTTGTTTGTCCCCTTTGGCATCTGTGGAGACTGGCTGTCTCCCCCCCCCCCCTGGGTCTCCTTCCCCCCTCCTTGGTGAGTGTGTGTGTGTCAGGCAGGGGGCTTAGGTTGGCTTTCTCCACATCTCCCCCCCGGGGAAAAGATGGCATTGGGGTCCCACACCCCAATTTCCCATCGACTTGCCCATCACCTGAGAAAGCCCAGGAGAGTGCATCAGCCAAGACATTGTCCTTACCCTTGATGTGCTCAATTTTGAAGTCAAAGTCTTGCAATGCCAGACTCCACCGTAGGAGTTTTTGGTTGCTGCCCTTGACTCTATCTAACCAGCACAGGGGGGAATGGTCGGTCTGCAGGCGGAACCGTCTCCCCCAGAGGTAGGGGCACAACTTGGTGATGGCCCACACCACGGCCAGGCACTCCTTCTCAATGGTGGCAAGACTACGTTCTCTGGGCAGGAGTTTCTTGCTCAGGTAGGCAATGGGGCGCAGCCCTTCTCCTGTAATAGCACCGCCCCCATCCCGGCCTCAGAGGCATCTGTCTGTAGAACAAAGGGGGATTCGAAGTCTGGGGCTTGCAGAATGGGAGCTGCCGTGAGGCAGGCTTTTAACCCGTCGAAAGCGGTCTGGCAAGCCGCGGTCCACTGGATCCTGTTTGGTTGGCGCTTTTTACAAAGATCAGTCAGAGGGGCTGCTAGCTGACTGAAGTGTGGCACAAACTTCTGATAGTACCCCGCAAGTCCCAGAAAAGCCTGCACTTGTTTTTTGGTTGCGGGTTGGGGCCATTTCTGAACCGACTCTATCTTAGCTTCCATGGGTTTGATGCTCTCCCCTCCGACCCGATGTCCAAGGTACTCAACCTCCCCTAGCCCCACCTGGCACTTCTTTGCTTTCACTGTCAACCCAGCGTCCCGGATCTGCTGGAAGACCTGCCGGACATGCTGCAGATGCTGTTCCCAAGTGGAGCTAAAGATAGCTATGTCGTCCAGATAGGCACAGGCAATTTTTCCCAACCCGTTCAGCATTCCATTCACCAGCCTCTGAAAGGTTGCCGGACCGTTCCGGACTCCGAAGGAAAGAGTGGTGAACTGGAATAAACCCAGGTGTGTGACAAAGGCAGACTTGAGAGCAGCATCCGCGTCCAGCGGGACTTGCCAGTAGCCCTTGGTGAGGTCTAGGGTGGTAATGTACTTGGCCCTCCCTAGCTTCTCCAGCAAGACATCCATGTTGGGGATGGGGTAGGGGTCAGGGATGGTCACCTTATTGATTTTCCGATAGTCCACACAGAACCGCACCCCCCCATCCTTTTTGGCCACCAGGACAATCGGGGAGGACCATGGGCTAGAACTAGGAACGATCACCCCTAGGTCTAACATGGCTTTGACTTCCTCCGCAATGACCTCAGCGTGGGGTCCCACTGCCCGGTATGGCAGAGATTGCAGAGGGGGGCTGTCACCCGTTTGAATGGTGTGCTGGATGAGTGGGGTCCGCCCGGGGCGGTCTGAGAACATGGTCCCAAATTCATCTAGCACCCGCTTCATTTGCTCCCTCTGAGCCTCGGACAGGGCGGGTGACAGTGAAATTTCTTCCATCCCCCCGCCATCCCCCCATTCTCCCAACAGATCCCCATCAGCGAAATCCTTATCATTATGTTCCTTCACACAGCCCACTCCCGCACTCCGGTCCACATATAATTTCAACATATTAACATGAAACACTTTACATTTTTCAGGAGTCCCGGCAAAGAGTATTCTGTAGTTGACTGGTCCAAGTTTCTCAACTACAGTCCCCGGACCCTCCCACTTAAGACACAGCTTGTCCGTTTTGAGGGTACGCAGAACCAACACTTTATCACCCACCTCAAAAGTCCGGGCTACCACGGTTTTATCATACAGCTCCTTTTGCTGCTGCTGGGCTGCCTTCAGATGCTGTTGGGTGGCTTCTCGAATGCTGTGGAGGGTGTCTCGTAGCCGCCGCAGAAAAGTGTGAACCGGCACAGGCGAACTGTCAGCAGCCCCCTCCCACTCCTCCCACAACAAAGCCAAGGGCCCTTGTAGTTCTCTGCCAAACATCAGTTCATTCAGGGAAAACCCAAGGCTTTCCTGCGGAGCATCTCGGTAGGCAAAGAGGAGGTAGGGTAGGGCTTGGTCCCAAGTTCCCGGGTGACGGCTAGTGTACGCCCGGATCATTTCCCCCAAAGTCTGGTTGAAGCGTTCAACCAGTCCGTTGGTCTCGTGGTGGTAAGGCACCGAAGTTACATGATCAGGTCCCACATTTTCTGGAACAGTTTAGACATGAACCCGGTGCCGCAGTCCGACACGACCGTGCGGGGCATTCCTAAGCGGGCAAAGAGAGAGAGCAGAGTCTTAGCCAGGCTGGCTGCAAAGATGGAGGCTAGCGCAAAAGCCTCCGCGTAGTGGGTGGCAAAGTCCACTACCGTCAGTACAAACTTCTTCCCCGTCTTGGTGGGCGGGTTCAGGGGACCCACTATGTCCATAGCAATCCGTTCAAAAGGGATCCCCACCACCGGAAAAGGCTGAAGGGGAGCTCTTGGGTGATCGTGATTGTGTCCCACCCGCTGGCACACATCGCAGGACTGACAGTAAGCTTTAATGTCGGAGGCGATCATGGGCCAGTAGAACCCCTCTGTGATTCGAGCTTGGGTCCGCTTCTGCCCCAGGTGTCCTCCCCATGCCACGTCGTGGGCGAGGTGCAGCACGGCGCAGTGGTACCGTTGGGGAACCACCAGTTGCCTTTGCTTGCGCCCCGGTGCCACTTCCCCCTTTGGCTCGAACTCCCGGTACAAAGTTCTATTGTCCCAGACAAATCTTTCGGTGGCAAGGGATACCCCGGGGTCTTGGTTGGCCAGATCGCGACACTCCTGCAAGGAAGGGTCCAGCTGCTGGGCTTCCTTGAATTGGGCTTGAGTCCCAAAGTCTTTAGCCATCTGGGCAAACCCTTCGTTCTTCGGGGGCTCCGCTATGGCCTGGTTCTCCCCGGAGTGCCCCGCAGGGGATGGGGTCACCCCGGTTGGTGGAGGGGGCACGGGCTTAGGCTTTGGGACCGGTGCAGTTACGGGCGGCCCCCCTCTCCTTGCCTGGGTGACGACCCCCATCTTAGCTTTGGCCACCCGGAACGCGAGGTCATTCCCGATGATGATGCCCCACTCCTTTTGGCGATGGATGATTACGTCCATCACGCCTTCCCACCCCTGGTACTTGACCCGGACCCGGGCGATGGGGACGGTGATGTCGGGGGAGTTATAGGGTTTGATCGTACACGTACGTCCTGACAAAAGTTGGGACCTTTCTACGCGGTCCCGGGGCAGAGCCGTGACATCTGCCCCAGTGTCCCTATACCCCATCCGGGAAACATTGTTGATATAGATGGACTCACAGAATTGTTTGCGGCTCCATCTCAGCTGGTCCGGGGAGGCAATGCGATACAGCGATGCACGGGGTCCAGGACGGTAGGGATCCCACTCTTGGAGATCCTCCTCGGTGCCTGCAATCCTCGGGTATGCTTGCATGGAGGGAGAGGACCAACCGTCGATCGTCGTCACTGTCATCGTCCAGAGCGGCTGCAGTACCCGCGACGCGTCCTATTTTCCC
The DNA here is from genome assembly GCA_021292165.1 of Shinisaurus crocodilurus. Classification (NCBI taxonomy): domain Eukaryota; kingdom Metazoa; phylum Chordata; class Lepidosauria; order Squamata; family Shinisauridae; genus Shinisaurus; species Shinisaurus crocodilurus. Next base: position 118,067,618 of record CM037876.1, on the reverse strand, counting down.
CGGCGAGGGACGGGCATCCCGGTTCTTGGGCTGGAGCTTGGGGCAATCCCGCCGCAGGTGTCCCATCTTGTTACAGTGGAAGCACGCCCCAGACCGAGGGTTTTGGTTCCCCTTGGTCCGAGGGGCCTCCTCGCGCTGTCGGGGCAGGCTCTTCTCCGGTTCCGATTTCTTCTCGGCCACGGCCGCGGAACCTCCCTTGGTGGATGGGGCCGTCCGGTATAGCCCCATCTCGTCGGCCATGATCCCCGCCGCCTCACAGGTACGGGGCTTCTGATCCCTCACGACAGCGGCCAGCTCCTTCGGGATGGTGGTGAAGAACTGCTCCATGGCGATCAGCTCGACAACTTCCTTCAGGGTGGAGGCCCGGGAAGCCTCCACCCAGGACTCGCAGACGTGCATCACCTGGGCTGCCCATGCCACATGGGTGGTCCCAGGGGAAGGTCTACCCTCTCGAAATTTCCTGCCGGCAATGTTCGGCGGTGAGGGCGAAGTGTTGCCTGGCCGCTGCCTTGAACGCCTCGTAGCTCGCCGGGGTCTTCTGCAGATGCGCCCCGAGGAGGTCGGCCAGGTCCCCACTGACCTGGGTTCGCAGGGCGGACAAGCGCAAGTTGTCGGGGACCCGCTGCTCCTGGCACGCCATTTCGAAAATGGAGAAGAACATCAGGACATCCTGCCCTGGCTTGTAGTAGGGGAACGTCTTGCGGTCCCACGACGGAGGGGGAGGAGCGGAGGGGACAGTCGGGGGAGTTTTCCCCGCCTCGAGCTGCAGCTTGGCCAACTCCATCTGCATCCGGATCATTTCGCGCTCGTGGGCCATCCTCTCCCGCTCGTGGGCCATCCATTCCGAGGAAAGCTGTTGTTTGTTCCCTTTGGCATCTGTGGAGACTGGCTGTCTCCCCCCCCCCCCGGGTCTCCTTCCCCCCTCCTTGGTGAGTGTGTGTGTGTCAGGCAGGGGGCTTAGGTTGGCTTTCTCCACAATCTTGCTCTTAGCAGCTGTACCAAGTGATTAGGGGTGAGCTTCAGGATAGTAACAGTTATAAATCAGTTTCTTCAGTAACCCAACAAATGGTTCTTTATTTTCTTAAGTAAAACATTTTTTTAAAGGGGAACAATCTCTTTTCCATAAAGGCAATAGTTTATGTTGAATTAACTTTATGACTCTTATCTGACTGACTGACTAGAATCCCCCTAACTCACTTCCCTCCAACTCACTTCTCTCTAACTCCTTAACTAACCCTAACTCCTCTCTCACACACAGGCACATATATACAGAGCTCCCACTCCCATCAGAACTTTCTACAGGCGAGCCCCGATAGGTTGCCGGGCACATCCACTCTGCCTGGCAATGCTAGATGTTAACCCTTTCATCACAGACACTGACAAGTGTCGGTTCAAGGTTTAATAGTGAGAGGATGACAATGACAAATAGGAGTTATATCCCCTACCACCACCATTGGTGCTGCTTTTCAGAATTCTTACTTCTCTCACATTCCTTTTTGGTACTTCTGAATTGCGCTAATGGGTTTGTACTTCCTCTTAGTACAGTAATACCTTGTATTGCAAGTAACTTGGTTTGAGAGTGTTTTGCAAGACAAGCAATTTTTTAAATATTTATTTAATTTTATTTTTTTTTACTTGATATACAAGCGACGTCTTGCAATACAAGTACTGTAGTACGGCTTAAATTAAAAATCTCTGTACAAATTTTTTTGGGGGGGATTTTGTTTTGATATAAGAGTGTTTTGGATTACAAGCACGTTTCCGGAACGAATTATGCTCTCAATCCAAGGCATGACTCTATTATGTTTCCCCTGAGCACAAGTGTGCTCAGATTAGCCTCTGCGCAGTCTTGCTTTGTCAATTTCCTTGTATGTTACCTACTCCACTTCCCTGCTTCCTTTGACAGCTGTAACATACAAGGAAACTGACATGTAGTGGACAGGTGGTTCTGTGCTCTTGTGCACTTGCAAAAGACGGGGGGGGGGAGAGAACCCATTTGCGTACTCCCATAGGGATGCAGATATGGGAGGGGTTGCCACAGAAAGGAGACTGGTATATGTGCAAGGAGTGGGCTGGAGGATTGAGGGAGAAAGAAGCCACACCCAGCTGCCACACATCTGATCATCTGTCAAGGAGTAACATGGGTTAGTGAGCAAACAATCAAGCCACTGTGCCTTGTTTTCAGGGTGGCTTACTGGTACATGTGAACCTGCCCAGTAACTCCCTAATGCCTACCTGTTCTTCCCATAGAAACGTAGGAAAGTGCCTTATGTTGTTTTAGGTGCTTGGTTCATCTAGCCTAGCATTGTCTCTGGCTGTGTCTCCTTCCCACTCTAGTCCTGCTACCAGAGACCATTTTAACTGGAGATTCCAAGGCTTGAACTTGGGACTTTCTGCATGTAAAACACATGCGCTATCACTGAGTGTTCTGCCAAAGGCAGTGGTTCTTTTTAGGATCCAGAGACAATAAGCACACTTATGGGTGAAGGTTAGAAAGCTTAATTAGCAAACAACAGAAAAGAGATTACAGAAGCAGAATAGATGCAGAATGCTTACGTCCCTTCTGTTGTGGGGAACCCCTCAAAGAAACGACAACAGAAGGACTCCAAGGCCGGCACACAGCACCTCCTATAGCCAGGTCTGTGTTGAGGTTCCACCCTCCTAAGGATTCCTTATATAGTTTTTTTGTGTTTACAAACATCTTATTAAAAAATCTTATATAGGTTTTTGTGTTTACAATAATCACATCTGCTCCCATTAAACTAGACAAGATTAATATGTTTTGCACTTAACTAACTGAAGAATCCCAATAGATTATGGCATATACATTGCAGACACTCCTATACCAGGTTCCCAGGCCATCTGATGGTAAACAACACTTCTAAGTGGGCCAAGAGGGCACCTAGAGTCACTCAGCAGTTCCCAGGTCATCCGACCCCATCCAGTTGACAAACACCAGTTACCTAAGCCATTGACATCTGACCAACAGATAACCAAGTGCTCATCCAGTTATGAGCAGGCATCCTTGCCAGGTTTCAGTCTGTCCGAAAACAGACTTTAATTGGCAAGCACTAAACAGTGAGAAATAGCAAGAAACAGCAAATTCTGCTGAAGACACAAACAGCAGGTATATTCATGCAATAGAGACCCAGACACAAGTACAACAACGGCCATATACCACTGTCTCCTCAAAATCACAATGGTCTTCCGGCCTTTTCTACTCCACTGAGTTATGGTACTTCCAACACCCTTGAGAGCTCCAGACTGGTTGGACCCTAGACAATTCTGAAACTGGTAGTGGTCTGCAGAATACAGAGCATACAATGACACATTCCCATCCTCTCCTCTTTGTTCTGCTTGGTTAGAAAATACCCTCAACTTGTCCTTATGGTTCTTGTTAATTCAAAGAGAATGCATTTGATCCAGAGATAATTTGACTCACATTTCCTTTTTCAAAAGTAAGCCAGGAGCATTGACATTTGAAAGCCTGTGGAGTATAGCTAAGGGGAAGGGTGTGCACATGCGACATGAGGAAAACAGGGTGGGCAGCTGCTCCAGAGAGCCCCACCAGCCACTCTCTTGCTGTGGCAAATGCCACAGTGGAACAGAGCACCTGCTCCAGAGCACCTGCTGGAGGCAGTGGCAAACCCTTCTGGCAGTGGGGGGGGGGAGCGGCACAATTCAGCACTCCTCCCTCTCTGGCACCTGATGCGGGGACCTCAGTTTGCCTCATGATAGGGCTGGCAAATAGGTGGTCAAAAGTCAGTGTTTAAGAATAATTTTTACGTATTTATTATCTGATTCCAATATTTAAAAAACACCACATTTATTCACTAAGCTGAATTAGAGACATAGGTAACTGACCTTATATAAGACAGATACGTAAGAGTTAAACATACATTTAAGTGCCTTGTTGAACTGGAACACATTACATTTCCTAAAAGGAATTCACACTGTTAAGAAAACTTGATTCCAAAAAAGTTTGTACCGGTACTTATCAAATTCTTCACATGTTTTGCTTCACCATTCCCCAAAGATCTCAAATCTTTTGAGATAAGCAAAGGAAAAATGAAAGATATGTCATGAAGAAGTAGGAAAGGGAAATGAATGTTTTGTTTTTACAGAGACCTACTTCTCTCAGAAAGGGTTGAGGAATTATTCAAGCAGGGATTTTCTTGCAAATCAGTATTCATGGTATTTATATGAAAGTACATTATTCAGTATATGAAGGGCAAGAATTAGGGCTACAGATATAAAAAAAATTATATCCAGCTCTTGAGCTTTCTTTATGTGTAAAGCAGCTTTAGACCACTGGAGTCAGCAGCATTCTCTAGCAAATCAGCTGGGCAAATATAGCAGATCCCATTTCTTGAAGGCGGTTGTTTCGCATGAGGTGCCTAGGACCTCATGCATCGTATATACGACCAATAGATTCCAGTTGCAAATTTCCTCTGTAAATATCAGAAGACTTCATGAAGGAAATATTGCATTGGGCAGAATCCAGTGGGGTGCTTGCACCCCCACTGATTCCTTTCCACCCCACTGATTCCCTTCCAAAAGTGATGGGTCCCAGCAATTCCGTTGTGTAAGTGGGACTCACCACTTATGCAAGGGAGATTTAGCGCCTCCTAGGGGAAGCCCTGAAACGAGCAGAAATGCTCATTTCTGGAAGTAGGCAGGTCGGCAGAACTTCTTTATGTGAGCTCCACCAAACTGCCTCCTTCCAGAAATTAGTGTTTCTGCCCATTTTTGGTTGCCCCAAAAGCACTAAATTGCTGTTGTGCAACTGGTGGGGGCAACTTGCACAACAGAATTGGTGGGGTGGAAGAGAATCAGTGTGGACAGAAGCACTTGGATGGGAGACCCCTCCTCTAGTTTCCTACATTGAGCAGGGGGTTGGACTTGATGGCCTTGTAGGCTCCTTCCAACTCTATAATCTATGAAATCTAAGAATCTATGAAATCCCATTGCATTCTGCTCAATATCTCAATTTACTGGCAGGTGAGACAGAACCATGAAGAGGTGACATGAGCTGCCCAGAGTCATTTCAAGACATTGGCTTAGAAGGCCATATTGCCTCAGTGGTAGAAAAAAAACTAAAGAGAAAGGAATCCCAGGTGCCGACTAAAATATTTATTGCCCAACTTGGCTATGCCTTCTTCAGGGGCTGTAATTCAAAATAATACATATAATCTTATTAGTGGTATACAGTTATCCAGAGCAATTGATGATAAAAATATACATGTTTGCATAGCATTAAAACAACTCATTTATACTGTAATAATGACAAATCATTGTTGTTCAAAAGTTACATAAAAAGATAAGGTGTGAAATGCTTAATTTAACACCTAAACAAAATTACTCATAAATATTTAAACCATTTAGAAAATAAAGTATAAATCCCATATAAGCCTGCACAGCATTCAAACCTTCTCCTATTGCAGTTGTTTGTTGTTAATACAAGTGCAGATAAGTCCGTTTGTCACTCAAATGAAATAATAATCATAAATGCTTTGTCAAGTATTAAAAATACTATATCATTTTTAAGAGCCAGTGTGGCATAGTGGTGGGAGTGTTGGACTGGGACTCAGGAGATCCGGGTTCTAGTCCCCACTCGGCCATGAAAGCCACTGAGTGACTTTGGGCCAGTCACTGCCTCTCAGCCTAACCTACCTCACAGGGTTGTTGTGAGGATAAAATGGAGGGGGGGGAGGATTATGTAAAGCCGCCTTGGGCTCCTTGCAGGAAAAAAGGCGGGGTATAAATATAATAAATAAATAAATAAAATTAAAATATTCCTAGTAAGAATACATACACCAAATATACAACATGTCAACTGTAAAAACCTCCTGAAATGTTTAAGATTAAATAAATACAATTCTACTACATGCACTGCCCTTTGCCCACGGAAGCTCCTTAATCCCTGGGACCACTAGCTGACCGAGTTCAGATAGCAGGGCTCAGAAAGTGCTCAGAATGCACTCGGTCTGAGCGATTTCTGAGAACTGCTTCCTGACAGAATAGATAATACTAGGCTAGTGTCATGAAAAGCACACACCAGTCAAGAAGCTGGACCAGGGGAATCATGGGGCAGGGCTAAAGCTCAGTGGTAGAGCAAATGCTTTGCATAAACTCCTGCCTGAAACCCTGGAGAGCCGCTGCCAGTCAGTATTGACAATACTGGACTAGAGGGACCAATGGACTGAGTCAGTATAAGGCAGTGTTCTCCAACCTTGGATCCCCAGATGTTTTTGACCTACAACTCCCAGCATGCCACAGGCAGCTACGCTGGCTGGGGCATGCTGGGAGTTGTAGGCCAAAAACATCTGGGGACCCAAGGTTGGAGAACACTGGTATAAGGCGACTTCCCATCACCACTTACACATCACCAAAAAAGAGGACAAAAGAAGGTACCAATTTGTATAACATTTGCATATGATATACAAATTTATATATGCATGCAAATTTAGAAATAATTACTATAATTTAAATAGAAGTACAATACTGTACATATCACCATAGTGAGAAAGACTGAGTAGGTGACCTGCTGTGTGTCTGCTCATTCTGCTGTCCAGTAGCTAACGGTTGATGGACAACTTCAAGGTCCTACTCTCCCATCTTACGGTTCTTCAACTTTAAACCAGATTTGGCCTGGGGAGCCCAACAAACAGAGGGCACTTTCAAGCAGAGGAACATCCTCTGACGGCTCTTCAAATAAAGCACTATCCTGTGTAAAGTAGGACACCTTATTGTCTGTGTAAAGTAGGACACCTTATGAACAGAACCTTATTGTCTCTCTCCAACAAGAACAGAACTGCAACAAGAAATGTTTGTCTCCACCCAGATACAACTAAGTCCAGTGGACCACCAAGTGATGGAACTATATAATGACACTATCCACACAGACAGATGTACCAATGTTCTGGCTCAGCATAAGCTAGCTTTATGTGTTCATTTAGATGCCCATATAATGACTCCAGAATTTGTCTACTGATAAATGCCAAGCTTCTGGTCCTGCTGGACTGTAGGCATACAGGTGTACACATCAGTCTCATGTTTTGACTTGGAGAGCTTTCAAATGGAAGCAACAGCCTGCTGAAAGGTCAGGTTTCAAGTATCAGGATACCCAGTATTATTGGCTTGAGTGACGTGTGGTGGTGGTAGATAATTATTTATTCACTTATTATATTTATACCCCGCCTTTTTTCCTGCAAGGAACCCAATTATGTATCCTCATCCTCCTCTCCATTTTATCCTCACAACAACCCTGTGAGGTAGGTTAGGCTGAGAGTCAGTGACTGGTCCAAAGTCACCCCGTGATTTTCATGGCCGAGTGGGGACTAGAACCCGGATCTCCCGAGTCCCAGTCCAACACTCTCACCACTACGCCACACAGCTTTGATATATCAAAGCATAGGAAGCCTGATAGAGCCAGTGCAGTAGAGAGGAGGAGGACCATGTAAGCCACCTTAGGTTCCTTGTGAGGAAAAAGGTTGGATATAAATGTAATAATAAATAAATCAATAAATCCATAATACATTGAAAAAATGCATATTCATGTACTACTGACTTTAAGCAATTTGTTAAGTTAGTACGGTAACACAGAATCACTGGAATCTAAGATATTTCCAATGTTTTGAACCTGATGAAAAGAAAGTTGAGCATATGAAGGGAGGCATTTTGAGGAGCAACATATATCCTATATGTCCATCCAATGCAGGAAGGATTTTCCCACACTGGCCAGCCAGAAGCTTCTGGGAAGCCCACCACAGGCAGAGCAAGAAGGCAAGAGCCCGTCCCACCTGTTTGCTTCTGAGCAACTAGTTTTTAGACTCTAGAGCAGGGCTCTCCAACCTTGGGTCCACAGATGTTGCTGGACTACAGCTCCCAGCATACCCAGCCAGCATGGCTAACGGCAAGGAATTCTGGGAGCTGTAGTCCAGCAACATCTGGGGACCCAAGGTTGGAGAGCTCTGCTCTAGAGGTTTACTGCCTCTGAACACGGAGGTTCCATTTAGCTATACAACTAATAGCTACTGATAGTACTCTGTGGCATGAATTTATCCTGTTGAACTCAGTGGGAATTACTTCCCCGTAAACATGCTAATGATCTGGCTGCAAAGGAGAAATGCCCAATGAAGTAAAACTTGACATTAGCACTAACAATAACACAGAAGAAGGAAGCAATAACACTCTACCTCCTGGCTGATCAGGATACATACTGGGGACCATAAGAGAGGTGCAGAGTCTTTACATCTTTAGACAGGAGGTCCACTTCACTCTTTGACAGAAGCCACTGATCTAAGTCCTTCACTTCTTGTATTCCTTTGTTCTTTGGTGAACAAGCTACTTTCCCTGTGTTCTGAACGGTCAACACCATCCTCAGTGCTTTCAGAAATATTAGAAACCATTATAATTTTATGGGTTTGTTCCTTAGAATATATGGTTATTTTTTTTGTTTTTTTTTGTTTTTTTTAAACAACAGCATTTTATTCTATTTTAGTTAATGGATGTAGTTGGTCACCTAAGAATAAGTTCGTTTATAACTACTCTTTAAGCGTAATAATTTTACTCTATCAGTACAAGTGTGTATTGAATTAAGGCTGGAGCGCTGGGCCGTAAACAACAGAATGAGATTTAATAGGGATAAATGCCAAGTGCTGCACCTAGGTAGAGGAAACCAAATGCAGAGTTACAGAATGGGGGACACTTGGCTCAACAATACTACAAGTGAGAAGGATCTTGGAATTGTGGTAGATCACAAACTGAATATGAGCCAGCAATGCAATGTGGCTGCAAAGAAGGCAAATGCTATTTTGGGCTGCATTAATAGAAGTATAACTTCCAAATCGCGTGAAGTGATAATTCCCCTTTACTCGGCACTGGTTAGGCCTCATCTTGAGTACTGCGTCCAGTTCTGGGCACCACACTTTAAGAAGGACATAGACAAACTGGAGAGGGTTCAGAGAGGGCAACAAAGATGATAAAGGGACTGGAAACAAGGCCCTATGAGGAGAGACTGAAAGAACTGGGCATGTTTAGCCTTCAGAAGAGGAGACTGAGGGGGAGATATGATCGCACTCTTCCAGTACTTGAAGGGATGTCACACAGAGGAGGGCCAGGATCTCTTCTCGATCATCCCAGTTTGCAGGACACGGAATAATGGGCTCAAGTTACAGGAACCTAGATTCTACCTAAACTTCAGGAAAAATTTCCTGACTGTTAGAGCAATAAGACAATGGAATCAACTACCTATGGAGGTGGTGGGCTCTCCCAGTCTGGAGGCATTCAAGGTGCAACTGGACAGTCATCTGTCTTTGACCTGGATTCCTGCGTTGAGCAGGGGGTTGGACTCGATGGCCTTGTAGGCCCCTTCCAACTCTACTTTTCTATGATTCTATGATTCTATGATTGCTGCTGCTTGCTGCTGTCACATTTTAGCATTCGGTAGTGCTCTCTCTGAACAGAAAAAAAAAGAAAGAAAATGAATTAATCCTTTTCTGTCATTGTATCTTCAAAATGAAACAAATCTTATTTACAGTTCCATTGTGGGGTGTTTAAGCTTCAGAGAGCCAGATACCAAAGGCTGCATAAATGGAACTGGCTTACAATGAATGCAAATCATAACAGCCTCACTATGAACCCACCTCCCTTCAGTCTCTGCACACCTAGATACCACCAGGTCTCTTCTTCTTTAGGTCCCATGCCCCTTTCCTCTGCTTAGGTAGTAGCAGGAGCAATAGAATCATAGAATAATAGAAAAGTGGAGTTGGAAGGGGCCTACCAGGCCATCGAGTCCAACCCCCTGCTCAATGCAGGAATCCAGGTCAAAGCATCCCCGACAGATGGCCGTCCAGCTTCACCTTGAATGTCTCCAGAGTGGGAGAGCCCACCACCACCTCCCTAGGTAATTGGTTCCATTGTCTTATTGCTCTGACAGTCAGGAAATTTTTTCTGATGTTTAGGTGGAATCTGGGTTCCTGTAACTTGAGCCCATTATTCTGTGTCCTGCAAACTGGGATGATTGAGAAGAGATCCTGGCCCTCCTCTGTGTGACAACCCTTCAAGTACTGGAAGAGTGTGATCATATCTCCCCTCAGTCTCCTCTTCTGAAGGCTAAACATGCCCAGTTCTTTCAGTCTCTCCTCATAGGGCCTTGTTTTCAGTCCCTTTATCATCCTTGTTGCCCTCCTCTGAACCCTCTCCAGTTTGTCTATGTCCTTCTTAAAGTGTGGTGCCCAGAACTGGACGCAGTACTCAAGATGAGGCCTAACCAGTGCCAAGTAAAGGGGAATTATCAGTTCACACGATTTGGAATCTATACTTCTATTAATGCAGCCCAAAATAGCATTTGCCTTCTTTGCAGCCACATCGCATTGCTGGCTCATATCCTGTTTTTGATCTACCACAATTCCAAGATCCTTCTCACTTGTAGTATTGTTGAGCCATAAACATAGGAACATAAAATATGTTCCCTATCCTGATAGGGGCAAGCAAATAACTAAGGGTGCAATCCTATGTTCCTCCGACCTTGACTGGGGGGGGGGGACATGGGGTTTTGTATAGAAGGCACTGAGACTTCAGAAATCCTTTCCAAGGTCGCAGTGCCACGGAGTGCCCAGCCCCCCACCTTGGTGCCGGCATGGTTCTTTCCACATTGGAAGGAAACCGCAGGGAACCAAGCACAGAAGTCTGTGTTCGGTCCCCCTCCCCCTGTAGGAGGGGTGTTCCTGGGGGCAGGGAGGGGAGGGGCGAGGCTCTGCCAGATTAGGAGGAATCCAGGCAGTGTCACTGTCTCAGCATCCTCATGAGGAAAGGTAAAACATGGAAATCAGCCATCTAGATGTTTTTGACGGTGGAAGAACAGAAGCATGGAGGATATCCTATCCACTGCGTTCCTCCCACCCTCAAGAGGATGCCCGCAATGCTCTGGGTTCAGAGGGTTACGGGCAGCCTCTTAGGACTGAGCTGCCCATCAACTAAAATCAACAAAGCCCTGTATGGAATTTCAGCCTGCCCCTCTTGCATGACAACAAGGAAACCAACGTTCCTTACTCCCCGTATTCACTTATCTTGGCTTCCACAGCCTCTTTGTTATGTGTTAGTATTTAACAACCCATTCAGGGACTGTCTCTCCTTAAGAGGAGCAGCACACTCCACTGTATCCTGTTTAGATGCTGTTATGGTTCAGTTTTTCTACCCTGTAAATGCTGACAACTTAAACACAATACTACTGCTCTAATAAGCTGCTTACATGTTTCTCTAACTCTGCTTTTGTAACTGAAATTTAAAGTATCCATTTCAACAGGATCCACTTAGGGAGCTGCAAAATGTAATGAAATTCCAGTCTGTATATGAAGCAATATATATTCTGTTCCAAGAAAACTAATATCACAAAAAATAGGCAGTGGTGGACAGGAACATGTTCTGAATGGGGTGATTTAAATGTGAGGTGCCTTTACGGTAAGCAGGTAGCCATCCAAATGATGATGAAGTTAGGATCTGTCTGCTGAGGAGTTCATCAGTTTTTCAAGGGCTGCAAGAACTACTGGGTTCCTTGCAGAAAAAAAAGGCGGGATATAAATAAATAAATAAATTACAGAAATCCTGTAGTTAGAAGGTAATGCTGATGTGGAGAATGAGCCTGCTTCAGTGACTTGGCTATAAAATAATCTGCCCTGAAAGGAAAAATAAATAAATAGAAGTGAAAATTCAGCTTTTCCTGAAGGTTTTCCATTTGAAGATTTTAATGGGACAAAAGCTACCTTCAACAATAGACTGTAAGTGTGAATGTTAACTTAGAAACTAACGTGGCAGAATATAGTAGCAAACAAAAGTGAGAACAAAACACTTCATGTTTTGTTGCCAATGTCATGTGCCTTCGATAGACTTTAGCACAGTGTTCTCCAACCTTGGGTCCCCAGATGTTTTTGGCCTACAACTCCCAGCATCCCCCAGCCAGTAGCTGGCTGGGGCATGCTGGGAGTTATAGGCCAAAAACATCTGGGGACCCAAGGTTGGAGAACACTGTTTTAGTAAATGGAAAGACCATTCTCTCCCAATTATGTATTTGCATTTCCCCCCACACACACCTGATATCCAGACGTGTCTTTTTGCATTTTTCATTGGCTTGGATCCAAAGATCCCATCACACCAGATGCTTTTGCTCCCATGGTCACCAGTTTTCCCCCATCTGAAGCCCTCATCTGGGTTTGGGGAACCTCCAGAGTGGCTTTTTGGAGAACATGAGGGGTCTACAGCTGGGGAAAAATTGGTGAACACCTCTGTGTGGGTGGAAGTGCCTTTCATGGGTTCTTTAGTCCTCAACATTATGTGTTTATTTATTTATTCACTCCACTGCAATCCACTCACTCACTCACTCTTTCTTTCTCTCTCTAAAGGCCAAGCAACACTTTATGTGAAATGTGATAACTGGAACGTGCTTTTTTTTTTTTTTTAAAGCAAAAACAAAATAGCCAACCAGCAATATGACATCCTATATTGCCACAGGACTGCCATCTTTTTATGTACACACACAGAGGCCTAATTTTCACACTGAGGCACTTCGCTTGTGTCAGGACCAGGGGTTTCCAGCGTGTTGCCTGTGAGCAGGCACCCCGTCACCCCTAATATTTATTTTATTTCTTAAGATTTTTTAAAAAAATTAAAACTTTTTTTTTTAAACTGGGAGGCTGGCATGGTGCAAAGTAAAGGGCTGCCTTCCACTACCATCTTTATTTGGGTTCAAAAGTCTGACTTTGTGTTTTGGAGCTCATAGAATCATAGAAAAGTAGAGTTGGAAGGGGCCTACAAGGCCATCGAGTCCAACCCCCTGCTCAATGCAGGAATCCAGGTCAAAGCATCTCTGACAGATGTCTGTCCAGCCGCACCTTGAATGCCTCCAGACTGGGAGAGCCCACCACCTCCCTAGGTAGTTGATTCCATTGTCTTATTGCTCTGACAGTCAGGAAATTTTTCCTGATGTTTAGGTGGAATCTAGGTTCCTGTAACTTGAGCCCATTATTCCGTGTCCTGCAAACTGGGATGAACGAGAAGAGATCTTTGCCCTCCTCTGTGTGACATCCCTTCAAATACTGGAAGAGTGCGATCATATCTCCCCTCAGTCTCCTCTTCTGAAGGCTAAACATGCCCAGTTCTTTCAGTCTCTCCTCATAGGGCCTTGTTTCCAGTCCCTTTATCATCCTTGTTGCCCTCCTCTGAACCCTCTCCAGTTTGTCTATGTCCTTCTTAAAGTGAGGTGCCCAGAACTGGACGCAGTACTCAAGATGAGGCCTAACCAGTGCCGAGTAAAGGGGAATTATCACTTCCCGCGATTTGGAAGCTATACTTCTATTAATACAGCCCAAAATTGCATTTGCCTTCTTTGCAGCCACGTCGCATTGCTGGCTCATATTCAGTTTGTGATCTACCACAATTCCAAGATCCTTCTCACTTGTAGTATTGTTGAGCCAAGTGTCCCCCATTCTGTAACTCTGCATTTGGTTTCCTCTCCCTAGGTGCAGCACTTGGCATTTATCCCTGTTAAATTTCATTCTGTTGTTTTCGGCCCAGCGCTCCAGCCTATCGAGGTCACTTTGAATTTTGTTTCTGTCTTCCAGAGTATTAGCTGTTCCACCCAACTTTGTGTCATCTGCAAATTTGATAAGCATTCCCTGTACCTCCTCATCCAAGTCATTAATAAAAATGTTGAAGAGCACCGGGCCCAGGACTGAGCCCTGTGGTACCCCGCTCGTTACCTCTCCCCAGTTTGAGAAGGAACCATTGATGAGCACTCTTTGAGTCCGATTCTTTAGCCAATTGTGGATCCACCTGATAGTTGTTCCATCTAGCCCACTCTTAGCTAGCTTACTAATCAGGATATCATGAGGCACTTTGTCGAAAGCTTTGCTGAAGTCCAGGTATATAATGTCCACAGCATTCCCACAGTCCACAAGGGAGGTTACCCAATCAAAAAATGAGATCAGATTAGTCTGACAGGATTTGTTCTTGACAAATCCATGCTGGCTTCTAGTAATCACTGCATTGTTTTCAAGGTGCTTGCAGACTGACTTCTTTATAATCTGCTCAAAAATCTTCCCGGGGATTGATGTCAGACTGACTGGCCTATAGTTCCCAGGTTCCTCCTTCTTGCCCTTTTTGAAGATGGGAACAACATTTGCCCTCCTCCAGTCGTCTGGCACTTCACCTGTCCTCCATGATTTCTCAAAGATAATAGACAGTGGTTCTGAGAGTTCTTCTGCCAGTTCCTTTATTACTCTAGGATGCAGCTCATCAGGCCCTGGAGATTTAAACTCGTTCAGAGTAATCAGGTGCTCCTTGACCATTTGCCTATCAATCTCAAGCTGCAATTCTGCCCCTTCAGTCTGTACTTCAGGTTTGCCAGGGGGGTCATAGACCCTCTTTTGGGAGAAGACCGAGCCGAAGTAGGAATTGAACACTTCTGCCTTTTCTTTGTCTTCTGTTATCAATTTGCCATCCTCATTGCGTAGTTGAACCACCAGTTCTTTCTTCTGTCTTTTACTGTACATGTATCTGAAGAAAGCTTTTTTGTTGCTTTTAGCATTCCTCGCTAACCTTAGCTCATTCTCAGCTTTAGCCTTCCTGACACTATTCCTGCAGTTCTGTGCTACCTGCCTGTACTCTTCCCCTGTAGCCTGTCCTTCCTTCCACTTCCTATACGACCCCACCTTTGCCTTTTACTTAGGTGCTTGGGGAAGTTACTTTTCTTTTAGTCTCACTATTTTGACTTCTGGGAAATGAGTGTTTTCTGACCAACCATGCCAATTATGGCAGCCATTTTATGAATGTCCAAGCCTCTCCCCTCCATAGCAGCCATTTTGTGAGAGCACCTGTGACACTCCCTAAAAATTCCAAATGTGTCCACTGACCCAAAATGTCTGGTGACCCCTGGTCTGGGCTAAAAAATAAATACATCCTTGTACATAGAAAACTAGATGTCCCCGACATATTAATTTTCTAAGTGCGGGGATGGTTGTATGGAGCAACATTCAACCATGTCAGCTCAGACAGAGACCTCAAGGAGAGTGCTTCTCTCTCCAAGGCCTGGCATCATCCCGACCACTCCCTTGGACAATGTCTCAACTGAACCCCTAACCCAGCTTGAACTGCAGCACCATCCCAAGACCTTCCTAGTTAAATACAAAATAACTCTCATATTTAATAACTGGAAAATAATTTAACAGCTCTAGACACCGCCACTCTGGCAATTAAGCATCTGGCAATATTCCCAGCATTGGCACAGTGGCTGTCTAGCCTGCCTTCTGAAGACTTCCAAGAAAGCCAGGTGCTCAGCTGGCCCTGAGATGACTCTTTCCCATGCTCCAAGCAATTCCAACAAAGATATTCAGGGCACTGAAGCGGAACTGAAAAAAGCTGAATACCATGCCCTGGAAAACAGTGAATACGCATGCCCTATTGGTGTGTGTGTGTGTTGAATATTCTTTTTGTCACAAGGATATCGGAGAGAAAAATCACCTTGTGGTGATTTTCCACATAAAAAATGGTCATGAATCAGCCACCAGCATTGCAATCTGGCATGCCCCAATCCTGGAATGCTCCAAATTAGTGCTAGAGACAGATCCAAATAAAACCGACATTTTGATTTCCAAAAGGGAGAGTGGCCACAGCATGCTCAAATCTTTTGCACTTGGCCCAAGCTAACATCATTAGTATGCAAGAATGGCTCCACACCACACCCTGTAGTATTGGAAACAGCTTTTACACTCCCCCACCCCCTTTTTTTGTTCAGGATCCATGCTAAGGAACAGTTCTATGAAACGCAAAAGCTAGCTCAGTAGTTTGTGACTTGGTTGATCCAAATAAAAGTATTTTCCTACTGAAAGACTACATCCCAAATGTGTGCTCAGGTTAACATTTGAGGCACTCAAACATTTGTTTCCTTGCCTTTAAAATAAGGTGGGTAAGTACGTGGGAGAGGATCTTTTCAGTTGTGGTGCCACATAGCACCACAATTTCGGGATGCTTTCCCAAGGGAGGGCCCACTTGGCTCAGTCACTGCTCAATTTTTGGTAAGCAATAAAAAAGTAGTT
The DNA here is from genome assembly GCA_021292165.1 of Shinisaurus crocodilurus. Lineage (NCBI taxonomy): Eukaryota > Metazoa > Chordata > Lepidosauria > Squamata > Shinisauridae > Shinisaurus > Shinisaurus crocodilurus. The sequence continues at coordinate 118,051,527 of CM037876.1, read as the reverse complement.
CTTCAGGATGGCCTTCGGCGCAATGGCCATAGCTCAGTGGTGGAGCACCTGCTTTGCATGCAGAAGGCCCCAGCTTCAACCCCTGGCATTTCCAGTTTAAAGAATCCGGTAGCAGGGGATGTAAAAGAAGATTCTGGAGTAGACAATACTACACTAGAGAGACAAATCGTCTGACCTGGTATCAAGCAGCTTCCTGTTGCTAGACCTAGGGCACAAGCCTATGGCTGGCAAGACACCTCAGAAATGCACTCCAAGGTTGGAGCTGGAACTCTGACCTCAGAGTGCCCTCCCTCCGCCCTTGCAGCTGCTGTGGTTCTTTCCATGCTGGCTCTGGCTTCAAGGTCAGAAGACTGACTTTGGAGCCAGTGTTGGGTGCAGGGCCAGCGCTGACCGCTAGGCAAACTAGGCGGCTGCCTAGGGCGCATGGCTGAAGAGGGTGCAGAAACGCTGCGCTCCTTCCGGCCGACTCTTCCTCGCCGCCGCTGCGCTCCTGCCCCGCCTGGCCGCCTCACTGACAAAGGCACCACCAGGTCAGTGCGGGGGGGATTGTGGGCGCTGGGTGGGCTCGGGGTCATGCTCGGCTTTCCTCGGCGCCCGGAGCTAGGCCGGGTCAGGAGCGCGCGTGGCGGCGGCGACCGGTCGAAGATGCTGCACAGTGGGCGAGGCCGGCTTGGCAGCGGGGAAAGCGGCTGCCGGAGGCGGCCAGCGGGCGGGCGGGCGGGGGGGCACTGGGCAAGCAGGCATTTCCCGGCTGCTTTGCTCCGGAGCCCCCCCCAGCATGAGGGGGGGCGCTAAATATAACTTTGCCTAGGGCGCCAAACTGCCCTGCACCGGTCCTGGTTGGGTGGGCGTTCCAGAGAGCAGGGAGGGGAGGAGTAACGCGGATAAAATGGAGAGGAGGAGGACGATTATGTAAGCCGCCTTGGGTTCCTTGCAGGAAAAAAGGCGGGGTATAAATATAATAAATAAATAAATAAATAATGTATCCTGGCAGTGCCAGAGCCTGTCCTCCTCGCAGCAGGGGCAAAAGACTTACATAGACGGCTGAAATCAGCCATCTCAGTCTTTTGCAGGGCGGGAGAAGTGCAGAGGTGGCCTTCACCTCTGTGCTCCTTCCGCTCTCGATATGATGCCCATAATTGTCTGAGTTTGGAGGGTTATGAGCAGCCACATTAGATCGCGCTGCTACTAGTGATATCTTTTAATGTGGTGGTTTTCTTTTTTCTTATTGCTGTGGTTTGTACTGTTCAATCTTATTTATATTGTTTTTAGAAACTGTAAGCTGCTGTACTTATGCAATTTCCACAGCTCCACTTACCAAAAGTATATTCTCTTGCTTTGAACATTCAGATCAAGGAGTGGGAGAGCAAATAAGATGAAGTCTGTTTTCTTCCCCTCCTTCCCCACACACTTGTTTTGGTATGTGGAGCTGTGGAGAGTTCACAATTAATCACAAAGACATCCCCTTCCCCGTTACAATAGGAGGAAAGGAATAATTTCTGAGCTATCTTTGGAACAACTAGCGATGGAAGAGCAAGTGCAGCTCCAAAGACATTCATGATATTGTTATGAGGTCCGGCAGTGTGAAAGCAAGGGGGGGGAAAAGACCCTCCAGGCATGCAGCAATTGCTTTGCATGAAGCTTGCTTGAAACTAGCTTCAGTCTCCAATTTACCCCATGATCACGCAAACAAATCCAGTACAGAGGCAAGTTCAGGGATTGTTTATAAAGGGACAACTGATGATGTCTTGACTGTAGGGATGTGGCCGAGAATCTCGGCGGACACGAGAGAGGCCCGAACTGGGCCTGCTCGTGTCCGCTGACCAGGGCCGGATTAACATAGGGGCTATTGGAGCGGCAGCTCCAGGCCCCTCCCCCAAAATAGGCCCACCAATAGGGACGCGCGGCGCCGGTGGGGGGGGGAATGAGAGTCACGCGGCGGCCGAGAGTGGGACCGGCAGGCGGAGAGAGGGCAGGATGCCGCCGGCGCTGGGGCTGCCCACCTGCTGCTGCTGCTGCTCGCAGCCGGCCGGGAGGGCGCGCTGAGCCAAGCCCGAGCCCGCGCCAGCATGTCCTGCAAGAAGAGCCCCAAGAGCAAGGGCGGCACCTCGGCGCCCTCGTCCGCCCTGCCCGCCGCCCAGCAACGCGCCGATGCTGGCGGCCGGGGCGCAGCCCGGGCCAAGGTAGCGTGCATGAAAGATCGTTTTGCATCCTTTTTAGTTGCGGGTTGGGAGAGGGGAGGGGCTGTAAGGAGCAAGTCGTCCAGTAGGGGGCGGCCATGCGGAGCCTCGCCTGCCTCTGCAGCTCAACGCTGAAACCAGCAACAAAAGCCGGGAAGAGGAAGGAGCCGAGAGAGAGAGAGAGAAGGGGGCTCCTGCCCGGGCACAGAGAGCGGCTGTAGCCTGCCGCCCAGTCCAGCCGGAAAAGTGCATCCAGGGGTTCCAGTTGGACCTTCCGCGGACTGAGCTCCGCGCAGCAGCCCAAACGGGGTTGTGCTGAGCAGCCGAGAGAAAGTACGCAAGCCAAGGATCGCGCCGGCCTCCTCGTCGCTTCTGGGATCGTTTGGGTAGCTCCATCGAGCTCTGTTGTGGCCAAGGCAGGAGCGTTACGTAGCTGCATGGTAATGTGCGGTGCAGATCTGTCCTTAAGGCTGCAGTCCTACACGCACGCTTACTTGGGGGCACGACTTGCTTCTGAGTAGACGAGCATAGGATTGCACTGTAAGTTATTCTGCCTCAGTCCCCACCTGCAATATGGGGGTAAATTACCCAGGGTAATAACAATGGACGTGGGTTACAGGAGGTTTTCCCAAGCAGTCTCCTCCGTACTTCATCCCTGTGTTGCAAGCTTGCTATAATTCTCTCCCTCTCTCAGTATCGGATCCCAGCCCCTGTGGTTTTGATAGAGTCGAAGCTCTCTGGGCAGTTTGCAACAATAAAACAGCCATAAAATTAATCCACAATACAGAAATTAAAAACAATTTAAGAAATTTAAAAACAATTTGGCAGGAAGTATCAGTATTTAATACGGAATAGACCTGTTAAGAGCACCTGAAATGCATGGCCCCATCAATTTGTTAAAATGACCAAAGATGTCTTTAAATGCCTCAGCACAGAGTCAGAACAGGAACTTATCATAAGTAAGTTATAGGATTACATTCAAGCAGAACAATAGTAACTATTTGTTACAGGCTATTTGTTACAGGTTATGTATAGAAATCATATTGAAATTATATTTTACCACAAACCTGTCCTGTGCAATATGCAACTGTGGATAGTGGCCTGCATTGCAAGCATCGTATCACCCTCAGACTCTGTAAATCGGATCCCGTCCAGCGTTCAGCCTGTAATAAGGGGGGAATAAGGGTGGGCTACAGGACAGGGTCGTTGTAAGCCTCTCAGTCTCCCTTTCCCCCTTCTGCAATGTGGGGCTAATAATACTAGACAGCCTTATTTCTCTCCTCCCACCCCCATTGTAGGGAACGTTTTCAGAATAATGTTTTGGCAAGCTCAACAAAACGAAATATTTTATTACTGCTCAAAAGCATCTGACACTGGAAAAACAGGAATGCTTATCTTTGCTTTTCCTTTTGTGGGGGTGGGATACAGAGGGCTGTCTTAACCTGGCATCGAAAGGATGACTAAGTTGGCGCGGGATGGAGCTTCTGTTTGTATTCTTTCTGGCGCCAGGTGAAGACCTTTCTATTCTCCCAGGCATTTAATCATTTTAATCATCTTAATCATTTTAATTTTTTAGTTGTTTTTAACTCTGTTATTGTAACTGTTGCTGCTAGCTTTGTTGTTTGTTTTAATCTGTGGTTTTAAATTTTATATTTATTTTATATTGTATTTTATGGTTTTAACTGTTGTAAACCGCCCAGAGAGCTTCAGCTATTGAGTGGTATAAAAATGTATTACCGGTAAATAAATAAATATAAATAAATAAATAAGCCCAACAGTATCCATTGGGGCTTATTCCGAAATAAGTGTTCATAGGATTGCAACCTTTATTAGGTTAGACTACAACCCTATTCAGAAGTCCCTCACCCATGCATTGCACTGGCCCTGCCCCCAACATCCCATTCCCTACGTGGTTTTGCCTCTCCTGACCTGTGTGTATTTGGTGAAGGTCTGGAGCATTCTGCTGAATGTGTGTAGGGTCCTGTTTAAACCTTCACAGAATGTGTTAAAGTTAAAGGGGCAGAGCTTGCTGGGGGCAGAGACATTAAAGGCAGGTCTGGCTCATAGATTCATAGATCATAGAGTTGGAAGGAGCCTACAAGGCTATCGAGTCCAACCCCCTGCTCAATGCAGGAAACTAGAGGAGGGGTCTCCCATCCAAGTAATAACCAGGCCTGACCTGGTTATTACCTGTTTATATGGTTTATGTTTATTTAAAAATGGTTGTTGTGAATGTTCTATTTATAACGGTTTTATTGAGTTAACAAGCTTATTGTTTACAAAAAAAGAAATATTTTCAATATGTTTCTGTCTTGGCACTTTAATGGTAATTAAGATATTTAATTTGTTTTAATATAAAATTGCGTCTTCATTTTATTTATTTCCATAAAAAGGCCCACCAAAATCCTCAGCACCAGGCCCATAATGCTCTTAATCCGGCCCTGCCGCTGACTGCGCCGAGATTCTTAGCCACCCGCGCGGACTTACCAAAAGCTCTCCGCAGAGTGGAGAGCCTGCTTCCCTGTCCACCGGGTCCCGTCGCGTCACTTCCAGTGTGGATGAAGTGACGCGACGGGACCCTGCGCTCTATTTTGGCGGGGGGAATCATGGCAACAGGGCTGTTTAAGCCCTGTTGCCATGGTTCCCCACACCAAAACAGAGCGCAGGCGGGGCTCCAGCGTGCTGGAGCAGTGGCTCCGCAGCCGGCAGAGGCAGCGCGGAGGCGGCGCGGAGGCGCACCTGGAGCGCAGGACCAGGTAGGACGATGGTGGTGGGGGGCGGTGGGGGTCCTCCGGCGGCGGCAGCAGCAGCGGGGAGGGCTGGGGGGGGTGTCCTCTGACGGCAGCGGCGGCTTGAGCGGCGTGGAACGGCGAAGTGGCAGCGCGGAGGTGGCGCGGAGGTGGCGGAGGCGCACCGGAGCGGAGGACCAGATAGGCCTACGGCGGTGGTGGGTGGTGGGTGGCAGTGGGGGTTCTCCGGCGGCGGCAGCAGCAGCGGGGAGGGCTGGGGGGTCCTCCGGTGGCAGCGGCAGCTTGAGCGGCTCGAGCGGCACGGAGAACGCTCCGCGCCGCTCTGAAGAGCGAGATCGGGCCACCGCCACCGCGGAGGTTCGAGCCGCGGAGAACTTCGGGCCCAGGTAGGGCCCGAAGTACATCCCTACTTGCAAGTGGTGGGACAAAGCCATCTGTGATAGCTGAGAGGGGTGGTTTACATGTACCTACCCAAAACTAGGAGGCTGGATATGTAGCTTGATAGTTTGTCATTACCCAAGCAATTAAATAAGTTCATAGCACTTCAAGGGAAGACTGATCTCCTTGCTGCATTTTGGCAAGAGGTGCACAAACAAAGAAATCACACGGAGCCAGTCTGGCACTGAAATAAACAAAGGAAACAAGTATTAGTTCAGCTGCTAGGTTAATTTTAGCTGAACACTGAAAGCGAGTTCAAAGATAACAGAGATAAAAGTTGCACAGATAAATCCTCTCCATCCGATATAGACTGGAGGGCAGGGGGCGTGTCAATGCTTTTGGAGGGTGCTTCTTCTGCTTTGGTTCTTCTGGATGGAATGCAAGCAATTTCTTGGCATTATTTCCCACAGGATATTAACACAACAAAAGAGACTTCTTGTGGATTCCCTTCAAAGGCAATTGTTAAAATGCATCAAAGCTGGCATGGTTCATGGTAGTAGCTAAAATATTTCCTTTTCTCCGCCCTACCAGAATACATTATTGTTCACAGAAATGCACTGATCTAGCAATTATTGTTTTCATCTCCAAAAATAGCAGAAAGGAATTAATAGGAAATCTTGATTTTCACTACAACAGACTTCCCCTGGCCCCGCACCTTGGGGCTGGGGAGAGGTTTTGCACGTGGGGGAGGAGTGGGGAGTCAGGTAGCAGGACAGGTCACGGCCAGCTGAGCCAATGGGGCGCGGCTGGGGCGGGGAGACGGGGGGGGCTCATTTAAGCACCTGTATCCCCGCCCTCGGTCGCTTTCGGTTTCCGGCTTTCCCTTGACCGGACGAGAGAGTGCCAACTGGATTGCCTTCCCTCCTCGTGGTATCGTTCTGGTTTGTGAGCGTGTGTGTGTGTGCTTAATTTTGTGTTCTCTTGTTCATTCGTTGCTCAATTCCTGTTCATCTACTGTGGGATAGCTTATAGGGGGGGGGTGAGTGCAGTGTGTGTGAGTATGCGCGTGCCAATTTTGTTAACATCTCACCACCGTTGTGGCGGCTGCCTTTTGCTGCTGCCGAGGCTAGCTTGCAGCCAGTGCACGTGTTCTTGGCAAGCGGCAGCTGCACCAAGCTTGTGCCGCCGCTGCAGCTTTGTTTTGGCCGGTGCACGCGTCCCGGCCCGCCTCTGCTGCTGTTATCCCAGCATGGGCGGCGCACGGCGGCATTTACCTTCCCGGCGCCGCTCAGCTGGTCGGCGGCCTTCCAGCGCTGCCCCCAGCTTTTGCCGCCGCTGCTGCTCTGCCCGGGGCTTGTGACCACCTCGGCGGCTTTGATCCCAGCGTGGGCGGCGCATGGCGGCATCGGCCTTCCCGGCACCACTCAGCTGGTTGGCGGCCTTCGGGGCGCATCTCAGCGCCGCTCAGCTGGTCGGAGGCCTTTGGGACGCCTTTCAGCTGTTCGGCAGCCTCGCCGCTCCTAGCTGTATTGCTCCAGGCATTTCCAGTTTCTGTACCTTGCTTGCTTCCATAGCGGCGTTGCGCCACGCAGCCTTGCTCACAGCGCCCATTTTCGGGGCTGCTCTTAGCCTCGCCCCTTCTGCTGTTAGCCATGCCCCTGTGTTTTAACAGCCCCGTGTGATGAGGGGCTTCTGTGAGGAGGGGGCTTTTGCGCAGCCCGTGCTCACCACTAAGTTACACGAACCCAGATTCCACCTAAACAGCAGGAAAAAAATTCCTGACTGTCAGAGCAATAAGACAATGGAACCAACTACCTAGGGAGGTGGTGGGCTCTCCCACTCTGGAGGCATTCAAGGTGCAGCTGGACAGCCATCTGTCAGGGATACTTTGACCTGGATTCCTGCATTGAGCAGGGGGTTGGACTCAATGGCCTTGTAGGCCCCTTCCAACTCTACTATGATTCTATGATCATTTCCTTGCTACTTTGAGGAAGGGGCCTGCCTGCAGCATTATAATAATAATAATAAACACAATAATAATTAGAATTATTGCTATTAAAGGTTTTTTTCCCCTTTCCCTTTCCTCTAAATATGATTGTAGCCTCAGCTTTTTCGAGTGTGCACGCTGAACACGATTAGTACTAGAAAATTTTAATTACACAGTGTTTTTTCACTATTGGTCGCTCAATTTGGTCGATCTGTTCGTTGCGCTATTTGTAGTTACTTGACTGCCTTTTCACTGGTTTCTTTCACACAGTCCTACAGATTGTCAAGATGCCTCCCAAGAAAAACCAGGGTGGCAAGAACGGCAAAGGGCGTGCCCCTAGGCAGCCAGCGAAGCGCCCTCCTTCAACTCGGCTTTCCTCTTCAGATGAAGAGGACCCTGATGTTCCAGCAACCCGCGCTTCAAGAGTTCACAGGCGGGGGCAACCGGGGCAGAGCCTTCCCACTCGGGGTCAGGGTGGGTCAAAGGTGGGTCAAAGTTCTGCATTCCCTTTCAGCACGCTTGGATGAGATGGTGGCCAGTATTAGTGCCATGGCTCCCCCAAAACCCGGCACCAGCCATTTCTCCAGGGAGCATGCGGTTGAACCTCCTCTGTGGCCCTGGGACCAGGCAGCCACTGCTAGTTCGTACGCTGGGGCATCCAACGCTACGGGGGATTCCCCAGGGAGCGGTGACTACTACCCACCCAACATCATGCCAACATGGCCATCCATGCACACAGGCTCACCACTAGGTTTCAATCCATATTATCAAGGCCCAGCTCCACCGCCCCCACCCGGTTGGCTATATTTTTGGGGTCAGCCGCCTTCCTTGCCGCCAGTATCCCCTGCACAACCCAAGGCAGTGGCCCCTGCACCAGAGTCACATGCCACTCCTACGGTTGATGGTGACAATGTAAATTCCCCGGCGTTGAAGGCATGCTCTAAAGTGTGGTCTGGGCCAGTGGGCCGTATGACGGCTGCATCAAAGGGCCAGTCCACAGTTGATTTGGGAGATCACTACCCACAGGCAGAGGCAGGTGCCATTCCCTCGGGCGCCCCCTCCTTCCTGCTGGGGTACCATTTGGCCCCCGCGACGGAGAAGATACTCCGGGGCGAGTTTATCGATATTTTCTCCCTCTTGACAAGGGAACCCGAAACTGCTGATAAGGATAAGGCCAAGGATAAAGATCAGGAGACGGTTAAACGTAAGAAACCAGCCCGTACATGGGCCAATTGGTTGCCTGGGTTCCTTATTTACATGGGTATCATTCAACAGCAATTTCCTGACAGGGCGGCCATATGTATAATGAAGCCTCGCTGGGGTAGAACGAGGCTGAACATGGCCCCGCTCACGCCCCGGCGAGGCCTTACCTTGTCTTCGGGGCGGTTTGCGCACTCCGTGGAGAGCCGCCCGCGCCGCTCATTCCAGTCCGTCGCGTCACTTCTGGTACCGGCAAGTACAAGAAAACTTTCTTCAGATACATGCACAGTAAAAGACAGAGGAAAGAAATGGTGGTTCAACTACGCAATGAGGATGGCAAATTGATAACAGAAGACAAAGAAAAGGCAGAAGTGTTCAATTCCTACTTTGGCTCGGTCTTCTCCCAAAAGAGGGTCTATGACCCCCCTGGCAAACCTGAAGAGCAGACTGTAGGGGCAGGATTGCAGCTTGAGACTGATAGGCAAATGGTCAAGGAGCACCTGATTACTCTGAACGAGTTTAAATCTCCAGGGCCTGATGAAATGCATCCTAGAGTAATAAAGGAACTGGCAGAAGAACTCTCAGAACCACTGTCTATTATCTTTGAGAAATCATGGAGGACAGGTGAAGTGCCAGATGACTGGAGGAGGGCAAATGTTGTTCCCATCTTCAAAAAGGGCAAGAAGGAGGAACCTGGGAACTATAGGCCAATCAGACTGACATCAATCCCTGGGAAAATTTTGGAGCAAATTATAAAGAAGTCAGTCTGCAAGCACCTTGAAAACAATGCAGTGATTACTTGAAGCCAGCATGGATTTGTCAAGAACAAATCCTGTCAGACTAATCTGATCTCATTTTTTTGATCGGGTAACCTCCCTTGTGGACTGTGGGAATGCTGTGGACATCATATATCTGGACTTCAGCAAAGCTTTCGACAAAGTGCCTCATGATATCCTGATTAGCAAGCTAGCTAAAAGTGGGCTAGATGGAACAACTATCAGGTGGATCCACAATTGGCTACAGAATCGGACTCAAAGAGTGCTTATCAATGGTTCCTTCTCAAACTGGGGAGAGGTAACGAGCGGGGTACCACAGGGCTCAGTCCTGGGCCCGGTGCTCTTCAACATTTTTATTAATGACTTGGATGAGGAGGTACAGGGAATGCTTATCAAATTTGCAGATAACACAAAGTTGGGTGGAACAGCTAATACTCTGGAAGACAGAAACAAAATTCAAAGTGACCTCGATAGGCTGGAGTGCTGGGCCGAAAACAACAGAATGAAATTTAATAGGGATAAATGCCAAGTGCTGCACCTAGGGAGAGGAAACCAAATGCAGAGTTACAGAATGGGGGACACTTGGCTCAACAATACTACAAGTGAGAAGGATCTTGGAATTGTGGTAGATCACAAACTGAACATGAGCCAGCAATGCGATGTGGCTGCAAAGAAGGCAAATGCAATTTTGGGCTGCATTAATAGAAGTATAGCTTCCAAATCGCGGGAAGTGATAATTCCCCTTTACTTGGCACTGGTTAGGTCTCAACTTGAGTACTGGGTCCAGTTCTGGGCACCACACTTTAAGAAGGACGTAGACAAACTGGAGAGGGTTCACAGGAGGGCAACAAGAAGGCAAATGCAATATTGGGAAGGCAGTCCCAATAAAGGGACTGGAAACAAGGCCCTATGAGGAGAGACAGAATGAACTGGGCATGTTTAGCTTTCAGAAGAGGAGACTGAGGGGAGATATAGCACTCTTCCAGTACTTGAAGGGATGTCACACAGAGGAGGGCCAGGATCTCTTCTTGATCATCCCAGTTTGCAGGACATGGAATAATGGGCTCAAGTTACAGGAACCTAGATTCCACCTAAACATCAGGAAAAAAATTCCTGACTGTCAGAGCAATAAGACAATGGAATCAACTACCTAGGGAGGTGGTGGGCTCTCCCAATCTGGAGGCATTCAAGGTGCAGCTGGACAGCCATCTGTCAGGGATGCTTTGACCTAGATTCCTGCATTGAGCAAGGGGTTGGACTCGATGGCCTTGTAGGCCCCTTCCAACTCTACTTTTCTATGATTCTATGACCTTCTTGGGTTCTGTTTTCGGGGCAGTTTTTATTTGGATAGAGGTGCCCATGGGCTGCTCTATCTCATGCCCTGCTTTCGAACTTTTCAGCTCTTTTCTTGATTGGGCCTTGCGGAATAGGACGGGCCTCGATCAGGTCGTACACTATTTCGATGACATTCTGTTCGCAGGCCCAGCCGGTTCTAAGCAATGTGTATTCTTGATGTTTCCCGAATTGGCATTTGATTTGGGGGTTCCATAGGCAGTTGAGAAGACTGAGGGTCCTGTTTCCACACTCAGTTTTCTTGGAATAGAGCTAGATTCAGTGCAGCAGTGTTCCCGTCCCGAAGGAGAAACTAATTGATCTAATTGAGCGCATCTCTGTTGTTTTGCAACACCCAAAAATTAATTTACGTGATTTACAAGGCCTTGCTGGCAATCTCAATTTCGCTTGCTGGGCCGTTGCCCCGGGTTGCGCATTCCTGCGCTGTTTATGCGTGGCCATGCGGGGCCTGAGACTTCCCTACCACAGAGTTCGTCTCTTTGCTTCCATGCGAGATGATCTTCATGTCTGGTTACAATTTTTACAACAATTCAATGGTGTTTCGTTTTGGAGGCGGGAGCTTTTGCTGCATGCAGATTTCCAGATTCAGTCCAATGCTTCAGGTGCTATGGGTTTCGGAGTTATTTTTCAGGATCAATGGTGCACAGCGCCATGGCCTGGCGCATGGCTGCATTCTGGGTTATGTAAAGACCTTACTTTTCTGGAATTTTTCCTGATTTATGTGGCCACCCATTTGTGGGCGGACCGATTGGCTAACTCGGTGGTCCTTTTGGTGTGATAATCAGGCTACAGTGCAGGTATGAAACACTCTGTCCTCAAAGAACCCCAGAGTTATGTGTTTGGTCCGTGTGCTTACATTGCACACTTTGAAATGCAATATCTTGCTCAGGGTGTGGCATGTGCCTGGCTTGGACAATGGCATTGCAGATGCCTTGTCCAGGAACCAGATGCTGAGATTTTGGGCCCTTGCCCCGTGGGCCCAACAGTCCCCTGTGTTGATGCCACATTATCTTTGGCAGATTGGCGAGCGGCTGCCTCGTGGGCCATTTGGTGTTCAATAGCACCTAGCACACAGGAGGCTTATATGCGTGCAGGTAGGGATTTTGCTGCCTTCAGATGCCCACCTCCCTATGTTGTGGCCAGTGCTGGTTGAACACCTTATGCAGTTTTGCATTTCCATTCTGCAGCGGGGGTCATCAGTCAAGACGGTTAGGGGTAAGATAGCTGCCCTGTCATTTTTGGCCAAAGCACAGGGTATTCCCGATTACACAAACGATTTCCGGATTCGAAGAATGTTGGCCGGGTGGTCCAGGGAGTGCCCCCGACCACCAGACTCGAGGGTCCCTGTGTCTCCCGAGGTTTTGCTTAAGCTCCACAGGCTTTGGCCTACAGTTTGCCGTTCTCCTTATGAGGCGGTTCTATTTCATGCAGCGGCCTTGACTGCCTTTTTCAGCACTCTCCGCATCTCAGAATTGGTAGCGCAATCCCGCTTTGATGTATCTGCACGAGCCCTACAATTTTCTGACCTCTCCCTGCATGCCTCGTGGGCAAAACTCCGGGTGCGAAGGTCTAAGACTGACCAGTTGGGTAGAGGGTCGACCATTCTGCTACATGCGGGGTCGGTAGCAGAGCTGTGTCCAGTTCAGGCTTTACATGCCTTCGTGGCGGGCCTGTGAGAGCTGGACTGACCCAGGTTCAAAAGCTTCCCTAGCCAGTGACCCTCAGTCCCAGTCACGCAGGCGGAAGGAGGAGATAACAGCAGTTAATAAAGATTAAAGAGTTTATTTGTAAGACCCAATTACATGGGATTAAGGCAAGCAATGCATTTCTTACTCACTACATCATTGCAGATACAAATCCAATACCCCAGTGGTAAGGCTAGATGAAGTGAAGTCCAGAACAAGTCGAGACAAGTGAGAGAGGAGAAGAAGAAGAGAAGTGAAGCTATCAACAAGTGTGTTAGCTTATATACCACAGACCCTGCACCTATAAATAGGATATTACTCACCCCAGTTGTATAACCTATTCATCAACATGTTTATTCCAAACCTGTCCAAGGTTGCTGAGTCATACCACCTTGAGACTATGTCTCGTGACCAAAGAAAGACCTTGTGTATTTGAACTCAAGAGACACCCACCAGGTCAGGTGATAATCCTGATGTCAGGTGGTAATCTCGTTCTGCCTATGCAAAACCCAACATCCCCCTGCTTTTGCATTTGCGCAGAACGTGGTTATTTACCTCATACAACAGCAACAGCTTTGTTGACATCTGATGCTGTTCCTTCATCTATGAACTTTGATAAAAAAACCTCTGCAGGAATGACTTTACCTGCCAGAAATTTGAACCATCATCAAATCACTTCTGATGTATCCCTCCTCATGACACAGTTTTATTTGCAGACCCAAAATGTTGTGTATTGCTATCTGCCTGCAGCATAGCAATCCTGCCTTGGTTTCCTGAAAAAACTGTAATAGGTTTTTCACATCAATCCCAGCATCATTTAAACATTTTTTAACAATTTAAACTATTTAAACACATGCAATAACTATTCAAGCTTTACAATAGCATAATAGCACAATACATAATACAATGTATTCAGTTCAGCTTCAGTTGAACTCTAACCTCTAAATGATTGTTTCTTACAAAATCAATCAAACAACGTATGATTATAAAAATAACAAACTTCAGGTGTGTTCTTGTTGTTCTTACTATCACAACCACAACTGGCATTTCTGTGAATCTGTAAGCCACCTGTGCTCTGAGCTGTAAATCTTAGTCTGAAGTATGATGTTCCCTCCAGATAACATTCAACTCCTTTTCAGAGCTCTCCAAGCATGTCCTGTTGGTCTAACAATCTGCCTATCACACTGACAGCAATATCTGGCCTTGTTGCTTGTACAGTAAAGCTCAGCAGCCCAATGCTTCTGTGTAGCATTCAAACTGCTTTTCCATCAGCATGTGCTTGAAAATCCTCAATTATTTGGAGTCTCTCACTGAGTTAACTATCTCCAAAATTCTCAATCACATCCATGATTTTCTCTGGTTTGTTGCAGTAAGTACTGCTCTCTTGGTTCTCCTTCAACTTCTATTTACAAATAAACAGTTGATCCACCACCAAGCAGTTTCAATTCAATGAAATTCCAAACCCTGGATCAATTATATCATATTGCTTTTATCTGTCCAGAAAAAACAATAGATTATCCATCTAAACAAAGTACATACAGTCTATGTCCCTGTTCCTCCTGTTTAACAAACAAACATTGATCTGCCTCTCTGTGCAAATCTCAATTCAGCAATGTTTGAGTTCAAAACAGAATTCCAGCCTCCAGCTGATTTCTAACTTTCCTACAGAAAATCTCACAGACAGTTTTCCAAAGACTTCCTCTCATTTAAAATGCTTATGTTCCAATATTTCCAACTGTGAAATATTTATACATCTTTCCATATTCTTAAACATCAGTCTAACTGTTTCCAAAGCAAATTGTTGTTGCACTCATCTTATGATTATCCTGCTCCTTTTTAACTTGAGCAAAAAATCACAAGCAACCAAGCAACCAATCTTGCTGTTTTTCATATAACCTTTTCCAATCTGGTTAGTTTTCATTTAAAAAATCTATCTGGTAACAATGAGTTCCATGGACTGCTGTTTGTTTCACCAGCTTCCATGTTTTGTTCTTTATCCAAAGAATTCAACTCAGCTTACATAGCCTGAAGCTATGGTTCAGCTTCCTTAACAGACAATTTTTCACCTCTTTGAAATTTTCAAGCTTTCAAATGGTTTTTCCTGCAAATTCATCCTGATATCTCACAGGTTGTTTGACTCACCTGTTCCTTACCTCATCAGTTATCAGGTTCCTGTTCCAATAAATTTGCACCAATGATGAACAATCATTTGTTTAGTCTCCACCAAACCAAATGTGTATCAGAGTTTGTCAAATTTACCTGACTGTCTTTCAGCAAATGCTTCTCTATTCTGACTCTGACCTTGATGCATCTCCTGCATTAACAGAATTAATTTTGAAAAATGATCTCACCTTTTCATTCAGCATTATACTCAACACTTCTAGATAATCTCACTATCCAAGTGTTGTTCATGTGAAACACAATATTCTCATTTCTAGAAAAATCTCATGTAAGCTCCCTTACAGATTTCTTCTAACTTTGAGGTGTATGTACCTACATATCAGATCCAAGATCCTGAAATGTTTCTCCAGAAGATTCCTCCTTCTACACTACTTTCTATAAGGTGTACAGTTCATCACACAGAACTAAAACTTCTATCATGTACATAATCAAAACATTTAAGAGCTTCTACCCAAACCTCATTAACCAAATTAGTATCACCTCTTCTGAGTGTTTGTTTACTCTTCCACACAATCCATGTGTTCAATACCACATCCTGTTAGAAATGCATCAAAACATGCACTGAATTGAACTTCCCCCCATATCTCAAAAGAAATAGGTAACATGGGTAATATGCTTGTTTCTCACCCAAGCACAAAACACCTTGACTTTGTTCAATACTCCAGTTTTCTATCTAACATGTACACAACCTGTACCTCGTGTATTGATCAATTAACATCATGAAATAACGTGCCTTTCCTCTAAAGACCATCAGAGTATCCACAAGATCACCAAGAACAAATTTAAATGAAATGAACTGGTTTTTCAGCTTGCCTTCCAGTTTACCTGTTGAAGCTAGCATCCCTTGTTTATGTGCACAAAATTACCTTTCATGTGAAAATTACAATTTCCAAATGCTTTCCCCACCACAGTTTGCATTTTCTTTCACAAGCCTGTGAATCTAAATGACCAAACATCATGTGATATGCATGCATGTACATGTCATACATATAAGCATTTAACCTTTTATAGTTGCAACAGTACAACTTTCCATTTCTTTATTACATCATTACAGTATAAAAGAAATAATCCATCTCTTAGCTTTGCCATATAAACATACCTACTAATTATTCAGTATTTCACATTTTGCTACAGAGAAATCCACAATATACTCAAGTCATATATACATTCAGTACATTTCCTGACATTTCCAGAGCATATATTACACTTCCTTGAATCCAAGTGATTCAAACTTTCAAGAAATACAGTTTCAAAAACATGATTGTCAAACCTCTGACCATTTGCTTATTCATGTCCAACACAGAAAGCTTCGTTTAAACAATCCACTGTTTTCTGCTCACAACAAAATAATGTCCATTTTGTTATGTCCTGGGTTAAAACACAAAGTTTTTCCCATCAGCAGCACCCCTGCTGATTTCAAGCTCCTTTCTTCTGTGATCCCACATGAAGAAAATGAAGAACAGCTTCCCATTTTAAGCACAGCTTTCTCTGTTCAAAACTGCCGCGCTGTTTTTCCCCTGCTGTTTTAAAACCACGCCTCCGCTGGTTTGACACAGCCTCCCGTGTAGTATCAAGTTTCCCAAGATACGTTCCTGTCACACGTGACTTTGCTGCGAACATGACGCTCCAGACGCTTTACCCATGTCAGACGTAATCCACGCATTTGTAATCCGAGCCACTTGTTGATACAATGCAAAAGATAGCTGATCCGCTGCTGAGCGAAGAAGCAAACTGTAAAAGAAATATGATCCTTCTGCTGTAGCCTTGACTCAAATGAGTAGACACAGAGCCTTCTGGAGATATTTCCTTGCCCGATACAGCTCCTTGACAATCACTCCAGCAAGCTGTGGAAAACGAAATCCTTGTGTCCAGCATTGTTCACTTTTCAGCCTAGTAGCTGCCCGAACCGGCACCTTCCGTTCCAGCTTCTTTTCACAATCTGTAGCCTTGGATTTTGCCAAGCCTGGCACCTCCGTTCCAGCTGCTTCCAAAACGAAAAATCCTTCGTCTCTCTGTCTCTGCATTCTTCAGTTGTGCTGCATTCCAAGCCGCTATTATCAGCTCTAGCAACATTGCCTTCCCCGGTTTATTTACAAACCGTTCTTACAAAGGTTAAACAAATCCTTTAACTCTATAACTGCCGAATTTCTCCGTACTGCGTCTCTGGGCTTATCTGCCCATCTGAGATAACCATCAGGCTTATCTCTACTGATTATCTGGGCCCATAACCAGATGTGAGAGCTGGACTGACCCGGGTTCAAAAGCTTCCCTAGCCAGTGACCCTCAGTCCCAGTCACGCAGGCGGAAGGAGGAGATAACAGCAGTTAATAAAGATTAAAGAGTTTATTTGTAAGACCCAATTACATGGGATTAAGGCAAGCAATGCATTTCTTACTCACTACATCATTGCAGATACAAATCCAATACCCCAGTGGTAAGGCTAGATGAAGTGAAGTCCAGAACAAGTCGAGACGAGTGAGAGAGGAGAAGAAGAAGAGAAGTGAAGCTATCAACAAGTGTGTTAGCTTATATACCACAGACCCTGCACCTATAAATAGGATATTACTCACCCCAGTTGTATAACCTATTCATCAACATGTTTATTCCAAACCTGTCCAAGGTTGCTGAGTCATACCACCTTGAGACTATGTCTCGTGACCAAAGACCTTGTGTATTTGAACTCAAGAGACACCCACCAGGTCAGGTGATAATCCTGATGTCAGGTGGTAATCTCGTTCTGCCTATGCAAAACCCAACAGGGCCATGGACTTTTTGAGGGCAGTCTGTTTTGTCATCAAGACAGCTCGCCATTGACCAAGTTCCAGTTTTGGTCGGTGACGAAGTCTGCTCTTGCGGCCTTGGGCATGGCACACTTGCGTTTCGGAACCCACTCCTTCCGGATTGGCGCCGAACTGGGTTTTTCCTAGCAGGGGGTCCAGGCAGTAGGTCGTTGGAGGTCCCGGTCATACAGGTCCTATGTGCGTGAATTGCCATGATTGTACTGCCGTAGGCTGTGTTTCTCTTCCAGGTCATCGGAGTGGAGGCAGGACTGTCCATATGCTGATCTGTGGGCACAGTATGGTTTACTGGGCAGCAAGATGAGCTGCCACATCCGACTTCGGGTCTCACCTGGGGATCGAGCCTACGGCGGACGTCCAGTGAATAGGTCACCAGGGCATGAGAAGGCAGGACCTCCTCCACAATTTGTTCCGGCCTGACCAGTTGTCGTCCCCCCCCCCCAGATGTCCTAGTGCTCCAGTTGGGGGGGAATGATTTGGGTTTGTTGAAAGGCAAGGCCCTGATTTTGCAGGTGTCATTTGACATCGCATGCATCCAGCACCGCTGGCCGGGAGTTCGGATACTTTGGTCGTTCATGATACCGCGCTTCAGTTGGCGGCGGGGGGGGGGGTGCCGACCCCAAGGCCTTGAACAGAGCGGTTAGGAAAGTGAACGGCGAGTTTTGTAGGGCCGTAGGAGGGATTGGGTTTTGTATACCCCATCCCACAATATCCTTGGCCCGGAGGGAGCTGTATCAGCCAGATGGGGTACACCTATTTGATCTTGGTAATGATCTCTTTATTGAGGATCTGCGAGGGGCCCTGCTCGCTTTTTTATCAGGCAGGTGGGGGAGATTCGACTAAGCGAAAGCTTGTCTCTCCCTGTGGCGGGAAGTGCGGGATTAGGCAGTGGGGCTTAGGGTTATGGTGATCATCCAGTGGCACCTTTCAAGATGACTGATGGTTACCCAAGGCTTCCCTTCCTAATGTCTTGCGGCTTGGCAGGAGGGAGATTGGGACGTCTTTGGGGTGCTACCTTTCTCACCTACATTGGCTGTCCTGAGGCGCCAATGGGAGGCTACGATGGTAAGGCCCTCCAGCTCCACATGGAGTGCAACTGGACAGTGGCAGGCCATTCCGCCTCCGGTCTGGTTAGGATGCATTCGCTCAATTATTGGTTTTTTCCCGGCCAATGGCCGGGCTAGGTTAGTACCACCCTTCGCCCTTCGCAGATCTCCAATTCAATAAATGTGGCCCTGATTTGAAACCGTATACTGTATACCTGTGTCTGACTCTTCATTACCTCACCTATTTTTATTTATTTATTTATTATATTTATACCCCACCTTTTTTCCTGCAAGGAACCCAAGATGGCTTACATAATCCTCCTCCTCCTCTCCATTTTACCCTCACAACAACCCTGTGAGGTAGGTTAGGCTGAGAGTCAGTGACTGGCCCAAAGTCACCCAGTGAGTTTCATGGCCGAGCGGGGACTAGAACCTGGATCTCCCAAGTCCCAGTCCAACACTCTAACCACTACGCCACACTGGCCTATACACGCGCAACTAGCTCACACACATCTGGGATTAGGGGAAGCTGAATAAGGGATTCCAGGACAGATGATGTGAATTCTAGACAGGCTTGACGCTTGGCATCAAGTCCTGGATTTAAGACATTTTTATGCCTGAAAGCAAAGAGTCAAAGCGATTACCACCCGCCCTATTCTTTGCTTTGGAGCAGAGCTCTAGTTTTGGCTAAAATGACACAGAGAGATGGGTCAGAGTCTCAGGGGGTGTTGTTGTCTTTACTCCAGTGCCTGCCCCATAGGCATCTGACCTGCAGGCCTAATTTTTACATGAAAAGTAGAGTGCACGTGTGAGTAGCTGAACCCTCCACCTCCTCTACCTTGCCACCTCATGGCATCTCATTTTATAAATTAAGCACGAATTTACATTAATTGTTATTGGTCTTGGCATGCCATTGTTTACATCTGTAAATGTCTTGTAAAGTGTGGAGAAACACAGTATGGAATGGAATCTGATACATAAAAGAATAAAGGCAACTAGCTCTTCTGGAAATATAGATGCATAAAGGGAGGCTATTGTTCTTTAAGCCACAGTTTGACCCGGTTCGCACATAACGGGTGTGTTTGCACGTCACGCTAACCCACCCTGGCAATAAGCTACAGTTGGTTGCTTGTTGTGGGAACAACCCACAGTGTGCCTGACAGACAATTGGGCTCACCGTGGGTTGTATTGGCTCTACTGTGAGTATCCCAGGGGGCACGGTAGGAGGACCAACTTGTCTCCCCACTCCTTGCCATGATCACAAGCCATTTCTCACACTTAAACAATCAGGGGCGGGGAGGAAAGTATGCAGACATATAGAGTCTATATAGTATTTTTCGCTCCATAAGACGCACTCCCCCCCCCCAAAAAGAGGGGGAAATGTCTGTGCGTCTTACGGAGCGAATGCTAAAAAAAACCCCCAATAATTTATTTTTTCCTACCTTCTTCTGCGCGCCTCCAACTGGTCCGGCGTAAGAGCAGAGGGCTCCTGGGCAGAGCGGGGCAAGGCCGCCCACCACAAACTTTGTCGTGGCGGCAGCGACCCCCCCCCCCCGCAGCAGGGAAGCGAGCTGCGCAGAGCGGGACAAGGCTGCCCGCTCCCCCAAAAACTTTGCTGTGGCGCGGCGGCGGCGCCCACCCCAGCCCGGCAGCAGAGACGCGAGCGGGCAGGCGCAGGGCCAGATTTGCTGCGGCGACTTCTGGAGCCCACTGCCCCTGCCCCGCCCGTCGGCGAAAGAGCGGAGGCCTCCTGGGTAGAGCAGCACGAGCCCCCGCCTCCCAGCTGATTCCCGGCCGCTTGATTCCCGCCAGCAGCAACGCCACGCCCGGCCAGCCGTGCTCTCATTGGAGGCGCCGCGGCTGAGGGACGGAGGGGGGCCGGCCAGCGGACAATGCTGCCGCCGCTGCCGCCAACACTAAAATCTTGTGGCAGCGGGCAGCAGGCTATGCGTGGGGGAGTCGGATTTCTTTATAAAACCTACGTAGGTATTATTACCCTACTGCTTTAAAATGATCCTGGAATTAAGAATATCCTATCCATTATTGGGAGGGGAATTGTGAGTTGTACCATTTTGTATACCCCGCCTTTTTTCCTGCAAGGAACTCAAGGCGGCTGGTACTGGTAATCCTAATCCTCCTCTCCATTGTATCCTCACAACAACCCTGTGAGGTAGTAACATTATAAATATTTTATAAACAAATACGGTACTAAATTAAAGAAATTGCTTAGCCACTACACCAGTGCTCAGTGTAAAGCTGGCAAATGCATTCAGGCACCTTTATTCTTTTATATCTCTTCCATAATTGAGGTGGTAACAATAACAATCTCATAAATAACAATGAAGGACGCATTACTGATAGTTCCTTCATTAACTGTAGTATTTTCTTGCAGAAAAATACCACCGAATATTTTTTTTTCTTGTTTTCTTCCTCCAAAACCTACGTAAGTGTGTCTTATATTTTTTCCTTGTTTTCTTCCTCCAAAAACTAAGTGCGTCTTATGGTCCGGGGCATCTTATGGAGCAAGAAATACGGTACCTGTATACTTTCCTACCAATTTTTTAAAAACCTTTTCTGAATCCCACTTGGAAAATGAAGCTTTACTCATGCCATTGGTTACATTTGAAGCTCACTTTTTGACCGCTTTTTTGAAGTTGGTTTTTCCAAAGGGAAAAATAAACTTATATCTGCTGCCTCTGTGGGGCAACTCCCAGGGTCGGTACCTGCTGGACTTTGCCCGCAGGCACCCCCCTGCACATTGCTCACCCAAGGCTCCCCATTCCTGCGCCCACACAACTGTAAACGTCCACATTTGCACAAGTGCAGGTAATTTTTTTAAAAAAATTGCAAATATTTCTGAATATTAAGAGGGACAAACCTTTTTTTTTTAAATGCTTTGCAACCATGGACAGCCCCTGCAAGGTGCCACTGGGGCACTTTGAAGGGACTGTCTGTAGCTATCAAAACGGGGATTGCGAAAGCTGGCTTAACAGCGGGGGGAGTTTAAAAGGAAAAAATCTGCAGTGAGCTCATAATGACTCGCGATCACAGCAGGGAAGGAGAGAAGCCAGTGCCAGCTGCCCCCAAGTCCTGCTGGGGCACTTTTGGGGTGGCTGGTATTGGCTGTTGCCCAGGAGCTGTTTGGCAAGAGTGACAAAGTTTTTTTGCTGCTCTTGCTAAGCAGCTCAGTAGCTGATTCCCTCTACGCACAATGGGGTTGGTCACCCGGGGTTGGACAACAGGACAATGCACCATGCCTACAAGAATCCCTACAACAACCTACGGGTTGTTGGGGTGGGTTGTTGTCCACGAACAAGCCACCCTGGGGAAATCAGTCCGGGTTCACATGATATGACAACCCCTCATGGGCATGATAGGTTGTCGTGTCATGCAAACCTAGTCAATGACTACCTATGGGTTGTTTAAACCATGGGTAGTTCTAGGGATGTCCACAAACCGGGGGGGGCACCCCACCCCACCCCGCCTCTCCTATCCGTGGTGCCCCCCCGCCACTCGATCCTCATCCTGAGCCCTGTTGCTCTGGTTTCTATGGAAAATACATAGAATTGGGGTCCCAGCGCACCGGTGCAGGGTCCCGGCGCATCACTTCCGGGACCCGGTAAGGCCCGCTTGCCTCTTGCGGGCGTGAGCGGGGCCGATTTCAGCCCACTACGCCCGCTCAAGGCAAGCGGTTACATCCCTAGTTGTGACTGTGCTGGAACGAGCAAGCGTGCTGCCTCCTGACTGCTCCTCACTTCTGCTTTGCCAAACAACCCTCAGTTGCCTCAGTTAAAAGATTTTAACACTCCTTTTAATGTGTGAAAAAGATCTCAGGATTCTAGTTGCCCACACTGATTTTGTAATTCATTAGTTAGGAGTGTTACAGATTTCAAGTTCAAAATCTTCTCAGGCCAATGACAAAATTATTTTACCCTCTTGCCAGGGGAGGCTGGTGACTCCTATGTCAGTGGGGATCCTTATCCATCACTGCTTTTATTCTGAGCTTTATAGGAGCGATCCATGGTGCTCCATGGTGGTGAACCTATTTTGGGGTTGGAGTACAGCACCATGAACAGCTCCTATACAGCTCAGAATAAAAGCAGCGACGGATGAGGAGCCCCACGGACACGGGAGTCCCCAGCCGCCCCTGCTTGCAGTCCTGACACCTGTCACTGGTAGTGATGGTCCACTGATACGACCATTTCACAATGAATAAAGCAACAGCAAAACATCTCTGACCTGATCGGATAGACGATGCAGGGATGCAGCATCAAAGAAAGAAAGAAAAAAAGGAAAGAAAAAGAGTTCATTTTAAAAAATAAAATAATTTCCACTCTAGCTTGAAACCTTCAGCCCTGTGTCTGGCCACAAGTGATATTATCATTCCACGTAAACACGACTGGGTTCATACGACACACGAAGCCACGGTGGCTTATGAACCATGATGGTTTATAAGCCATGGTGGCTTAGCATGTTGTATGAACCCAGAATGGTTGTCAGGGTGGCCTAGGTTTTGGTTATAAGTCACCCTGACAAGCTATGGCTTCCAGTAAGGGTTGTTTCACCCATGATGGGTTCTCATGTTATCTGAACCCAGACAATGACCCATCGTGGATGAAGACAAGCCACTACAGAGCCGCTTGGCAAAAGCGACAAAAACCCCTTGCTGCTCTTGCCAAGTGGCTACCGGGACTGCCATTGTCAGCCACCCCAAAGGTGCCCAAGCAGCACTTGGTGGCAGCTGCAGGGGCTTCGCCCCTCCCTGCCATAAGCCCTTTCAGGCTCGCAGTGGCTCTTTTGTCACTTTAAATTTCTTTTTATCTTCAGATCTTTTTTCTTTTGCAATCCTCATTTTGACAGCTACATGCAGTCCTTCCAAGGTGCCCCAGCAGTACCTTGGAGAGGCTGCCCGTGGTTACCAAGTATTTATTTATTTTTAATTGCCCCCATAATTTTCACAAATAATGGTGATTTTTTTCTTCTTGCCACCCTTGTGCAACTGCAGATGACCGCAGTTATGCAGGAACAGCAATGGGGAACTTGGGGTGGGTAATGGGCAGGGGCAGTGCCACTGGCAAAGTCCAGCAGGTACCAACTCTGTCCAGTGCCCCCCACCAGGGGTACAGGTACATAGACTCTATACCTGTATACTTTCCTGCCAAAAAATAAATTTTAACCCCTAAGAAATCCCAGCTTAAAAATGGAGGTTTCTAGTTTGACAGATCAGCTGATCTGTCAAAGAGGCATTACCCCTGTGAACGGGATCTCTGCTAGTTTTGCATGTTCCTGAGATGCAAGCATCTTGGGTACACTTGCAAAACTGAGGGGACAGTTGGGACACATGATCCCCCCCAAACCCCCAAGGATCCTGCTGTGAAAGGAGTAAACAAAACTCCCCTTCACAAGCAAGGATCACGCTGGGCTTTGGAAGCATTTGACAGGTCAGCTTCTAACAGCTGTCAGCTGTCAACTGTTTGCAAAGGGGGATTTACTTACCCGCAACCCCGTGAGGCACTTGACAGGGTGGCTGGTTGCTGGACTTTGCCAGCAGGCACCCTGCTACACATCCATTACCCACCCCAGGTTCCCCATTGCCAATCCCGCATAACTGCGGTCATCCGCAGCTGCGCTGGGGTGGGGAATTTTTTTTTTTTAATTATTGGGGGGGAAATTAAAAAAAAATACTTGGCAATGGGCAGCTGCTCCAAGGTACTGTTGGGGCATCCTCCTCCTCCTCCTCCTCCTCCTCCTCCTCCTCCTCCTCCTCCTCCTCCTCCTCCTCCTTACCCGCCTCTCCGTCTAGATCGAGGCGGGGAACAGCAAAAAATATAAAATACACAGACTAAGCAAAACACAATACATACTATTAAAACATCTTAAAAACATCTTAAAAACATCATAAAACATCTTAAAATATCTTTCAAACATCTTAAAGGCATCCTAAAATTCCGCCGGATAGGCCTGCTGGAAGAGATCAGTCTTTATGGCTTTTTAAAATTCCAAGATACTGGTGAGTTGACGAATCTCCTCCGGCAGGCCATTCCATAATCTGGGAGCAGCAGAAGAAAAGGTCCTCTGGATAAAACCTGTCAGCCTAGTTTTGGCTGACTGAAGTAAATTCTTCCCAGAGGAACTGAGTGTGCGGGGCGGATTGTATGGGAGAAGGCGATCCCGTAGGTAGCCTGGACCCAAACCATGTAGGGCTTTAAAGGTAATAACCAACACTTTATACTTCGCCCGGAAACTGATTGGCAGCCAGTGTAATGCTTTTAAAGCTGGTGTAGTATGGGCACCTCTAGATGTACCGGCAGTGACCAATCTGGCTGCCATGTTTTGCACCAATTGAAGTTTCCGAACTAGGTACAAAGGTAGCTCTATGTACAGCTCATTGCAGAAGTCAAGCCTCGAAGTTACCAGCACGTGCACTACCGTCTTTAGGTCTTCCAACTCTAGGAAGGGGCGCAGCTGGCGTATCAGCCGGAGCTGATAATAGGCACTCCTAGCCGTTGCATGTATCTGAGCTGTCTTTGAAGCGACGGGTCTAGAAGCACCCCCAGGCTGCGAACACAGTCTTTCAGGGGAAGTGTAACCCCATCCAGAACTGGTTGACATATCTCCAAACCCAGGTTATGGCCTTTGACAGCAAGCACCTCCGTTTTGTCTGGATTCAGCTTCAGTTTGTTTTTCCTCATCCAGCCCATTACCGCCTCCAAGCATTCATTCAGAGGAGACACACTATCCTTAGCTGACACTGTTACTGAAGGCATAGAGAAATATATTTGGGTGTCATCAGCATACTGATAACACCCCGCCCCATGCCACCGGATGATCTCTCCCAGCGGTTTCATGTAGATATTAAATAGCATTGGGGAAAGAATAGCTACTTGTGGCACGCCACATAGCAGCTCCTTTTTGGAGGAGCAGCTATCCCCAAGCATCACCATCTGGAACCACTGGAGCCGAGAGGTAGGACCGGAACCACTGAAGCACAGTGCCCCCAATTCCCAGTCCCCTCAGGCGTTCCAGAAGGATACCATGGTCAATGGTATCGAAAGCCACTGAGAGGTCCAAAAGCACCAACAGGGATACACTCAGGCATAGATCATCTGCTAAGACGACCATAGCAGTCTCAACTCCGTATCCTGCTCTGAAGCCGGTTTGAAATGGGTCTAGAAAATCAGTGTCATCCAAGACTGCTTGGAGTTGGAAGGCAACCGCCCTCTCAATCACCTTGTCCAAAAATGGGAGATTTGATATTGGTCTATACTGTAGTTGTTATAGCCCAGGGGATCCAGGGAGGGCTTTTTAAGAAGCGGCCGTACCACCGCCTCTTTTAAATATGATGGAAGGTTCCCTTCCTGGAGAGATGCATTAATAATACGTTGTAACTGTCGTCTAACTGCATCTCCTCCCTGGACAACCAACCAAGTGGTACTCCTCACTCGACCAAGCAGCTTGTCCATGTCCTTGGTACTCACCAACTGAAACTGATCCAGTGTATTCCTACTTGTGGAGTTACTGGACACTCCATTGTCTGCCTCTGCCACAACGAGGGTGTCCAAGTCGGCTCTTATCCGAGAGATTTTATCATAGAATCATAGAAAAGTAGAGTTGGAAGGGGCCTACAAGGCCATCGAGTCCAACCCCCTGCTCAATGCAGGAATCCAGGTCAAAGCATCCCTGACAGATGGCTGTCCAGCTGCACCTTGAATGCCTCCAGATTGGGAGAAGGAGAACCCACCACCTCCCTAGGTAGTTGATTCCATTGTCTTATTGCTCTGACAGTCAGGAATTTTTCCCTGATGTTTAGGTGGAATCTAGGTTATCTGTGAAATGATAGTTAAAGGGATCACAACGAACAACCGTAGACTCTAAAATCGGGTTCAGGGGGGAAATTGTCTGTGTTAGATCCCTCACCACCCTGAATAGTTCAGCTGGACATGAATTCGCAGACGCAATGCGTGCAGAGAAGAAAGCTTTCTTCGCTGCATGTATTGCCACCCCATAGGAGCGAAGATGTTCTCTATGTCGTGTCTTGTCAGATATGAGTAGAGTTTTCTGCCATCGGAAAAAACTGTTTTCTCTGTGTTTGCCTCTCTAAGGTTTGTTAGGGGGCTGGGTGGTCAGTTTTTAGAAGCTAAGAAAATGTGTGTAAGGGCAACTGTGTAAGCATTTAAACAAACAAAAAATAAAGAGGAGTATAACTTTCTCCTCCTTTTGCAGCAAAATGCTTTTTTTCTATTTTTAATTATTTTGAAAACAATGTTTTATGGCTTCCTCACTGGAGTGGAAGGTCTCCTCTGTATGCAAACAAGGAAGAAGGGAGGAAGGGAGAGGAGGGGCATCTTAATCAAATTCGATTCACTGCTTTAAATAATAGCATGAGTGAAACTGAGCGAGGCACCTCCATTCCCCACCTGTGGAGAGGGCACAGCTCTCCAAGCAACATGCAGAGGGGGAAAGTATGCACTTTAGAAATATTATCTGGGTAAGTCCTTAAAATTATGTCCTGATATACTTTTCAGGAATAGCTGGGGTTAAAAGAGTTTTCTCTTATACAAAATATGCTACAGAACCTGGCACTAAAAGTCACTTCTGCTTAGCATCAACTACCCTCAATTTAGGAGAGACTTAAAAAGAAAAAAAAGAAAAAAACCAGCCATGAAAAATATTCAGTCCTCTGGAAAGTGGCAAACTGAAGGGTTCAGACTTTTTCTCATGATAAACCTGTGTTGTCAGAGTGTGACATTTGGAAATGTACGGTAATTAGAAAAAGACCAACGTTGTTTGCTAAAATGTCACTCTGGCTGCCTGGCCTTACAGAAACAGAGCTTCATTATCATAATGATGGAAGGCCCTTTAACAGAGATAACATTGCCTTTTTAAATGGTGGAGGACAGGCATGTGAGATTTTAAATAATTATAAAGGTTGTTCCCCACTTCCAGGATGACTTGTTGGCAATGCTTGGATGCAAGTCTGTCATACTGTATTATATGCTTCACTTCCTGCTATTCAAGCTCAGTCATAAAATGTTCTCCCTGAGCAGAATCTTTATATGTACATTTGTAGGTCAGGAGCAGGCAATGAAAAAGAACAGTTACCTAAGGCAGGGGTGGCCAACTGGCACCTCATGAGTGCAACCAGCCTACAAAGTATTTTTATTAGGCCCTGGGGAGCCCTACCAAATTTTAAACAAAACTCTCTGTGTGTGTATGCACACCCACCCAAAATCTCAGTTGAAAGGAACATTATTTTCCAGAGCTATAAGAGGGATTCTCATACCCTGCAACTGCCCTGAATAGCCCGGGACCTTCAGGAATACCCTTTGTGAAGGAGGCTGATCTTACACCAATCCTGCAGGGCAGGCCACAGTCCCAATGTTCCCTGGACTGGCACACACCTCCCAAGGTCCCATACACCAAACTGGTGTAGCAGCCCCAACCTTTAAAAAGGAACACACGCCAAGATTAAGTTGGAGACTTTATTAAAAAGTAAAAATAACAAGTTAGTCAGTGTAGGGTCTCCAAGTGTCCAATATAAGTAAAATAATCCCTTATAAGAAAGGGCTAAAAGAAGGTAAGGGAAAAGGGGTGAGGTAGTTGTTGTGAGGAAAAGGGAATGGGAATAAAAAGGGACTCTAAAAGAACATAAAAACAAACCCCAAGAGTCTGCAGGAACAAAGCAAGTCAAACCAGGCCTAGCTTTTCCTAGCTACCCTGTCAGAGTGGCATACCTGCCCAGATGGAACTTCCCAGCATCCACGCCCCAAAGGAAGAACACTGAAGCCTTTTCCCCTAGCTCCTTTATTGTCACCAGGGTCCATTTTCCCGCCTTCCTAACTGTCGAAGGAGGGCCCCCCGCCCTTTCTCAGCTGTAGACACTTTCTCATGACTTCATCCCAATTAACGCCTGACCTTGCTTCTCAGCTCTGCAGCTCACCCTTATCTCCCAGGTGCTCCCAAACAGCCTCCCAGTACATTCCAAAAGACTACAGTAAAAATCCGTTAGCTAAACAGCAATGGGGGGGGGGGGGAAGGGACATCTAACAGGGTTTCTTCTAAAGTCTCAGCTACTACAAGTCCCATCTTCACATCCCCCCCTTTAAGGAGATGAGACTGGGAGGGAATTCCTGCCAGACCTCATCTTCTACTTATTCTTCAGTGTGAATCTGAGACAAGCTATCAGCCAATACATTCTCCCTCCCCTTAATATGAACTACGGAAAATGTATAATCTTGTAAGGCCAGACTCCACCGTAACAATTTCCCATTCGAATTTTTCATTTTGTTTAGCCAACACAAAGGAGAGTGATCTGTCTGTAATTGAAACGACCTCCCCCAAAGGTAAGGCCGTAATTTCCCCAAAGCCCACACAATGGCTAAACATTCTTTTTCAATGGTGGACAAATTTCTTTCCCGAGGGATCAACTTTTTACTCAAATAGGCCACTGGCAGCAGTTGCCGATCCGGTCCCTCCTGTAACAGCACCGCCCCAACCCCAGTTGCCGATGCATCTGTTTGTAACACAAAAGGAGAGGAAAAGTCAGGGGCTCTCAGGATAGGTGCTGCCGTTAATTTGTCTTTAAGAAGGTCAAAGGCCTGCTGGCACCTTTCTGTCCAAATTACTCGCACTGGTTTTCTTTTCTGACACAAGTCCGTCAAAGGCGCAGCGATAGTACTGTAATGTGGTACAAATCTCCGATAGTAGCCAGCTAGCCCCAGAAAAGATTGAACTTGTCTCTTAGTTTGGGGCACAGGCCAATCTCGGATGGCTTCTAACTTTGCTTCTAGAGGCTTAATATTTCCACTCCCCACCCTATGGCCAAGGTACACCACCTCCCCCAAACCAAATTGACATTTTTGAGCTTTTACTGTTAACCCAGCTTCTGTAAGCCACTCAAACACTTGTCAAAGATGATCCAGATGCTCTTCCCAAGTCTGCGAAAAAATGGCTAAATCATCTAAATAAGCACAGGCAAAGGCCCCCAGCCCATTCAACAGTTTATCCATTAGACGCATGAAGGTTAATGGCGCCGATTGGAGCCCAAACGGCAGGACGGTGAATTCGAATAGCCCTTTATGGGTAACAAAAGCAGTTTTAGGGGCATCCTCTTCCGCCAGAGGCACCTGCCAATATCCCTTAGTCAAGTCCAAAGTGGTAATGTACTTGGCTGTTCCCAATTGTTCTATCAGATGATCTGCTCTGGGCATGGGGTAGGGGTCTAGATGTGTCAATTCATTAATTTTTCTAAAATCTATACAAAATCTCACTTCTTGGGACTGCTTCTTGCTCACCAGTACAATAGGAGAAGACCACATGCTCTGGGACGGTCTAATAACACCCAGATCTAACATAGACTGTAATTCCTGTTCAATAATTTCTGCATGTCGGCCGGTAGCTCGATAGGGATAGGAGCGCACGGGAGCATGTTCCCCTGTCGGAATGGCATGTTGTACTAACGTCGTTCTCCCTGGAATGCTGGAGAACAAAGGAGCAAAATCTGTAATTAATTGCTGCAATCCTTGGCGTTGCTGTAGGGGCAAAGTTAAAGGCCAGGGTATTTCCTCTATCCCTCCTTTCTGTTGACATTCTTCTAACAGATCCAAAGGCCCATCCAGCTCTTCGGGCCCAGGCTGAAGGGGAAACACAAAATCTTTCCGGTCCACATACCGCTTAAGCATATTGACATGAAAAACCTTCGGCAATCGCGAGGTCTCTGCATACTGCAACAGATAGTTGACTTCCCCCAGCCGCTCTTTCACAGTCAAAGGCCCTTCCCACTTAAGGGTTAACTTATCGGGTTTAACCGGTTTGAGAACAAGAACCTGGTCTCCGGGCTGAAACACTCGGACTCGGGCAGTTTGATCATACCACGAATTTGCGTGCCTTGAGCGTGGGCTAAATGCTCCTGCGCCACTTGTTGTACCTTTCTCAGAGTATTCTGTAGCATTTGCATAAAACTTATAACATTCTGAGAGGAACTAGCCACCTTTTGTTCCCACTCTTCTCTAAGCATAGTCAGAGGGCCTCTGAGTTCCCGGCCAAACATTAGCTCATTCGGAGAAAACCCCAAGCTTTCCTGAGGGGCATCCCGATACGCAAATAGGAGCATAGGAAGCCCTTGATCCCAGTCTTTAGGGTGGTTTGTCACATAGGCTCGAATCATCTTTCCCAGGGTCTGATTGAACCTCTCCACTAGCCCATTTGTCTGATGATGATAGGGTACAGAGAAACATTGCTCATGGCAGTTTCGGGAACTCTGGGGGAAAGTGACCATGTTATACTTGAGTTCTTGATTCTAACGGAAGCAAAAGCTGAGTGTAGCCAAACACGTACCCTGGATTTTAGGAAAGCCAATTTTAACAAACTCAGAACAATGATTAGTAAGATCCCATGGCAAGTGACTCTCACGAGAAAGGGAGCCCAGGAGGGGTGGGAGTTTTTAAAAAAGGAAATTTTAAAGGCACAATTGCAAACAATTCCCAAAAGGAAAAAAGGCAGAGGGCAACAGAAGAAGCCAATGTGGCTTCACAATAAACTCAAAGATGACCTGAAAACAAAAAAGGACACGTATAGGAAGTGGAAGGAAGGACAGGCTACAAGTGAAGAGTACAGGCAGGTAGCACAGAACTGCAGGAATAGTGTCAGGAAGGCTAAAGCTGAGAATGAGCTAAGGTTAGCGAGGAATGCTAAAAGCAACAAAAAAGCTTTCTTCAGATACATGCACAGTAAAAGACAGAAGAAAGAACTGGTGGTTCAACTACGCAATGAGGATGGCAAATTGATAACAGAAGACAAAGAAAAGGCAGAAGTGTTCAATTCCTACTTCAGCTCGGTCTTCTCCCAAAAGAGGGTCTATGACCCCCCTGGCAAACCTGAAGTGCAGACTGAAGGGGCAGGATTGCAGCTTGAGATTGATAGGCAAATGGTCAAGGAGCACCTGATTACTCTGAACGAGTTTAAATCTCCAGGGCCTGATGAGCTGCATCCTAGAGTAATAAAGGAACTGGCAGAAGAACTCTCAGAACCACTGTCTATTATCTTTGAGAAATCATGGAGGACAGGTGAAGTGCCAGATGACTGGAGGGCAAATGTTGTTCCCATCTTCAAAAAGGGCAAGAAGGAAGAACCTGGGAACTATAGGCCAGTCAGTCTGACATCAATCCCCGGGAAGATTTTTGAGCAGATTATAAAGAAGTCAGTCTGCAAGCACCTTGAAAACAATGCAGTGATTACTAGAAGCCAGCATGGATTTGTCAAGAACAAATCCTGTCAGACTAATCTGATCTCATTTTTTGATCGGGTAACCTCCCTTGTGGACTGTGGGAATGCTGTGGACATTATATATCTGGACTTCAGCAAAGCTTTCGACAAAGTGCCTCATGATATCCTGATTAGTAAGCTAGCTAAGAGTGGGCTAGATGGAACAACTATCAGGTGGATCCACAATTGGCTACAGAATTGGACTCAAAGAGTGCTTATCAATGGTTCCTTCTCAAACTGGGGAGAGGTAACGAGCGGGGTACCACAGGGCTCGGTCCTGGGCCCGGTGCTCTTCAACATTTTTATTAATGACTTGGATCAGGAGGTACAGGGAATGCTTATCAAATTTGCAGATGACACAAAGTTGGGTGGAACAGCTAATACTCTGGAAGACAGAAACAAAATTCAAAGTGACCTCGATAGGCTGGAGCGCTGGGCTGAAAACAACAGAATGAAATTTAATAGGGATAAATGCCAAGTGCTGCACCTAGGGAGAGGAAACCAAATGCAGAGTTACCGAATGGGGGACACTTGGCTCAACAATACTACAAGTGAGAAGGATCTTGGAATTGTGGTAGATCACAAACTGAATATGAGCCAGCAATGCGATGTGGCTGCAAAGAAGGCAAATGCAATTTTGGGCTGTATTAATAGAAGTATAGCTTCCAAATCGCGGGAAGTGATAATTCCCCTTTACTCGGCACTGGTTAGGCCTCATCTTGAGTACTGCGTCCAGTTCTGGGCACCTCACTTTAAGAAGGACATAGACAAACTGGAGAGGGTTCAGAGGAGGGCAACAAGGATGATAAAGGGACTGGAAACAAGGCCCTATGAGGAGAGACTGAAAGAACTGG
Source organism: Shinisaurus crocodilurus (assembly GCA_021292165.1). Classification (NCBI taxonomy): domain Eukaryota; kingdom Metazoa; phylum Chordata; class Lepidosauria; order Squamata; family Shinisauridae; genus Shinisaurus; species Shinisaurus crocodilurus. Next base: position 118,019,076 of record CM037876.1, on the reverse strand, counting down.
GCATGTTAAGCCTTCAGAAGAGGAGACTGAGGGGAGATATGATCGCACTCTTCCAGTATTTGAAGGGATGTCACACAGAGGAGGGCAAAGATCTCTTCTCGATCATCCCAGTTTGCAGGACACGGAATAATGGGCTCAAGTTACAGGAACCTAGATTCCACCTAAACATCAGGAAAAATTTCCTGACTGTCAGAGCAGTAAGACAATGGAATCAACTACCTAGGGAGGTCGTGGGCTCTCCCACTCTGCAGGCATTCAAGGTGCAGCTGGACAGACATCTGTCAGAGATGCTTTGACCTAGATTCCTGCATTGAGCACAGGGTTGGACTCGATGGCCTTGTAGGCCCCTTCCAACTCTACTTTTCTATGATTCTATGATTCTATGAAATCTCTGTGTCCCCCCCCCCCCAGGACCACACAATGAAATCCCTGTTCTTCCCCCACTCCAGGACTGCACAATGAAATCCCAGCTCCCACAATGAGATGAAATCCCTGCTCCCACAATGACTATGCAATGAAATCCCAGCTCCCCCCTCCGGGACTGCACAATGAAATCCTTGCTCCCCCCCCAGGACTATGCAATGAAATCCCAACTCCCCCCCCCCCCGGGACTACACAGCAATGAAATCCCAGCTCCCCCCCAAGGGACTACACAATCAAATCTCTGTGTCCCTCCCAGGACCACACAATGAAATCCCTGTTCTCCCCCCCCCCCAGGACTGCACAATGGTATCCCTGCTCACCCCACTCCAGGACTGCACAATGAAATCCCTGCTCCCAAAATGAGATGAAATCCCTGCTCCCATAATGGCTATGCAATGAAATCCCAGCTCCCCCCCCCCCCGGGACTACACAGAAATGAAATCCAAGCCCCCCCTCCGGGACTACACAATCAAATCTCTGTGTCCCCTCCAGGACCACACAATGAAATCCCTGTTCTTCCCCCACTCCAGGACTGCACAATGGTATCCCTGCTCCCCCACTCCAGGAATTTACAATGAAATCCCTGCTCCCCCCCCAGGACTGCACAATGAAATCCCTGCTCCCACAATGAGATGAAATCCCTGCTCCCACTAATGACTAATGCAATGAGATCCCAGCTCCCCCCCCCCAGGACTGCACAATGAAATCCCTGCTCCCAAAATGAGATGAAATCCCTGTTCCCATAATGACTATGCAATGAAATCCCAGCTCCCCCCTCCGGGACTACACAATCAAATCTCTGTGTGTCCCCCAGGACCACACAATGAAATCCCTGTTCTTCCCCCACTCCAGGACTGCACAATGATATCCCTGCTCCCCCCACTCCAGGACTGCACAATGAAATCCCTGCTCCCACAATGAGATGAAATCCCAGCTCCCACAATGATTACGCAATGAGATCCCAGCTTCCCCCTCCCCCCGGGACTATACAACAATGAAATCCCAGCTCCCCCCCCCCCCGGGACTGCACAATGAAATACCTTCACACATACCCCAGGACTGCACAATGAAATCCCTGCTCCCACAATGAGATGAAATCCCTGCTGCCCCCCCGCTCCCATAATGACTATGCAATGAGATGAAATCCCTGCTCCCACAATGACTACGCAATGAGATCCCAGTTTCCCCCCCACCCAGCTCCCCCCTCCGGGACTGCACAATGAAATCCCTGCTCCCCCCCCCCCAGGACTGCACAATGAAATCCCTGCTCCCACAATGAGATGAAATCGCTGCTCCCACAATGACTACGCAATGAGATCCCAGTTTCCCCCCGACCCGGGACTACACAACAATGAAATCCCAGCTCCGCCCTCCGGGACTGCACAATGAAATCCTTGCTCCCCCCCGGGACTATGCAATGAAATCCCAGCTCCCCCCGCCCCCGGTAATACACAGCAATGAAATCCCAGCTTCCCCCCACGGGACTACACAATCAAATCTCTGTGTCCCCCCAGGACCACACAATGAAATCCCAGTTCCCCCCTCCGGGAGTGTACAATGAAATCCTTGCTCTCCCCCCCCAGGACTATGCAATGAAATCCCAGCTCCCCCCCCCCGGGACTACACAGAAATGAAATCCAAGCCCCCCCTCCGGGACTACACAATCAAATCTCTGTGTCCCCTCCAGGACCACACAATGAAATCCCTGTTCTTCCCCCACTCCAGGACTGCACAATGGTATCCCTGCTCCCCCCACTCCAGGAATTTACAATGAAATCCCTGCTCCCCCCCCCCAGGACTGCACAATGAAATCCCTGCTCCCACAATGAGATGAACTCCCTGCTCCCACAATGACTACGCAATGAGATCCCAGCTCCCCCCCCCAGGACTGCACAATGAAATCCCTGCTCCCAAAATGAGATGAAATCCCTGTTCCCATAATGACTATGCAATGAAATCCCAGCTCCCCCCTCCGGGACTACACAATCAAATCTCTGTGTCCCCCCCAGGACCACACAATGAAATCCCTGTTCTTCCCCCACTCCAGGACTGCACAATGATATCCCTGCTCCCCCCACTCCATGACTGCACAATGAAATCCCTGCTCCCACAATGAGATGAAATCCCAGCTCCCACAATGATTACGCAATGAGATCCCAGCTTCCCCCTCCCCCCGGGACTATACAACAATGAAATCCCAGCTCCCCCCCCCCCCCGGGACTGCACAATGAAATACCTTCACACATACCCCAGGACTGCACAATGAAATCCCTGCTCCCACAATGAGATGAAATCCCTGCTGCCCCCCCGCTCCCATAATGACTATGCAATGAGATGAAATCCCTGCTCCCACAATGACTACGCAATGAGATCCCAGTTTCCCCCCCACCCAGCTCCCCCCTCCGGGACTGCACAATGAAATCCCTGCTCCCCCCCCCCCAGGACTGCACAATGAAATCCCTGCTCCCACAATGAGATGAAATCGCTGCTCCCACAATGACTACGCAATGAGATCCCAGTTTCCCCCCGACCCGGGACTACACAACAATGAAATCCCAGCTCCGCCCTCCGGGACTGCACAATGAAATCCTTGCTCCCTCCCGGGACTATGCAATGAAATCCCAGCTCCCCCCCCCCCGGTAATACACAGCAATGAAATCCCAGCTTCCCCCCACGGGACTACACAATCAAATCTCTGTGTCCCCCCAGGACCACACAATGAAATCCCAGTTCCCCCCTCCGGGAGTGTACAATGAAATCCTTGCTCTCCCCCCCCCCAGGACTATGCAATGAAATCCCAGCTCCCCCCCCCCCCGGGACTACACAGCAATGAAATCCCAGCTCCCCCCCATGGGACTACACAATCAAATCTCTGTGTCCCCCCCAGGACCACACAATGAAATCCCTGTTCTCCCCCCCCCCCCCAGGACTGCACAATGGTATCCCTGCTCACCCCACTCCAGGACTGCACAATGAAATCCCTGCTCCCAAAATGAGATGAAATCCCTGCTCCCATAATGACTATGCAATGAAATCCCAGCCTCCCCCCCCCCGGACTACACAGCAATGAATATCAGCCCCCACCCTCCGGGACTACACAATCAAATCTCTGTGTCCCCTCCAGGACTGCACAATGAAATCCCTGTTCTTCCCCCATTCCAGGACTGCACAATGAAATCCCAGCTCCCCCCTCCGGGACAGCACAATGAAATCCCTGCTCCCCCCCCCAGGACTATGCAATGAAATCCTAGCTCCCCCCCCCGGGACTACACAACAATTAAATCCCAGCTTCCCCCCCCCCGGGACTACACAATCAAATCTCTGTGAACCCCCCAGAACCACACAATGAAATCCCTGTTCTTCCCCCACTCCAGGATTGCACAATGAAATCCCTGCTCCCCCCAGGACTGCACAATGAAATGCCTGCTCCCACAATGAGATGAAATCCCTGCTCCCACAATGACTACCCAATGAGATCCCAGTTTCCTCCCCTCCCTGTCCTCCCTGTTCTGTTTCATTGTTCTACACAACAATGAAATCCCAGCTCCCCCCTCCGGGACTGCACAATGAAATCCTTGCTCCCCCCCCCAGGACTATGCAATGAAATCCCAGCCCCCCCCCCCGGGACTACACAGCAATGAAATCCCATCTCCCCCCCACGGGACTAGTACAATCAAATCTGTGTGTCCCCCCCCCCCCCAGGACCACACAATGAAATCCCTGTTCTTCCCCCACTCCAGGACTGCACAATGAAATCCCAGCTCCCACAATGAGATGAAATCCCTGCTCCCATAATGACTATGCAATGAAATCCCAGCTCCCCCCCCTCCCGGGACTACACAGAAATGAAATCCCAGCTCCCACAATGAGATGAAATCCCTGCTCCCACAATGACTATGCAATGAAATCCCAGCTCCCCCCTCCGGGACTGCACAATGAGATCCTTGCTCCCCCCCCCCAGGACTATGCAATGAAATCCCAACTCCCCTCCCCGGGACTACACAGCAATGAAATCCCTCTTCTCCCCCCCCCCCCCCAGGACTGCACAATGGTATCCCTGCTCACCCCACTCCAGGACTGCACAATGAAATCCCTGCTCCCAAAATGAGATGAAATCCCTGCTCCCATAATGACTATGCAATGAAATCCCAGCTCCCCCCCCGGGACTACACAGAAATGAAATCCCAGCCCCCCCTCCGGGACTACACAATCAAATCTCTGTGTCCCCTCCAGGACCACACAATGAAATCCCTGTTCTTCCCCCACTCCAGGACTGCACAATGGTATCCCTGCTCCCCCCCCCCAGGACTGCACAATGAAATCCCTGCTCCCACAATGAGATGAACTCCCTGCTCCCATAATGACTATGCAATGAAATCCCAGCTCCCCCCCCCCCCCGGGACTACACAGAAATGAAATCCCAGCTCCCACAATGAGATGAAATCCCTGCTTCCCACAATGACTATGCAATGAAATCCCAGCTCCCCCCTCCGGGACTGCACAATGAAATCCTTGCTCCCCCCCCCAGGACTATGCAATGAAATCCCAACTCCCCCCCCCCGGGACTACACAGCAATGAAATCCCTGTTCTCTCCCCCCCCCCAGGACTGCACAATGGTATCCCTGCTCACCCCACTCCAGGACTGCACAATGAAATCCCTGCTCCCAAAATGAGATGAAATCCCTGCTCCCATAATGACTATGCAATGAAATCCCAGCTCCCCCCCCCCCCGGGACTACACAGCAATGAAATCCCAGCCCCCCCCCTCCGGGACTACACAATCAAATCTCTGTGTCCCCTCCAGGACCACACAATGAAATCCCTGTTCTCCACCCCCCAGGACTGCACAATGAAATCCCAGCTCCCCCCTCCGGGACTACACAGCAATGAAATCCCTGCTCCCCCCCCCCAGGACTATGCAATGAAATCTCTGTTCTTCCCCCACTCCAGGACTGCACAATGATATCCCTGCTCCCACAATGAGATGAAATCCCTGCTCCCATAATGACTATGCAATGAAATCCCAGCTCCCCCCACCCCGGGACTACACAGCAATGAAATCCCAGCTCCCACAATGAGATGAAATCCCTGCTCCCACAATGACTATGCAATGAAATCCCAGCTCCCCCCTCCGGGACTGCACAATGAAATCCTTGCTCCCCCCCCCAGGACTATGCAATGAAATCCCAGCTCCCCCCCCCCAGGACTACACAGCAATGAAATCCCAGCTGCCCCCCCCCATGGGACTACACAATCAAATCTCTGTGTGCCCCCCCAGGACCACACAATGAAATCCCTGTTCTCCCCCTGCCCCCAGGACTGCACAATGATATCCCTGCTCCCACAATGAGATGAAATCCCTGCTCCCATAATGACTATGCAATGAAATCCCATCTCCGCCCCCCCGGGACTACACAGCAATGAAATCCCAGCTCCCCCCTCCGGGACTACACAATCAAATGTCAGTGTCCCCCCCAGGACCACACAATGAAATCCCTGTTCTTCCCCCACTCCAGGACTGCACAATGGTATCCCTGCTCCCCCCACTCCAGGACTGCACAATGAAATCCCTGCTCCCCCCCCCAGGACTGCACAATGAAATCCCTGCTCCCACAATGAGATGAAATCCCTGCTCCCACAATGACTATGCAATGAGATCCCAGCTCCCCCCCCCCCGGGACTTCACAACAATGAAATCCCTGCTCCCCCCCCAGGACTACACAGTGAAATCTCTGTCCCCCCCCTCCGGGACTGCACAATGAAATCCCTGCTCCCCCCCCCCCCGGGACTACACAGCAATTAAATCCCAGCTCTCCCCCCGGGACTACACAATCAAATCTCTGTGTCCCCCCCAGGACCACGCAATCACATACCTGTTGCCCCCTGCTCCCCCCAGGGACTACACAAAATGAAAGCCCTGCCCCCCCGGGACCACACAATAAAAGCCCTGCTCCCGCCCCCCCAGGACTACACAATGAAATCCCAGCTCCGCTCCGGCTGTGGTTCATATTTACATTCTGTTTTGACGCAGGAAAGATTTGCATATCCGCTCCTGATTGGCCCCTGTGGCAGTTCATACAAACATTCTATATGTTGTTGGAGCGATTTGCAGAACCGCTCCTGATTGGCCCCTGCGAACATTCCAAGTGATGCCATTGGCTCTCATCTATTTTGGGCCGTACAGGCGCAGCGAGGGTTTTTCAGAGATTTGAACCCACCAGTCTTTGTCCTTGGGTGATGGAGAGTATGCGTGCCAAATTTGGGGCGGATCCGTTAAAACGTGATGGAGCCTATGCAACAACGCCCTGCACACAGCAGTCACTGTCATTTTAAAAGTTTCCCTCCCTCTTCACCCCCTCAAAGAACATTCTAAACGGCCGAGGGGAGATTTGCATACCCACCCCTTCTGGCCCCTGCAGGAATTCATACGAACATTCTAAGAGTCGTATGAGCTATTTGCTTAATGCTCCTATTGGCTCCTGCAGGAGTTCTGAGGTGAGGCCGATTTGCATAACTGCTGCCCTGTTGTTTTGCCCATAGGAGATATGGGAGTGTGGCGATTTTGCCCCCTTTTCCCACCCCCTTAGGGATGGAATTTCCAAAAATCTCCAGCAAGACAAGCTCAGACTGATTTTAAAGGGAAAGCAGGGGGGAGGAAGGAGGGGGGGAACCCCAGGAAGACTGGAGAGCATAATCTAGATCAGTGTTCACCCAGGATATGCTGGTGTTGCCTTCCCTTACCTCTTGAGAATTAGGCAAATGATCCAACTTCACTGCCGTGGTCACGATGGCAGCACCATAGAGAAAGGGGACCTTGTTTACCAGAAAACCAATCATACTGTCTTTGAACATGCAAACCAAAGTGTTCTTGTGTTTTCCAACCATCATTGACAAACAGCCCTGAATTAACACAGCTAATAAGATGTAATTTCTTAGACCAGTGTTCTCCAACCTTGGGTCCCCAGATGTTTTTGGCCTACAACTCCCAGCATGCCCCAGCCAGCTACACTGGCTGCGACATACTGGGAGTTGTAGGCCAAAAACATCTGGGGACCCAAGGTTGGAGAACACTGACTTAGACTATAACAAGGGACTCAATAGGGAGTACACTGACTGAGCTAATCCTGTGAACTAAACACATTAAGTTTTGGAGCAGGAACTCATTATTGTGAAGGAAAGAGCCTTTGGGGGTTCCTACATGCACACACACACACACACACACACACACCCTCATGTGTGAACCGGCTAAAGGCTGGGGGGGGGGCGTCCCAAAGTCTACAGTGACCCAGCTTTCAAATGCAAATGTCATGAGTCATGAGTTCCCCTCCCTGCCTGGCCAGGTGAAGTTCATCCTGATTGGCTAAGAGGCAGCAGAGCTACAGGAAGGAGGAGGGGAGGGGGAAAGAGCTATTTCCCAACATGTGGGTTTTTGTCTTTGTCTTTGTCGTCGCGTGGTTGCTGGCTGTGGAGCAATGGCAGCAAGCCAAGCAGAGGTCCAAGCCTCAGGATCCGACCCCAGGTAGCTCCTGGTGAAATTAGCTGAATGAGGGCTTTGGCAAGGCAGACCTTGTGGAGGGCTACCCATCTCGGACCTTCGGGTAGGTGAAGTAGTCCTCCCGGGCGGCAAGGCTGTGCTGGATCCAACCCTGGAAGAGAACAGACCCCCAGGTAACAGAGAGTGTGCCTGGGAGATATAAGGAATCAGGTTCTGTTATTTTGTAGCTTTACTCTGTGTACCAAAGTGTCTCTCTAATTTTGTGTGCTTCTCTTATTTCCCTATTTTTGTTGTAAAATGCTACCTGAAATAAACCTTCTTTGGTTTTTTACCCCACATGGTGTTTGTGGATTGCTCTGTGGTTCCAGCAACTAAATCCAGGTTACAGTCATAAAGGCAAGTCCCTGAACAGAGATTCAAGTAGGATTGCTTGGCAGTCTGGTACCTTGAGATCTCTGGGGGTGTTGGGTCCTTTGAGGTAGGAAAGGGTGGGTTGTGGCGGGTCAGCCAGCCCCCCCCCCAAGCCTCTGTAGCATATCACCATGTGCAGGATAATATAATCATAGGAGCACTTTGTTTCTTCATGAAGCTGGGCTAGCTACTGCAATTTGCTCAAAGGGTCAATATATACTTATTTACACAGAAGAGATGCATTTGCTGCATGTACAGCAGCTACTGATGTCGTTAACACCATATCGCAATCGCATGAAGAGAAAATGGATTTGCTACATATGTGGCTTCCCAGCACACGCCTACCATGTCTTTTGCACACTCTCATTTCCCCCTCGGACTTTACAGTAGTTCAAAAGAGGCATGCGGGGCACACGAAGGAAACACAGCTGCCATATAAAGTGCAAATTGGCCCTAATTTCTATTCTTGTCCTGCTTTGGATTTCATTTGTTGTGGGGAGAGGCACTTGTTGAGTGGTTTGTGTTTTGATCCCATTTTCATTTGATATTTTAGATATGATTGTTAACATTGTTGCTCACCATATGCCTTTCAGGCAGGCTAAACTAGAAATTTGTACCACTGGAGCATTTCGCACTTGAAGCATTACACCAGGATTATGCAACCTGCCGCTCAACTCTTTACCTAATTTCATGTGGCCCTCAGCCTAATTTCAAAAGCCCTCTGCAAGCAATCAGTTCACTCAAGAGCAATCTCCATACAGCTTCATGTAATGTACCGTTTGGCCCTCACTGAGTGGTGTCTAAATGCACAAAAAGTGGTTTATTTATTATTTGAGGTTTTATAAGCCATTTTCCAACTTGAAATGAGTTATCGAAGTAGTCAATGTGAAGAGAAAGCCAGGGCAGGTACACCAGACCACCCAGACCCCCACCTTTCACCTGATACCGCACTTGCTCACAATAGAACACACATGCATACCCCCAGGCCACTTCCCCTCCCTGGGCAGCCAAATGAGCTGTGAGACATTCCAAACAGGAGAGGGGCGCCAAGATGCCTAGTGGCCACAAAGAAGTGGCAAGTGGCAAGTTAGGGAGTCTAAGCACCCTAAGTTAGGGAGTCTAAGCACCCTAAAGTACCCAGAGAAACAGGTACTCCTGACCCGTTCGACCAGTCAGGAGGGGAGGGAGCGCAGGAGGGAGGAGGGGGCCAAGAAGAGAGGATAAAGAAAGGGGCTTGTGGCGGGAAAAGGTTGTTGGTCATGGCGTGGGCAGCAAGCTGCGCGGAGGTCCAGGGCTTCGGTCTGACCTCAGGATCCAGCCCCAGGCAGCTCCCGGTGAAACTAGCTGAATTCGCCGAGCCGCAGAGATACGCAGCTGTCGAGGAATCAGGGTCATTCCAGGTAAACCTTGTGTGTACTGTTGCTGCGACTCGCTCTGTACCCATGTCCATTGCAGGTGCGTGCTTTGCGTGCTGCTTTTGTGTATGTCTTGATACGCTCAATTAAACTCTGTTTACCTATAAACAGTGTAGTGGCTGCCATTCATAAAACTGCTTCCTTCACTGTCCTAGCGTTAAAATTGGCTGTGGCTTTTGCCTAAGTGCCACAGACTGCGTGTAAAGGGCTAACCTTGTCCTGGTTAACCCCTGGGTACCCAGACCCGCACAAAGGACCGGCTTTGGTCCTATTTCACAATCAACAATATTCAAACAAAAATATGCATTAACACATCTAAGGAAAAATCTCAGTGGAAGGAAATCCATACTCTCAGCAGTATGTTGAGCAGAGCTGCTCAAGTAGAAGATAGCATGACACACTCCATAAGCAATAAGAGCATTACTTTTTATTGCTCGTATAAACATGTCCATCTATTTAACTGTAACAAAAACAACAGTTGGCCCCTCAAAACTATTAGTAGTCCTCCCAGCTTGGACTTCCTGTGGTCATCTGGTTGGCCACTGTGGGAAGCTGGATGACGCAGCTTCCCACAGTGCAGACCTTTTGTATGATTTAGAAGGGCTCTTCTGAGGTTCTTGATATTTATATTTCCTCTTAAGAACTTATTCCTGCCTACAGTTCCAATACTGAGATTACAATATGAGCTCCCTTTTCCCTGGGGCAGGGAAGATTTTGAGTGGCAGAACTGCCAGAAGTAGGGAAATGAAAAGATTAGGTAACCCCTTCCCAGCTGTTTCGCCACAGACACTCACAGCTTCAAAGGCTGCTTTTGCTTTTGAAATGTCAGAGAAGAGATACAACTACATGTAATGTATTGTTTGGCCATCACTGGTGGTGCCTGAATGTACAGGAAGTCATTTATTTATTTATTTGAGCATTTATAAACCATTTTTCGACTCAAATGAGTTCACAAAGTAGACAACAATATTAAAAGAAAAATATGCATTAATGCATCTGAGGAAAAATACAATGGGTGGCACAATCCAATGCCCTCTGCCCTCAATGCATGTAAGCCTCCAATGCAAGGTGCGAGGTGTGGTGGCAGCAACCTTTGCTGCCGCCATGCCTTGCACCCTGCATTTCATCTAGATGGCCATTTTTGGATACCGTGTAAGCCACCAGCCACACCCTCCTCCCCTCCCAGCCCCCCCCCCTGCACACCCCTCTTCCTCCTCTCCGAGGCTGATTCGTGACCTTGGGGAAGCAGCCGGTGCGGGCAAGGTCAGGAAGCCACAGGATTGCACCCTAAATCAACAGTATTGTCTCACCTGCAAGGAATAAAATATACATTCAGCTAAACACTTGGAGGTACAAACTAGCTTTAAAAGATAGGTCTTAGTAGCCCATTTAAGTAGGCCGTGCTCTTGAATGTGGCATATCATAGAATCATAGAATCATAGAAAAGTAGAGTTGGAAGGGGCCTACCAGGCCATCGAGTCCAACCCCCTGCTCGGTGCAGGAATCCAGGTCAAAGCATCCCTGACAGATGATTGTCCAGTTGCACCTTGAATGCCTCCAGACTGGGAGAGCCCACCACCTCCCTAGGTAGTTGGTTCCATTGTCTTATTGCTCTAACAGTCAGGAAATGTTTAGGTGGAATCTAGGTTCCTGTAACTTGAGCCCATTATTCCGTGTCCTGCAAACTGGGATGATCGAGAAGAGATCCTGGCCCTCCTCTGTGTGACATCCAAGTACTGGAAGAGTGCGATCATATCTCCCCTCAGTCTCCTCTTCTGAAGGCTAAACATGCCCAGTTCTTTTAGTCTCTCCTCATAGGGCCTTGTTTCCAGTCCCTTTATCATCCTTGTTGCCCTCCTCTGAACCCTCTCCAGTTTGTCTATGTCCTTCTTAAAGTGTGCTGCCCAGAACTGGATGCAATACTCAAGATGAGGCCTGACCAATGCTGAGTAAAGGGGAATTATCACTTCACGCGATTTGGAAGCTATACTTCTATTAATGCAGCCCAAAATAGCATTTGCCTTCTTAGCAGCCATATCGCATTGCTGGCTCATATTCAGTTTGTGATCTACCACAATTCCAAGATCCTTCTCACTTGTAGTATTGTTGAGCCAAGTGTCCCCCATTCCGTAACTGTGTATTTGGTTTCCTCTCCCTAGGTGCAGCACTTGGCATTTATCCCTATTAAATTTCATTCTGTTGTTTTCAGCCCAGCGCTCCAACCTATCGAGGTCACTTTGAATTTTGTTTCTGTCTTCCAGAGTATTAGCTGTTCCACCCAACTTTGTGTCATCTGCAAATTTGATAAGCATTCCCTGTATCTCCTCATCCAAGTCATTAATAAAAATGTTGAAGAGCACTGGGCCCAGGACCTGAGCCCTGTGGTACCCCGCTCGTTACCTCTCCCCAGTTTGAGAAGGAACCATTGATAAGCACTCTTTGAGTCCGATTCTGTAGCCAATTGTGTATCCACCTGATAGTTGTTCCATCTAGCCCACTTTTCGCTAGCTTGCTAATCAGGATATCATGAGGCACTTTGTCGAAAGCTTTGCTGAAGTCCAGATATATGATGTCCACAGCATTCCCACAGTCCACAAGGGAGGTTACCCGATCAAAAAATGAGATCAGATTAGTCTGGCAGGATTTGTTCTTGACAAATCCATGCTGGCTTCTAGTAATCACTGCATTGTTTTCAAGGTGCTTGCAGACTGACTTCTTTATAATCTGCTCCAAAATATCTCAAGCAGTAATGAATATTATATTATACGATTCTCTGTATTGGTACATTCACTGAATATCTCATCTAAATAATATGCCAATGGCTCCCTCCAGTGCCACAAAGAGACAGTGACCCAAAATAGCAGTACTGTAATACTAATCACTATTCCCAAGTCATCACCAAAAGCAGAGTTCAGCTTTTTCATTTACTAAGAAGTCCCTCAGATAAGTGACTCCTGAAATATGAACTGGTTCTCTCTAAGGTGGCACCTCCTGCCCTCCAGGGGATGAGGAGTGAACTTCTCCCTGCTAGCTCTGTCTGCTTGACGGGACCAGAAAACACAGTGCCAGGAAACTGATATTGGTGAAGTCAGTGTAGCAGTATTTATTAAGAAATATTTAACTGTGGTCCAGTTCATCCTTCCACAGACTTTAAACTAGTCTAAAGTAGTCTCTGGAGCCATGTAGGCCTGTTTCTTCCTTTTTCTTCAAGCCTAAGGACAATCCTAAGTGCTGCAAAGCTAATTGCCTGAACTAATGAAGGTGGCCTCAGAGTCGGTGTTGAGGAACCCTGGGATAGTTGTCTGGGAAACTTTAACATCCCTGCCGAGGCTGCCTTGTATGAGTTGTTCTAGGATGTCATGGCCACCATGGAGCTGTCCCAATATATCATCAACCCAACACATGTGACAGTTCACACTTTGGATTGGTTTTTTTCAATGAGGAGGAGGATGCTCTGGATGTGGGGGAATTTTGTATATATCCCTCATCATGCTCACATCACTATTTGGTGAGATTTAGACTGACTGTGATCCCATTCCACTGCAGGGGTAGAGGACTCACTAAGATTGTCCATTCCCAGAAGCTGATGGATCTGGATGGATTCCTAAGAGTCCTGGGGAGTTTCTGATTGATATGGCTGGTGCCCTGGGTGCTCTGTGGAATAAGATTGCTCAATTGGTTGACATTCACTGTAGGGCTGGAGAAATATAACAGCTGGGACAACAGCTGGAACACCACTGGCAGAAACTTATAATGAACCCAACAAAACACAGGTGAGAGCTTATTGTATACCAAGGATGGGCAGCAAGCCTGCAAACAAATTTGGTGGTGGCAAAAGTTTTAAAAAAAATTTACAAAAAAACTTGCCACTTTTAGTGCTAAAAGGGTGTAAAAGAGCACTAAAAGGAACAAATTTAGCTTCTCCTGAAGTTAACTGTGATCCTTCTACTATAGAGCCGCTCTGTAGTGCTAAAAGAGTGCTTGAGAACAAGCTAAACCCCATTAGTGCTACAGAGTGGTTTCCCACCACATTTTGGCAGCAAACCACCAATTTGGGGGAGGGGGATAAAAATCACTCAGATGCACACTTACATGAACACTGATTTGAGTATAGTGTGCCTGTGAATGTGCCTGGAGTACTGCTGAGTCAGATTTTACTCAATGAGTTCCAGTTTGAATGCCCTCCTTGCAAGAGATGGCGGTCCTCCTGGCAGCCTTAAAGAAGGCACGTGTGTCCACTCCTGAAAAGGGCCTCTCTGGACCCTGCTGAGTTTTCAAACTATCAACCTATCCTAGATATTCCTGGGGGGGGGGGAGAGATTCTTGAGAGGATGGTTGCTGGCCAACACTAGTCACTTCTGAATGAAAGCAATTTACCAGATCAATTTCAATCCAGTTTCTGGTCTGATTTCAGCACAGAAAGAGCTTTGGTCTACCTAATGGATGACCTATTCCAGGAAAAGGACTTCATTTCCAAACTTGAAGCTATCTGAGAACCAAACTTGGTTAACCCTTTTAGGGAGCAATCCTGTGACCCCTAGACAGCATCTGAGGGGCCATAGAGTAGTTTGGATTCCCAGATCCAAGTTCAGAGACAGCACTCCAATTGGAGCTCTGACCCACCCCCTCACAGCTGGTGTGGAAAGAACCACACCGGCTGCTCTCTGGGGTCCGGGAAATGATCTTGGAGTGGGGGAAAGGGGGCATTCCAGCAGGCGGGGAAGGGCCAGAATATGAGCTATCCTGAGGCCCCTCCAATGCTGGGTGCGAGGACAGGGCAGTGAAGATCGCCTCTGCCGCTCCTCCCACCCTGCACAGGATGAGCATAAGCCTCCGAGTTCGGGGGCCTACAATCATCGCAATAGGATTGCACCCTAAGTCCCAAATTTGGTTAATCCCTTAAGTGCCATTACAGTTTAGGTTCTAGAACTGGTCACAAAATTTAGATTTAAGATTGTTGACTTAATGCAACTTTTTTATAGCTGATGCAATCAGAATTAACCCCTTAAGTCCCAGAAAGATTTTTATTTAGACCATTTAGTTCTAACTTTTTGACTTTATTTTTTCCACCCCACTCTAGCTTCTACATTTAACTACATAGGTTTCATAGATTTCATAGATCATAGAGTTGGAAGGAGCCTACAAGGCTATCGAGTCCAACCCCTTGCTCAATGCAGGAAACTAGAGGAGGGGTCTCCCATCCAAGTAATAACCAGGCTTGGCCCTGCTTAGCTTTCCACGCTCAGACAAGCTGAGCCAGCATAGTGTTAAGTTTAATTCTTCACATGTCTAGAGGAAATTAGTAATGCTTTAGCGTAGCTTTTTACATCCACAGTAGTATGCAGGAGGAAGTCAAGGGGAAGTTAGAATCTTTTAGTTTTAGTTTAGCTTTGAAATGCAGGCAGAGTGCAGTAGGGTGCCAAGGAGCAGTCATCTTATCCAAACAATGCTTGAAGCTCAATTTGCTATCTTGCTCACTGCATTTGTAGTGTCAGCTTTGTCAATCCTTTTCATTAATCTTAAATTTATCTTACATTCTCTTTCACTGCTAATAATATAATCACAAAGAAGCTTCCAAATTATACTCATGCTAATTTTCTTAATTTTTGTAATTTTATTAAATGAAGTGTTTAATGCATTTCTATTTACTTTTGAGTCTGTGCTGGCTCAGAGTGCCTTTTACCAGCCTTTTCCCTTATCAACCAGCCTGGTCACTGAGGTCATCAGATGAGGTGCTTCTGGTGGTTCCGCATGGCCATGTGGCTTGGTTGGAACTTGGAAGCTACTCGGGTAGAGCCTTCAGAGTGGTGGCTCTGTCTCTGTGAAAATCCCTGCCTCTGGATGTCAGGCAGGCACCAACATCTGTTTTGTTTCTGGTGCTTGCTGGAGACATTTTTATTTCAACTAGTCTTCCCCAATTGACAAGCCATGGTTTTTAAAATAACCATTATTACTTTGTCTTTAAAATAACCATTAATATTGTGTTTTATTCCTTTTACGGTATCTTTTACTGTTCACTGCTCTGGAATCTTTTTAGATGTGGAGTGGTATATAAATGTTTTAAATAAATGAAAGAAAGAAATACTGTTGACCATAGTATCCTCCTGGATCAGCTACTCTAATGTAAGGTAGAATGGGGTTGATCCGAATGGGATTGCACTCAAATGCCCAAAACAGACTAGCTTTTTCCTTAATACTCACCAAGATACTTGAAAATACTGTTCTGATTTCAAATCAAGCTGAAGAGAGTTTGCCCAGCAAGATCTATTCAACATATACATTATAAAAACAATTGTGTCTCAAAGATATACTTATAGATTTCATAGATCATATAGTTGGAAGGAGCCTACAAGGCTATCGAGTCCAACCCCCTGCTCAATGCAGGAAACCAGAGGAGGGGCCGGGTCTCCCATCCAAGTAATAACCAGGCCTGACCCTGCTTAGCTTTCCTCGCTCAGACAAGTTGAGCCAGTGTAAGTCACTTCTTGGACTTTAGATTCTTCAGTCAATAACCCTTTGGTGTAGACTCCATAGGCCCCCAACAGGATATTATTCACACTAGTATAGCCAACAGCAATTGTATATATGAAGAAAGGTAGGGAGGCCAGAGGTTAGGAGGGTTTATCTCAAAATTCCCAGCTCCCTGCAATGTGGCCAGCAGGCAAACAAACTACCTTGTAGACTGCCACCACCCCTTTTCACATCCACCAAGTCTGAGTCATGGGATACTCAGACCTTTCCGAATTCCTTGCGGGCACAGAAATAAGGGATCACATGGTAAACCTCTATTTCTAGCCCTCAAGCCTAAGACCGTAGTGGTACCACACAATTTGGCTAGTGCTACCATCTAAAATTAAACTCTGGCTTTGCTAAAATAAAGACGCTCCTGTTTCCCTTTTTTCCCCTTTTCTTTTCTCTGCCTACCCGGAAACCTGTATTTCACCCAGAGCAAGAGACAAATCTAAGTTACAGCTGACTTTCATGTTTTCAGAAATGGGGGTCAGGCTCAGCCAGTTGCTTCTTCATCCCAGAATGCTAAGAGTAATCTAATGTCTGCAACACCTACCAGTGATTCATTCATTCATTCTGCAACCTCCATTTTGAGAACAGGGCATCTTCAATTATTGCTCTACAGCTTTGCAACAACAAAACAAAATACATAAGCCTGTCAAAATCTGGAGGAGAATTCCTAGCCATAAGCCATGACGAGGTAGCCAAGAAGATACAGGTGGGTTGGGTATTTTATTCTGTTTAAATGTAACCCCAAATCATGGAAGCCAAAGGGATCTCCAATACATTTTCCCTCTGGTAGTTCCTCTCCTGTTTACCCTGCCAGTTAGTGTACCCTCTCTTTCTTCCTTGCCTTATGCCATGTAAAAATATTTCAAACATTAAGTTTATTCTTGTTAGAAAAGTGGACATGGTGCATATACAAAGTGTAAGAATAAAGTTCCATCATACACGTGTAATGAACTAGGCTGTATATAGCACACATTGTTAGATGTATTAATCTCTCTTCTCTCCTAATCTTGCCCATCTGCCAATTGCTATTTTAGCCAGAGAGTTCTGTCGCTTCTTTGTTTAGTCATATGTTTAGTACCGCTCCGCCATATCTTCTCCTTGAAGTAGTTGTAATCTATAAATCATTGGGAAATGAAGATTTTTTTCCAGGCTTAGTGTCTTTCAAAGCTCTGATTCTTCACATGTCTGAGCACATGTCTGGGGCTGGGCCCAGTGCTTTTCAACATTTTTATTAATGACTTGGATGAGGAGGTACAGGGAATGCTTATCAAATTTGCAGATGACACAAAGTTGGGTGGAATAGCTAATACTCTGGAAGACAGAAACAAAATTCAAAGAGATCTCGATAGGCTGGAGCTCTGGGCCGAAAACAGCAGAATGAAATTTAATAGGGACAAATGCCAAGTGCTGCACCTAGGGAAAGGAAACCAAATGCAGAGTTACAGAATGGGGGACACTTGGCTCAACAATACTACAAGTGAGAAGGATCTTGGAATTGTGGTAGATCACAAACTGAATATGAGCCAGCAATGTGATGTGGCTGCAAAGAAGGCAAATGCTATTTTGGGCTGCATTAATAGAAGTATAGCTTCCAAATCACGTGAAGTGATAATTCCCCTTTACTCGGCACTGGTTAGGCCTCATCTTGAGTACTGCTTCCAGTTCTGTGCACCACACTTTAAGAAGGATGTAGACAAACTGGAAAGTTCAGAGGAGGGCAATGAGGATGATAAAGGGACTGGAAACAAGGCCCTATGAGGAGAGACTGAAAGAACTGGGCATGTTTAGCCTTCAGAAGAGGAGACTGAGGGGAGATATGATAGCACTCTTCCAGTACTTGAAGGGATGTCACACAGAGGAGGGCCAGGATCTCTTCTCGATCATCCCAGTTTGCAGGACATGGAATAATGGGCTCAAGTTACAGGAACCTAGATTCCACCTAAACATCAGGAAAAATCTCCTGTCAGAGCAATAAGATAATGGAACCAACTACCTAGGGAGGTGGTGGGCTCTCCCAATCTGGAGGCAATCAAGGTGCAGCTGGACAGCCATCTGTCAGGGATGCTTTGACCTGGATTCCTGCACTGAGCAGGGGGTTGGACTCGATGGCCTTGTAGGCCCCTTCCAACTCTACTTTTCTATGATTCTATGATTCTATGATTAGCGGTTTGAGCAAGATGTAGTTTCCAACCCCCTGACCGGTGTAGTGTCTCCACTGAACAAGCCCTCGCTTAAACAGTGAATCCATAGATACCAATCGCCCAGGGTGTCTGTGGTTAATCTCTTCGCTCTCCCCTTTAAACTGGGGTGATTTATGCCAGCTGAAATTGCTTCCAGCTGTTATTCCACCACTATCAGCCTCCCCTTCTTCAGGGAGCGTCTGCCTGCTGAAAAATCTCACCCGGAAGTCGCCATTGTGTACCACCATAGCAATAGCTGGGCCACACGGATAGAATATGAAGCAGACACATTCCTCGTCCAAATTGCCTACACTGACGAAGAGGGAACAGAGTGGGGTTACGTAGGGGATGTCTCCAAAAAGAATGACCCCAACGAGTTTTGGCTTCCAGGTCCACCTATTCCACTAGGGGAACCAGAATGTCGGCTGCTCTGCTTTCAGCGTTGCCTTACATTTTTACAGTGGGTCAGAGGACGCACTGCAAGAGGCTTAAAGATCTAAGAAGGCTTTAAAGGGGGGGGATATGTTAGAAAAGTGGACATAGTGGTGCATATACAAAGTGTAAGAATAAAGTTCCATCATACATGTGTAATGAACAAGGCTGTATATAGCACGCATTGTTAGATGTATTAATCTCTCTGCTCTCCTAACCTTGCCCATCTGCCAATTGCTATTTTAGCCAGAGAACCTTAAAGAGTTCTGTTGCTTCTTTGTTTAATCATATGTCTAGTACCGCCATATCTTCTCCTTGGCTGCTATCTTGTCCCAAATGTGTATTTTCTTGTGGCAACCCCAGATGTACAAACGAAAGAGGAGTTACTTCGATTGATAAAGGGTACCAAGAGTAGCAAGTGTATGAGACACTTGATTTCTCAGGCGCCCCAAAGGTCATGAGAAACATCAACCTAGCCAAGGGAGGAAGGGATAGATAGCCTTATATGTAACTAAAGACTGATACTTACTATGTCCAAAGAAAAGTCTCTGATTGGTTGTTGCCATATTCAAATGAATGTACATGATTGGTTAGCATGTTTAAGCAAATGCATTTGATTCGCTGAAAATGAATGAACCAATGAGTGTAAGAAAAAGCATTAAAAGGCCTGCACGTGTCCTTTTCCCCTTGTTCAGCTCTGATTTGGGCACTCGCCCCTGCTGAGCCCTCTGTACAGAATAAAACTTTGAAAACTCACTCAAGGTGGCTGCTTCTCTCTTCTTTGAGTATTGACTCTCTGGGAAGGGATACTCTGAGCATATTTGTGCAACATTCTGAACACAGATTTTATTTTAGACATCATATTTGAGCCTCATCCTGTTCCTTTTCCAGCCCAGAATATTGTTGGTCCTAAATCTAGTAAATCACCACAGTCCCTTGTTAGCTTTGAGAAGGTTATTCATTCCAGTAACAGGCTCAGCCAGAAACCAGCTTCTTTAACATTTTACCTAATGTGCACTAATTAGTTCTATAGAGTTGCTATGTTTCCATAGTTAAAAAGAGGGGTGCTTAGGCCTATTCTGTAATTTACTAACTTCCTCCTTTAGCTTTGTGGTTTTGGAATTATTTAAAGTGTTAGCACTTCATAGAGAAGCCAGTTGTCAGCTTTCGCTACTGAAAAAAAATCTGTTGTTACACAGAGCAGTCAGTTTGCAAACATGCCACCTGTGCACTGGGCACAGGCATGTACTTCAGCAGCATGAGTCTCTTCAGCTGGAGCAGAACTGGACTTGTGGAATGCTGCCAGTACTAGGCTCACTCCACTGACCTTAGCAGGAGTTGCAAAGGAGTTTTATACACACACACACACACACACACACACTTTGGCTTCCAAAAAGCAACCTGACGAGTGACTTCTCCAAGTATCATACCCTAATCCACCTAGCCCCAGGTTGTTCATGGTTTCAAGGGGAAGCAACCAATGCAGAGATGCTGTTGCTTGGGAGCACTTCCAAGCTTGCACCATCAGCTTCCCCTGCCATCTTTAAGTACTCAGAGGCTCAGTCACAGGGATGAAGAGAACCCAGTTTCAAAAGCCACGTAAATGTAGAAAGCTAAGCAGGGTCAAGCCTGGTTATTACTTGGATGGGAGACCCCTCCTCTACTTTCCTGCATTGAGCAGGGGGTTGGACTCGATAGCCTTGTAGGCTCCTTCCAACTCTATGAATCTATAAGTAACTCTCAATATTGTATGGAATAGACATCACTGGATGTCACAAGGTAAATTACAGCGGAAAGGCACAACTCTTAACTGAGGAGAAAAGGGGCCAAAGTAGACATGACACAACAGCCATACTTGTTCATAAGCCTTCTCCTTTCATGTATAAAGCAGGGGCTGGGAGTATGTGCAGGGGCTGGGAGTATGTGGGGAGCTGGACACTTGTCCCTTCTCTGCCTCACCTCCCTGCTCTCTGTTGGTACAGGCACTCTTCTCCATAATCCAGTTCACTTCTGTTATCAAAGCCAGGCTGGGAGAAAACTAACACAGAGAGGTAAAACAAGGTAAGGGTTCAGCTGCTGTCACCCACATGCATTTGGGGGATTAAAATTAGACTCTTACTCTGTCTCTTGTCTGTCTGTCTGTCTGTCTCTCTCTCTCTCTCACACACACACACACACTATATGCAAAAAGGTCAGACATACAAACAACAAATGTGGTTCATATCTGCTGTTGTCATGACATGTTGACATTTGCACCAAAAAGGAGATTTGAGGAATGACTTTAAAATAACATCCTCTGAGTGAGTTGCTATTACATGACAGTAAAACAAGATGGTGAAATAGTATCTTCTTGCTCCTGAGGAAGACAATACATGGGCATAAACCATTTCCTACTTGTTAGCATCTTTTTGCCTCCTTTCTTTTTGTTTGTGTTGTTGTTAAAAATAAGGAATGAACTTCTCTCGAACAAAGTTTACTTATTCATGCTATCACCAGCATATAATAATAATGATAATAATAATGATAATGATAATGATAATGATGATAATCATCATCATCATCATCATCATCATCATCATCATCATCATCATCATCATCTCAAGTATATGGTTTGACATATGAAAATGATACAGCATTTATCTAACTGCTTATTTTTACAGTGGAAAGTGGCAAGGAGATACCTGTGCGAGTTCACCCTTCTACCAATGTGCAAGAGTTTTGTCATTTGGTTCATATACAACAGAGTCTAGACCTTAAAGTCTAACAAATCATAGAATCATAGAATCATAGAAAAGTGGAGTTGGAAGGGGCCTACAAGGCCATCGAGTCCAACCCCCTGCTCAATGCAGGAATCCAGGTCAAAGCATCCCTGACAGATGGCGGTCCAGCTGCATCTTGAATGCCTCCAGATTGGGAGAGCCCACCACCTCCCTAGGTAGTTGATTCCATTGTCTTATTGCTCTGACAGTCAGGAATTTTTTCCTGATGTTTAGGTGGAATCTAGGTTCCATTAACTTGAGCCCATTATTCCATGTCCTGCAAACTGGGATGATCAAGAAGAGATCCTGGCCCTCCACTGTGTGACATCCCTTCAAGTACTGGAAGAGTGCGATCATATCTCCCCTCAGTCTCCTCTTCTGAAAGCTAAACATGCCCAGTTCATTCTGTCTCTCCTCATAGGGCCTTGTTTCCAGTCCCTTTATCATCCTTGTTGCCCTCCTGTGAACCTTCTCCAGTTTGTCTACGTCCTTCTTAAAGTGTGCTGCCCAGAACTGGATGCAATACTCAAGATGAGGCCTGACCAGTGCCGAGTAAAGGGGAATTATCACTTCATGCGATTTGGAAGCTATACTTCTATTAATGCAGCCCAAAATAGCATTTGCCTTCTTTGCAGCCACATCACATTGCTGGCTCATATTCAGTTTGTGATCTACCACAATTCCAAGATCCTTCTCACTTGTAGTATTGTTGAGCCAAGTGTCCCCCATTCCGTAACTGTGTATTTGGTTTCCTCTCCCTAGGTGCAGCACTTGGCATTTATCCCCTATTAAATTTCATTCTGTTGTTTTCGGCCCAGTGCTCCAGCCTATCGAGGTCACTTTGAATTTTGTTTCCGTCTTCCAGAGTATTAGCTGTTCCACCCAACTTTGTGTCATCTGCAAATTTGATAAGCATTCCCTGTACCTCCTCATCCAAGTCATTAATAAAAATGTTGAAGAGCACTGGGCCCAGGACCGAGCCCTGTGGTACCCCGCTCGTTACCTCTCCCCAGTTTGAGAAGGAACCATTGATAAGCACTCTTTGAGTCCGATTCTGGAGCCAATTGTGGATCCACCTGATAGTTGTTCCGTCTAGCCCACTTTTAGCTAGCTTGCTACTCAGGATATCATGAGGCACTTTGTCGAAAGCTTTGCTGAAGTCCAGATATATGATGTCCACAGCATTCCCACAGTCCACAAGGGAAGTTACCCGATCAAAAAATGAGATCAGATTAGTCTGGCAGGATTTGTTCTTGACAAATCCATGCTGGCTTCTAGTAATCACTGCATTGTTTTCAAGGTGCTTGCAGACTGACTTCTTTATAATCTGCTCCAAAATTTTCCCAGGGATTGATGTCAGACTGACTGGCCTATAGTTCCCAGGTTCTTCCTTCTTGCCCTTTTTGAAGATGGGAACAACATTTGCCCTCCACCAGTCATCTGGCACTTCACCTGTCCTCCATGATTTCTCAAAGATAATAGACAGTGGTTCTCAGAGTTCTTCTGCCAATCCCTTTATTGCTCTAGGATGCAGTTCATCAGGCCCTGGAGATTTAAACTCACTCAGAGTAATCAGGTGCTCCTTGACCATTTGCCTATCAATCTCAAGCTGCAATCCTGCCCCTTCAGTCTACACTTCAAGTTTGCCAGGGGGGTCATAGACCCTCTTTTGGGAGAAGACCGAGCCGAAGTAGGAATTGAACACTTCTGCCTTTTCTTTGTCTTCTGTTATCAATTTGCCGTCCTCATCGCGTAGTTGAACCACCATTTCTTTCTTCTGTCTTTTACTGTGCATGTATCTGAAGAAAGCTTTCTTGTTGTGTTTAGCATCCCTCGCTAACCGTAGCTCATTCTCAGCTTTAGCCTTCCTGACACTATTCCTGCAGTTCTGTGCTACCTGCCTGTACTCTTCCCTTGTAGCCTGTCCTTCCTTCCACTTCCTATACGTGTCCTTTTTTGTTTTCAGGTCATCTTTGAGTTTATTGTGAAGCCACATTGGCTTCTTCTGTTGCCCTTTGCCTTTTTTCCTTGTGGGAATTGTTTGCAATTGTGCCTTTAAAATTTCCTTTTTTAAAAACTCCCACCCATCCTGGGCTCCTTTTCTCATTAGAGTCGCTTGCCATGGGATCTTGCTTATCATTGTTCTGAGTTTGTTAAAATTGGCTTTCCTAAAATCCAGGGTACGTGTTTGGCTATACTCAGCTAAGCTTTTGCTCCCCTTAGAATCAAGAACTGAAGTATAACATGGTCACTTTCTCCCAGAGTTCTCGAAACTGCCACTTTATCCACTAACTCGTCTCTGTTGGTTAGAATCAGGTCAAGGACAGCCGATCCTCTAGTTCCTTCCTCCACTTTCTGTAGGAGGAAGTTATCAGCAGCACAACTCAGGAATTTCTTGGAGGGGCCATGTTTGGCTGAATAAGTCTCCCAACAGATATCAGGGAAATTGAAGTCACCCATTACTGCCACATCATGCCTTCTTGAAACATTTGCAATTTGCTTTTCAAAAGTTTCATCCTCGTCTTCATCCTTGATTGGGTGGTCGGTAGTAGACTCCAACCGCCATGTTTGTCTTATCCTTTGCCCCCTTTATTTTAACCCAGATGCTCTCAATGGTGCTGCCAAGCTCCTCTTCCTGTATCTCTGTGCAGAGAAATGTATCTTTAACATACAGCGCAACTCCACCTCCCTTTCTGTTGCTTCTGTTCCTTTTGAACAAGTTATACCCTTCAATTGCTGTATTCCAGCCATGGGAGTCATCCCACCAGGTTTCAGTTATCCCTATCAAGTCGTATTTGCCCTCATGTATCAAGAGTTCAAATTCGTCCTGTTTGTTGCCCATACTCTGGGCATTAGTATAGAGACATCAAAGACTATGTGCTTTATAGTCCGACTTTCCCCCTACATTTTGTGGTAGACTATCATTGGGCACCGCTGGAGCTGTTCTCTCCGTTGTGGCAGGGTTCCAATGGTACCCCCGAGTTTATGTCTCCCTCCCCTGTTGGATTCAGTTTAAAGCCCTCCTGATTAAGTCCCTCATGCTGTGGCCAAACACATTCTTCCCAGTCCTTGTGAGGTGCAACCCATCCTTTGCCAGCAGTCCATCTTCCAGGAAGTGTAGCCCGTGGTCCCAGAATCCAAATCCCTCACGTCAGCACCACCTTCGTAGCCAGTCATTCCCTCGGAGTAGTTTTTCTTTCCCTTTCTATGCCTCTTCCAAGTACTGGAAGGATGGATGAGAAAACTATCTGGGCCCCAAAGTTCTTGAGTTCCCTTCCCAACTCTTCAAAGTCGGCCATGATTTCTTTGTAACTCCGCTTGCCAGTATCATTTGTACCCACGTGGAAGGGAAGAAAGAGTTATGTGTCGGTGGGCTGTATGAGCCTCAGCAGCTGCTCTGTCACATCCTTAATCCGTGCCCCGGGGAGACAGCACACCTGGCGAGTCCATGGGTCTTCGCGACATACTTTGGCTTCGATCCCCCACAGGAAGGAGTCTCCCACTACTATTACTCTTCTCTTTCTCTTGCTGTAGGCCTTGGTTTGATTGCCTCCACTTGACTGACCTTCAGCCTCTTGCTCGCTGTCACGTTGGGTGCCTGGAAATTCGTCCTCTGCAGGCTGACCTCTGCTCTCGTCCCCAAGTAGTTGGAAGTGGTTCGATAGCTCCACTGCTTCCAGAGGCGCAGAATGTCTTCTAGTTCTTCTGCTCCTAACAGTTACCCTATTCCAGGGAGTTCCCCTTACATTATTTTCCCTTGCCTCAGCAGTCTCCGACTCCACCTCATCCTGCCGTTGCCCTTCTGGCTCCTGTTCTACACTTTGCTGCTGTAGATCCAACGTTCTGTCTAAGAACTCTTCACTTTCTCTTATACTCCTGAGGGTGGACACTTGCTGCTCCAGTCCTCTGACCTTTTCTTCCAACAGCGTGACCAGCTTGCACTTGTTGCACATGTAGGCCATGTTGATTTCCAGCAGGAAAACAAACATTGCACACACATTGCAGGTCACCACCACTGCATATTCCTTTCCTTCCATAGTGCTCTGTTCCCTTTATGTTTCTGCCTTTCTAGGAAATTTCTTAGGGACCTCCCCCTTGATCTCCCCTGCCGAACTCTGCCGCCAAACTCCTGTTTGCTCTCCCTGTGCGCTCGCTCTGTTTGCTCACGCTCTGGGAGCCTGCTTGCCTTATCACCATCCCGAAAACAGCTGGAGCCTCTCTCAGCTGGGAGTCAGGAACAGAATCCTGTTGACTCCCCTCCAAGGCACATGCTCAGGCCCTAGACAGGTGAAAAAAGCAATCCCCCCCACCAAGGGCACCGAGCAACAATAGCAGTATTAGGGGGGTGGCCCTTCCCCTTGTAGCACCCCCGAAGTGGCTCCCCCCAAAGGGGCAACCCCCTTTGGTGTCGTCCCCTTCGGGGCCGTCGCCGCTGGGGCATCGCCGCTCTGCTCCGGGCCGGCAGATAAAGGCCTGCGGAGTGTCCCGCAAGCCCAGGTGGCAGGCGTCTTAATCAGGCAGGCAGACAGGCCTGGGGGAGTCGCCCTCCTCCTGCTGGCAGTGGAGCTTCTCCCAGGAGAGGGGCCCAATCCAGCCAGCAGCAGCGTCAGCCCAAGACAGAAGGCTGATGAGGTGGTAAAACAGGCAGCTGGCAGGATGGTAGAAAGGCTGGCAGGATAGGAAAAGGCAGCCCAGGTCTTCTCACCTTCCTCTCCCGAGAGTGACCACGTCCAGGCATTGATGTTGGCTGCTGCAGACTTCAGTCACTCCTGAGTCCTGCTCCGGGCCGGCAGTTAAAGGCCTGCGGAGCGTCCAGCAAGCCCAGGTGGCAGGCGTCTTATTGACATATTTTTCAATATTCGCCTATCCCAAATCTTATTCCACTCATCCTTTGATATTTCCTCTTCAAACTCTGTGTCCCAAACTATTTTAAGATTTTACGCTTGCTCTTCTGATTTCTGCAACATTTTATATAACATCTTTGTAAGACCCCTGGCTGATGCATTTCCTTCTATAAGTTCTCTAGACATAACCAACTGCTCAAATGCGGTGAAATCTCTTTCATGCTCCTGTCTCCTCTTCCATTTCTTACCCCATTGTACTAGTTGAATTAAATTTAACCACGAAATTCTTCCTGCCCCAACCCTATCAATTATTTGCTCTCTTGTCTCCATTTTTTCCAGCCAATCCATTAATCTTATTACCCTTTTCTCTCTAAAAATTCGTTCTAAATGTCTAACATTCTCTGGAAAATCCTCCATAACCACCACTGGAGTAAGCGGGGATATACCTGGTATAAATATTTCCTTATTTCTACCCCAAATTTCTAACATATTTTTTAAAAAGGGATTTTCTAATCTTTTTATCATAATATGTTTTGTAAATAAAAATTTCTCCACCCTATTACCCAATTCAAATGCTTCTATTTCCCACCACATAAAATCCTTCCTAGCAATAATATCCATAATATATCTAAGTTGATTAGCTATATAATACCATTTTAAATTAGGGAGACCTGTGTACTCCATATTAACTACAATAATTACCACCCTCTTGGTTCCCAGTCACAGTCATTAACGTAAATTAGAAGCCCTACTACACCCACAGAAATGGGAGGCAGGATTACCATTCTCCCACCACTTTAACTATGAGTACAGCAGAGTGATCAGCGATAAAAAGAGCTAAACTAGAGTAGAACGTTGGCAAAAAGGCTAACCTATGAATCAGGAAGTTCAGATCCTGCTTCTAATGTGAACTCACTGGGTGGGTAGCCTTGAGTACACCATCACTCTCTTGCCCTCAGTCCACCATTTGCAATGCAGGATAATAACACTGACCTACCTAATACAAGACAACATATGTTGATACATCCCGGCTGTGTTTACTGAGATAAGAACATAAAACTTCAGAGCAAGGCTGGATCAGGCCACTGACAGGCTATACAATAGACTGGCTGGTGATGTAGAACCGACAGTACCTGATTGCTGACCCAGATATTTTCTGGTATTGCAAGCCAGGAGGGCCAATATGCTATAGTCAGGCCATTGGATCTTCATCTAAACAAGGATTCTAGTTTGACAATTCTCAGACATTCACTTTATTCAAGAACTAAAGTTCCTTCATCTCCTGAAGCTGGTAGTTTCACAGGCAGTATTAGAATGTAAGGATTATTACATTCCAAATAGCAATCCACAGGAGACACAGCAGGCTCATAATTACACTCAGCTTCACTGTTATCAATTAGGAAACAAAGACCTAAAGACTAAAAATGGGTGTAATTTTTAAAATGAGAGGTTGCTGTGTTTAAGCTTGTTTGGAAGCCACTCCCTCTGCCCTGAAAGCCTCCCTCTACACCAGTGTTCTCCAACCTTGGGTCCTCAGATGTTTTTGGCCTACAACTCCCAGCATGCCCCAGCCAGCGTTGGGAGTTGTAGGGCAAAAACATCTGGGGACCCAAGGTTGGAGAACACCGCTCTAAACCCAGATATGTGGGAGGACTGATTTTGGTTCCACAGTAGTGAAAGAAAGATGCTCTGCACACGTGAGCCACTTTGAAAATAATTTGGAAAAGGAGCATACAAATAATGTGATGATGACAATGTTCACAGACTTCTTTTTATTTATAGTATTTCTTCTGTGGTTATATTCTGGTTCTGAAACTGGATTAAGGACTAAAACCTGGTGACCCTTCGCTCAAAGGAAGCACTGTTTTTTGTTTTTTTAAAAATATGCTATTAAACATAATGGACAGGAGCAGGCAGGTGGGGATAAAATGGACACCCATTCAGTCTAAACATAGGCAATTTTGTTGCTTAAAGTAAATGTAACTCAAAATATTCCATGTTTTTAGAAAACGGCTTTCCAAATGCTTATTTCCTATAAGAAAATATGTTAATTGAATGCAGATTAAGCATCACCATTAAATGTAATTTGTAATAACAAAAAGCAGAGGCTAGAAAGCTATTCTGTGACCAATCTTATATGCATTTGTTGTGTGCACATTTACTGTAATTTTGCATTTCACCAGGAAAATGAAATGTATTTCAGAGTGCGAGACTCATTTGGGAAGGGAGGGCAGAATTATGATATCAACATGCTGTTACTATGGCAGCGCTCTTCTTGCCTCTATGGTTACAGACATGTTACAGACAGCGTGTCTGCTGGATTCATGCACACACATACACATTTAAATGCTAATGTGGAGTTCAGCCTTCTCTGCATAACCTTGAAACAGCAGAGGGATCGAGCTTCAGGAAGGGATTACTTGTCTCCATAAATCTGTAGCTGCTGGGTTTCCCCAAATTCCACATCACAGCTAAGCCTGAAGGTTATTTCTGTGTTTATTACTCAGTATTGTATCAATCATTTATAAATGAGGGACATTTACTTTTGCCATCAAAAGGCTCGATTTGTTTTCATTTGTTTCCTTGAGGTTCCAATATACTTTTCTTTTGTAAGATTCTAGGTCACCCACAAGCAAGCATATTTGGACTGGGTTCATACGATTGCTGCAGCGCACAGTGGGCTGTGGCATGTGCTGCCTGCCCTTTTGAATATTCAAGCCGTGGCAGGTGGTCACCATGGGTAAAGAACCCTCACATAACCCATGGGCTGTTTTAGGGCTATGCAAGGGTTGTTTAACCCTCGCATAAGCCACCCTCACTGGGTTCACACATAGAACACAATAAGCCGGAGTGACAGCCTGCCGTGGCTTGAATATTCAAAACTGCTGCCAGCATACACCACAAAGCACCATGACTTAAATAAGCCATATTGGGTTGTAGCAATTGTGCAAACCAGCCTTTTATGTAAAAAATACACAGAAACAAACACTTCATAAGATGTCTAAAATCACTTGTAAACATAAATAAATGGAAAATATGCCTACGGATGCCCCTTGACTGCACTGTTGCTCTTATTATTTTAAATCACCTTAAAAGTTAGTCAATGGACCAATATGAAAGTTGCAGGTGTTTAAATAAATTAGCATATGAAATTGAGCCATGGGTAGTTTTAACCCTCTGCGAGTCTAGCAGTTGTATGTGTATTTGTCTGTTTCTATTACTGGACTGTTTTTCAATTCTTTTCACAAAGTTTAGACTTACTGGGCGTCCTAGGGGTGGGGGAACCTATTAAAATGGCCTCCCTTCAGAGACATGGTGGATCCAGATGGATTCCTGTTTGTTCTGGGGGATCCCCACCACCCATATGACTGGTGGTCCTGTTGAGGCCTTGATGAAACTCTGGGAAATGACACAGGCCATTAACACAATCACTCCTGAGCATCTCCTCTCCACCTACACCTAAAGCAGCTCCCTGTTTTCTGGAGACGTGTTGGCAACGAAACAGGGGGGGGGTGACAACTAGAGGAACAATGGAGGAAGATGCACAATAAATGATCAAACACAGGCTAGAGCCCATTTTCAGGAGTACTCCATGGCAGTGAAGATAGTTTACTTCTTCACCACCACTGAACCCACACTGAGTCAGCCAGCAGAGCTTTTCTGAATGTTCCATGATCTTTTACATCAAGGTTTCTAGGAATTGGGGGACATCTTAGTAGCCTGCTCTGACCAATTTGTGAGACCCTTTGTGGGTAAAATTGCTTGCATCCATTCTCCAGAAATGTACCTTCTGTAGCTGCTTATCCAGTTATTAGGGACTCTTTTTAGCTAGTGGAACCTAAGGATGTGGACAGGATTCTTGGATCAATGAGGTCGACCATGTGCACACTTGACCCTTGCTCATCCTGGCTTATAAAGGCAGCCAGAGGCTGACTAGCTGGTTGGGTAGCAGAAATAGTCAACTCTTCTTTACTGGATGAAACTGATTATCTGGATCCATTTCAGCTTGGCTTTGGGCCTGGTTTTGGGATGGAACCAGCCTTCGTCACCCTAGTAAATTATCTTTACCAGAAGCTAGACAGGGGAAGAGCATCCCCGTTGCTTCTGCTGGACCTTTCATCAGTTTTCGATACTCTCAACCATGTTATCCTTCTGGGCCACCTTGCTGGGAGGGAGATGCAAAAGACTTTTTTGTGGTGGCTCCAGTCCTTCCTTGCAGATAGATTTCAGAAGGTGGTGCTGGAGGATTCATGCTAAAGTCAAGGAGCAAGACCCTTTGGTGTGTGGGGTTCCACAGGGTTTGATTTTGTTCCCTATGCTTTTTAACATTTACATGAAATCACTGGGAGAGATCATCCACTTGGGGAGTGAATGTTCATAAGTATGCTGAGTATATCTCCTTTCTGTCATATTCTGGGGAGGCTGGGGAGGTTCTGAATTTGTATTTGGAACTGGTGATGGACCAGATAAGGGAAAGCAAACTGAAATGAAATTCAAATAAGGCAGAGGTGCTATTGTTTAGGAAGCCTACCAGTCCAGGGATAGGATGTCAGTCTCTGCTGGATGGGGTTGTACTCCTCTTAAAAGTTCAGGTTTGTAGCCTGAGAGTTCTCCTGGACCCAGCCTTGTTGTTAGATGATCAGGCATCAGCTGCGGCCAGTTTTTTTGCTCAGCTTCAGCTGGTGCACCAGCTGCATCTGTTCCTGGTATGGTTCCTTCCTGGTATGGTCAGATCTTACCATGGCCCTACATGCATTAATTACATCTCAAGTGGACTACTTAAACACTTTGTATGGGGCTGCCCCTGCAAATCACTCAGAAACTTCAACTAGTGCAAAATGCTGCTGCTAGAATTTTGACAGGAATGTAGTGCTGGGATCCCAGCCAATAGGAACTTTCCCCCTAAGACTTTGGGGAATCAGACAAAATTCAGCTGATGAATAAGTTAAGTCTCAGTGATTAACAATGACACATTCAATATTGCAGAGCCACTGAGAAGGGATACTGTGGCTCCTTCAGGCAGAGACTACTAGAACAATTTGATGGCTGAGTGGGTGAACCCAGAACCACTGTGGTGCATGGTCCATAACTGCTTGGTCTAGCTAGATAGATGGCACCTCAGAATGATATTCTAATCTGAGGAAGTCATAAATCAGTAGTTTATCAGAATTCTTTGCATTACTAAAATGCTAGCGAAATGTCCACAAAATGGTGGGAATCTATATGGAGTGTCCTTGTTGCTTTGTTTGCCTCATGATCCTTTGCTCCAGGCCTGTTAAGCATAGCAGTCTTTGCTCCCTTTCCTAGTACAAAGTGTTGGTTGTTAGGCATGCAAATATATATATGAGAAGACGGTTGGAATTGGTGTGCTTATAGCTTATGTCATATATGTGGTACTCATAGCTCCATAAAGCAGGGGGCAGCAGTGCCATTCCTCTGTGCATCTATACATCTTGCGAAGCAGATTTTTACATGCACTAGTACTTACGAAGTATTATATTTGTAGTAGGGAAAAGCAGGACTGCCTCTTTCCTGCTGCCACTTATGACTCTTTGCCTTTAGAACAGCAAGCTTCTTAGTCAACCTTCATTCAATTCCGCAAAAATCAGACTGCACAGCTGGGCTTGGTGAAAAACAGCTGCAGTTGTGTTGGCAGCAGGAGAAGGCGAGGGGGGGGGGTGGGACAGCAGAACAGTGATTCTGGCTCCAGGTAGACAAACAGGCCTTTTGCCAGCGGGATGAGGAGGCAAGAGAAGGGCTACAGTCAGAGTGTGCAGTAGCCAGAGGATTAGCAAAGGCTACGCCAGAAGCAGAGTTGCCTGTCTGAGACATTTCCCCCTGGGGCCTGGTGGAGCCCGTTCCATCCTGAATGCCTCCTTCAAGTCCCAATTACAAACGGACAGTGTATGGAGCTTATTTGGACAGACACAGAAGAAAGCTTATCTTGCTTCATGTTTTTGTAACATCTTGCCTGATGAAGAGATCTGGAGATCTTGAAAGCATGCACATTTTTTGAGACCTTTTGGTTGACCTAATAAGGGTATTGGGCTAATATAGATTTTGAAATCTTGTTTCAAGAATTATTGTTTTTCTTTCCCGTAAAGACTGTAATTCCTCAAGGCTTGTGGGAGCACCGTATGCCTCAGTGCTGTTATATGTTACAAAGACACTGAAAGCAAAGCACTTGTCTTTGTTATCTTTCTCTGTGGGATGGACAGAGTTCCCGGCACAAAACCTGTAGCAGTATCCACATCATTTAATAAAACTTGAGAAAAAAATACTTAGAACAGGTAACTTCTTTTTCACAATGAAGATAAATGGAACTGCCCATTCCATTCTAGGAGTGCAGTGGATTCGTCACCAATATGACCATTGTACCATGACCATTGTACCACATGCCAAGACTAAGCAAACCTCAATCATTTTTTACTGTATATCCAGAATATCTAGCCCTTCTTTAAAACAGTGCAATCCCTAAACTGCTGTCTTATACCATAAATAATGTATGACATTACCATCTGAAGGCACCAGGAGCTCCACTTTAAAACAGGTTGCCTGGCCTGCTGAACATTGTCCGTAGAACTCATTATGAAATATGACTGTTAATAATTCAGAGCTGAATATCCTCCATGTTATATCCTCCTAATGAGGGAACAAGTGTGTTTGAGTTCTCATTTTAGGACTAGATGAATTTCCTTCCAACTCTCAAAATTCTGAGAGGAAAGAGAAACAGGAGCTGCCACCCCACACTAAACCCGTCTCACCCTAAGAGACCAGCATTATTTCCCCCAGATTATAGTTGAATGAACTATGATCTGAACTGGGAACGTCTGGCTCATAGCCTCTAATCTTAGCAACTATACTACATCAACTGTGATGATGCATGAAGCGGTTAATCGTAGTCTACCTCTCCAAGAGATTAGTCAGCTCAGGACACTCTAGGCAGTAGCAAAAATCCATGATTACTTGGGGAAAGCACTGCATCCAAGGTTTTATTTGAGAGTCAACTATTGAGAATTCATTCCATTTCCAGGCTTTACTTCCAGAAAGATGAACATTAATCTGGATAAATTAAAAGACAGTAAGGTTTTCAGGGCCAAACTATATATGATACAAGAGGTACAAGATTGGATCTTTCTACCTCTTTTTTCTTCTTCTTCAGAGCAGCTGCAATGGGCTAATTTGATCAGGGAAGTGACCCTAAGGAGGTGTGTGTAATCCTTTCTTCTGTGCTGTTTCCCAGATCTAAATCACACCTCCCCCCAAGGCTGCTGTTAGTCCCACTGGTGAAAAAAGGTACCTGCATCATTGTGTCTGGATCCCCCCCCCCCCACAGCAGGGTTAATAGCAGCTTCTGGAGGGTGATATAAATTGGGGAAACAAAAACTCCCATTCGCAACACCAATTTCCTGTTCAAATTAGAAGCTACCAGCAGCTGCTTTGAAGTCATGATGTCAGGAAATCTGACCACAGGTCTCATTTGACCCATACAGTTTGGTCCTCAGATATTACATCTTCCTGGGTAATAGGAAGCATGGATGTCTTCACTTCCTGTTGTTTGCACCTGTTTGTACTGTCAACTTCAAACTAAAACACACTCTCCTCTATTGTGAGATGCATTGGCTTCTAACAAAGACTTATTTCTGCCAATATATATGAGGACTAGAACTGAAATGTGAAACGTTTTGATATTTAGATCTTCCATCAATTACAAGACATACATGTCCCAAAACAATCTTTGCCCATTGCTAATAAAAAACATGACACTAGTTCAATAAGAGATTTTAAGCCTGCAAACAGGGTATTGTCAATTTTATCTTTGTACCATCCCTAAATATCTTATAAGCATTAATAGTACTAATTATTACTACCTGTCCTATTAAAGTTCCTGAATCAGAGCAGGATAATCCTTCTGGTCTTCTTCCTACCTTATCTCACCCCCCTAAGAATGCAATCCTGTGGGATATTTAAAGTGCAGTCAAAACCAATGGCTCATGTTTCACCAGTTAGTTGGATGAAATGGTTAAGGCCACTGGTATCTTCTAAGGTGGATTCCCTAGAAGATACTCAGTGTGTGTTTAGCTGAGCCTCAGCAGGAAGTGGGCGTAGCTCTCAGCTCTTTTCCTTTCTACTGAGACTCTGAATGTGGTAGTAAAAAGGAGTTGCCTCCACGTTGTTCTAGCAGCAGCATGTAACCAGAGTTGCTGGTCTGAACTCCACAAGTTCAGACCCCAAGTATTTCCAAATGTACTGTAACCAACTGTAAGAAACGCTTTTAAGCCTGCCTCAATGAAACTGCATAATCTGAGTGAATAAATGTTACTTTTAATTTTTACAAGACTGTGTCTCTGATTATTGTTTTGAGGGAGAGAAAAGGAGGCAAAACCAGGGAAATCCAGTCTACCTTAAAGCATCCTGGATTACTAAATGCTAACTGGCTAACACTAGCCAAATCTAAGCTTCTTTTAAGCTGGAAAGGGACATCTTTTTCAAGTCCCAACAAATCCTATACTTAGGATTAAGGCCCACTGAATTCAATGGCACTTACCCATAAGTAGACTTGATAGGATTGTACTGTAAATCAGAGTTGGGCGACACACAGCCTGCCACCCCCATGCCACTGAAATTCGCAGTGGCAGCATAAAATTGGTGGCTTGCCACTGAATTTCCATGATAAAATGCTATGGAAGGATACAATGGCCAAATTTAGCTTGTTTTCAAATTTAGCTTGTTGTAGTCTTCTGTAGCAGTTTGCTGCCCAAAATCATCAGCGAATTGCTGGGGGGGGGGGTGTTCCCCAGCAGTGGCGGCATGAGTGCAGCCTGCGGGGGAGGGATGGCCCCGGGATCCCCCCAAGTGTCCACTCCTGCTGTAAAGGGACATTCCAATTAATGTATGCTATTTTTCTTATTTGTATTGTTTTTAGCTTGTACACTGCCTTGAGAGGGTTCTACTTAAAGGTGGCCCAAAAATAATTTTAAATGAATAAATAAATGTGATTTAAACTCCTACATCATCTAATGTTTATATTTCTGCCATAATGAGGCCTTATTAACCCTGAGTTTCCTTCCAGCTCCATTATTTTATTTTATTTTATTTTTTGTTCCCCATTACTGTTTCACTTGTGAAAGAGGTAGCACATTTCAACCATTTGTGCCTTACGGATCAATAAGGATAGGTATTCTTCTGCATAACATCATGAATTATTTTACTAATCTGAAGAACAATAGTTTCTGAAACACAATTGGGAAAAGGAGCTTTGGTTCCTTAATTATCTAGCAGCAGGTGTTCCAACGCTATAAAAATGCTAATAGAGTTCTCCATTCTAATCCTACTGCAGGGCAATGTTTTCCCGTTCAGCAACATGGCTGTGTTGATATTCAGCTTTTCTTTTAGGGGGAAAAAGTTAAAATAAGGGTTCTGTAGAGAAAGTGGGGATTCCTGTTGCTTACATCTGACCCTCAGTAGATGGCACTCTGGTGTAACTCTGATATTGGCCCAGATTGCCTGACAAATCCTTTCACTCTGCCTAGTGAAGAGATTATCACTGGATGGACTTTTCTTTTTAAACACTAAACCCTTTCTTATCAACTGCAGCCTGTTGGTTTGGGTACATGTCAAGGTGCCTCTCCAGATGTGTTCCCCTCCAGATGTTTTTGACTACAATTCCCAGCATCCCTGACCATAAGCTTTGCTGGCTGGGGTTGATGGGAGTCCAAAACATCTGGAGGGCACCAGGTTTGGAAACGGTGCTTTAACGTAATGTTAGTTAAGCAATAGGGGTGGAGTAATGTGGTGGATCCTCTGCCACCTCCAAAGCTCTGCCAGCTTGTGCCAGCCAGGGCAGGCAGAGTGGGGGCGTTTCCCTCCCACTGGTTTCAACAGGAGGGAAAGGGGCCCTTATCTAGGGGCCCCATGGGGAAACAGAGCAGCTTGGGATCTAATGGATCCTAAATGCCCCCTGGCCCTGTTTTGGGGCCTAATGCTGCCTATTGCCACCTACTGTGGCACATTCCACTAGAACCTAAGGATTGGATGTACCATATTTTTCCGTCTATAAGACGCCCCCATGTATAAGATGCCCCCCACTGGGCAGTTTTGCAACCGCACGGTTCTCTCCTTGGCTTACTTCCATGTATAAGACGACCCTCAATTTTTAGTCTAACAATTTTAGGAAAAAGTATAGTCTTATACATGGAAAAATACTGTACACACACACACACACACACACACACCCAGTGGTAGAGCTCCTGCCCACCATCAGAGAGGTGTATCTGCCTCCCTCTAACCCCTCTCAGGCAGCCATCTGGCTGTAGAATTAGAGAATTGCTCTGTAATTTATTTAAAACACATTTACTCCATCTCTCTGCATTTCACAGCAGCTTACAATGATTTTTAAAATTTTAGTCATAAAATACAACATAGAAATATAAATAGCATTGGCAGATTTAAACACACACACACACACGCTCTTTAACTAACCATCAGACAAAAAATGCAGAACATCCTTCAGTGGAATCTAATCAGAAACATATTCCTACGTATAAAACACACATGCATCTTCACTTATTACTAGGCTGCCACTCATGTTTACTGGGCTAGCATTGGCAAAAGCCACAGTGACCATACATATGCATGCCATACATAAATGATTTTATTCACAACTATTTTGTATTCATTGGGAATCTGGTCCCAAATACAAAGAGTACTGTATGACACATAATAGGGTCTTCTTAACCTTGAAGTTCCTTCCAATTCTGTGATTTTTAAAAACTCACCTGTTTCATATGCATAATACTGTTCAGTTTAGATATACAGTTTATCATATCTTAGGACTGTAAACACCTTACATTTCAGTACAGTTCCACACTCGTACAGTGCTTTCCCTAACAAACGTCAGGTAGGCCTGCCTTATTTTTGAGCTCATAGCTACTCTAAAATCACAGGATTAATTTTAGCTGTGTTAACTCTGACAGAAATGAAATTCTACTAAATTTTAAACATGTCTCCTTCAATGCTCTAGATTGTGCAAATACATCACAATGAACCACAATGGTTTTCTGTGGCCATTAATACCATGGGTGCTTGATGGTGGAAATATTCTTGACAGGTCTGAATGCATTATCACTACTGGAAAAGCCCTGGAATTTCAACTGCTTTCTAAAGTTGATTATGAATGGGTTTGTTTTCATAACTGGGAACCCAGTTATTTCAAACTTTTACCCTAATTCAGTCATCCTTGTTCTCATGACCTCATCTTGGGGTTCCCTGTTCACCACAAACCGTTCCATCCCACCCTCTTGGCTGAATCTCTCTTCAGCCAATGTCAATCACTGAATTCCAGCTACCTCAGCATACTCTTAATGGTTGAGGGACCCTTATCAGCCCAGGGCTTTTACCTTGCTTTCCATTTGCTTTATGATTAACCTGTGCATGAATAAATCTAAGACTAAGGCACGGGAACTGTTGTTTTTGGATAACATATACCATGAGAAATCCTGTGAGGTTTATGGGCAAAAAGAACTATTCAGTGTTTCATGAGCCATAGAATGTCACCCACGGAGCCATTAGGTGTCATTACTGCAAACAGCGAAATGTTCTACCCTGAATTCAGCTACCTATTATAGAAGAGAGATTGAAACAGACACAATTTCCACTCTGCTACTGCAAGAGCCAATGTAAGGTATTTCTTGAAACTGGCATTGATTGTGAAGAACTTCAAACCAAAAAAACTCTGAAGAAAAAGAGGGCCTTGTGACTGGACAGCAATGATGGCACTTGCACTATTATGTTGCAGCCATCTAGTTATGATCTATTTTGTATGAAGGTTCAAACCTGAGATGCAAGGCGAATTCTGATACAACAATAGCGTGAGGTGCGTGAGCAGGTCATGGTGTCAGCATGTTGCTGGGATTTTCACATTGACCTGGTTTGCACATTTGAACAGCAAGTCACGGTGGGCTGTGGCATTTGCAGGCAGGCAGCCATCTTGAATGTTCAATGCCTGGCCACAGCTTGTCATGTCATGTGAACCCAGGGACCGTGGGTTATACAAGGGTTAAAGCCAGTGTGGCGTAGTGGTGAGAGTGTTGGACTGGGACTCGGGAGATCCGGGTTCTAGTCCCCGCTCGGCCATGAAGCTCACTGGGTGACTTTGGGCCAGTCACTGACTCTCAGCCTAACCGACCTCACAGGGTTGTTGTGAGGATAAAATGGAGAGGAGGATTATGTAAGCTGCCTTGGGTTCCTTGCAGGAAAAAAGGCGGGGTATAAATATAATAATTAAATAAATAAATAAAACAACCTTCGCATAACCTAACAACAGACTGTGGATTATGCAAGGTTTGTCTAACCGTTGCATAATGCACGGTCTCCAGGTTTGCATGACAAGCTGTAGCAGGCCTTGAATACTCAAAATGGCCACCTGCACACACCACAGCTCACCGTGGCTTAAATAAGCCGCGTGGACTGTTTGAACGTACAGACCAGGCCAGTATGTAGTAGCTGTAATCACATGGAGAAGTGACTGTCGCTTCTAGTCGAGTGGTTCTCAACCTTTTTTGCCCCATGCACCCCTTTCACCATATGTCAGAATGTCATTCCCCCCTTGCCAAGATGGTCTGACTTAATCTGTGCCATACAATAAGGTGTCATGTCCTGTATATTATGTACAATCTGTAGAATTGTAATTTGTAGAAAGATCAGTATTCCAACAGTTTGAGTCTGTGGTCCCAATTCCCCCCCTGAAACCCTAAAATTCTCCCCCTGGGGGCAATTCGCCCGTGGTTGAGAACCCCTGCTCTAGTCATATCATTACCAGCCCTCAAGTATACACTTGGGAATCTGGAGAAGCATGCAGTAGGAACAGATGGTAATACATGTCCCAGTAAGGCTAAATAAATAAATAAATAAATAAGGCTGGACCTCAGCAAGTGGACTGGCTGACAGCAAATGTCTGATTGCACTTTATAGGTGTGAGAGCAATCTCCAGTTATTGCTAGTCATTTTGCTTCCCTGGAACTAAGCATCTTCTGGATGTAAAGAATTCTACAAGTCAATTTGGGCCTCCCTCTTTTCTTTAGATTTGTCTATTGAGAAGCAGAGTAAACAAGCAGCTGTTAATTTGTTCTGTTTTTTTCTTTTGTGAGAGCACTAAAGGACAGGCTCATGTAGATCTTCCTTGAGCCAAATGCCATGTGAGATGACCTAACAGAGCATTGGGGGTTTGGAGGTGAGGGTGGGAGGGTGGGAGGCAATACTACCCTAGATAATGGAGGCAGCCTCAATATAACCGTGCCTTATTATTTTATGTAAGCCACACTGGAATCCTTCTGGACCAATTGATGGGATAGAACTCAGTCAATCAGTGCTGGCTCCAGGTTTTGGAGGGCCCTTGGACAAAACAGCCGGGGGGAGGGGCTCCCTCAGTGAGACTACCTTATTACCAGCATGGCTGCTGCTACTCCGCCTCTTCCTCATCATTGCTACCACCTGCTTGCTTGCCAGACAGAGGGCCAATAGGCCAGGAATGCACAACCTTTTTAGCCATTGGGAGTCTTCAAGGGCTGCACACGTGCACGTACGTCCACCTCACTCATACAATGCTTGTCCTGTATACATTCTAATCAGGGCCGGTGCTACCATTAGGTAAACTAGGCAGCTGCCTAGGGCGCCGGGCTAAAGGGGGCGCCAGAAATGCCTTGGGGAAAAAATACAGCGCTAAAATGCGTATTTTACCAAGTTTGTTTTACCAATCATGTCCTGTGGCGGGGAAGGGGAGGCGAAAGAAGCGCGCCCCTCCCCCTCTCTCCTCCACCTCAGGGCTCGGTCTCCAAGCCTCGCCGCCGTTACCAGGAGCAGCAGCTGCTGCTGGCACCGCTGAAGCTTCAGGCAGGCTCCTCCTCACAACCAGCATCAAAAGAGGCAGAGAAGGCAACAGGTTGGAGGAGGCAGAGGCGGGCAGGGGCCAATGATGGGAGGCTGGTGGGTGGCAGGAGGGATGCTCCTGCAAACACCTCCTTCGGGCGCCTCAGGTTCCTCAGCTCAACGTCCCCTGAAAGCAGTTATTTCCAGCAACCAGGGAGGGAGGGAAAGGTATTTTAAGCTAGCTGGGGCTCCAATGTTTTAATTATTTACTATGCTGTTTGTTTTGGTTTTAAATGCTTTTAGGAGGCAATCCTACGCGTGTTTGGACGGGGGGGGGGGGGAGTCCTACAACTCCCCAGCATTCCCCAGCCAGCCATGTGCCCTGCACTGTTCATGTTTGCTTTACTGTATTCATGTTACTGTATTCATGTTACTGTTCATGTTTGCTTTGAATATTGTTGTCTGCCTTGAGCACTAGGCTGGTAAAGGGAAAGACAGGAATAGGAATCTCTCTATCACTTTGTTGCAATATTTCTTCATCAGAATAATGTATATTAATACATTATTCTGATAAAGAAATATTGCAACAAAGTGATAGAGAGAGGAGGGGAAACAGCAAGTTTCGTAAAGCCCCTCCTAAATTTGAACCAGATGATCCACGGGCTCTCTCTTTGCTATGTTTCTACTACGTGCATCTCCCCCCCACTGCAACCCAGAAGGTGTATGAGTCAAACCAGTGTCTCTGCACCTCCACCCTGCGAGGTCGGACAGGCTGCAAGACGCCCTTTTGTCTCTATTCCTCACAGGTAGTGCCACCACCACCACACCTCTCACATCCTTTTTTCATATCCCTTGTGCTGCCCGCAGGAGGAGACAGGCTTTTACATATATATGGAGTAGGAGAAGGCCCTTGGGAGTTCCTGGCATAGCTGGGCTGATGTTGCCTCTTTGCTTTCCGCGTGAACACAAAGGAAAAGTCTCAAAGTCCACAAAGTTTTTCTATGGGGCTCGGCAGTTCCCAGGGAGGGAAATTTATTTCATAATGGGCATAGGGCTGGAGGGAGGGAGGGCTCAAGTGGGAAGGGGGGGCTCTAAATATCTGATCTTGCCTAGGGCACAAAACTGCCTGATTCTAATATCTAAAGACCTTCAGTTTTTCAGGGGTGGGCAATTTGTGGTGCATTCCCTTGGGGGTAATCTGTCAGGGCCTGGGGTCCCCTTGCACAAACTACCACCACTCACTTCTCCCGCCTGCTCGCTCATTCACAGTTGCTTCTCCCTATTCACTCACCCTTCTCTTCCCTTCACTGCTGGCAAAAAAAGAGAAAAAACATTCAAGCGGTGAGCTCCGTGTTTCTTGCCATAGAAGCCTCCTTCCTAGAGCATCCTGAGAACTTCCTAGGAAGTGGGCAAGAACCTTCGAGCACTGCTTCTTAAGATACTTTTGGAATGAGGTTTCTATGATAGGGACCACAGAGCCTGTTTCTAGACCAGTGTTCTCCAACCTTGGTACTAGCTGGGGCATGCTGGGAGTTGTAGGCCAAAAACATCTGGGGACCCAAGGTTGGAGAACACTGGTCTAGAACATCCCCCCCTTTTCCTTCTTCTTTTTTTGGCAGTGACAGATGCTGGGGGTCTTGTGGTCCACGAGACATTTTTTTTTTTTTTTTGCACCTCTGAAATAGGCAGTGGTATCTTCACACCACTACAGCTGTCTGGGCCAGTCCAAAGTGAGAGGAGTGGATAAACAAGCAGGCTGCAATGGTGAAGAGGAGGACAGGGCGCCCTGGGCAGGTGGCTGACTTGAAACCCTGGGTGCCCTGAGTTATCTACATATTCTCACCCAAGTGGGAAATATGGTGTCTGGGCTGTGCCACTTCGCTGGCTCAGCTTGTCTGAGCGTGGAAAGCTAAGCAGGGTCAGGCCTGGTTATTACTTGGATGGGAGACCCCTCCTCTAGTTTCCTGCATTGAGCAGGGGGTTGGACTCGATGGCGTAGGCCCCTTCCAACTCTATGATCTATGGATATCTATGGATCGGACTGCAAGTGAGGGCTCACATAACAGAAATCTCCTCTCCCCGCCCCCTATCTTACTTACTAAACTAGATGTCAGGAAGTGCTCTAGCCTGGCCTTCTCTCTAAAATATGCTATAACCTGCTAATTTTCAGTAGGCAGTGTTCTTTTTTATTTATGGTATGGAGGAAAATACCTCCAGCTGCAGTCTGAAGCAGCAGCGCGAGGCCAAAATCTTCCAAACACCGATAGAGAGAGGAGGCCTGTGCGTTTTCTCTTCTCAACAAACCTTTTCCCTTGAAGTAATTGAGCCCTACACAGCAAGGACTGACGGGGCGGGAGAGGGCTGAGAAAGGCCAGAGGGAAAGAAGGCGGAGGCGGAGAGGACAAACTAAAGGGGAGGAGGAACAGAGGCCGGAGCGCCCCCTGCCGCCCCTTTAAAGCCCCTCCCTCGCCCCCCCCCCCGCCTGCTCTCCAGCTGGGCGTGTGTGACTGCGCGCTCCTGAAGCGGAGGAGGGATTTGATGGATGGAACTGCAGTCGCTTAGCTGGAGGCTGGAGGAGCCGTTCGGAGAAGGCGCGACCAGCACTTCCTCCCGGGCGGGGGGCGGGCGGAGCAGGGAGGCTCCCCCTCACCCCAAGAAGGTGGTAGGCAGAGAGAGAGCGGAAGGGAGGGGACGCCGCCGCCGCCCGCCTGGAGAATGAATGAGTCCGCGCCGGCGGGAAGAAGACTCAGCTTCGTTCACGGCTAGCTGGTCTGAGAAGCGGTCCCTTTTCTCGCCGGGCGTGAGCCTCGCCAGCGGATCCGGCTTTGTTCCGTGGGTTTCCGCAGCCTGGCCGCGCCTCGGGGCTGCTCTTCAGGTTGCTGCAGCTGCATAATGATCCATGGCGACACGGTCAGCCGCCGCCTGGACCCCGGGCGCATGGTGATCGCGGGCTGCTTGCGCTGATCTCTGCCTCCCCCCGCGCCCCCACCCACCCCGTGTAATTGCCAACTTGTCTTCCTACAGACCCGGATTGCTCCCGATCTCCCGCGGTGCATCAGGATGGCTAGTGGTGAGTTCGCATTTTAATTGCAACCCAGTCCGGCTCCGGCGGGGATGGTGTAAGAGCAGCTCCGGGAGAGAGGGCTTGAGCAAAACCAAGCGAGGGTCTTCCTGCGGCGATTGCTGAGCCGAGCCATCCGCCAAAACCATGGGGAATATCTCTTCCAACATTTCCGCCTTTCAGTCGCTGCACATAGTCATGCTCGGCTTGGACTCTGCCGGCAAAACCACGGTGCTCTACAGGCTCAAGTTCAACGAGTTCGTC
Organism: Shinisaurus crocodilurus; assembly: GCA_021292165.1. Lineage (NCBI taxonomy): Eukaryota > Metazoa > Chordata > Lepidosauria > Squamata > Shinisauridae > Shinisaurus > Shinisaurus crocodilurus. Next base: position 117,975,403 of record CM037876.1, on the reverse strand, counting down.
AACACGGTGCCCACCATCGGCTTCAACACGGAGAAGATCAAGCTGAGCAACGGCACCGCCAAGGGCATCAGCTGCCACTTCTGGGACGTCGGTGGCCAGGAGAAGCTGCGGCCCCTGTGGAAGTCCTACAGCCGCTGCACCGACGGCATCATTTACGTGGTGGACTCTGTCGACGTGGACAGGCTGGAAGAAGCCAAGACAGAGCTGCATAAAGTCACCAAGTTTGCAGAGAACCAGGGCACTCCCTTGCTGGTGATTGCCAACAAGCAAGACCTGCCCAAGTCACTGCCAGTGGCAGAAATAGAAAAGCAGCTGGCTCTGCATGAGCTGACCCCGTCCACGACGTACCACATTCAACCAGCTTGTGCCATCATTGGTGAGGGGCTCACGGAAGGCATGGACAAACTCTATGAGATGATCCTCAAGCGCAGAAAGGCCTTAAAGCAGAAGAAGAAACGGTAGACAAAGCACCAAAGGGGACTGTGATTCCATTGATTTGCTGGCTTGAAACATCAATTAAGAAGTATCAGACAGATGCCTGTGTTCATACACCTTTCCATGATGTTCCAGACCTCTTCAGTTTGCTTATCCTTTAAATGATCAGGTATAATATTGTGCTGGCTGGCACTTGGGATGCAGGTCAGATCTGTGCATGTCAGCTCCCCCCTCCCCGCGCCCCACCCCACCCCACCCCCAGTGGGCACCATGAGCCAGAATAATAGGAGGAAGCCTCTGCTTCGTAACATTCTAGCAGGACTAGAAGATGGGCACGTACAAAATTATTTTACCAGCTGGTTCTGCCCCCTGTGGACTACTTATTCTCAAGAGGCTTACCATTAGACTTTTTTCCCCCCCATTCCTCTGGAAGGTTTCATTATACCTTATACAGAATGGGAGAAACTATGTTGGGAGATGAAAGTCATAAAGCTTGAGATTACAGGGCAGGACCCTGTTTCGTTTGGATTAAAGTTTGTGCTCCCATCTCAGGATGTTGGTACAAGGTGATGTGTGCATGAAGAACTAGACTTAAGAAATATTGCTTGATGGGGGGGAGAGATGCTGTGATGTGGGGGCAGTGAACTGATGCATATAAAATACAGCTTCAATGTGGATTGCTTAATGATGGCTCTTTGAAGCCAGCCTTTGCGGAAACTGTTTTTCAGTCTTACAACAGGCCTCTCCAAGGCATTTATGGTCTGGCATCCTGCAGGGTTATTATGACCAAGATCAGCTCATTTCAGTTGGGTGTGAGGATGTACAGAGTGATTCCTCCTACCAGTGATGTCAGAAAGTGGAGCTGGACCTTTGCTCTTTTACTGTACTGCCTTTGGAGGGGCTTCAGAAAGTGGGGCAGAGAGGATGGGCCCTTTGGCCAGCCTGAGTGTGATATACCCCCACGTATACTATACTAAAAGAGAACTCTGTATGTTGATAGTGTATTGAGGCACTTGAATTGTAAAATCCGAGCTGCCTGGATCATTTGTGACCAGCAGCTGCTGCCTGGTGCTACGTTCTAAGCATTATGCTAGAATAAGATTTTGTTATCTTTTCATAATCGGTCTACACACAGTAGCAATAACCAGGAAAACATATTTTTTTTTTTTAATTATACCTCCTTATTATAACCTTCAACTTCAGGCATACCTCGTTTCTTAACACTGAATTCCAATTACATTTCAATGGATTACTGTTTCATTCTGATAGTTTTCATGAACCAGAGGCCCAGTTCACTGCAGCAATGAGAAAGCACTGGGGAAAGCCCAGAAAGACATTGGCTGCTCTGATACATTAAGTATAGAGAAGGATGCAGAACCACCAAATGTATACTCTGAACAGAACAAATATTTTGTGTTTATTTTTTTTAAATCCTCTTTAAATTGACAGATACACTTCTTTTTAATCATAGATTTCATAGATCATAGAGTTGGAAGGAGCCTACAAGGCTATCAAGTCCAACCCCCTGCTCAATGCAGGAAACTAGAGGAGGGGTCTCCCATCCAAGTAATAACCAGGCTTGATCCTGCTTAGCTTTCCACGCTCAGACAAGCATGATTCAGAGTTGTGGTTGTCAAGAGTAAAGAAAAAGGTAGATGTAGCCAGCACCCCCAAAACTCCTTTATTTTGGAAGTACAGGAGAAATCTGGTATTGTTTACAAAAGTCCTAATCCTGCAACACTAATAGTAGCAATCCTGTATCTGTCTACTCATTAGTAAGCCCCATTGAATTCAGTGGACTTACTTCCAGGTAAGTGTGTATAGAATTGCAGCTATAGAATTACAGTCTGAGGCACACTTACCTGGAAGTAAGCCCCTTGGGATTTAATGTGACTTACTTCTGAGTAGACATGTGTAGGATTGCACTGTAAGGCTGTAGTCTACATAATTACATAGAGCTTCATTGAATTCAGTAGTATTTAGTGAACATGCATAGGATCAGGCTATAAGGCTAAAATTCTATGCACACTTAACTTGGGAGCAAGTCCTTTTGAACATGGACTTAGTTGTGAGTGAACATGCATAGGACCCTACACAGCCAGTAACAATATTGAGCCCTTTGGAGGAAAGGCAGGATACAACGTAATAAGTAAATAATAATAAATAACAATATGGGGTGGATCCAGACTTAGTCATGCTTAGAATAAACCCATTGAAACCAATGAGGCAAGTAAGCCATGACTAACCTAAGTCCCATTTATTTCAGTGGGCCTACTCTAAGCTTGTCTAAGCCTGGATCCAATCCTATAGCTAAGTAAGTACACCAGGAATGTGATTTCACAAAAGAGAAATTTGGGGGTAAGGGAGAGATTGAGAACCTTTTCTAGAATACATATATAAGACTTTGACAAGCTCTTAGTTAATTAAAAATTCTTCTGTAAAAAAGGTATACATCCTTCATGAAATAATTACTACATCTGTGGCTTACTGATTTTAGCTCACTTAGCTCATTTCTGGAGCTTGGATTATCCACTTCCTGCTAAAAAAAAAAAAAAAGCAACAGAAGCCTAAATTGACCAAGGGAGAGGAGAGGGAGACAACAGATTTAAGACAATTCTCGCAATGAGCTTTCCCAATTTTTCTTTTTAACCATCAGGAAGGATTGCCAGCATTTCTCTGGCAGGGCCCCTGAACCTTTATACAACTGCATATTAGGTAAAATATTCAGAAACTAAGTCCCCTCTGTCCCCATTGCTGCATTTCCATGTTAGAAAAAAATGGATTGCCTCTCGCAATGTTCTCTAACCTTGGGTCCCCAGATGTTTTTGGCCTGCAACTCCCAGCATGCCCCAGCCAGCTATGCTGGCTGGGGCATGCTGGGAGTTGTAGGCCAAAAACATCTGGGGACCCAAGGTTGGAGAACACTGGGGCCCTACTGAATAATTTGCCTGCCATGCAGCTGTTAAAGTCACAGGGGCCTTGGCATTAAGTTGGCATCCTCTGCAACCAAGTATTATTTACATGCCTGGAGAATTCTGTTTACATGAATGGAGACTTATTCATTGATCTACAGAGCGGGCTGGTCCCATTGTTTTAAAAACACCATAGAACTGTTTTTTAATTATTATTTTCTTCAACCCACAGCTCTCTCAAGCACATTTGTTACCTCATAACTGAAAGAGAAAGAGAGAATATATTTATTTTGACACAATATTAAAGCCAAATGCTGTAATTTTTTAAATACTGTGTAGGACTTAGAAAATACTGCTCTGATCAAACTCTGTTTTGCCATAAAGCTAATGTGTGTTTAGATTCTTTTGTCATTGACATAAACTGGTTTCTTGCGAACATGAGAGACAATTGTTAAATTGATTTATCGCCTACTAAGCTCCTGCAGACCAAGTTGCACAGATGCTAAGTGACTGGAGATTAGCTCCTTACTAGCCCCAGTTGAGCAATACAGAAGATATGCCAGTCTCTCCAGTGGACCAACTTGAAACTTTTGAGTTACAAAGACCTCTTCATCAGGCAGATCAGAAATAAGTAAATGGAGGTTGAATGCCAGATCAGTACCACTACCATGCAGATTGTTTTACAGCCAGTGTTTTTTGGGTTAGTTTTTTGTTTGTATGTTTGGATGAATTACCAACATACAGTCTTTATTCCAGTGTTCTCCAACCTTGGGTCCCCAGATGTTTTTGGCCTACAACTTCCAGCATCTCCCATGTGACTAGCTGGGGCATGCTGGGAGTTGTAGGCCAAAAACATCTGGGGACCCAAGGTTGGAGAACACTGCTTTATTCTGTCCAAAAGCAGTCCTGGCCAGCATCTTCATCCAAAGGAGAAGACCTGAAGAAATAGGATAGCTAAAAACATTGACACTGAAGCTTTATATATGACCCTCCTTTGACTTCAGATTCTTCCCACTTCCAGGTATTTTGTCCTCTTCAAATAATATTTGAAGATTTTTACATGTTACAAGATGCCAGTCACATTTCAGTGGTGTTCTTCACAATGCGCCAATTAAAGTATTCTAGCAAAACACTTCTCTGACTAGTGTGATGTTTTCATTTCACATTATCCTGTCTGGTCCTACTATCTTTTGTTTGTTTTAAAGTGAAATTAGTTATGAAATGAAGAATATTTGGGAGGAAAGGAGTGTATAATGAAAGGCTTTGGGCTTAAGCCTGGTTCCAGGAGTTCTAAAGACATGGGGTATAGGGTGGGTAGACTCCACTGCAGGCTGCTTGTGTATGTTTGGCAACTCAGCTTTCAAAATTGCTGTGCTGAAACAGTTTGCAGAAATTTCAGATAGTCCTTTTGATAAACGGTTGTACTTCCAAGGCCACTTCACACATTACAAAATTTCTGTACAGGAGGCAATTCCATGTAGGAATTAGTGTGCCTTCTGCATGCAGATCATATAACATGTATTGGGTGCACAGAGACATTTTTCACACGTATAAATGGTGTATATGGGCTGGAAAGCCTTGGTCTCATCACTGTTTGCCAGCTCATGTCCATGCAGTGAAAAACCCACATGAAAAACCCACATTGAAAAACCCATATGTGCAATGGCTGACCTGAAAGTTGCATTTTAATTCCCACATGGATGTATATTTTGCCATTGAAAGGAGGCCTCAGTTTCTTTCTCGTATAGTTTCTTCCTTTGTGCTGTGAGGGAGCAAGATTTTTCAAGACAGGCACCAGTTCTGTCTCAAATATGATGTACTAGCTTTTGCCTGCGGCTTTGCTCGCGTGATGCACGGGTCGTCATTTTCCTATAGGCACTATTTGTTTGAAATTCCTTAAGGTCGCTGACCGCTGTTTTGAATCGCTCCATAGGAAAGGTCCCCCGGGACTACATAATGGAATCCTAGCTCCCCCGGGACTTCCAGCTCCCCTGGGACTGCACAGTGAAATCCCAGTTCCCCCGGGACTACCTGCTCCCCCAGGACTACACAATGAAATTCCTGCTCCCCCCCATGGGACTAAACAATGAAATCCCTCCCCCCCCCGGGGACTACACAATGAAATCCCAGCTCCCCCAGGACTACTCAGTGAAATCCCCCCCCCCAAGGACTGCATAATGATATCCCTGCTCCCCCTACCAGGACTATGCAGTGAAATCCCAGCTCCTCCCCCGGGGCTACAAAACAATGAAATCCCAGCTCTCTCCCCCCCCCCGGGACTACACAAATCTCTGTCGTCGTCCCCCAGGACTACACAATGAAATCCCTGCTCCCCCTGAGACTATACAACAATGAAAGCCCTGCCCCCCCCAGGACCACACAATGAAATCCCTGCTCCCCCCCCGGACTACACAATGAAATCCCTGCTCTCCCCCCTCCCGGGACTACCCAACAATGTAATCCCAGCTTGCCCCCACCCCGGGACTACCCAACAATGAAATCCCAGCTCCGCCCCGGCTGTGGTTCATATGAACATTCTGTTTTGATGCAGGAGAAATTGCATATCCACTCCTGATTGGCCTCTGTGGCAGTTCATACGAACATTCTATATGTCATTGGAGCGATTTGCATAACTGCTCCTGAATGGCCCCTGCGAACATTGGCTCTCATCTATTTTGGGCCGTACAGGCACAGCGAGGGTTTTTCAGAGACCCACCAGTCTTTGTCCTTGGGTGATGGAGAGTATGCATGCCAAGTTTGGGGCGGATCCGTCAAAACATGATGGAGCCTATGCGACGACGCCCCGCACACAGCAATCATTGTCATTTTAAAAGTTTCCCTCCCTCTTCACCCCCTCAGAGAACATTCTAAATGGCTGAGGAGATTTGCATACCCACCCCTATTGGCCCCTGCAGGAATTCATACGAACATTCTAAGAGTCGTATGGGCTATTTGCATAACTGCTCCTACTGGTTCCTGCAAGAATTCTGAGGTGAGGCCAATTAGCATAACTGCTGCCCCTGTTGTTTGGCCATAGGAGAAATGAGAGTGGGGTGATTTTGCCCCCTTTTTCCACCCCCTTAGGGACGGAATTTCAAAAAATCCTTCCTTAGTGGGGCTCTACGTCATAAAAGTAATGTCCCTTCAAAATTTCACGTTCCTAGATTAAATGGTTTGAGCTGGGCGTTTATGAGTCAGTCAGTCAGTCAGTCAGGACACTTTCTTTTATATATATAGATTGAGGAGCTAATTGCACTTTATATGCAAACATGTGCAATGGAGCTTCTGATGTCATTTTTTAAAAAAGAAAAACTGGGAGGGGCCAATTATGGACAAAAAAGCAGCAAGGGAGATAAGAGTATTTGGCCCATTCCCTGCCTATCATTTTTCTACTTAAAATCATGTCCAAAAACAGTTTTCCCACTGAGAAGTTTAAGATGCATGTTTGCTGCATTTATGTTTATGCCTCTGGAATTTTTTTTAACATGATCACTTATCCTAATCTCTGATTCTCTAGAGCAGTGTTCTCCAACCTTGGGTCCCCAGATGTTTTTGGCCTACAACTCCCAGCATGCTACGCTGGCTGGGTCATGCTGGGAGCTGTAGGCCAAAAACATCTGGGGACCCAAGGTTGGAGAACACTGTTCTAGAGGGATGAGTCCATGGTGAAAGTAACAAGAGTAAAGTACCCCTTGGTGAAAATGAGAATCTCTGAGCACCTCCCTTTCATCACATGCTAAATGACCATGTAAACAAAAGGAGAACTGTTATCTCTGGTATGCAGTAGTGGGTGGAAAAGTGAGTTCCCAGAGAGACAGTGACCTGTGAATGACCAGAGAGGATCAGCAAGGGGGTATCATTTAAACATCCCAGAATTTTCTTGTTCCTTGAATAGACAGGATTTCTGTCTCTGAAAAGCTATGAGAGAAAAAAAAAATAATGTCTAAATTTTAGATGATATAAACAAAGCAACTAGCTCTGTTTCATCCCAATCCAGATGCTTTTAAAAAAGGAACTGCAGGATACAGACATCTGCAAATGCTGTCTTTCCTCCCTCTCCAGGAGCTGGGTCCCTTCGGCTGCTTGCCTGTCAAAGCCTGTCTATTTGCTGCGTAGCAGAATAGGGCATTCTGCTCCCTGTGGTAGAAGAGAGTGGTGGGTAGAAGGAAGGAGCAGGTTGATGTAGCCCTGGTGGGGGAGCATCTGCACTTTTAGACAAACCTTTAAAAATGACTTGCTACTTGTATGGTCCAAGTGAAAAACTGGCAACTTGTGCAGGGGAAACTGCATTTTGTTCTGAGGTGTGTGCTTGACTGTTTTGAACTTCACCTAACAGCTAAAATGATATAAATGGAGCTTGGCCATAGAAATCCCATACTGGCTGATGAAATAGATGTTGGTTTAAGGTCAACTCTGCATCGACTACAAGATGATAATAGGATGGCTTCACAATCTCATTACTATTTATACTTTGGTTCTCCGCAGAAATGGAACATACGGACTTAAGGGAACTTCCAGCATATGAAATTCATGTACACACACCTCCTGAAGTCCATCCTCAGAAGTAAGAAACAGTGACATACACAAACGTGGAATTTATTACTGCTGTGTCTAACATTAACAAAGAACAATTGTTTTCTGAGAACCTGGAGTGGAAGCAAATATACTGGGTCAATACAGCTCATGCTGGCTCAGCTTGTCTTAGTGTGGAAAGCTAAGCAGGGTCAGGTCTGGTTATTACTTGGATGGGAGACCCCTCCTCTAGTTTCCTGCATTGAGCAGGGGGTTGGACTCGATGGCCTTGTAGACCCCTTCCAACTCTATGATCTATGAATCTATGAATTTCACATTAACGTGTATGTATATAGACCCTGCAGAGGTATCTCCTTTGTTTTATCACAGTTGTCCTTTACCTTTGGAACTTCAGTTTCTGGCACCTCCTTCAAAGCCCATGAAGTTCAAGAGCTCATTTTCAATGGCTGGCACTAGCTATGGCTGGAACATGTCAAGACAAAATGATGGGGCGGGGGTGGGGGAACTCCCATTGAGCTCAGAGCCATACCTCACCATTAAGTAACTGCAATTAGTTCCCACAGATCTGGGATTAGTAAAATGCTAGGTTATGGTTATGCTGTTAACCATGAGCTCCAGAATCTCTGATGTTCGAAACTGAAGTGCTGTCTGCAGCCCATCTCCTGATGCCTTCCACCCCTTCTTAAGTCTGGGTACCATACGATGGGTGCTCTGCTGAGGGCCTTTGGCCTTTAACTGGCAAGTCAGCTGTGATTTCCCTCTCCCCCTCTACTTTCCTCATGACCACCACAATTCCTATCATTATTGCTTTACTACTGACACATTTTCATTCCATGATTTCTTCTTTATAGTGTATGTATTCTGGGCCTAATATGTATTTAAAGTGGCAACACTAGCAGTATATGCCCATACTGTATCTGCATATTAGTCAGAGTTAGGATAGAAATTATATCTGAGCCTTTGGGTCAAACTATATCTGAACTTTTGGGTCAATAGAAACTTTGTATTTGCCTAATTATTATTCATAATTTTAGCACTCCTAATAGCAAACTGGTGGTGAGTGCTGCCAGGATTGTGGCCAAAACAGTGACACACAGAGAGAAGATGGAAGAATCAGCATGTTTGATAGAACCCTGAGGTTTGTAGAAGCACCCTAAAAATACCTAAGAGGACAAAAAAACAAACAAACCTCAAATGAACAGCCTAACAAGGACTAAGCATGCTCAACAGCCATGGAATACAGAGTGACAGAAAAGAAAAATGGAGCACATAGATGCGGAGAGTAGCATGTTCTGCCTGGATGGAAATGCTGGCTGAAACCCTGAGCAGGAGAACTCCTTTTAGAAGGGAAGATACACTGCAATATTTTGTCGTGGGTTCCACTTATTGTTGCTGTTATATTTTATTCTTTAATTTAATTAATTAATTACATTTATATCCTGCCTTTTTTCCTGCAAGGAACCCAATGCAGCTTACATGATCCTCCTCCTCTCCATTTTATGCTCACAACAACCCTGTGAGGTAGGTTAGGCTGAGAATCAGTGACTGGCCCAAAGTCACCCAGTGAGTTTCATGGCTGAGCGGGGACTAGAACCCGGATCTCCCGAGTCCCAGTCCAACACTCTAACCCCTGCACAACACTGGCTCTCAATTTAATATATTTAATACATTTAATATATTTCTAAGCTGCCTTTCCAGACTGTAGTCTTTCCAAGGCAGCTTACAATATAAAACAGAAACATTCAGAATCAAATTATAACAGCATCTTTGATTTAAACAATTTCAAAATGTCAGGTAAAATAAAATACAATTTCAAATATCTAACAGCAGCCCATTATATCCTGCTCTTTTCAACTAAGTTTTACACTGCTTCCAATGTCCAAATTCCTCAAACAGAACCAGAGTTTAATTTCAGTCATTCGCCTCTTCCCCCTTTATAATGGCATGGTAAATATTCAAACTACCCTTCTTTGCCCCTTGGCTCCCATTTTCTAGCCCTCTGTCTAGACATCCATGTCTGCCTATTCATGGTGAAAATTAACATTTCCATTTTATTTTTCACAATTGTATCCAATCCTTTTTTCAAGGCACTCAGTACAACATATGTGGAGTTATCCTATTTTATCTTTACAACAACCCTTTGAGGTAGACTAAACCGAGAAAGTGAATTGCACAAGGCCACCCAGTGAGCTTCAGGGCTCAGCAGGAATTTGAATTTTGGTGTCCCTGCAATACAAAGTCTTCTTGGCAGTGTATTGACCCTTATTTATTTATTTTCATATGCCACCTTTCAAGTTAAATCTTCTCATACATTGAAAAATAATCCAATCAATAAAAGTACAACAAAACAACAGAAGACCAAACAACCAAGAGGATAAAGCCCAGATCAAAATAGTATTTTTAAAAAGAACACATACATTCAGAATTAAAAGTGAAATGGCCTAACTAATATATGGAATATTAACATAGATGACACAATGCTTTAAATTATATTTAAATAACCGAACCCAATACGTGAAGATGCAGATCTCTCTCTCTCTCTCTCTCTCTCTCTCTCTCTCTCACACACACACACACACACACACACACTTACAGGTTTACAATTATCTACAGTTTTCTTATATTTAGTGTTGGACTTTTGATAGGCTGATAACCTTATGAATTTTAGTAGTTCCCAACCCACTAAGTGTGATGTTCTGCATCACAACCATGTAGCAAACGCAATAGCTTGAATATTTGTCTACCTTTCTGCCTGCTCCAGAATCCCAGCTTGATATTCCCACCCACCCCTTAATGTAACCCTTTAATGTATTTTAAAGGTAATTGTTGGCACTCTCATAAGCATTGTGTCAAATTCAGTTCTATAGGGAGCAGGTTCCATACATTTGATTATTTGAGCTCTCCGTCTAAATCCAACGGCAGTGCTGTTGGATTATGCCCTTAGTCTTTGTGGAGAAAGCCAACCTAAGCCACCTGCCTGACACACACACACTCACCAAGGAGGGGGGAGGGAGACCCAGGGGGGGGGGAGACAGCCAGTCTCCACAGATGCCAAAGGGGACAAACAACATCTGCATAGAATCACCCCAGGGGGGAAGGCAGGAAGCATCACCAGGTTTGTCAATGCTCTCGCATATCAGCCCCATCTACATAAGACTTGAATAGCTCTCCAGAGCAGACACTTCGGCACCCCTAAGAAATGGCCACTCAACACCATAGGATGGGACCATTAAGCAAGTGGCTTCAAAGGGACCCCATCCCACGGGGGGAGGGCGTCACCCCACCTGACCCAAAAGGCCGCCCCTCAGGGAGGGTGTCAACCCACCTGATCACGGAGGGAAGGGCTACCTGAAACACCAAGGTATAAAACACCCTGCGCAAGGGAACTGGTCCCGGTTCAGCAATCTTGCCCATGCCTGGGGTAAGGGAAAGAAGGATCGGCAACCCCGGGTAGCAGCACCCAGCGTGCTCCAGCTAGCTGGAATCACTGGCCGCTTGGGTTGACCGGACTCCCGGGAAACCAAGCTGAAATCACTCACAAGCCGCTTGGGTAGACCGGGCCCCCGCCGAGAACCCAGCTAGCCGCTTGGGTAGACCGGGCCTCCGCCGGGAACCCAGCTAGCCTCGTGCGGTTGACCGGGCCTCTGCCGAGGCCCGAGCTGAACTAACTAGCTGAGAGCCCTGAAATCACGGTGTCCTTGAGACTTCTTGCTTGTTACTTTGTTACTTGTTACTGATAAGCTGTATTCCTGGCGTGGGTTTGAGTTTGTGAAGGTAATTTTGTAAATAAACTTGTTTTCTAAAAGATACTTTTGTGGCTATAAGTTATCCCTTTGTTCTGGGCTAAGGGTGAGGCGCTGGGGACCTCGGAGAAGGCCCGCCCCAGGACTCGCTACCCCCTTAGCCAGGGAGGGGACTCGGACTCGGGGACTCGACTCGTGAGTCCGACTGAGTCCCCCCTCTGACTCGAGTCCCACTCGAGTCCCAATAATTTATGTGGGACTCGGGACTCGACTCGGGACTCGAGCCCAAGGACTCCTCCGCCTCCGCCCTCGCCTCCGCTCTCGCCTCCGCCGCCCTCACCTCCACCTCCTCCTCCTCCTCCTCCGCCGCCGCCGCCGCCGTCCTCGTCGCCATCGCCGTAGCACACAGCACGCCGCGTCACGCCGCCAGCGCCGTCGCTCTGTTTTTGGCGGGGTTGCTGTGGTTCAAAAACAGAGCGCCGTCGCTAGCGGTGTGACGCGGCATGTCACGTCACGCCGCCAGCGCCGTCGCTCTGTTTTTGAACCACAGCAACCCCGCCAAAAACAGAGCGACGGCGCTGGCGGCGTGACGCGGCATGCCGCGTCACGCTGCTAGCGCCGGCGCTCTGTTTTTGAACCACAGCAACCCCGCCAAAAACAGAGCGACGGCGCTGGCGGCGTGCTGTGTGCTACGGCGATGGCGACGAGGACGGCGGCGTGCTGTGTACTACGGCGTGCTGTGTGCTACGGCGACGAGGACGGCGGCGGCGGAGGAGGCGGAGGAGGAGGTGAGGGCAGCGGTGGCGGTGGTGGCGGTGGCGGCGGCGGCGGCGGCGGCAGCAGAAGCGAGGGCAGCGGCGGCGGTGGAGGTGGAGGAGGAGGAGGAGGTGAGGGCGGCGGTGGCGGCGCGGCGGCGGCGGCGGCAGCAGAAGTGAGGGCAGCGGCGGCGGCGGAGGTGGAGGTGAGGGCGGCGGCGGCGGTGGCAGAGGCGAGGGCGGCGGCAGCGGTGAGGGCGGCGGCGGTGGCGAGGTGAGGGCGGCGGAGGTGGAGGTGAGGGCGGCAGCGGCAGCGGCCCACGGAGGGAGCAGGAGGGTCTCCGCGGGAGGAAGGGCAGCTCTTCTTCCTCTCGCGGAGACCCTCCTGCTCCCTCCATGGGCCGCCGCTTTGGGAGGGACTCGGGACTCGACTCGAGTCACCATTTTGGACCTCGGACTCTAGACTCAACTCTAGACTCGGGTCCAAAGACTCGGGACTCGACTCGGGACTCGGGACCAAGGACTCTTCAACATCCCTGCCCTTAGCATTGAACCCGCGCAGAAGACCAGGTTGTCGGGCTTCCACTGTCTTCTTATGCACAGAATTTATCGAATATCTTTCTTTTTAACTGAGGCACAGAATGTTATAATGATTTCATGCAACAGTAAGGCTTTTGCTTGCAGAAAACAAGTTTAACATTCTGTTAAACCCCAACCGTCATAGAAAAACTGAAGTCTTGGGGCTGAGGAGGAAAGCTTGAAAATTGCAACACTGGGGGTGGGTGATGGTTTTTAAATGGGGAATGCAAAGGAGCCCAAAGTGCTGTTGTGAATCCTTTGAAGCTGTCACCCGGTTTGGGGCTGTAACTTTTGCGATGACGCCATATTTAAAAGTGGGGTGTTTTTTTCTTCATTTCCTCTCACCTTATTAAAGGGAAGAACAAGCCTTTTGCCTGAAGTTCATGTCATCCTTTCAGTGTCTTGAGCAAACATACGTAATGCCCTTTTTATCTTTGCTTTGTGGCTAAGCTAAATCCTTTTTGCATTTTTAAATGGGATTTTGTTCTCAAGAAAGCATCCTGTTTAAATGGATCATCCAGCTAATACCCAAACAGATTGCATATAGTTGGGGGTCGGGGGGGGGGGCGGCGCATAGCTCAACATATATATTCCACATAGAATAAGTGTCTTCATGCACCAAGCTATAACATATTAGGTCTTTGGACAAGAAGAACATGTAGAAGTAGTTAAAATCTGGCCAATTAGAACAGGCTCTGTTTATTCTGATCACTTTTTCAGATGTAAGTTTTTTACTGTCTAGTTTAGCTTATACTTCAACAATTATCAATAATTTTTCACTGTGGCAATAGGCATACCAAAATCACTTTAAACATCATTGGTCAGATTTTCTTACGTTGCTCTGCCATCCACTATGCTTTTTCATCTGACCTAAACAAAATAGCTCAACCTAGTGACTAGTTTATAAACCCAGGTGGCTTAGCGTATTGTCCGAACCCGGGCATACTTCCTGTGGCCTGGCTTAGAAGCCCAGCTTCTGGGCTTCTAAGCTACCTTGGGAAGCCATGGCTTGTTGTCGGGTTTATGAGCCACCCCTGGGTTTGCCATTTTGTCTAAGCATGGATGACACAACAAGTCCAGGGGTGGCCCAAACTGCTACAGAGCTGCTTGGCAAGATCAGCAAAGAAGGCTTGCTGCTCTTGCCAAGAGGTTCTGGGTGAGCACTGATGACAGCCACCCGAGTGCCCAAGGGGCACTTTGGGAGAGCTGTCAGAGGCTCCCTGCACCACTGTGGCTGCCAGCCAGAAGTGCTGGTGGCCGCAGTGGTGCAGGGCAAGCTGCACTCTGCTTGGCCTACTCCCTTGTCCAATCCCAGCAGGGAGGGGGTTGCTGGCTGCTGCCAGGATCAGCAGCGGCTTGCCGCATCCCCATCATCGCTGCCTGCTGTTCTGGGCCAGCGTGGAAGAGGCTTTCACTGCTGCGGCCAGACCTTTCGGCTGGGCACAGTGGCAGGCAGCAGACATTGCTTCAGCCTACTCATGAGTAAGCCGAAGCGATGACCGCTCCCCTGTTCCCCCCTCCCACATTCTGCTCTGCTTCCTCTGAAGGAGGCCAAGCAGAGTGCAGCTCGGGGGGGGGGGGCTGGCGCTGCTGCATAGGATGGCAGAGGTCTCCTTGCAAGTCGGGGTGAGGGCTGTCAGCAATTCCTGCTCCCCCGCTCCCCACCCCCACCCCCACCAATGAGCAGCGGCTGGGAGGGGGAAAACCTTGGTGCTCCTGTGGTGTCCCATGGGATACCTGCAGGAGGATCAAGGGGGGGAGGTGGAGGCGGAGGCGGAGGCAGGGTGCACCCTACCCATGATGCACCCAACTGTCTGTCAGGCGCATCGGGGGTGGGGTGGTTTCTAAGCCAGACAGCAGCAGCCTGGCTTATAAGCAACCCTGCGTCTCGTGCGAACCCACCCAGTGTTTAACCTACAGTTTAAAGTTTTGAAATGCTATTTATCTTATATCTTTTGACTACACACTATCTCTCCCTGCAGCAACTATAAACAATTTTATATTTGACATGGCCTTAAGATAGGAATAAATGTGTACCCTGCCATACTGAAACATTGGGTTTCTGACCAATTCCATTGCTCGATACTGCCTCCCTCCACATCCCATAATACCATGAAGATACGAGCCAGAAATGAGATCTCCTGGATAAGGGCATAAACTTTTGTGAAGAAAACTGAGCACACCTGTAATGCAATTGCACTACTTATGTTCACACACATGTTTGTATCATAAAAATTGTGAATGGAATAGCCATTTCTCTTCAAAAGTTGTACAAAGTTGAGCAGAGATTCCTGTGGTGTCTACACCAAAATCTAGGATTTTTTGGTAGATTTTTTACTGGCATTTCAACTTTTTTATTTCTATAAAAACAAACAAACAAACAAACAACACAAAACATATAACAATAATTAACAATTAACAAAACTAAAATGGACTTCCAAATTTTTCTACAGCAAATATAGGTAACAAATAATTTCTCTACTCAATAATAATAAATAAATAAAAGAAGAAAAGCTCTCTTTTTTCTATTGTCACAAATTTATCATCTTTTTTTTTCTATTGTCAGTTCACATTATTATTATTCCACAAAGCCACAGATGAACAAATCATTGTTTCCTAACCCCTGCAAAAAGTCCATTAGAGGTTTCCACTCTGCAATAAACGTGGAATTTCTTGGTAGATGTTGAAGTGCAGATCAAAAGGAGTTAAGTCTATTTCAGCTCCTTGCTGTCCTGTGATAAACAAACCTGTGTCCCAAGCCTATTCAAGGGATTAAAATGGCACCTTCAGTAGCAAGAGGCATTTTTGAGGCCAAATTTCAGTTAGAAACGTAGGGCTCAGAAATTCATGCTCCTGGCCCCATTGGCTGTCAAGGGTTAGGGTTAGGGTTAGGGTTAGTGAAGAAGTACTCTTCACTTCTGTTTCACAGCCGGTGGAGGCGGGGTAGACAGCAATCCCATCTCTGATTAGCTTTGGTTGCTTCAAAAGTAGAACAGAGGTAACACTTTAACACATACAATGTTCCTGTTAACTTTCAGCACCTCCCAGACTATCCATACTCCCCAAAGTATTCCCGACTACTCCCAATGATGTAGTCCACGAGCTTGATTTTCAAATATCAAGATATCTGAAAAACTGGAGAGGTGGTTACAAGATAGACAATTCCTGGGCACAATAATGGTCAAACACAGCAATATTGTTGATCACAACATATTTGGCAATATACAGCAGCAGCAAGTTATGTGTTCATGAAAAACTTGTTGATCCAAGAAAGCTGCATCAGATAATACTTAATCTTTAGCATTTATATAATAAGAGTTATGATTTATAAAGTACATTAGAAGTTACAAAATGCTTCGCATATATTATCTTCTTGTAATCCTTGCAAAAACCCTGTATGGTACTGTGGTGGAGTGGAGTGAAGTTGAAAGTGACTTGCCTAAGGCTACTGTGGGTTCAAGGCAGAGGCAAAAGCTGAACCAGAGACTTCCTCATTTGTAGCTTAGTCTATTAGCCACTGCACAACATGAACTAAGAGTGCTTAGTCAGACGTTCTTTGGAAACTTTTCTCAAGAACTTCAAGTCTTCACTAAGATCAAAATGGTTCTAGGAGAAATCATTATCATTGTCTAAGTTCTCTGTAAAACTGGATTAATAGACATTGTGGAGAGAAAGCCAGAGCACACATTGAACTCTGACACCTTGAACCCTGGCACACTGATCCCTGACTTGTTTTTCTCATTCCACTCGCCATCCGGCTGCATATTGTTGGGAACACGGTGCAGGCTGGGACACCTCAGGTCCCTGGCTCCGCTCCGGGTCATGCAGCTTCCAACCCTGGGCAGTCACGCTCGGAGACCGGCTATGCAGATCGCTACGCTAAGTCCGTAAGTCAGATTCTCTGATGTAAGGTTACTTCTTCTTCTGTGATTCGCTAAGCCTCTAGTGTCTGTAGATTGAAGCTTTCCACTTCGGTAAGGTTACGACCTGCTATGTTTATAGTGTGAAATTCCTGGTAGTCTGTTAGTTCCGCTCCATTAGTCGTATAGTAAATAAAGTCTATTCTTTGACCTAAGCATGGTTCTATGTCATTCATTAGGTAGCGGTTGTGTTCTAAACGCACGGGAGCATAAGGGGCATTTTCTCAGTGCCGGTTAACCCGTTAAGTGCCGAACTCGCGCCAAGGACCGGGTTTTTGGTTCTCCACAGACATATTTCACAGAAATGTTGTGTGAACAAGATTATCATCAGTATGATAAGGCCTATAAACCATCTCACATGTGGGAGGGGATTTAAAACAAAACAAAACACCGGATGTAACATTAATAAATAAAATGTACAGTTATCAGAAAGGGTCTCATCTGGGCAGCTTGCAGGCCAAAACCTGCTTAGCATCAGCAATAGGGCTGTGTCATGTGTCTTCAGATCATTCCCTATAAAGTTAAACTTTATTTTCAGACTTTATACCTTGGCTATGGTGCTTCATTTGTAGAATGCTTAATACATGCCTTGTTATTTAAAATCTTGATTTCTGTGTGTGCGCATCCTATTAAACTAAGCCAGCCTGCCCATCATAAGAAGATTGCAGAGACTCAGGGTTTCAAGTTTCAGGTTTTAGCTTACTGTCTCTCAGGGTCTTGGGAGGAAAGAGTAAAATATCAGGGTGAGGGGCTGAAATCAAAGCAGAAGGATATTTTCTGCTTGGTTTCTTGAGAGCTCTTGTCATTTGCTCCACAACTCCATGTCCATCACACTCCACTCCTGAGGCAACAGGCACAGCAGGCTCTTTCTCTTGCATGTCAGAAACTGTCACCTCACACACACCATTCCCCCCCCCCCCAGGTTTCACCCCCGGAAATAGCACCCTTTAGTTTCCAGGCCCCACACTCTGAGTCCCAGGAACTGAACCTCAACAGCCCTTTCAGCCTTACCACCTTGAGGCCAAATAAGCCAGTTTCGGTATGAACGCAAGACGATGCCAGTTTTTAAGGTCAACACTGGTTAATTATAAATTAGATGGGCAAACACATGAAACAGTTGTTCTTTGTTCATTGTCTGGCCACTGAAAGAGTTATTGCTGAGGTATTGAGCCTTCCAGAATATGAGGGCAGAATCAAACTAGTTTCCCTTCACTGAAGGAAGGCTTCCATCCGCAGAATGGGGAAGGTGCAAATTTCAGCAATCCCCCCTCCTTCCTGAAGTCTCCTGAAGTCTCCCCACCTGCTAGCTGCATTCCACCAAATGTATACAGAAATAAGCATCATACCCCCTTAGTCAGCAAAGCTGGTAAGATCTCCTTTAGGTTCCCTTTCAAGTGGAACCATCTCAGGAGAAGGATGGGATCTACAAATATGATTAAAGGGGGGGGGGGGCTAGAGGAGAAGTCATATGAGGGAAATTTTGAAAGAGCTGAGCACATCAGTACAGAACATGTGAACAGTTTTCATATCTTTAGAAGGATGTCAGGAAGGAACAAATATTCATACTGTAGATATGACAAGAAATAGGGCTGAACACTAGGAAAGTCAAGTTTACATAAATATTTTTAAAAATATTCTAACTGTATGGACAGTTTAGCAGTGGATGAAGCAACCAAGGGAGATTTCAGTGAAACAATGGACAGAGGTGTGTTAAACGCAGGGCATCCTGCCTCAGGAAGGGAGTCAGAAGAGATGGCTCCCAGAGATCCCTTCTATTTCTTTATATCACAGATCCAGCGGAATGATTGCAAGGCTGAACAGCAAGCATACAGCAGCTTTCATTTGGAGCCCTAAAAGCTATTCAAGCTATTCAATTCCCAACTGATCCATGGGAATTTCATAGATTTCATAGAAAATAGAGTTGGAAGGAGCCTACAAGGCCATCGAGTCCAACCCCCTGCACAATGCAGGAAACTAGAGGAGGGGTCTCCCATCCAAGTAATAACCAGGCCTGACCCTGCTTAGCTTTCTACGCTCAGACAAGCTGAGCCAGCGTAAGCCACAGGCCTGTATATAATTTGAGCCAATTGATATTGCAACAAGGCAAGGGATCCTCCAAACCAGTTTGGCTAGTTGGACAAGCATGATGTCTATCATGTCCCATAAGCCAATTGTGGAGGGGTCAGGAAAGGCCTACAGAAGGGATTAGCTGGTTTAAAGCAGAGAGCAGCAACCTGCGGGATGCTGGGCACTGTCTGTGCTGCCCCAACTCCTGCTCTCCCAGTTTGCAAATGATTGAACTAAGCATTTTCACCAAACACGCCAGTGTGCTCTCCATCTGTCTGTTGGTGCCCCTGAATATACACACCACTCAGGAAAAGTTATAACTATTAGCTGCTAGTCCAGCCTGACCAAATTTATTTATTTTATTTATTATATTTATACCCCGCCTTTTTTCCTGCAAGGAACCCAAGGCGGCTTACATAATCTTCCTCCTCCTCTCCATTTTATCCTCACAACAACCCTGTAGGTAGGTTAGGCTGAGAGTCAGTGACTGGCCCAAAGTCACCCAGTGAGTTTCATGGCCGAGCGGGGACTAGAACCCAGCTCTCCCGAGTCCCAGTCCAACACTCTCACCACTACGCCACACTGGTTTCTCAGACCAAAGAAGCATTCAATGTAACTCGAAAGCCTGCACACTCCTGATCAATGAACAGTTTAATAACAATTATTGCCATGCCCTTTCTGCATCTTTGATATTCCGAAGTCAGTGTAGCAACTGCGTATTTGTCTAGTAAATTTCTAGACAGCGCTAGGATTGTGCCAGGCACTTTACAGGGGCATCGAAGTCCAGCCTGACTTGCGAGCTACAGAAGAAAAGACAGTGAAAGGAGAGGTAGAGGCTATCAGCCTGGGTTAGTTGGCAAGACAAGGTTTGCTAGAGGTAGGTGTTTATTAAAATAATAAGTTTTAATTGATGGGTTATCTGATTCAATTTGCATATGAGTAAAACAATAGTTTTGAAGAAAAAAACATACTGTCCTTGCTTCTAAATGATTAAATCAGACACACACACACACACACTGCAGCCATCTTAGAAGAGGCATCCTTATAGTGAAGGAGCCGACTGCTGCTTCTCAGCTGGTGCCTGCCACTTTTATAAGTACTTGTAATTTCAGTCAGTTGTTATTATTACTTGTACTAAAAATAATTTAAAATGTTTTTTTTAAAAAACTGCTCCCAGATATATCAGGGCAATGCTTTAGTCAAACTAAAGGCTTTTAATCAGTTGATCTGATCAACTAACTGGTGTGGCCCTAGTCTTGATGAGTGGGGACTGGCTGGACAAACGGGATTCCTGGGCGGAACCTGCTTATGGGCACCTTTTGCCCAAACAAACCTTTGGGCTGGACATGCTCCAAGGGGCGCCTCACAGAGCACAATGCTCAGTCTGCAACAGTGCCACTAGCCTGGAAGTAATGGGGGGAGGGAGCGGGGGGAGGGAGGTTTAGGTTTGGGTGCTGAGCTATGTAAATCCCACTTGCATATGCTGACCTCTGCACTGAACAAGGAACAAGGAACCGACTCATGTTTCCTCTCCAAACTTAAGAATGGCTGATTTCAACTTTTATCAATGAAATGTTGGCCAAGTCTACATAGTTTCAAGTTTCCTCACAAAAGGATAACATAAACCAGTTTACAGTATAGTGCAGGGGTCCTCAAACTTTTTAAACAGGGGGCCAGTTCATTGTCCCTCAGACTGTTGGGGGGCCGGACTATAGTTTGAAAAAAATATGAACGAATGGATCAAGGGGGGGGGGGAAAGGACCGAGGACCTTTTTTTTTACTTGATTAAATGGAAAATTATTATAAATTCATAATAAATTAATTATAAATTAATTTGCTGTCTAAAATTGAAATACATTAAATTTCAAAAAGGTCTAGAAAGGCTTGATTTGCACACTGCACATATCTTAGATGCTTCTGGCCGTTCACTGGCAGTTGCTTGCACAACGCCACCTGCACTGTTCCTGGCTCTGTTCCCTTCCAATGGTTACTGGAAGGATCTGGAGCCTGCCCCCCTACTCCATTTGTCACTGCTCTTTATCGGTGGCCATGCACTGCCGTCTTCCCCACCTTGTTGCTACTGCTGGTGTGTGGTTGCTTTCTTGCATCTTATCCTGAAGGTTTATTTATGAGTATTTTGCTCAGCTGCCCCTCCTCCCCTTACTCTCCCCCCCCCCCACAGGAGACGCAGGGCGGTGGACAGGCGGCCGCCCCACAGGTCGCCGCCGGCTCAGCATTACCCCACAGGGAGGAAGGTGGGCGGGTGGGCGGCCTGTGCCCTGCTGCCGGCTGAGCTGCCACTCCTCCCTTTCACCCCCGCAGGAGACACAGGGTGGTGGGTGGGCAGCTGGCCCGTACCCTGCCGCCGGTTCAGACATCCCTCCTCCCCTTACCCCCGCAAGGAGCCTCTAGATTGGCCGCTGGGACTGATGAAAAGACTCGGCGGGCCAGATGTGTTCCGCGGGCTGTAGTTTGAGGACCCCTGGTATAGTGAATAGAACAGGTAGAGGAGAATTTCAGCACGAGTTAACCTTTAAACAGCCATCCAGCTTCACCCTGCATTTCACTCTTAAGCTTTAAAAGGAAATTAGGTTTAGCTTTCTAAACCCCAGCAATCTCTTCGTCTTTTTTAGCATGTCAGAAAATCTAGCTTCTGTGTACCAAGGGTGAGGACTGCTTAATGAAACAGAGTTTAATGTGCTCGTTTAACTTAAGCTGTTGGACTTCAGGGACCAACATTTCCTCTATAGACCTCTCTTTCCAGCAGAAAAATCTCAGAATGTACTGGATAATTTCTGGCTCAGTTCACATTCCTCAGCTACCCACCCTCAAACTATGTACCCTCAAATACAGGGGTCCTCAAACTATGGCCCGCGAGGACACATCCGGCCTGCCGGGTCTTTTCATCCAGCCCAGCGGCCGATCTAGAGGCTCCTTGCGAGGGAAGGGGAGGAGTGGCGGCTGAGCCGACGGCGGGGTGCGGGCCGCCCATCTGCCTCCCTGCAGGGTAAGGGGAGGCTGAGCTGGAGACGGGGCACGGCCTGCCCGCCCTGCCGCCCTGCGTCTTCTGCGGGAGTAAGGGGAGGATGGGCGACTGAACCGGCGGCAGGGCACGGGCCAGCTGCTCACCCACCACCCTGTGTCTCCTGCGGGGGTGAAAGGGAGGAGTGGCAGCTCAGCCGGCGGCGGGGCACAGGCCGCCTGCCCGCCCACCTTCCTCCCTGTGGGGTAAGGGGATGCTGAGCCAGTGGCGAGCTGCGGACCAGCCGCCTGTCCACCGCCCTGTGTCTCCTGCGGGGGGAGGGAGTAAGGGGAGGAGGGGCGGCTGAGCAAAATACTCATAAATAAATGTTTATCATCAAGAAACCTTCAGGATAAGATGCAAGAAAGCAACCACACACCAGCAGTAGCAACAAGGTGGGGAAGACGGCAGTGCATGGCCACCGATAAAGAGCAGTGACAAATGGAGTAGGGGGGCAGGCTCCAGATCCTTCCAGTAACCATTGGAAGGGAACAGAGCCAGGAACAGTGCAGGTGGCATTGTGCAAGCAACTGCCAGTGAACGGCCAGAAGCATCTAAGATATGTGCAGTGTGCAAATCAAGCCTTTCTAGACCTTTTTGAAATTTAATGTATTTCAATTTTAGACAGCAAATTAATTTATAATTAATTTATTATGAATTTATAATAATTTTCCATTTAATCAAGTAAAAAAAAAGGTCCTCGGTCCTTTCCCCCCCCCCCCCTTGATCCATTCGTTCATATTTTTTTCAAACTATAGTCCGGCCCCCCAACAGTCTGAGGGACAATGAACTGGCCCCCTGTTTAAAAAGTTTGAGGACCCCTGCAATAATACATCAGGCCTGCACAAGTTGTGATCCTCCACATTGAATGCAGCTTACCCCACCATGGACAGCAACCTACCTTGATAACCTTGTTTTTTGCTGCTTGGGGTGGGGGCTGTGAAACATTTGGCAGTTGGTGGGCTGCAGCCAGCTTGGTGGGTCGCCAGTTGTGCAAGCCTGCTATAGAGGATTAACAAAATTATTTCGCTTTTCTGGGAGTAGCTGTTATCTCAATGAAGTAGGATTTTGCACAAATGATTAACAGCACATCCCTGTAAAATGTCTACTCAGAATTAAGTCCCACTGGATTCAAAGGAGATGACTCCCAGGGATTGCAACCCAAGCGTACGCTGGTACAGCGTAGTGGTTCATAGTAATCAGGAAGCTCCCCCATTTGAATTGCGCCTCTGCCATGAACTCACAAGTCTCATCCTCAGTCCTCAGTCTCCCACATGCAATATGGTGATAATCATACTGACCTACCTTACCAAGTTGTTGTAAAGATTACAACAAGATAATGCCTGTAAAGCACTCTGAACATTTGAAAGTGCTATATAAATGCTAAGTGTTATTTATTTATTTATTTATTTATTTATTGGGGGGGGGGATATATTGCCTGTTGAACCAAGAGGGCTCTGAAGACAGCTTATAAGAAAATATTGTTAGGTGTATGCACCCCAATTTTGGGCAGTGAGAAGTTTCAGGAGCTCCAGCACTTACCCAGGGTTCAGTTTCCTTAGGACATGGATGCACACTGGCCCTCTGCCACTGCTCACAAACCCAGCAGCACTACACACCTTCCCCAGATCAGCCCAGCTGATCTGCCCACCAGCTACTTCTCCAGGCCCCACCTCCTCTCCTGCAGGGAAAACTCTTAAGAGCATGCAGAGGCTTGGTGTTTGGGATGCTGTTTGAAAGTACTGCTGAGTGATCCTGTCCTGCTTACCTCTGAGTAGGCATGCAGAGGAGGCTTATCCTGCTTACTTCTGAGTAGACATGCAGATACTTGATATTTGGGGTGCCATTTGAAAGTACTGCTGAGTGATCCTGTCCTGCTTATTTATGAGTAGAAAAAAGTTCCTCAATCTGCTAGGGGTGGCGGAGAAACTCCACGCCCTGCCAGCAGCACAAGTGCAGCCCCCAGCCTCCCAGAAGACACTGGGTGAAGCCCTCGGGGATGAAATGTGCACCCCTGCCTCAGCAGGCGGTCACTGGAGTCCTATGGTGTTTCTATGATATAAGGTTTATTTATACATATATACAGGCTGAGTGTAAGATGGGAGGGTAGAGGTTCATAGCATTAACACTGCAATAGACTCCTATTCCCCAACAGATTTCTAAGGGAACTCACAGGGCCATAGGATTTCCTGATGAGAGAAGAGTCAGCGCTGCTTCCTTTCCAGATCCAGTACCAGTACAGACTGGCTGGGTTCGCACAACACGCTAAGTCATGGTGGCTACAGTAAACCCTAGAACAAGTAAACCCTAAGAAACACTGACTGGGATTGCACAACATGCTAAGCCACAGAGCCACGAAGCTTATACAATCAAACATGTAGTCAAGTAAGATGTGGGAAGCAGGGACAAGTGTCAACCCCAATTTCTGTTACTAGGGCTATTAGACAAGGCTGTATTTTGGCCCCCTTACTTTTCAACCTATTTCTGAATGATCTGACTCCTCATCTTTATGAGGTTGAGTCTCAAGCCTCTAAATCAGGGCTCTCCAACCTTGGGTCCCCAGATGTTGCTGGACTAGAGCTCCCAGAATCCCTTGCCATTAACCATGCTGGCTGGGCATGCTGGGAGCTGTAGGTCAGCAACATCTGGGGACGCAAGGTTGGAGAGCCCTGCTCTAAATTATCTACAGGTAAAGTCCATCCATTGTTGTATGCTGATGATGCCATGTTGCTTTCATTGTCTAGAATACGGTAGGTCTAAATCATTTATTAGCTGCTTTGGGGGCGTATTGTTCCAAGAACAGTTTGATCATTAACTATAATAAATCCAAGGTTTTGGAGTTCACCAAAGCCTGAAAGAGATATAAATGGACCTTAAATGGCAACAACATAGAGCAAGTCCCCCATATAAGATATCTAGGTATCCAAATGCAGAGTACTTGTTCCTGGTCTGAACAATGGAAGTGGGAGCAGGCAATTAATTCAGCTAATCTTAGCCAACAGGCCATCTCAAGGTTTTCCTTTTAGCTATCCAAGTTTATCAAGCCAAGACTTTGGCCCAACTTATATTTGGCATTCCAATTTGGATTTCTCATTTCTGGGTTTAACTCTCAGGTGGAAAGAGTTCGATCTAGTTTCCTTAGGAAGATTCTGGGGCTGCCTCCCTGTGTGGGGAAGGCAGCTATCTATTTGGAAGTGGGTATTCGATCAGTTGATTGCCAGGCTTGGATAAATGCCCTGAAATGGTGGCTTCGTCTGCATTTCTCTGCAGCTCCTCACAGCTATATCCACTTGTTGCTCTCAGTCAGGCCCTTTTTATCAGTCAGTGGGTTAAGGAAATGGAGAAGAGGATTTTTAAGCTGGGTTTTTCTCCTGAGGTTCTGGGCAACTATGGCTTAAGGAAGACACAGCTCTCTGTTAAACAGGGATTTAAAGATTTAGATCTGCAATATTTGAGAACTGCGGCTGATAAATCTTGTTCCCCCTTATTCTTAAGCAATCCAAAATATGGGATTGTTAGAGCTTCATATCTGTATAAACTAACTGTTCCTAAATACAGGAAAGCTTTTATGCTTGCTTGCTTCAATGTGTTGCCCTCTACACCAGTGATGGTGAACCTTTTTGAGCCCGAGTGCCCAAACTGCAATACAAAACCAACTTATTTATTTCAAAGTGCCAATACTGCAATTAAACCTGAATACCGAGGTTTTAGTTTTAGAAAAAACAACTCATACAGTTGTCCGAACTAATTAACATCTTTTGTCATAAAAGAAAAACACAATAACAGAGCTTTCAATGATACAAACAGTTTTTTGTTGTAGTATTATTATTTATTTATTATTTACATTTATTAATCGCCCATCTGGCTGGCAACTGGCCACCCTACTACATTGTACACATAGCCTGAAGGGAATTTATACAAACTTTTTAAATAATTAGGCACATGTATTTTTGGATAAGGGATTCTTAACTTATGATTATATGCCAGACTGAAATTGTATGGGGCAAGCTTTATTCCCTGCTTCTACAGGTGTCGGATTAGTAAAAGTAAAAGTCAACCTGTACTAGGATGAGCAAGATAAACAAGAAAACTAAACATGCTCAACACATTTTAAACACTTTATGTCTTGGACTGCAAACACTGCATTAGGTAAAAGTTTGCATTGGGCATGCTTTTGCACAATTACTAATGTGATTTTTGCTATTGCATGCATGCTGATAATTTGTCAAACCTTGGCTCATTCTCCGTTAGTTAGAGAGCAACACTTGCAGCACTCAGGTCAACTGTTAGGGCTTTACATTCAAGCCATGCACTGTGCATCATTCTTCAAAATCTTTTAAATGTGATAACGATGTAGAAAAGAATTCTGTAACAGGAATTTTAGAATAAAATCATTCTGTTCCACACTGAGAAAGAACAAAATCATTAGTGTTTTGCAGAAGGGGATGGTCTTTTCGCGATCTGGTGACCAATGGCTCGAGTGCCCATAGAGAGGTCCCTGGGTGCCAGCTGTGGCACCTGTGCCATAGGTTCGCCATCACTGCTCTACACTGTTAAGCGGACAATTTAACAAGATCCCGATTAAGGAACATCTGTGTGAAACTGGAGTAACAGAGTCTGCTGATCATGTTCTTCTGTACTGTAACTTGTACGGGGACTACAGAGTGGGGCTGATTCTCCCTTTACTAAGAACCCTCCCTGGACAATCTTCTGAAGATATGGTTCTGTTCTGCTTAAGGGATTGCAAATTTATTTTTTTATTTTTAAAAAAAATCTATTTGGTATCCCAGGGGACACTGCTGGAGCACTGAAGGGAGCAGAGCGGGGATGACTGCTGCCAAAAAGTGCCCAAGCGGCACTTTTGAGCAGCTGTCAGAGGCTCCCCGGCAGTGGCAGGAATGAGCCACCTTGTGATGGGCTTCCTCCATTTGCTTGGCACAGCTGCCATTCAGCTGAGTGGCGGCAGCACAAGCAAGGGGAAGGAACGAGCCGCCATGTGCTGGGCTTCCTCGAGAGGAAGCCCAGCACAAGGCAGCTCATCTCCCGCCTTTGCTTGGCACAGCAGCCGCTCAGTGGACAGCACACCGAGCAAAGAGGGTGCATTCCCCTGGGTCTCGCCCAGAGGAGGCCCAGGAGAACGCGCCTCCTCCCCTCCTCCATACACTGAGTTTGCAAGGCCCATTCAGGTCTGGAGTGGGCGATGCACGGTGGTGGGAAAGCTGATGGCAGCTATCCGCACTTTGCGGGTGGCTGTCATCAGCACTCACCAGGAGGCACCTGGCAAGAGCAGCACAGGGATTGTGCCACTCTTGCCAAGCAGCTTGCTTGTTGTGAGGTTTGCCCCCCCCCCATGGGTCACGTTGTCTGGGTTCGGACGATATGGCAAGTCATGGAGGATTAAGCAAACCCTAGAACAAGCCATGGCTTCCCAGGGTGGCTTCGTAGCTGTGTGTGTTCTGGCTTTGGACAACATGCTAAGCCACTATGGCTTCGAAGCCACAATGGCTTAGTGTGTCGTGAGAACCCAGTCACAGAAATCTTAGAGTCAAGGATTACAGAGCTGGAAAGGATCCTGAATTTCTTTGCAATCAGAGGTGCATGGCTATGAGAGACACCTGAAAGAACACTTAGACCAACCCCAAACTCATAACAACATTGTTATAATGCTAACATGAAAACAAAGGCAAAATAAAAACAAAACAACCAGCTTAACAACCAGCAAAACAATACTACTTAACATAAAAATGAAAGAATAGAATACAGTAAAATCATTAAAAGACTAAAGGGAATGGCTCAGTTGGCCATCTGCAGAAGTTCTGGAAAGAAAATGGTGTAACAATACTAGGAAGAGAGTTCCAGAGCATGGGTGCTCCAACCAAGAAAGGTGGTCCTTGAAGCCTTCAATCTCACCTCCAATGATAAAGGAATACAGTTGGATTTTTCACTGAATTTTCTGGAGTTGAGATCATGCCACCTTTTTTATTTTCTTTCACTGTCTTGTTGATTAGTGAAAAGCCAACATAACAGATGTTGGCTGACATAATTTCAGTGCCAAGGATCATACAAAAGCAATTCACAAGATTTGTAAATAATGGAATCTGGTCTGATTCATACCTACCTCCTGGATGTTAATAAGTAGCCATTACAGGTTTGCTCATGTTCATTCACATTTGGTGACCAAGGCCATTTTGGGCAGGTCTCCTTTTCTGTCTTAAGCAATGAGCCAGCAGTACTCCGAGGGAACAGAAATTTAACCACCTTATTATAAGTAATCAGGCAAGTACAAAAAATGGCACAAACCTAAACACAAGATCCTTCTTTTAGGACATGCTTTGGATTTGCAGTGTGCTGCAGACCTGTAAGATTAAAAAACCAAAAACCACGCTCTCATGTGCTTTAAAGGCAGTGCAGGCTTCTGTGGTTTATTCCTATTGCAGTGCATGTCCCACAGTGACCTTTATAAACAAGGGGTTACAAAACAAGGTAGATTGGAATGCACTACCTTGGCCCAAGTGGAGCATCACATATACTGATGATAGGAATCATGATGACACATCATGTGCTCGTAGAGCACCCACTTTGCATGCAGAAGGTCCCAGGTTTAATCCTCCAGGTAGGTCTGGAAATACCGTTGCCTGAAACCCTGGAGAGTTGCTGCCAGTCAGTGTTGACAATACTGGGCTAGATAGACCAATGGACTAACTCAGTATAAGGCAGCTTCCCATGTTCCTATATATGTTCCTAATGTTGATTATTCCCTGAGGAAAAAGTTGCTTCCAAAAGAGTGCCGGTTTTGCACCCATGAACAGTGTTGCAACAATTAGAGAAAAGCTTTAAGAAGCAGCTGATTTTGCATGGCTTTTTAAAGTCCGCACAAAAGATATTTCCACACCAGTTAATTTTGGCATGATCTGCTCCAGTAGATGCCACACCAATGTGTCTTGTGTCCTGTCTTGATTAGTGCCCCATTTTCAGATTGTGCTAAATTTAGTACCCTGCTTTTTGCAGCGTAAGCAACACTTTACAACACTAATTTTTGGCTGCTGAGTATCTGTCCTATCTCTTCCCTTTGCTGCAAAGTTTATTTTTATAATCCTGAGGGTTGCACTGAAAGAATGTGTTTAGGCTCCGTTGGACTGAAACATTTTTTTGATGATTCATAACTCAGAGTGTTCCGGATAAACATTTGCTTGTCCATGGCAACTCAGTAAATCCAGCAATGAATTTGGGGAAGTAAAACTGTTTATTAATTCCTACTGTCATCATTTCATCTGGCTGTGATGTGCCTGGACCTGAGCACAATAGGAAAGAAGGCTTGCTCAATTCCAGTTAAAGAATGCTTATTATGGCAGGTTTAAGAGTGCCAGAGGAAGGACTGCAGCAGTAGCTTCCTAAGGTCAGAACTATGTCAGAAGACATTTATTATTATTATTATTATTATTATTATTATTATTATTATTAACATTTATTAATCGCCCATCTGGCCGGCAACCAGCCACCCTGGGTGATGTACATAGGCTAAAAACAAGATAAAATACAATTAAAACATTATACTTTTTTTTAAAAAAAAAATCTTAACCCACCCCATATTCCTGCCTGAAAAGCCAGGTTTCTAATGAATAGTGGAAGCTCAGCAGAGAGGGGGCATGGCGGAGGTCACTCGGGAGAGAGTTCCACAGTACGGGGGCCGCCACAGAAAAGGCCCTCTTCCTCGTCCCCACCAGTCTAGCTGCTCTGGCTGGAGGGACAAGGAGAAGGCCGTCTGTGGCAGATCTTGTTGAGCGGCCCACTTGGTGTTGCTGGAGACGCTCCTTGAGATAGACTGGACCGGAGCCGTATAGGGTTTTAAAGGTCAAAACCAACACCTTGAATTCGGCTCGGCAAGCAACTGGTAGCCAGTGCAGCTCCTTGAGCACTGGCGTGATGTGGTCCCGGCGGCGGCTGCCTTTAACCAGGCGAGCCGCCACGTTCTGTACCAGCTGTAGCTTCCGAACCGTCTTCAAGGGTAACCCCATGTAGAGCGCATTACAGTAGTCTAGGCAAGAGGAGACCAAGGCATGGACCACTGGTGGGAGCAGATGATTAGGAAGGTAGGGGCGCAGCTGCTGTATCAGATGGAGTTGATACAGCGCTGCCCGGCTCACAGCTGACACCTGAGCCTCCATGGACAGCTGGGAGTCTAGAATGACCCCCAAGCTGCGGACCTGGTCCTTCAGGGGTAAATGTACCCCATTCAGCACCAGGTCAACATCCCCTAACCTCCCCTTGTCCCCCACCAGAAGTACCTCGGTCTTGTCGGGGTTCAGTTTCAGCATGTTCCTTCCCATCCAGCCAGCCACTGACTCCAGGCACTTAGACAGGGTCTCAACGGCCAACCTCGGTGAGGACTTGAAACAGAGGTAGAGCTGCGTGTCATCTGCATACTGATGACATCGCACCCCAAACCTCCTGATGATGTCTGCTCAGAATTAAATCACATTCTCTCCAATGCCCTGACTCCCAAGTGGATCACATTGATTTAACAGGAGCCTTGTGCTCGGGAACTTAGAATGGGAAAAACACTGCTTTGGGAAATTGCATTTGGGTGGAGGGGCGTGGCGCAGTGACCCTGCTGGTTTCACCTTGACCCCGTGGGAGGGTGGTGGCAGCCGCAGCAGCAGCCTTCTCCTTCTTCTTTCTGAGGGGCCAGAAGAGCTTTTTCTTTCTTTTTAAAAAGATCACTCCTGCGCTTCTGCGCTCGTTGGCACCTGCACAGAGATGACGAAGCCAAAAAAACCAAAAACCAAAACCCTGTTCAAGGCAATGCCCAGTTCTACTGCCACGGAGTTAGGTGTGGAGTGGCAAACCAGGATGACTGCAGTACATTTAACGAGAGTGTGCCCTGTGAGGAGACTGTGGAATGTGAATATAGCAGTACCGTTCTGCTAACTTGACAATATACAGTGTAATGTGGATCTTCCCCTGGTGACTTATTCAATCTGCTTTCCAGAAGCTCTTGATGGACTTTGAGGCCCCTGCTGCTCTCCCTTATTATGGTTCTTTATCTTTAAAGTAGACTTGGAGTTGAACATCCCTCAAATGGAAGACACCTTCAGTTAGGCCTGTTCTCTGTAAAGCAGGGCACATGGGAAAATATGTGCTGGATCAGACAAGCCTTCTGTTCCCACAGTGGCCAGCTTGGAGATGTTTTACAGACATCATTTAGTGCACAGAAACAGCTGGCAGCATAAGCCCAATAACTGGGACCTATCTAAAGATCAGATGCATTGGGGGACAAGAAAACAACACTGAATCATAGAATCATAGAATCATAGAAAAGTAGAGTTGGAAGGGGCCTACAAGGCCATCGAGTCCAACCCCCTGCTCAATGCAGGAATCCAGGTCAAAGCATCTCTGACAGATGTCTGTCCAGCCGCACCTTGAATGCCTCCAGACTGGGAGAGCCCACCACCTCCCTAGGTAGTTGATTCCATTGTCTTATTGCTCTGACAGTCAGGAAATTTTTCCTGATGTTTAGGTGGAATCTAGGTTCCTGTAACTTGAGCCCATTATTCCGTGTCCTGCAAACTGGGATGAACGAGAAGAGATCTTTGCCCTCCTCTGTGTGACATCCCTTCAAATACTGGAAGAGTGCGATCATATCTCCCCTCAGTCTCCTCTTCTGAAGGCTAAACATGCCCAGTTCTTTCAGTCTCTCCTCATAGGGCCTTGTTTCCAGTCCCTTTATCATCCTTGTTGCCCTCCTCTGAACCCTCTCCAGTTTGTCTATGTCCTTCTTAAAGTGAGGTGCCCAGAACTGGACGCAGTACTCAAGATGAGGCCTAACCAGTGCCGAGTAAAGGGGAATTATCACTTCCCGCGATTTGGAAGCTATACTTCTATTAATACAGCCCAAAATTGCATTTGCCTTCTTTGCAGCCACGTCGCATTGCTGGCTCATATTCAGTTTGTGATCTACCACAATTCCAAGATCCTTCTCACTTGTAGTATTGTTGAGCCAAGTGTCCCCCATTCTGTAACTCTGCATTTGGTTTCCTCTCCCTAGGTGCAGCACTTGGCATTTATCCCTGTTAAATTTCATTCTGTTGTTTTCGGCCCAGCGCTCCAGCCTATCGAGGTCACTTTGAATTTTGTTTCTGTCTTCCAGAGTATTAGCTGTTCCACCCAACTTTGTGTCATCTGCAAATTTGATAAGCATTCCCTGTACCTCCTCATCCAAGTCATTAATAAAAATGTTGAAGAGCACTGGGCCCAGGACCGAGCCCTGTGGTACCCCGCTCGTTACCTCTCCCCAGTTTGAGAAGGAACCATTGATAAGCACTCTTTGAGTCCGATTCTTTAGCCAATTGTGGATCCACCTGATAGTTGTTCCATCTAGCCCACTCTTAGCTAGCTTACTAATCAGGATATCATGAGGCACTTTGTCGAAAGCTTTGCTGAAGTCCAGGTATATAATGTCCACAGCATTCCCTGAAGACTGCTACTTGCATAACATTTTTTTAGACAAAGGCCAGCCATGTCACTGTAAAGCCCCGATTGTTCCATTAAAGGAATTATAGGTTGCTGACATATAGGAAAGCTTATAAGATTTCCCCACTTAGGTTTACATCCACTTATGTACTTTTCTAGCTACAGCCTACTCTGATTTTTACTCTGTGAAATTCAGAAGTCTGTTGCCAGGCCTGGTCCGTCCTCCAGACTTGGGAAAATGGATACTTAATTCCTAAAAAGTCAGAACCAAACCACACCTGACATGGGAGGTCTGAGGTTGCTGGGAGTGCAATTTGGATTGGGGCCATAGCACATACTTTCCAGTATAGCCCCCCGCCAAGTTGCTCTTAGCCATGCTGCGCCTCAGGTGGTGGAGCAGGAGAAGCGGCAACTGCACACTCTTCCTACACCCACCAGGAGGGATCCCTGCTGCTGCATTGCTGTAGCGCAGTGGCGGCACTAGCAGGTTCTCCAGAGTCTCACCGGCCTTGCTTGCCTACTGCAACAAATGCAGTAGCTGCAGGAGAGCAGCTGGTGGGGCTCTCCAGAGCAGCCACTCACCCTCTGGCATGCTCTAACAACCCTCTCAGAGTGAGCCAGAGGGTGGGTGGGCTTCCTGGAGAGCTGTATCCGCCACAAAAGTGGATGGTGCAGCTCTTCAGAAAGCCGCCCAGACTCAAATGCCTGGCTTTGAGGGGGTCCTTCCTCAGAGCCAGGCATTGCCTGGCTGGAGAAATGTCCAATGAGATCGCCTGTGCTACAGGCAATCTCCCAGGACACCCTCCTGGTCCCCTGTTTAGCCACCTCTGCTCCGAAGGAGAGATGTCCCAGGAGCTCGGCCAGTGCTTGGCTCTGAGGAAGTACTCCATCAGAGCCAGGTATTTCAGACAGGGCAATGGTCATCCCACAGGGTGACCAAGGCAGTTGCTATTCAAAACTATTCATGAAGCCTGATTGAAATGGATCCAGATAATTAGTTTCATTCAAGAGTATCTGCAGTTGACTGGCAACCACCACCATTAGAACATTCCAATTATATTAAAGCGTCCGTTAGAAACCCCTGAAACATTAGTGGACCACGCTGATTTGTTCTTCTTCCTCCTCTTGCCATCTTTGATCCAAGGATTTCTGGTTGCTGGATAGTCTTGGAACATCAGTACCAAAATAACCAGCTGCTGTGAGGCTACAATAAATATTGTATTTATTGAGGTTCACAATAAATCCTGCTCTGACCACCCCCTTTCATTCTGCCAGGAAATATGCATCATCATGACGCTACAGCACATAAGCTGTTCATGAAGGACAAGAAGAGGACGTTAATAATGTGCAGAGGATGTTAATAATTTGTGTGATGATATGAGAAAAGCGGCTTTTATATTTTTCCTTTGCCTGTTCCTTATCAATGCCACTAAATTACAAATCAAAAGCCAAACCCAGAAAAGTAAAGGATTCTTCATCTGACTCTTTAAAAACAAACAAAAAGCGTATGCCCATATAAGTCAAAATGGCAAAGGAGAGAAATTTATGGCCAATGGACAAAGGCATCAGGACTGGAGAGAGCCTCAGTAAACAGATTTACAAGTGGAAATGGCAGGAGACTCGACTCATTCACAGAGAAGTCCCAGGGAGTTTTGAGCTTTAAGCTCTATCAGATGAAAGAAATGAACCCAAATGAAGTGCAGTTTCTCAGTACAGGAAATGTGTGAATGCATGGTGGGGGAGTGAGGAGCTTGGGGTGGAGCGGTGTGTGTGTGTGTGTGTGTGTGTGTGTGTGTGTCGGTGAGCAAGAAAAAACAGATTGAGGAGGAACATTGAAGTACAAAATCCCCCAAATGGAGATGTAGTGGTTTATTACTTTGAACTTCTAAAGCAATAGACTTAACATGAGAATAGAAATTAGGAATATCACAAGACTACTACAACATATTTGTGGAGGAAGGGGGGGCTGGTTGGCCCGCCTCCACCCCACCCTTACCTACCCCAAAGGAACCAAGACCCCCAGAGATCTCAAGGTACCAGATTGCCAAGCCTCAGCTCCTTGCAACCCTACTTGAATCTCTGTTCAGGGGCTCGCCTTTAATTCTGTAACCTGGATTTAGATACTGAAGCCACAGAGCAACTACAACACCCATGTGGGGTAAAACCAAGAAAAGGTTTATTCTGGTAGCATTTTACAACAAAAGGTGGGAAATGAGGGAAACACACAAAAGAGAGAGAGAGACGCTTTGGCACACAGTAATAGAGCTGCAAAATAACAAAACCTGGTTCTTAATATCTCTCAGGCACACTTGTTACCTGAGGGTCAGTCCTCTTCCTTCCAGGGTTAGATCCAGCACAGCCTTGCCGCCCAATGGAGAATTACCACACCTACCCGAAGGTGCGAGATGGGTAAACTCCCACAAGGCTTGCCTTTACTAGAGCCCTCATTCAGCTAATTTAACCAGGAGCTACCTGGGGTCTAATCCAGAGGCCTCCTCCCGAAGGCTCGGACCTCTGCTTGGCCTGCCACCATTGCTCTAACAGCAACCATGCGGTGACCCAAAGACAGACAAAGACCAAAACCCACGCTTTGGGAAATATACCTTTCCCCCCCTCCCCTCCTCCCTGTAGCTCTGCTGCCTCTTAGCCAATCACGATGCACTTCACCTGGCCAGGCAGGGGGAAGGGGACTCCTGACTTACTGGGTCTGAACTACATTTACATTTGAAAGCCGGGTCTCCGCCTTTCAGGCGCCATGCCCCATCCTATGCTTTATGTACCTTTCGCCTCCTCCCAGCCCCCAACTGGCCTTACTTGATTTACACATGAGGAGGCGTGTGTGTGTGTGTGTGTGTGTGTACATGTAGGAACCCCCAAAGGCTCTTTCCTTCACAATATTACAACTGGAACCTTTGTGCAATCATGTATATGTTAAAAAAGACCCCTGCCATACCACTAAGAGCTTTTTTGCATGAGAGACTTAAATTGCCTTTGAACCATTCTCCCATTGTTTATTATTATTGTCTGATTATTCTTCATGTGGAAGAGGGACATTTGTAATGCAAATTAACATTCTGGCTGAGATCAGAGCCAGACTAATTAAAGCAAGAGCTGCTTTAAGCTTCTTGTGTGAAAACAGCCTAATACTCTAGGAATGAACTCTTCACTTCCTTGGGGTGGGGTCACTAGTTGGACAATGTTTTCTTGAAGTAGGGGAGCTCAGTGGTAGAGCGCATGCTTTGCATGCAGAAGGTCCCAGGTTGAATCTCTGCCAAATCTAGGTATGGCGGGAAAAACTGCCCGAAACTCTGGAGAGCCACTGCCAGTCACAGTGTCAGCAGTGCTGGACTAGATGTAGCAAGGGTCTGACTCAGTAACCCGGTTTGCACAATCATGGCCTGGTTAGCAAGCCACAGTAGCTTGTTAACCCTGCTGCAGGTGCTGGCTGGAGTTCCCTAATTACCCTCGCTGGTGTGGCTTGCCATGTCGTCTGAACCCAGGCGGCATAGCTTGTTTGGGGGGCAGCAACCCGCAAACAATCGATTGGCTGTTGTCGAGTGATTTGAGGATTGCTGCTCCACCACTCCCTTCAAGCAAGCCATGCCACCTGGGCTCAGATGACATTGCAAAGCTGCACTAGCGAGGCTAATTAGGGAAATTCAGCTGGCATGCTACTGGCATCCACCACAGGGAAAATAAGCCACCGTGGCTTATTTCCCTCACTGCGATCATGCAATCTGGCCCAGTATAAGGCAGTTTCCAATGTTCCTGTGGCGAAAGCCAACCTAAGCCCCCTGCCTGACACACACACACTCACCAAGGAGGGGGGAAGGAGACCCAGGGGGGGGGGGAGACAGCCAGTCTCCACAGATGACAAAAGGGACAAACAACATCTGCATAGAATCACACCAGGGGGGAAGGCAGGAAGCATCCCCAGGTTTGTCAATGCTCTCGCATATCAGCCCCATCTACATAAGACTTGAATACCTCTCCAGAGCAGACATTTCGGCACCCCTAAGAAATGGCCACTCAACACCATAGGATGGGACCATTAAGCAAGTGGCTTCAAAGGGACCCCATCCCACGGGGGGAAGGCGTCACCCCACCTGACCCAAAAGGCCGCCCCTCAGGGAGGGTGTCAACCCACCTGATCACGGAGGGAGGGGCTACCTGAAACACCAAGGTATAAAACACCCTGCGCAAGGGAACTGGGTTGTTGGACCTGATCAACAATCTTGCCCCATGCCTGGGGTAAGGGAACGAAGGATCGGCAACCCCGGGTAGCCACACCCGGCACGCTCCAGCTAGCTGAAATCACTGGTCGCTTGGGTTGACCTGACCCCCGGGAAACCAAGCTGAAATCACTCACAAGCCGCTTGGGTAGACCGGGCCTCCGCCGGGAACCCAGCTAGCCACTTGGGTAGACCGGACCTCCGCCGGGAACCCAGCTAGCCGCTTGGGTAGACCGGACCTCCGCCGGGAACCCAGCTAGCCGCTTGGGTAGACCGGACCTCCGCCTGGAACCCAGCTAGCCGCTTGGGTAGACCGGACCTCCGCCGGGAACCCAGCTAGCCGCTTGGGTAGACCGGGCCTCCGCCGGGAACCCAGCTAGCAGCGTGCGGTTGACCGGGCCTCTGCCAGGACCCGAGCTGAACTAACTAGCTGAGAGCCCTGAAATCACGGTGTCCTTAAGACTTCTTGCTTGCTATTTTGTACCGTACTGATAAGCTGTATTGCTGGCGTGTGTCTGGGTTTGTGAAGGTAATGTTGTAAATAAACTTGTTTTCTAAAAGATACTTCTGTGGCTATAAGTTATCCCTTTGTTCTGGGCTAAGGGTGATAGTCGCTGGGGATCTCGGAGAAGGCCGCCCCAGGACTCGCTACCCCTTTGGCATTGAACCCACGCAGAAGACCAGGTTGTCGGTCTTCCACTGTTCCATTTAGCCACATTAGTATACTTTTGCTCATGTTGATTCCTGTACTAGGAATTCATTTCCTTGGCTGAGGATTCCTTACTAATCCATGCCCCAAGCACATCGCAAATGCATGAGAGTAGGGGTATGGAAGGAAGACCTCTGTTGTCCCCAGCATCTTTTCACTACTTGCTGAACAGGAGAGTGGAAGGGGATAAGAAGAACCCCGCAGCCTGTCTGTTCTTCCCCCTATACCACCGCAGGAATACTCCTTCAATAGATTTAAGTTTGACATGCAAATCAAAAATACCCATCAGCTGCAAGCTGACTAAGGGGAAAGGGAATAAAATTCCATATTCAGAACATTACAGTCATTATTACTCTTGAACTGAGTGGTATAGGAACTTTAAACGGAATCAATAGCATTGACCACTGGAGAGATGAAGGAAGGAGAGAAGTTAAAAAGTGAGATACTACCAAAAAAAGGTTTTGTGACACCTTAAAGACTAGCAGATTTATTGTGGCATAAAGTCCATTTCATCAGAGGCATGATGTGGGCTCTCTGGCTAGGGTTGCCTGAGGAATTCACTCTTTGCAATTCCTAAATAAAATGTCCTGATCTGCACCTCTGACTAATGTGTGGACTGGAAGTTAGCTATAAAAGAAGATTTCACACTTCTCCAAATGTTGCAGGGCAGTTTGTGGCAGTTTAAATATATCAGAATAAAAATTTACAGTATGTTCTTCATATACATGTCTATTCAGAAGTAAGTCCTATTGAGTTCAATGTGGATTATTCCCAGATACGTGGGTATATGATTGCAGCTTTAAATATGTATTTTGAAAGAAAATATGGATTTAAATACATAGAGAGAAAATACAGATTTAAGTATGTATTAAAATACTATTTAAATGCATA
This sequence comes from Shinisaurus crocodilurus, assembly GCA_021292165.1. Taxonomy (NCBI): domain Eukaryota; kingdom Metazoa; phylum Chordata; class Lepidosauria; order Squamata; family Shinisauridae; genus Shinisaurus; species Shinisaurus crocodilurus. The sequence goes on along the minus strand of CM037876.1, from coordinate 117,937,135 downwards.
CTTTGAGATAATTTTAAAACATTGTGGATTAATGTGGAGGTGAGATGTAACTAAATTATGAATTTAAAAAAAACATGCAAGGGTGACACAGACTGGAAATAAGACCTATGAGCCTGCCCATACTCTGAGATCTTCTGGGGAGGTCCTTCTCTTAGTTCCACCACCATCTCAGGCACGCCTGGCAGGAACTTGGCAGAGGGCCTTCTCAGTGGTTGCTCCAACAGTCTGCAACTCCCTTCCCAGGGAGGCTAGAATGGCACACTCCTTGGTATGTTTTTGAAGGCAGGCAAAAACTTTCTTGTTCCAGCAGGCCTTCGGGAATAAAATTGGACTTATAAGAAAGCAATGGATTTGCACTGTTCCAATAGTTATTGTTGTTTTAGCTTTGATATTTTTATAATTTTAATACTATTGCTGATTTAATTATATGTTTATGTGGAGAAAGCCTGACACGAGTCTACACACACACACACACACACACACACACAGTCTCCGTCCAAGGGAGGGGGGCGAGGAAGGGGGGATGCAGTCACAGGAGAAACCGCCAGACAGACTGTCATCCCCAACAATGGAGATCCTCGGTGGGAATCCACAAACCCCAAGGAAGGACCATCAAGAACCATCAAGCTATCAGGGCAGTCTCAAAGTACCAGTACGTACTGCAAAGTACCAGTACGTCACCTTCTTCCCGGGCAGGAATAAGCCCACCTAATACGAAGGGGCAGGCATAAGCCCCCACCTGACCTGGAGGGTGGGGAGAGCAGGAACTCAGGGGTAGAAAACCCCTCTCCCTTCCGGTCACCGGTTGTTGGGAACCCAGGGTACTTCGGGGCCAGATTCGTCCTCCAAGCGGCAGCCAGAGTAAGCCACTCTCATCCCCGGATCGGCCGACCCGGAGCCAGGCTGAAACTGACTAGCGTAAAGTCTCTGATCTGAGGTAACTGACCAGATTCAATTCGCTAGCCTAGGAGCCTGTTTCATTGATGAACGCAGGGGTCAACTAAGGTTGTGTTGACATTGTAGTATTCCTGGAAAGCTGTTAGTTCCGCTCTGTGTTTTGTGTAAACAAATAAAAGCCTTATTTGGTCATTTGAAGGGCTTTGGTTTCCTCTTGTGTGCGAAAGCCTCTCAGGCGGTCGCCAGCGCTCGTACGGGCTGTAACTCAGTGCCGGTTAACCTGTTAAGCACCGAACTCACGCATAGGATCCAGGTGGTGATCCTTCACAGTTTAACTTTTGTATTTCTGTATTGATATGTTTTAACTGTCAAATTTTAATGTTGTAAAGCCGCCTGGAGTCCCAATATTGGGGAAAAGGTGGGTTATAAATAAATATAACAACAACAACAACAACAACAACAACAACAACAACAACAACATAGAGCCAGATCCTGCAGAAAGACAAATAGATGCCTGGTTTACACAAAGAACAGATGAGGTTGCCAAACTATTCAAAGACGCATTCAGTCATTGATTCCACCCCACCTGCAGTTTGAAGTCATACTTCAAACTGCAGGTGGGGTGGAATCAATGACTGAATGCGTCTCCATATAAAAACTCTCTCAGCAAACAAAATGAGATGTCTGGAAGATGGGGGGGGCATTGCTAGGCACTTAAAAGATTGGGGGCCCAATCTTCCATTCGCACAATTTATTTATTTATTTATTTATTAAATTATATTTATACCCCACCTTTTTTCCTGAAAGGAACCCAAGGCGGCTTACATAATCCTCCTCCTCCTCTCCATTTTATCCTCACAACAACCCTGTGAGGTAGGTTAGGCTAAGAGTCAGTGACTGGCCGAAAGTCACCCAGTGAGTTTCATGGCCGAGCGGGGACTAGAACTCGGATCTCCTGAGTCCCAGTCCAACACTCTAACCACTACTCCACACCATGTGCAGGGAGGATTTTGGAGGGTTAACTCTCCCCTCCCCAACTGTGATCATCCCCCTGGAAATCCTGCCCCCGCGGGGCCTGGTAATTAAGCTTAGGGGGGAAGCTCCCATTGGCACGAATGGGAATATTTTTTAAGCTTAATTGCCATGCAAGGGGATGAGGAGGAGTTGCAGCGTGTGGGGAGGAGAGGGTTAACCCAGCTGCAATCCACCTTGAAAATTGTCTCCTGGCAATTAAGCCAAGAAAAGACTTCCCCTTGGCACCAATGGACACTTAGGGCAGGGCCCTGCCCAGCCAGACCAGCAAAACTCCTGCTGGACGAGTAGAGTAGTCCTCTCCGTTATATCCTAGTGTGCATGTGCACTAGGGTTCTTTTCTCCTCCCAGAAGGAGAAGGTTTAATCATGTAACCTCTCACCTGCAGTCTGAAGAAGTGCACATTCTGCCACTTCATCAGCTCTTTGGGTGACCTCAGGGCCAAAACAGACATTACTTTAAATGTGTGTCTGGCAGCTATGTCTTTTGTTTTCATTTTTACTGTAGAATAGGCCCTGATCCAGATTGGGCCCCTAGCATGGGGGTAGGGGAGTTTTCAAGATATGGACTGGGGCCTCTGTGCCTACTCTAGAGTAAAAATGAAAAGAAGACATAGTGTTGCAAAAATGCTACTGGTTCTTTCCCGGAGGGTCTCAATGTCCCAGAGAAAGTGAAGTAGGACACAGAGTGAAGTTTTCAAAGTTTTATTCTGCGCAGAAGGTTCAGCAGGGGCGGGTGCCCAAATCAGAACTGAACAAGGAACAAAGCTGGGGTGCATCCCTTTATATCCTATTGCGGAGCAGGGAATTATGGGATTACCTAATACAATTAGCTCATCTAGTTCTAGCGCACGTCGTCTACCTTATCACTTGGCTACTAGTCACTGCCAAGTCTTATCGGTTGGCAACATCAGCAGTTCTTTGCTTACCGGTACATACTTTTATCTGTCTGTTCTCTTCTCAAGGCTTCTTAATATGTTTGAATAATGAAAGTTACTTTTCACAATACAGTACACAATGCTTCTTACAAGTAAGCTTGGGAAGAACAAAATACTTTTACAAGCTGGGAATGTGACTTAAGTTCAAACAGCAGGCAGGCAAAATGGATTGATTTAAAATCAATTAGTAATACTGCAATTATCAATCTGTTAACACAGCAGTATTTCTAACAATAGCTGTTGGATACACATTTAAAACAATGCCTGTTTTGCCCCTAAGCCTCTAATTGCACTTAGATCCAATTACAGCAGCTCTACAAACTTTACTCAAATTTCCTTTAAGGCATGGGTGGCGAATGTATGGCCTTCCAGATGTTGGTGGACTGCAACTCCCATCTGCCCTAGCCAGTATAGCCAATGGTAACAGTAAAGCTAAGCTCATCACATGGCATAAAGTGGAAGCTTTCTATGAAGGAAGACTGCAATCCAAGAAGCTTTTATGCGGGTTGAAAAATGTAACATGCTCACGAATCATCAGGAGTTATGCGCAGAAGTGTTGATGTGCCTGCTTCCTTTGTAGTTATTTTCTTCATCCACTCCTTTGTTGTGATGAAGGTTGAGCCAGGATGTTCAAGGGTGAAGGTTCATAGATCATAGAATCGGAAGGGGCCTACAAGGCCATCGAGTCCAACCCCCTGCTCAGTGCAGGAAACCAGAGGAGGGGTCTCCCATCCAAGTACGGTAATAACCAGGCCTGACCCTGCTGAGCTTTCCACACTCAGACAAGCTGAGCCAGCATGCTTCCAGGCAAGGCTTGTCTCGTGCCATCATGCTACCTTACTCATGGAATTTTAGGGGAGGGTGGGGGAGTCCAGATATCGTCTTGCATTTGTAACCCTGTGTTTCCCAACCACTTCTGTCTTTTTTGTTTCTACCCAAACCCCCCACAATACATCAAGGAGGGAAAGATGGAATAGCTGCACAGTGCAGCTCTTTTGATGAGTAGCAGTAGAAGCCACCCATCTAGAAGCACCCCAAGAACCTCAGTGCAAACCTCAGTGCAGGACTAATTCCCCAGCACTTAAAAGTTGGGAGATTTTACTGCATTTTTAAAATTGTCGTATTTGATCATGTCTGATAGAACATGTTCAATATTTCAAAGAACTGTTGAGGTTTTTTTAAAATCTGGATAGCTATGATACTATAACTGTACAAGCCATTTTATTTTAGAAGGTAATTACAAAGCGTGTCTACAAACCACAGCTGTATAGCATCTGTAAAAATGTTCAAGGAATCTGATTAAAGAATCTTCAGTAGTAAATTATAAGGCTGCTTTTTCCAGTCTACTGCAAATTTAAAGCAATGTCATATGGCAATTAGTCACTTTGGGACACTAACTGACAGGTAATTATGGTCATAGTCAGTCTGATCCTACCATTTACCTAGAAATCTCCCTTCTGCTGAAATTGTTTAGCTCTGCATAACCTGGTTTTCTTACAAAACCCTGACAAAATTGCTTTTGTGGCATGCTCCTTTTATAACATTACTCAGCAAGTACCTATATGTCACTAAGGCAGGATCTCTGGTCCCATGAGTCAGCCCCCTTCCTAAGCGAGTGTGCCACTACAGCTGCCAATCCAGGATAAAACCCAGTGGAACTCTGCCACTGCTGCCCCGAAAAAATGCTGACCTGGCCCAGGTACAGTTGATTTGCCAACCACTGTCTCATTAACATAGAGATGGGGCTGGCTGGAGGGTGTTGGGGCCCACAGAAGAAATGGGAGGGACCCAGCCCTCTCCATGTTTTCTTTCTCCTCAGAGACAGGAAAGAAGAACTGCCAACTACAGCTGAGTGAGAGGAGGGAATAGCAAGTATCAGCAAACATCCCTGCAGCTTTCAGTGCCTGTCCAGCAGCAATATGGAGAGGGGGTGGGAAGACATTATAGTGTAAGTCTCCCATGGCCCACCGTCAACATCCAGAGAAGGGGACAGCCCCAAGGGAGGAGGAGAACCTGTAGCAACAGAACTTGGGGTTCACGCATCCCAGTCTGCTAGTTCCTTTTCTTTACCTTCTTCTTTGCCTGTTCTATGCAAGAAGAGTTCCCACTTAGCCACAAGCATGGCATAGGCCTCTCTTCCTGCACCCTCTCTTACAGGCAGGCCCCCAAAGACTTACTTTGCATGGAACAGTAATGCAGTTGATCACCTCTTGAGCCCTTAAATGCCATGGCTACCTTGGCTTTAATACTTTGAAGGCATGTCTTCTTTTTTTTTTTTTTTTGTCAAGGACACTTTCCCATGCAAAACAGAAATGGGACTGTCTAGGTGTTGTTGTTTTTAACCATCTTATTCTTAAATAACAGTGTTTCCCACATTGAGTTTGATGTCTGCCACTTAACACACTGTAAAACCAAATATTAGAATAGATGTCAAAACCCCTTGCTGTGCCCAACTGAGCAGAAAATTCTCCAACAGCTTTGACAGGTTTGCTGCTGGCCCACATCACATTACTTTCCTCAGTTAGCATGCCTTTGACCTATAACTAGATTACGAAAGAGCTTCAATTTTTCCCAGTCAGCAGATAAAGTTTAACCCATTTTATGTGTGTCAGCTGTGGTCAGTATCGTTCACATTTGTGTTAGTTGCTTGTACATAAGTATCAAGCTCTAAAGATCACCAGGATGTTTTTATCTAGTATGCACAAGAACCATATGGTATCTGGCCTACATTTGGTCCATTCATTTATTTTATTTACCAATGTAAGTTTCTAGCTATCATTGCTATGTGGGGATATATCTGAATATGGGCAGCCAGCATCTGCCATTAGTTCTGTTCATCAGGGAATAGAATTACTGCACAACTTCTGCACAACTTCTTTCCATTCCATTGGGACAGTTATATATCAACTGTCCTTCTTTCAATTATCCAGCTCTCTTCTCCTGCACCTACACCACTCCTTGCCAAAAGATGCCCAGATCTGCAAAGGCACAAATATCAGTTTCTGCTCATGCAAGCCAAGGATACTTATGTAAAATAACAAGTGTTGTCAAGTTTTGACTAATGCAATCTATATGGAGGACAGAATAAATTCAGCACACATTATGAACAGCCTTGGGCTGGAGACAGGTAATTGTTTCTTGAGGAAGTTGAAGATAGAATGATGTGCACATTCACTCATGGTATGCATACTCAGGTCACCATCATCTCTGTTCACAGGTTTGAACGGTTTTGTTGTGTTTTACAAATCCTAAAAACCTGTTTGGCCAAAGAAATTAGTAGGTAACATTGGTCTATCACAGCCCTTTCAACTCTCTTGAAAACTAATGTCTGTCTCTAGACTTGGCCAGGAGATTTCATTTTCTTTTGCATCTGAAAAATTAGTTCTGTACCTTCTAGAAAGTGCATATGTCAGTTTACTTCAACAAGGACTTAGCTCACTGGCTCACAGTAAGCAATACCCCCTTACTGAGAAGTCTGTTTGAGACACTATAAACCAGAGGCACAAAGATGTGTGGGAATATGAGGAAGACTTTTGTCACTGGAGATGTCCCAACATCAGAACTGGGTTTAGGGAACCAGAATTGAATCTTTTCTTCAGGTATTAATTTCCTTTGAGGCATTACTACCCTGTGCTTGTGGGCTGCTTCTGATGTGGTTTTTCCCTGCTTATATTTCAAAGCATTGGAGAAGTGGTTCGAAAATGGGCAAAGATACCTGTTTTTGTAATAATGGAAGGTTCAAAGGCGAGCATGAGATATGTCATGTATAGAGAAGATTCTAGGAACTTTGCAAGTTTTTATTCCAGTTTAATCTAGGGTATGACTGCCATGAAAGTCATTTCAGTTTTATGTGGCAAGTGAACACTCTTTCCTCACTTATTAAAATAACTCCTAAAGAACTATGCGATTTTAATTTTTCTAAAACTTGCTAGATCTGAGCTGGATGAGCTGCCCAGCTAATTTTAACATCATACATGAGAAGACTAAAGAATTCAGACTTGGAAGGATTATGTGAGAGTTTCATAGCATGCATAATGAATACCCAGCCCCAGGCAAGATTTAAGCAAGTCATACCATACATTGCATATATAATTTGCTGAAGAAGTGGTCAGAGATACAGCAGTTCACACTAAGGGCTGCCAGCTACTGAAATAATCATTAGTTGTGGGGTCCAAAGGAGTTTTTTTCTGGAGGATTTATTTCTTGAGATGGTATTTAACTAGGCCCCAGACTCTGGAAATAACAATAGTATGTTCAAGCAGAGCTTCTCAAGAAGCACATGTTGCATTTATTGTATTAACAAACGAGACCCTAATAGATATGACAAGGCTTACTGTACAAGAAAAGAAATCTTGTGATTTCTAGCTTGGTTAAAAACATAGCCAAGTGAACTCTATACACCCACTCTGTTCTCATTACAATGGCAGGATTATCCAGGAGACTGGCCCTTTAAATTTACTACTTGGCTTAATCCTGCTTTGTTCTTACAGGCCAGCACTGAAGGGCAACAATTACTTCTGCCATTCATTCTCTTTGGGATTGAATTCTGTAGGTTTCATAGATTTTCATAGATCATAGAGTTGGAAGGAGCCTACAAGGCTTTCGAGTCCAACCCCCTGCACAATGCAGGAAACTAGAGGAGGGGTCTCCCATCCAAGTAATAACCAGGCCTGACCCTGCTTAACTTTCCACGCTCAGACAAGCCTGTATGCCATCAATCATCTGTATTAAGAGTTTCTATCTGAGCTACTTGGGGACATGCCAATCATTTGGTTTGGCTGGCAAGCAGCTAACAGCAGCATTTCACCTGATGTGACACTCTCAGAACATTTGAGAGGATCTTACAAAACACCTGTGCAAACTCTCTCACCAGAAGAGACAACAACAAGGTCTCCACAACACACATGTGCAGAGTCCACACTGGGAACTGGATCATATTAATAACAGTCCCCATCTGGCTGTGCTCCTTCAGGATGAGGCTCCTTTGCTAAGAACCAGGAGCTTCACTTGGGTGCTACATGTGTGGGTGTGATTTGTGCAGTCAGGATTGCTTGAAAAAGGATTGCCACAATTGCACAAATGCCTCTGTAACTACCATGTAGTAATTCTGTAACAAAGTAAAATGGAACCAGAGTGCCTGGAGGAATTTCCTGAAGTTTTCATCAGCTTCATTTATTTGAGACTATCTACTATAGCTTAATTAGCTGTTCTTTAAGGCAAGCACTCTTATCCACCTCATCTTAAAATGGGATTTAGCTGCCAAGCCAACAACAGAACATTTTATTCGTTTGGGAACACCACTGTTATTTTAGCCAGCTGATAGTTTAGTCTAAATTAAATTGAGCAGCAGAAACAGAAAGCCTACAGCTCTCAAAGCAAGAAGTCTAGAATTCCATTTATCTAATTTATCGCATTAGTTATTCAGCACAATTACAAAATTATGGGCAGTTTTCCATTTGACCAAAGCCTAATATACAGTAATAAGTGTGTTAATAATAATTCTAATGATTATTATAACCTCTCTTGTTTCTTTATCCCTTAGATTCCAGCTCACAGAGGGGGAAAAGAAATGGGATTCAGTTTTATTTTATTCTATTGTCTGTGTACCATGTTGGCTAAGAGACTGAGCTACAAATCATGAAGTACCTGCTTCAGATTGCATCTGTGCTAGGAGTTCAATAGGTGGCTACCTTTCATTCTAGGCCCACTCGCATAAGCCCTTCTCAGGCTAAGCACAAACACCTAAAAACCCAAGGGGAGGATCAAATGAAACCCTTTCCCTACTTATGTGGGGGGAAAACAATAAAGTTTATCAAGGTTCTATTTTAAATGTGGGTATAAAGGTGTGTGTGTGTGTGTGTGTAGGTCCAACAGTAATGTAGGTTAATAACGCCAAGCTGACACGTAGGATTTGGGTTACAAACAAAATAAAAAGTTTATTTTAATTCCCAAAATCTTAGTTCCAATAACAAAAAACTTCAAATCTGCCTACCCCAACCACCAACAGACAAGACTACAACAAGAACCAGGGATGTTGAAGAGTCCTTGGTCTCGAGTCACGAGTCGAGTCACGAGTCTTTGAACCCGAGTCTCGAGTCCGAGTCCGAGTCCTTGGTCCAAAATGGTGACTCACGAGTCACGAGTCACTCCCAAAACCGACTCCACGAGTCCCTATTAAAATCAATGGGGGGTTTTCCCAACAAAATAAGGCTACTTCAGATGTGTGGCTTAAATAAATTCTAGGCACAAGTGTGCCTTTTTATTTCAAAACTCTGCAACTGATTTTGGCAAGAACAGACCAGGCAGACAAACCCAAAATAACCAGGCAGGCAGAGGAGGCAGGGAACCCCAAAGCAGGCAGGCAGAGGCCTTTGTCTTGGACAATTCAACTGTTGTTGAACAGGTCAAGAAGAGACCAGGCACGCAGAGGAGGCTGGGAACCCCAAACAGGCAGGCAGAGGCAGCCAAACCCAAAATGTCTGACCCTAACCCAAACCCCCCCACAACAACACATCAATCAAAATAAATCTCAACACATCGTTGGGGCTGCGCTCCTGGTAGCTGTCCATAGTGGCCGAGCAGCGGCGCGCCTCGCTTCCATGCACTCTTCACCGGTGATCACACTCCTTCAGGCACAGCCAAAAGACTCGTCAACAGCCCAGGGATGTTGACGAGTCCTTGGTCTCGAGTCCCGAGTCAAGTCTCGAGTCCCATTAAAAATATTGGGACTCGAGTTCGAGTCGAGTCAGAGGGGGGACTCAGTCCGACTCACGAGTCGAGTCCTCGAGTCCGAGTCCCCATCCCTGCCTATCACCATCTCCATTCAGGCAGCCCCACCCTGGCTCAAAACCAGGAATCAGTCCAAAGGCTGATCCTTGCCCATGCCAAAGAAGCTCCTGGCAGCATCCAGGGTCCCAGGTTGCTACATTTTTTGAGTCTATGAGGCCACCAGGGCCTAAGGTTGCTCCCCTCCTGATTCCCTCAAGCAGGTAGGCCTTTGAGGGACTGGTTCAGGCAAGCCTCCCTTCACCATTACAGCACTCAAGGTGCATGTAAATATACCCTACCTTGAATATCGCTCCCTCCCCAGACAGTACCTGCCATGAGTGTGAGCTAGCATAGCTTAGCACAACTCACTCCATATCTCCTTTTCTCTCCTCCCCCACTTTTTTCTTTTTTATATAGACATGGATTTTTATGCTCATCCTTTTTCCTGAAGCTGTTCTTGTTATCTACAAGTTTAAGGGGCCAGGCCTTAAATCTCAGAGGTTGTTGTTGTTTTTTCATTCTTTACTGACATCTGCTTATGGGAAGCTCAGCTGCATGCCCCAGCAACCAGAAGGGCATTTTAAGAGGGAAAAACCCTCTGGAGGCATTCTGTTAATCTCAGAAATCTTGTTTGCCAGTATGTCAAGGATGAGATTAGCTTTGTTTGCTCAAGAAACAAACGGTTCTATAGCAGAACATCCAGCTTCATGTTTCTGATGGGATGGCTTGATATCCCTTTTACAAAACAAAATGAACACAGTGCCAGATTATGCTACAGAGCATGCACAATATAGGTTTTGCTGTGATAGGAATAGAGGTCAACCTTTGCCAGCTGTTGCTCTCTCTATCACTGCCTTATTACACCATCCCCGTTCTCAAGATCCTCTCAAGAACCTGGGAGCCATGGATTTCAGCAATTTGATTGGTGAGGGAACTGGTGGGAATGATCAATAAACTATGATCCTATATCAGTGTTCTCCAACCTTGGGCCCCCAGCATGCTGGGAGTTGTAGGCCAAAAATATCTGGGGATCCAAGGTTGGAGAACACTGTCCTATATAATAATTTATTTTCATAGTGTGAACTCCGGTGTCAATATAATTACAGTACAGCTGCAATAAAAGCACTAACTTTGAGAATATGCAGCCATGACAATGCTTTAGCTAAGAGAAATCTGTGTCTCTGGAACTCCTGAACTGCAGTTCTTAGCATTCTGCTTTTGTTCCCCAGCAGGTCCTTTGCGCGAGTTCGGGATGGAAAGGGTTAACCGGCACGGAGGAAACCCTTCCCTTGCGGTTCTAGCCGAAGCTAAAGCCAACGCTGTGAAGGACGGGACTACGCCTGCCCTGCAGGGTAGGCCACAGTCCCAATGTTTCCCGGATTGCCACCCAAAGGTCCCGTACACCAAACTGGTGTAGCAGCCCAACTTTACAGACAAAAGGAACACACGCCAATTTAAGATGGAGACTTCATTAAAAACAAAAATTAAGAATTAGTCAGTGTAGGGTCTCCAATAGTCCAATACATGTAAAAAATAATCCCTTATAAGAAAGGGCTAAGAGAGGGTAAGGGAAAAGGGGGTGAGGTAGGTTGTTGTGAGGAAAGGGGAATGGGAATAAAAAGGGACTCTAAAAGGATATTAAAACAAACCCCAAAAGTCTACAAAGAACAATTTGAGTCAAACCAGGCCTAGCTTCCCTAGCTATCCTGCCAGATCGGCATAACTGCCCCAGATGGAACTTCCACAGTGTCCAGGCCCAAAGGAAGAACCCCGTACCTTTCCTACCCCACTCCTTTCTCCAAAACCAGGGCCCACTTTCCCGCCCAGCCTCCACCAATCCTATCTTCCTGCCTTCTGAAGGAGTCCCCCCCCCCGCCCTTTCCCAGCTGCGGATACTTTCTCATGATTTCATCCCAATTAACGTCTGACCTTGCTGCCCAGCTCTGCAGACATTTATTACCTCCCAGGTGTCACTAACTATCTCGCTCCACTCAAGGACTCCCAACACATTCCAAGGGAGAGCGAGAGAACTAAAGTAAAAATAATCTATTTGAACAGCTATGGGGGAAGGGGAAACTTAGCATGGCTTTCACAGCAAGTCCCATCTTCACAAATGCGACCTGAATTGACACGGGGAACAGACTAAACAAGGAGTCTACATTTGTTTACAACACCTTTAATGGTGCAGACCGATGCTAATAAACTACAGGAAGTTCACAGCATAAACAGATGAGTCACAATGGGGATCAATTGAGCGGAGGGTAGGCTAAGTAGGTGCAAATATCAGTTTCTGCGCTTACTAGACACAAGTCACAGAACACCAGAGAACCTAACTTACTAGTCTCGGTCACTCCTGCGGGCGATCACCGGCACCATGCCCAGGACTGGAGGGCTCTTTGCTGACCGAAGTCAGGAGCTTGATCCGTGCAGAGCGTGCACCAGCTTCCAACAACCTTGATGGTCAGGGGTTTGCCCAGACCCTTTCTCCGGACCCCTCCCAGTCCCAGGTGATTCACCAGGTGGGTTCCCGCCCACGGAGGGGTGGTACCAGGTGGGTGTTCCTGAGGATCATCTTGCAGCTCTTTGAGACTGCAAGATGTTTTCCACCTTTTTGGGGTGAATTGCAAATGTGCCCCTTTGTGTAGATGTAGATAGGAAGTTGGAACATCGAGCCTCACGCGGGCAGAACGGGGCCGAGATCTGAGAGAACCTTGTCTTCGGGGCGGCTCAACTCTCTGTGGCGAGCCACTCGCGTGGCCCGCTCCGGTCCCGTCGCATCACTTCCAGCACCAGAAATGACGCAACAGGACCCTGCGCAGGCATGCTGGACCCCCGTGCTGCGTTCTGCGCCTGCGCAGGGTCCTGTTGCGTCATTTCCGGTGGCGACGGGACCGGAGAGGGTGGGTCGAGCGGCGCGGAGAACTGCTCCGCGCCACTCAGAAGATCGAGTCAGGGGGGCCGCCCCCGCAGAGAGTCAAGGTGGGGGCTCGGCGGGCACCCCTGCAGGTTCAATTACATGTCTAGATGTAGATGTGTTCTGGCTGTGCCTCCCTCGCCCAGGGTGAGGATTATGCAGGATGGGGGGCTTATGCAGAGGAAGAGAAATGGAGCACAGGAAGGAATGAAGTTATGACCACATTCCAGGAATGGGCAGTTGGGCTTTCTCTCCACATCCCCCCCTTTGGGAAGATGAAATTTGGGGCTCCCACTGCCCCCAATTTCTATCTGCTTTCTTCTTGAGAGAAAGCCCGGGATAACCCATCTGCCAGGATGTTGTCCTTGCCCTTAATGTGTTCAACCGAGAAGTCAAAATCCACCGCAAGAGTTTTTGGTTGGAACCTTTGACTCGGTCCAGCCAACACAGTGGGGAATGTTCGGTCTGCAGGCAGAACTGCCGTCACCTAAGGTATGGTCTGAGCTTGGTCACGGCCCATACCACAGCTAGGCACTCTTTCTCCACCGTAGCTACGCTGCATTCACGGGGCAGGAATTTTTTTTATACTGAGTTAGGCAATGGTGCGTAGTCCCTGTCCCTCCTTTTCATGCAACAGGACGGCTCCCATCCCTGCCTCTGAGGCATCGGTCTGCAGCACAAAGAGGGAATCGAAATCGGGTGCTTGAAGGATGGGGGCTGCCAATGAAAGCAGCCTGGCAGTATCTGACCATTTCTTACACAGATTCATGAGAGGGGCTGCTAGCTGACTGAAGTGAGGCACGAACTTGCGGTAGGAGCCAGCCAGCCCCAGAGAAGCTTGTACCTGTTTCTTTGTCAGCGGCCAGTGCCAGTTCTGCACCGACTCAATTTTTGCATCTAGGGGTTTGATATTGCCACCCCCCACCCTGTGTCCTAAGTACTCGACCTCCCGCAGCCCAACCTGACACTTCTTTGCCTTCACGGTCAGCCCGGCCTCATGGATCTTCTGGAACACCTGGCAGACATGTTTCAGGTATTGTTCCCAGGTGGGGCTGAAATGGTGATGTCGTCCAGATAGGCACACACGAACTCCCCCAACCCATTCAAGAGGCCATTCACCAACCTCTGGAAGGTCTCTGACCGTTCCGCACCCCGAATGGCAGAGCAGTGAACTGGAAGAGCCCCAGGTGTGTCACAAAGGCAGACTTTAGGGCAGCATCCGGGTCCAAGGGAACCTGCCAGGATCCCTTGGTCAGATCTAGGGTGGTGATGTACTTTGCCCGCCCGAGCTGCTCGAGCAGTACGTCCATGTTCGAGATGGGGTAGAGGTCCAGGACAGTCACCCGGTTGATTTTCCGGTAGTCTACGCAAAAGCGGACCCCACCCCACCCCATACTTCTTGGCCACTAACACGATTGGGGAAGACCAGGGGCTTGAGCTGGGAATGATGACCCCCAAGTCTAACATGGCTTGTACTTCTTGTGCAATGGCTTGGGCATGGGGTTCCACTGCCCGGTAGGGGAGAGACTGGAGCAGGGTGCATTCTCCGGTCAGAATGGAATGCTTCCAGAACTTCCCTCATCTGGGCCCTCTGGTCTTCTGAGAGGGATGGGGACAACTCGATTTCCTCCAGCCCCCCTCCCACTCGCCCAGCAAATCTCCCTCCGTCAAACCCACAGCTCCCGTATCTTTTTGAACAGCTTGGACACGAACCCCGTTCCCACACACACTTGACCTCGGGATTGTGCTCCACATACAATTTCAGCATATTCACGTGATACAGCTTATGTCGACTTGAACCCACTCCCATTTTAAGCACAATTTGTTCGTTTTTACAGGTTTCAAAACTAACACTTGGTCCCCCACCTCAAAAGTCTGTGGAAGCGCAGTCCGGTTGTACCCCTTACTCTGCTTCTGTTGTGCAGAGTAAGATGCTGCTGGGACACCTCCCGCACCTCCCGGAGAGTGTCCTGCAGTTGTTGCATGAACGTCTGTACTGGCAAGGGGGTGGTAGCTGTATCCCACTCCCACTCCACCCACAGCAAAGCCAAGGGTCCCCGCAGTTCACGGCCAAACATCAACTCGTTTGGGGAAAACCCTAAGCTGTCTTGGGGAGAGTCCCTATTATATTATATTTATTATATTTATACCCCGCCTTTTTTCCTGCAAGGAACCCAAGGCGGCTTACATAATCCTCCTCCTTCTCTCCATTTTATCCTCACAACAACCCTGTGAGGTAGGTTAGGCTGAGAGTCAGTGACTGACCCAAAGTCACCCAGTGAGTTTCATGGCCGAGCGGGGACTAGAACCCGGATTTCCTGAGTCCCAGTCCAACACTTTAACCACTACGCCACACTGGCCTATAGGCAAAAGTGGAAGACCGCCAACCTGGTCTTCTGCGCGGGTTCAATACTAAGGGGGTAGCGAGTCCTGGGGGCGGGCCTTCTCCGAGGTCCCCCAGCGACTATCACCCTTAGCCTAGAACAAAGGGATAACTTATAGCCACAAAAGTATCTTTTATAAAACAAGTTTATTTACAAAATGACCGTCACAAACCCAGACACACGCCAGCAATACAGCTTATCAGTACAGCACAAAGTAGCAAGCAAGAAATCTCAAGGACACCGTGATTTCAGGGCTCTCAGCTAGTTAGTTCAGCTCGGGCTCCAGCAGAGGCCCGGTCAACCGCATGCTGCTAGCTGGGTTCCCGGCGGAGGTCCGGTCTACCCAAGCGGCTAGCTGGGTTCCCGGCGGAGGTCCGGTCTACCCAAGCGGCTAGTGAGTGATTTCAGCTTGGTTGCCCGGGGGTCCGGTCAACCCAAGCGGCCAGTGATTTCAGCTTGGTTTCCCGGGGGTCCGGTCAACCCAAGCGGCCAGTGATTTCAGCTAGCTGGAGCATGCCGGGTGCTGCTACCCGGGGTTGCCGATCCCTTCGTTCCCTTACCCCAAGCATGGGGCAAGACTGCTGATCAGGTCCAACAACTCAGTTCCCTTGCGCAGGGTGTTTTATACCTTGGGTTTCAGGTAGCCCCTCCCTCTGCAATCAGGTGGGTGGCCAATCAGGTGGGTTGCCACCCTCCTCAGGTGGGCGGCCAATCAGGTGGGTTGCCACCCCCCTCAGGTGGGTGGCCAATCAGGTGGGTTGCCACCCTCCTCAGGTGGGCGGCCAATCAGGTGGGTTGCCACCCTCCTCAGGTGGGTGGGGTCCCCTTGAAGCCACCTGCTTAATGGTCCCATCCTGTGGTGTTGAATGGCCCTTTCTTATGGGTGCCGAAATGTCTGCTCTCCCAAGGTATTCAAGTCTTATGTAGATGGGGCTGATATACGAGAGCATTGACGAACCTGGGGATGCTTCCTGCCTTCCCCCCTGGGGTGATTCTATGCAGATGTTGTTTGTCCCTGTTGGTCTCTGTGGAGACTGGCTGTCTCTGCCCCCTGGGTCTCCTTCCCCCCTCCTTGGTGAGTGTGTGTGTGTCAGAAAGGGGTTTTAGGTTGGCTTTCTCCACATCTCCCCCCCGGGGAAAAGATGGCATTGGGGTCCCACACCCCAATTTCCCATCGACTTGCCCATCACCTGAGAAAGCCCGGGAGAGTGCATCAGCCAAGACATTGTCCTTACCCTTGATGTGCTCAATTTCGAAGTCAAAGTCTTGCAACGCCAGACTCCACCGTAGGAGTTTTTGGTTGTTGCCCTTGACTCTATCTAACCAGCACAGGGGGGAATGGTCAGTCTGCAGGCGGAACCGTCTCCCCCAGAGGTAGGGGCGCAACTTGGTGATGGCCCACACCACGGCCAGGCACTCCTTCTCAATGGTGGCAAGACTACGTTCTCTGGGCAGGAGCTTCTTGCTCAGGTATGCAACGGGGCGCAGCCCTTCTCCCACCTTCTCCTGTAACAACACCGCCCCCATCCCGGCCTCAGAGGCATCCGCCTGTAGAACGAAGGGGGATTCGAAGTCTGGGGCTTGCAGAATGGGAGCTGCCGTGAGGCAGGCTTTTAACCCGTCGAAAGCGGTCTGGCAAGCCGCGGTCCACTGGACCCTGTTCGGGTGGCGCTTCTTACAAAGATCAGTCAGAGGGGCGGCTAGCTGACTGAAGTGTGGCACAAACTTCCGATAGTACCCTGCAAGTCCCAGAAAAGCCTGCACCTGTTTTTTGGTTGCGGGTTGGGGCCATTTCTGAATCGACTCGGTCTTAGCTTCCATGGGTTTGATGCTCCCCCCTCCGACGCGATGTCCAAGGTACTCAACCTCCCCTAGCCCCACCTGGCACTTCTTTGCTTTCACTGTCAACCCAGCGTTCCGGATCTGCTGGAAGACCCGCCGGACATGCTGCAGATGCTGCTCCCAAGTGGAGCTAAAGATAGCTATGTCATCCAGATAGGCACAGGCAAATTCTCCCAACCCGTTCAGCATTCCATTCACCAGCCTCTGAAAGGTTGCCGGACCATTCCGGACTCCGAAGGGAAGAGTGGTGAACTGGAATAAACCCAGGTGTGTGACAAAGGCAGACTTGAGCGCAGCATCCGCGTCCAGCGGAACTTGCCAATAGCCCTTGGTGAGGTCTAGGGTGGTAATGTACTTGGCCCTCCCTAGCTTCTCCAGCAAGACATCCATGTTGGGGATGGGGTACGGGTCAGGGACGGTCACCTTGTTGATTTTCCGATAGTCCACACAGAACCGCACCCCCCCATCCTTTTTGGCCACCAGGACAATCGGGGAGGACCATGGGCTAGAACTAGGGACGATCACCCCTAGGTCTAGCATGGCTTTGACCTCCTCAGCAATGACTTGAGCATGGGGTCCCACCGCCCGGTATGGCAGAGATTGCAGAGGGGGGCTGTCACCCGTTTGAATGGTGTGCTGGATGAGTGGGGTCCGCCCGGGGCGGTCTGAGAACATGGTCCCAAATTCATCCAGCACCCACTTCATTTGCTCCCGCTGAGCCTCGGACAGGGCGGGTGACAGTGAGATTTCTTCCATTCCCCCACCATCCCCCCATTCTCCCAACAGATCCCCATCAGCGAAATCCTTATCATTATGTTCCTTCACACAGCCCAGTCCCGCACCCCGGTCTACATACAATTTCAACATGTTCACATGAAACACTTTACATTTTCCAGGAGTCCCAGCAAAGAGTATTTTGTAGTTGACTGGTCCAAGTTTCTCAACTACAGTCCCCGGACCCTCCCACTTAAGACACAGCTTGTCCGTTTTGAGGGTACGCAGAACCAACACTTTATCACCCACTTCAAAAGTCCGGGCTACTGCGGTTCTATCATACAGCTCCTTTTGCCGCTGCTGGGCTGCCTTCAGATGCTGTTGGGCGGCTTCTCGAACGCTGTGGAGGGTGTCCCGTAGCCGCCGCAGAAAAGTGTGAACCGGCACGGGCGAACTGCCGGCAGCCCCCTCCCATTCCTCCCGCAACAAAGCCAAGGGCCCCCGTAGTTCTCTACCAAACATCAGTTCATTCGGGGAAAACCCGAGGCTTTCCTGCGGAGCATCTCGGTAGGCAAAGAGGAGGTAGGGTAGGGCTTGGTCCCAAGTTCCCGGGTGACGGCTAGCGTACGCCCGGATCATTTTCCCCAAAGTCTGGTTGAAGCGTTCAACCAGTCCGTTGGTCTCGTGGTGGTAAGGCACCGAAGTTACATGGTCAACCCCCCCCAGGTCCCACATCTTCTGGAACAGTTTAGACATGAACCCGGTGCCGCAGTCCGACACGACCGTGCGGGGCATTCCTAAGCGGGCAAAGAGAGAGAGCAGAGTCTTAGCCAGGCTGGCTGCAGAGATGGAGGCGAGCGCAAAAGCCTCTGCGTAGTGGGTGGCAAAGTCCACTACCGTCAGTACAAACTTTTTCCCCGTCTTGGTGGGCGGGTTCAGGGGACCCACTATGTCCATAGCAATCCGTTCAAAAGGGATCCCCACCACCGGAAAAGGCTGAAGGGGAGCTCTTGGGTGATTGCGATTGTGTCCCACTCGCTGGCACACATCGCAGGACCGACAGTAAGCCTTAATGTCGGAGGCGATCATGGGCCAGTAGAACCCCTCTGTAATTCGAGCTTGGGTCCGCTTTTGCCCCAGGTGTCCTCCCCATGCCACGTCGTGGGCGAGGTGCAACACGGCGCGGCGGTACCGTTGGGGAACCACCAGTTGCCTCTGCTTGCGCCCCGGTGCCACTTCCCCCTTTGGCTCGAACTCCCGGTACAAAGTTCCATTGTCCCAGATAAATCCTTCCGTGGCAAGGGATACCCCGGGGTCTTGGTTGGCCAGGGCGCGACACTCTCGCAGGGACGGGTCCAGCCGCTGGGCTTCCTTGAATTGGGCTTGTGTCCCAAAGTCTTTAGCCATCTGAGCAAACCCTTCGTCCTTCGGGGGCTCCGCTATGGCCTGGTTTTCCCCGGGGTGCCCCGCAGGGGATGGGGTCACCCCGGGTGGTGGAGGGGGCACGGGCTTAGGCTTTGGGACCGGTGCGGTTACGGGCGGCCCCCCTCGCCTTGCCTGTCGCCGGGTGACGACCCCCATCTTAGCTTTGGCCACCCGGAACGCGAGGTCGTTCCCGATGATGATGCCCCACTCCTTTTGGCGATGGATGATTACGTCCATCTCTCCTTCCCACCCCTGGTACTTGATCCGGACCCGGGCGATGGGGACGGTGATATCGGGGGAGTTATAGGGTTTGATCGTACACGTACGTCCTGACAAAAGTTGGGACCTCTCTACGCGGTCCCGGGGCAGAGCCGTTACATCTGCCCCAGTGTCCCTATACCCCACCTGGGGAACATTATTGATATAGATGGACTCACAGAATTGCTTGCGGCTCCATCTCAGCTGGTCCGGGGAGGCGATGCGATACAGCGATGCACGGGGTTCAGGACGGTAGGAATCCCACTCCTGGAGTTCCTCCTCGGCACTGCGATCCTCGGGGATGCTTGCATGGAGGGAGAGGACCGACCGTCGCTCGTCGTCGCTGTCGTTGTCCTGAGCGGCTGCAGCACCCGCGACGCGTCCTACTTTCCTCGGTGAGGGACGGGCATCCCGGTTCTTGGGTTGGAGCTTGGGGCAATCCCGCCGCAGGTGTCCCATCTCGTTACAGTGGAAGCAGGCCCCAGACCGAGGGTTTTGGTTCCCCTTGGTCCGAGGGGCCTCCCCGCGCCGTCGGGGCAGGCCCTTTTCCGGCTCCGGGTTCTTCTCGGCCACGGCAGCGGAACTTCCCTTGGTGGATGGGGCCGTCCGGTATAGCCCCATCTCGTCGGCCATGATCCCCGCCGCCTCACAGGTACGGGGCTTCTGATCCTTACGACAGCGGCCAGCTCCTTCGGGATGGTGGTGAAGAACTGCTCCATGGCGAACAGCTCGACAACTTCCTTCAGGGTGGAGGCCCGGGAAGCCTCCACCCAGGACTCGCAGACGTGCATTACCTGGGCTGCCCATGCCACGTGGGTGGTCCCAGGGGAAGGTTTACCCTCTCGAAATCTTCGCCGGCAATGTTCGGCGGAGAGGGCGAAGTGTTGTCTGACCGCTGCCTTGAACGCCTCGTAGCTTGCCGGGGTCTTCCGCAGATGCGCCCCGAGGAGGTCAGCCAGGTCCCCACTGACCTGGGTTCGCAGGGCGGACAACCACAAGTTGTCGGGGACCCGCTGCTCCTGGCACGCCATTTCAAAAATGTGCAAAAACATCAGGACATCTTGCCCTGGCTTGTAGTAGGGGAACGCCTTGCGGTCCCACGACGGAGGGGGAGGAGCGGAGGGGACAATCGGGGGAGTGTTCCCCGCCTCAAGCTGCATCTTGGCCAGCTCCATCTGCATCCGGATCATTTCGCGCTCGTGGGCCATCCTCTCCCGCTCGTGTGCCATCCAGTCCGAGGGAAGCTCGAAGGGCTCCAGGGGCTCCAGGGGAGCGGGGTCCTCGGTCCACACATCCTCTCTCCCATCTGTCGGAACTGGGATAGGGCGGCCCCTGGGTCGGGCACCCGGCCCCAGACTTGCCAGCAGCTCCCTCTGCCGCTCCGTCAGCCGGATCAGTGCCGCCAACCCCGGGGTGATGGGGGTTGCGGGCAGGGGCCGCCGTGGCTCGGCTCCCCCAGTTGCTCCGTCAGGCTCTGGGTCGCCCATGGTGATCCTTAGGCTCTTGCTACTTTGGGTCTGGGAGATATTCTGGGCTAATAAGTTATCCCACCGCTGCCACCAAGTGGAAGACCGCCAACCTGGTCTTCTGCGCAGGTTCAATGCTAAGGGGGTAGCGAGTCCTGGGGGCGGGCCTTCTCCGAGGTCCCCCAGCGACTATCACCCTTAGCCTAGAACAAAGGGATAACTTATAGCCACAAAAGTATCTTTTATAAAACAAGTTTATTTACAAAATGACCGTCACAAACCCAGACACACGCCAGCAATACAGCTTATCAGTACAGCACAAAGTAGCAAGCAAGAAATCTCAAGGACACCGTGATTTCAGGGCTCTCAGCTAGTTAGTTCAGCTCGGGCTCCAGCAGAGGCCCGGTCAACCGCATGCTGCTAGCTGGGTTCCCGGCGGAGGTCCGGTCTACCCAAGCGGCTAGCTGGGTTCCCGGCGGAGGTCCGGTCTACCCAAGCGGCTAGTGAGTGATTTCAGCTTGGTTGCCCGGGGGTCCGGTCAACCCAAGCGGCCAGTGATTTCAGCTTGGTTTCCCGGGGGTCCGGTCAACCCAAGCGGCCAGTGATTTCAGCTAGCTGGAGCATGCCGGGTGCTGCTACCCGGGGTTGCCGATCCCTTCGTTCCCTTACCCCAAGCATGGGGCAAGACTGCTGATCAGGTCCAACAACTCAGTTCCCTTGCGCAGGGTGTTTTATACCTTGGGTTTCAGGTAGCCCCTCCCTCTGCAATCAGGTGGGTGGCCAATCAGGTGGGTTGCCACCCTCCTCAGGTGGGCGGCCAATCAGGTGGGTTGCCACCCCCCTCAGGTGGGTGGCCAATCAGGTGGGTTGCCACCCTCCTCAGGTGGGCGGCCAATCAGGTGGGTTGCCACCCTCCTCAGGTGGGTGGGGTCCCCTTGAAGCCACCTGCTTAATGGTCCCATCCTGTGGTGTTGAATGGCCCTTTCTTATGGGTGCCGAAATGTCTGCTCTCCCAAGGTATTCAAGTCTTATGTAGATGGGGCTGATATACGAGAGCATTGACGAACCTGGGGATGCTTCCTGCCTTCCCCCCTGGGGTGATTCTATGCAGATGTTGTTTGTCCCTGTTGGTCTCTGTGGAGACTGGCTGTCTCTGCCCCCTGGGTCTCCTTCCCCCCTCCTTGGTGAGTGTGTGTGTGTCAGAAAGGGGTTTTAGGTTGGCTTTCTCCACAGCAAACAACAGATATGGCAGAGCCTGGTCCCAAGTTCTGGGGTGCTTGGCAGTGTAGGCGCGGATCATCTTCCCCAAAGTCTGATTGAAACGTTCAATTAGCCCATTAATGATGGTATGGCACGGACGTCAGGCGTTCCACACTGCCCAGCTCCCACATATTTTTGAACAGCTTGGACACGAGCCCCGTGCCATAGTCTGAGACCACAGTTGAGGGCATTCCTAGGTGGGCAAAGAGAGAGAAGAGAGTCTTAGCCAGGCTATTTGCTGATATAGAGGCTAACCCAAAAGCCTCGGCATAGTGGGTTGCATAGTCCATCTCCCCCTCCCATCCTTGATACTTCACCCACACCCGGGCTAGGGACACAGCAATGTCAGGGGAATTATACGGTTTGATGGCACAGGTTTTTCCTCGCAACAGCTGGGAGTCTTGCACACTACCCCTGGGCAGGGCGGTCACATCTGCTCCCGTATCCCGATACCCCACATAGGGAACATGGTTAACACAGATGGACTCACAGAACTTTATCTGGCTCCAGCGCATCTGCTCCGGGGTCACGGTCCTCAGAAGGGAGGCTTGGGCAGCGGTCCCCGGGGAGTCCTGACCCGCCCCAGACTGGCCATACTCTGGGTCCCTGGAGTCTTCTTCCTGAGAGGAGTCGGACTGCCTCTCCTCCCCGCTGTCATCGGGGTTGTTTGGTACCGGGGCGATGACCCTCCCCACTTTGTTCAATGATGGCCGTTGCTCCCACAGCTTGGCCAGCAGCTTAGGGCAATTCCTCCGGATGTGCCCAGATTCCTTGCAATAGAAGCACCCACTAGACGAAGGGTTGGATGCCCCCTTAGGGCAAGGCAGTGCTTCCTCACAGCTCCTAGGGTATCCCTTCTCCGTGCTCCCTTTTCCCCCGCCAGGGTTGGAGTCACTGACCCGAGTCGTCTCCGGCTGTCGATGCAGCCCCATCTGATCCACCAGCCTGGCAGTCTCCAGGCACGTAGTGAGCTCTCGGTCCTGGACCACGGTGGCCAGGTCCCTAGGGATGGTGGCATAGTCATAGAACTGCTCCTGGATCATCAGTTCCCAGAGTTCGGCCGCACTCCGCTTCCCAGTGGCCCCAATCCAGGCATCCCAGGCTTGCCCCAGTTGGGCCATCCAGGACCCATACGTCTCACCAGTGAGTGGGCGCCCCTCCCTGAACTTGTGTCGGCAATGTTCCGCAGGGAGGGCGAAGCGCTGCCTCAGCCTCCTTAAAGGTATCATAGTCCAGGGGGGCTGACTGAGTGAGGTTGCCCATGAGGTCTGCCAGCTCACCGCTCACTTGTGCATGCAGAATGGACATCCTCTGGCCGTCTGGCACCATCTGCTCCTGGCAGGTGGCCTCAAAGAGGGTGAAAAACATCAGCACATCCTGACCCGGTTTGTAGATGGGGAATACTTTTCGGTCCCAGGTGGGTGGACGAGGGGCAGGGGTACGAGGCTGGGTGTTCCCCCCCCATCCCTGTCCACCCCCAACCGCTCCAGTTGCATCCGGAGCTCCAGTTGCATCCGGAGCACTTCTTGTTGATGTCGCATGACTTCGCGAGTCTGCTGCCAGCGGTGCCATGGTGAAGGTTCGCCCCATCTCCTCTGTACGGGTCAGCACCAGTCAGGGTTGCACCAGTCCCCCCATGTCTGCTGGCCGCGCCCATGCCTCCATCGTCGTCCAAGGTGGAGCTGTGGCCGCTGTGTGGCATGCCCGGGATACAGCAACTTGGTCCTCCCCCCAGGGTCTGGTCGGGCTGACTCCCAGGGCAGCACAGGCAGCTGCTTCCTCCACCCGCCGCATCTTCCTCTCCAGCGCCACTTGTACCTCTTCCACCGTCGGGGTTCTCGGGGTGACTATGAGCAGCCCTGCACCTACGGCGTCCATCGCCTTGCTAACTAAGCACTTGGACTACTAGTGTTAAGCAAGCCTGTAACTCAAATTTCCCACTATGGTCCTGCTCCGTCTAGATGACCTTTTAGTCTTGTTTCCATGTCAATCCCACCTCTGCCACCATATGGAGGACCCTAGCAGGTCCTTTGCGCGAGTTCGGGACGGAAAGGGTTTACCGGCACAGAGGAAACCCTTCCCTTGTGGTTCTAGCCGAAGCTAAAGCCAACCGCAGCCTGAATTGACATGGGGAACAGACTAAAGAAGGAGTCTACGTTTGTTTACAACACCTTTAATGGAGCGGAACTAATAAACTACAGGAATTTCACAGCATAAACAGATGAGTCACAATGGGGATCAATTGAGTGTAGGGTAGGCTAAGTGTGAAAAGAAAGCCAGGTCAGGTACATGCACACTCCACTTGCAGCAGCAGCTCAGGTATCCACCTTTAACCTTGTTTACCCGCACTTGTTTTCCTGCACTTCAATGAGGCCCACAATGGGACACATCTGCATGCCCCCTGGCAGCTTCCCCCCCATCCCTGTCCACCCCCAACTGGGCCAGCTCCAGTTGCATCCGGAGCACCTCTTGTTGGTGTCGCATGACTTTGCGAGTCTGCTGCCAGCGGTGCCATGGTGAAGGTTCGCCCCCATCTCCTCCATACGGGTCAGCACCAGTCAGGGTTGCACCAGTCCCCCCATGTCTGCCGGCCGCGCCCGTGCCTCCATCGTTGTCCAAGGTGGAGCTGTGGCCGCTGTGTGGCCCTTGGCAGCCAAATGAGCTGTGAAGCATCCCCAAACAACAAGAGGGGCACCAAGGTGCCTGGTGGTCTCGAAGAGTGGCAAGTACTCTTAAGCACCCCTAAGCATCCAGGGAAACAGGTATTTCTGACTCATTTCTATCGATCACAGGGGGAGGGGGCTCAGGAGGGAGGGGGGAGCCAAGAGGAGGGTATAAAGAAGGGGGCCTGTGGCAGGAAAAGTTGTTGATCATGGGTAGCTGCGTGGAGGTCCAGGGCTTCGGTCCGGACTCAGGATCCAATCCCGGGAAGCTCCCGGTGAAACTAGCTGAATTCGCCCAGTCGCTGGCATACGTGGCTTTCGAGGAACCAGGGTCATTCCAGGTAACCCTTGTGTGTACTACTGCTACTGCTCACTCTAAGCTGCTGTAAATTGGAGGCGCGTGCGTTGCGTACTGCTTCTGTTCTGTGTATATTTTGGTACGCTCAATTAAACTCTGTTTACCTATAAACAGTGTAGTGGCCTCCATTCATAAAATTGAATGTTCACTGTTCTAGCATTAGAATTGGTCGCGGCTCCCTCCTAAGCGCCCAAGGGCTAACTTATATAGGGCTTACTTCGCTCCGGTTAACCCTTTGGTTCCCAAACCCGCGCAAAGGACTGGTTTTGGTCCTTTTCACACTAAGTAACAGACACAAAGACACTTACTAGAGTGGGAGGAGCTTCGCCAGCTATGGAACAGTAGCTTTCTACTGAGCTCCCGGATGATTTGATAATATCTGCAAAATACACAGGAAAGACAAATCGTAAGTTGAAATTCCTTTGCTGTTTGCTTTCTGGAAGGTATACGCAGATGCAGAGTTAAAAAGGAAATAAAAAGAACAGTTTTCTTTTGCTGTGCTTTGCCCTGGATTGTTTATGAGCTCCAGACGGGTGAAAAAGTCCCTACCCCCTCTTTGGAAACGCGATCGGGCGCATCCCTCGGATAACAGTTTGAAAAGGCTAATTAGGATCCCTTGACATGAGAGGTACTGAACTTTCTTATCAATCTGAGCAACAGGGTCCTGAAAAGAAGCTACGAGGTAGTGAAAGTTTTGAGACAGCGAGGGGGAAGGGCGGAAAAATAGCGGATTCAGCTGGCAAAGTCCCTGCTGGTGCCAAGCCAAAGACAATATCTCCAGTTAAGCTTAAAGGGGCAGCACCAGACTGGGAGAAGATCTTATTACAGTTTCAAAACTCTATTGAATCAGGGCAGCAGAAACATACAGAAGCAATTGAGAAATTTCGAAAAGAACATAAGGAGGATATGAAGCAAATGAGAGAAACCATGGATCAGATGGGGGTTCAAATTCAAGAGCTGCAAGTTAGAGTTGATAAGGTGGAAAAACTCCAGGCGAAGGATGAAAAAAGTTTTGAAAAGTATGAAACGAAATTTAATGAGATGGAAATACAGATGATCAATATGCAAGACAGGCAACGCCGTTCTAACATCCGGATCAGAGGCTTCCCCATGGAGATGGGGGAGACTGGATAGAGGCAGTATTTTGGAATGGATGAATGAAGCTGTCTCTGGAGAAACAAATCTCTGGGATGATATGGACATTGAGATAGTGCATAGAGTGGGAACATTAAGGCGTGGCATGACATCCAGAGATGTTGTAATGAAATTTGCAAATTTATACAAGAAGGATGTCTTCATGAAAGCGATTAGAACAAGGTCAAGTAGCTTTTAAGGGAGCTACTTTGCAAATCTACAATGATCTCTGTCAGCAAACAATTAATTGGAGGCGAAGTGTTAAACCGTGTAGAGCAGTCTTGATCAGAAAGGGAATACAATACAACTGGGGTTATCCGGTCTTTCTTACTTTTTTGTGGAACAGTAAGAGATACAAGATCTCATCATGTGTCCAAGGCATGGGCCTGCTGGGAGAGTTGGGGCTTCATGATGATGCGGAGGGTCCAGAATTGATGGGTCAACTGGAAGAAGAAGGAGCAAGCGGAGGAATTGTATAAGAGGTTGTTTCAGCACGAGAAGAAAAAAGAAAGAGAAAATGTTTTATAAAGAAGTTATCCGGGAGGGAATGAGGGGCTGCTGTTCGGGCGGGTGATGGTTCCCTTTCCCCCCCCCTGGGATAGGTGGGTAGGTTTAGGGTGGGGCAAGATGCCCTGGCTTAGCAGGGGGGATAGTTTAGATGAATGTGGGGGTGGGTTAATGGGCTTGTTATTGTTTAGTATATTCACTTTTAGGGACCAAAAAAGAAAAAATGATGTTAATAGATGGATTATAAGTTAAGAATTTCAACTTTAAATGTTAAGGGGCTAGGTTCAGTTACCAAGAGGAGGCGAATAGAAGCACTTCTTAAGAAGGATAAGGCAGATATTATATTCTTGCAAGAAACGCACCAGGCAAGGAAAGGAGTCAATGAATTGAAACTAAAGTGGTCTAGAATATATGAGATAGCATGTGGATCATCTAAATCAAGAGGAGTAGCAATCATAATTTCAAAGAATTGTGGTTTTAATGTTTTAAAGGTGAAAAAGGATGGTACAGGTAGATATATTATAATGTATGGGACCTTGGGAGGAGAAGAATATGTTATAGTTAATGTTTATGCTCCCAATCAAAATCAAGGAGAATTTTATCAACATGTGTTTAAAGAAATGGGTAATTTTCAAAATCAACGGGTTATTATGGCTGGGGACTTTAACATGGTATTGGATAGAAGAAAAGACAAATCCAATCCGACGAGAGAAGATCAGAGAAATAATTTAACGATTTTGAATAAGTTAATTAGTAAGGAAGGGTTGCTAGATGTTTGGAGAGGGGTCAAGGGGAACGAGGAAAGATATACATTTTACTCAACAGCAACTAAGAATTATTCTAGGATAGATTTTATATTTGTGTCCAGGACACTGTTTTCAAGGGCACAGAGATAGGAGTGATAAAAGTTACAGATCATGCTTTGGTTAATATGGATTTGAAGATACATAAGGATTATAGAGAAGCGAAAAGATGGAGATTGAATTGTAATATTTTTCGTTTTAAACATTTAACAGAAAAAATAGAGAAGGAATTGAGGGAAATTTGGGAATTTAATCAAACAGAAGAATGTACTGAAGCGATAATATGGGATACAATGAAGAGTGTAATGAGAGGAATAGGATTGAGAGAGGCAATAAATTTGAGGAAACAACAAGAAGTTTTTTATCAAAAGCTAGAGGGGGAGATTAGGGATTTGGAAAAGAAGTATTTAGAGAAGAGGGATAAAAAGATTTTTGCAGAATTACAGGGTAAAAGGAAAGAATTGGAGAATAAAGAATTGGACAGGGTACAAAGGAATTTGATTTATACAAAAAGGGAGTATTTTGAGAATAGTAATAAAAATTCTAAAATGTTGGCTAGATTAGCACAAAAAAAAAAGAAAAAAGCTTAGTGGGGGTGATTAAAGATAAGAGGGGCAAAGAATATAATCTATTAAAGGATAAACTGAAAATTTTCCATGAATATTACACGGAGTTATATAAGGCAGGAAAATGGTCGGAAGCTGAGAGTAGAAAATATATCGAAAAAAATTTAAAAATAAAAATCCAGGAAGAAGATAGAGAGAAAATGGAGCAACCATTCACGGAAATCGAAATAGAAAATGCTATAAATAAATTGAAACAGGGGAAAACGCCAGGATTGGATGGTCTGGGGGCGGAATATTATAAAGTTTTTTAAAAAATGTTAATTCCAAAGTTAAAACGGTTGTTTAATGATATTTTACGGGGGGGGAGAGATCCCCCCGTCGTGGAAATAGTCCTTGACTATTTTAATCCCGAAACCAAGGAAGGATTTAGCAGAACCAGGTTCTTATAGAACAATATCATTAATTAATCAAGATGCTAAATTATTGACAGCAATTTTAGCTAGAAGAATGAATAGTTTTCTAAATAAGTATATAGGGATAGATCAATGTGGTTTCATTCAAGGAAGACAAATGGCAGACTTAACAAGAAGGGTTCTGAATATAATATATTTAATAAAGAAAAATAATTTGAAAGCGGGGGTTCTTGCATTGGATATTTTTAAAGCCTTTGATTGTGTGGAATGGCCTGTATTAAAGATGTTAATAAAAACTATGGGGTTTGGAGAAAAATTTATAGGTATTACTAATCAATTATATACTCATAATGTTACGTCGGTAATTGTAAATGATGGAATAACAGAAACTATTAGCCTAGGCCGGGGAACTAGACAGGGTTGTCCCCTTTCCCCAGTATTATTTGTGTTAGTTATGGAATTGTTAGCGAATGCGATAAGACAGGAGAGGAAATTACTGGGGATAGGGATAGAGGCTAAATGTAAGATAAACCTTTTTGCAGATGATATATTGTTAACATTAGAAAGGCCTATGGAAAATTGGGATTGGATAGAGAAACATTTAGATGAATTTAGAGAAGTAACAGGGTTAAAAGTTAACTGGGATAAATCGGAGATAATGACATTTAATTATAGTAAACTGGAGGAAAGGGGATTTAAACAAAGGAAAGTTGATATAAAGATAAAAAATATAATTAAATATTTAGGTATTGATATATTAAAAGATATGGATAAAATAGGGGAATGGCATTTCAAAAAATTAAAAGATGAAGTTAAAAATAAAATAGAGGATTATAAAAAATTGGGACTATCGTGGTTCGGTAGGATAGCTTTGATTAAAATGAAGATTTTACCGAAGTTTAATTTTTTATTTAGAATGATACCATATAAGATATCAGAGAAAGAAATCAAAGATTGGCAAGTAATGTTAAATAGCTACTGCAATGGGGGGAAAAGATCAAGGATTACTAAGAATAGATGGTATAAAGCTCAAAAAATAGGGGGACGGTCTCCCTAATTTAAAATGGTATTATATAGCTAATCAACTTAGATATATTATGGATATTATTGTTAGAAAAGATTTTATGTGGTGGGAAATAGAAGCATTTGAATTGGGTAATAGGGTGGAGAAATTTTTATTTACAAAACAAGGACATATTATGACAAAAAGATTAGAAAATCCCTTTTTAAAAAATATGTTAGAAATTTGGGGTAGAAATAAGGAAATATTTTTACCAGGTATATCCCTGCTTACTCCAGTGGTGGTTATGGAGGATTTTCCTGAGAATGTTAGACATTTAGAACGAATTTTTAGAGAGAAAAAGGTGATAAGTTTAATGGATTGGCTGGAAAAAATGGAGACAAGACAGCAAATAATTGATAGGGTTGGGGCAGGAAGAATTTCGTGGTTAAATTTAATTCAATTAGTACAATGGGGTAAGAAATGGAAGAGGAGACATGAGCATGAAAGGGATTTCACCGCATTTGAGCAGTTGGTTATGTCCAGAGAACTCGTAGAAGGAAATGCATCAGCTAGGGGTCTTACAAAGATGTTATATAAAATGTTGCAGAAATCAGAAGAGCAAGCAGAAAATCTTAAAATAGTTTGGGATACAGAGTTTGAAGAGGAAATATCAAAGGACGAGTGGAACAAGATTTGGGATAGACGAATATTTAAAAATATGTCTATAAGAATTAAAGAGAAATTTTATAAGCTAATTTGGAGATGGTATTTGACTCCAGTGAGATTAAATAATGGGATAATAAATGTTCTCCAATGTGTTGGCGAGAATGTCAGGAGTTGGGTACATATGCTCATATGTGGTGGAGTTGTAAAAATGTAATGGATTTTTGGAAAATGATTTTTGAGGAAATATCAGAAATTGTTGGAGCTGATTTAGAGGTTTGTCCTAAACTAGCTTTGCTATCAATAACGGAAAAGGTGATCGGGCCTCAAAATGTTAAAGAATTAATTATAAACTTGTTAACGGCAGGTAGACTAATGATAGCAAGGAAATGGAAAATTCAGCAAGTTTTCACTATTACTGATTGGTATAAAGAAGTATGGGATATGGCATTGAATGATATGTTGACTTGTAATATCAAATGCAAAAGGGGTCAATTAAAGAAAAATATTTTCAAGGATATTTGGGGTTTATTTCTGGAATATGTGTTAAAAAAGGGGAAAGGGAGTTTACCCTGTCAAGATATGTTGTATTTTTGGAATAATGAACAATTATAGAGTCATTGTATTATTTGGTCCCATGGTGATGGGAGCACTATATTAGTTATATGTGTGTGTTATTTTCTTTGTATTGTTTAAAAATTTAAATAAAAAATATTTACACACACACAAAAAAAAGACACTTACTAGACACAAAGTCACCGAACATCAGAGAACCTAACTTACTAGTCTCGGTCTCTCCTGCGGGTGATAACCAGCGCCGCGCCCGGGGCTGGAGGGCTGTTTGCTGACCGAAGTCAGGGGCTTGATCCGTGCAGAGTTTCCAACAACCTTGATGGTCAGAGGTTTGCCCAGACCCCCTCAACCACCTTGACGGTCAGAGGTTTGCCCAGAATTCCAGGTGATTCACCAGGTGTGTTCCCGCCCACGGAGGCGTGGTACCGGGTGGGTGTTCCTGAGGATAATCTTGCAGCTCTTTGAGACTGCAAGATGTTTTCCACCTCTTTGGGGTGAATTGCAAATGTGCCCCTTTGTGTAGATGTAGATGTGTTCTGGCTGTGCCTCCCTCGCCCAGGGTGAGGATTATGCAGGGTGGGGGGCTTATGCAGAGGAAGGAGAAATGGAGCACAGGAAGGATGTTCCTGGAATGTTATGACCACATTCCAGGAATGGGCAGTCAGGCTTTATCTCCACATTTCCTATCTCTTGTTTCCATGCAGTGCTTCACATGTGTCCTGTAAACATGTGCTTCTGCCTTTCATGTTCTTGGGGCAGCAGGATTTTAAGAAATGTAAATGTACACTGTACAATGTACACACTAAATGTACACTGAGAGAGCTATGTACTCCTATAGACATCAATATTATTTGCCAGGATCTGTAAAAAAAAAAGAGGGAAGGGGAAATCTTGAGAAATGTTTATGAGCAGTACAGAAAAGTAGCGGTGGTTTGTACAAGCCAAAATTGGTGAATAAGCAGACATACTGTCTGCACAGATTAAACATTGGGTTTAAAATTGGGGGGAAAGCTTTGCTAAAGATTAAGGAGAAGGAGAAGAACAATGACTGCACTGAAGAAGACAGCGACCGGGTTCACACCACCACACAATGAGCCAAGGTTGTTTATAAGCCATGTTTGTTTCAGAGTGGCTTGTTGTGTTGCCTGAACCCGGCCAGAGTGGCTTGTGCGTGGTTAACAGAGTGGCTTGTGCATGGTTCAGACAACATGACAAGCCACTCTGAAACAAACATGGTTTATAAGCCACCATGGGTAATCGTGTTGTGTGAACCTGGTCACTGGGTTTGCATGACATGCTAAGGCTTTGAAGCCACTGTGGCTTAGCATGTATGTTGTCCAACAGGCTTCCTGCGGGGTGGTTTATAAGCCACCCCAAATAGCCATGGCTGGGTCTAAGGCAGTGTTCTCCAACCTTGGGTCCCCAGATGCTTTTGGCCTACAACTCCCAGCATGCCCCAGCCAGCATGCCCCATGGCTTGTTCTAGGGCAGTGTTCTCCACTGGGGCATGCTGGGGCATGCTGGGAGTTGTAGGCCAAAAACATCTGGGGACCCAAGGTTTGAGAACACTGGCTTAGTGTGTCATCTGAACCTGGATGACATGCTAAGCCATGATCAAGCCAAAAGGCTACAGAGCCCCTTGGCAAGAGTGGCAGAAAAGGGTTGCTGCTGTGGCCGAGGGCCATGCCAAGTGGCACTTCGGTGTGGCTGTCAGAGGCTCCCTGTGCTGCTGGAGAGACAAATCAGATCATGGTGACATTGATCTCCGCTGCACACCACCTGCTTGATCCCTGTTCAGGGCTTGGGGACGCGGTGCGCGGCAGGGGAATGAACTGCTCTGCTTCCCTTCCTCTCAAGAAGGCGAGCAGAGTGGCTCAGCACCCTGTCCCATCCCCCCCGCTGCTGCTTGACAGCGGCGCTGGGTAGAAAGGGAAGTAGGCTGAGGGGGAATGAGCCACTCTGCTGGGCTCACTTGGAGTAGCTAAGCAGAGCGGCTCATCTCCCCTGCTCCGTTTCCACCCCTCCCCACTGCTGCTATCACGCAGTGGTGAGGAGGGGATGAAACAGGGCGGGGGGAACGAGCATGAATGAGCCGCTCTGCTTCACCTACTTGGGAGTAAGCCAAGCAGAGCGGCTTGTTCCCACTCACCCCCCCATCCCCGGTGCCGCTGTCAAGCGGAACTGGGGCAGGGGAGGAAACCTCGCTGCTCCCACAGGGTCCCATGGGAGGACCAAGGGGGGGAGAAGGGGGAGGAGGAGGAGCTCTACCCCCACTGTGCCCCACAGTGCCCCACAGGGGAATTTGAGCCACAGTGTGTGGCTTAAATTCCCAGGGTGCTTAGCATGTGGTGTGAACCTGCCCTATGACTGGGTTTGCATGACACAATGGCCCACTGTGACTGTGGCTTGTCACTTACGAAGGGGTTGTCGTGTCATGTGAACCCAGTCCCCTGCTGTGTTTGCGAACCCTTTCTTTCTCGCCACACCTCCCCCCCTTCTGTCTAAATATGTATAGGATTGTACATTTGTATACACCCTACAAAACCTGGAAGAGATGTTTATTTTGGTTGGCTTTTGGTGACTAGCAAATGGCATAAGATGGTGTGACGGTCACTTAAATATTTGTGAGAGTTTTACGCTTTTAATGTGATTGTCTTCACTGAGCACTTCTGACGGCAGCAGCGGGTTACAAAGTGAAGTGAATAAGGGTGCAATCCTACGCATGTTTAGATAGAAAAAAGCCCTACAAACAACTCTCAGCATCCCCCAGCCAGCATCCCCCAGCCAGCATCCCCATGGGAATTGTAGGACATTTTTCTGTCTAAATAGGCATCGGAATACACCCTAAATAACTTAATAAATATATAATCAGGAAAAGGCACGGAATCTGATGCTGAATGCACAAACTGCTGTATGATCAGCTGGTCTAGTGTAGTGACCAAGTGTGCAAACAGAAAAAAAGTCCTACAACTCCCAGCATGCCCTAGCCAGCTATAAATTAGAAAAATCCCAGTTGGAATCTCACCTGTTCTGTGCATTGATTAGGTGGCCTTATGCAAGCCATTTTCTTTTCGTACTTTCTTCCTCTGCAAAATGGGAGTGATATCTCCCTTACCTCTGCCTTACCTCCCCACACTCGAAGCACTTGATCGGGCAAGATATGGCAGTCTAATTCTCTATTCCAGTGTTCTCCAACCTTGGGTCCCCAGCATGCTGGGAGTTGTAGGCCAAAAACATCTGGGGACCCAAGGTTGGAGAACACTGGGCTAGCATCAGTGTGTGTGTTGCTAGGCCGACTTGGGAATAGAGATCTGAGAGATAGAGTGGTTGAAGATTTTCCTTCTCTGGCCATGCGGCTCTGTGGTATTTCTGCACAAACAACAATAAGACAGCTCTGCTGGGTTCGGATGACATGACAAACAATTGTTGTAAGAACAAACACTAGAACACAGCGTTGTTTCTTATCATGGTTTCTGAAGATAAAACAGACCATTGTGACTCGCCACGACTGGGTTCAGAGGACACGGCAAGCAAACAACTATAACAGTGACTGGGTTCACGCAACACGATAATCCATGGTGGCTTATAAGTCATGTTTGTTTCAGAGTGGCTTGTTTTGTTGTCTGAACCTGGCCAGAGTGGCTTCTGTATGGTTAACAAACCATGCTGTTGGGTTCAGACAACACGACAAGCTACTCTGAAACAAACATGGCTTATAAGCCACCATGACTTAGCATATTGTGCAAACCCAGTGTCAGTATAAGAAATTCCAAAGCTGTATTATCTCTTTTTCACAGAGTGTGCATGTTTAAGGACAAATACACCAGGAGGATTTTTTTTAGCCACCTTGGGATGAAAGGTCACTATGAAAAATGATCATGTAAATACTCTGTAAGGCTTGATTTATATGTTGCCAATGTGCTGCAGTTGCCACTGAAAAGCTGGGGCCTATATAGCACATTCTTTGTATGCAGAAGGTCCCAGGTTCAGTCCCAGGTATTTCCCATTCAAAGGACTGTATGAAGTCTTTGCCTGAGACTTTGGGATAACTGCTGCCAATCTGAGTAGATACCACTGAACTGGCTGGGACAATGGTCTTACTTAGTATAAAGCAGCTACTTGTATCTTATACTGCTCTGTGTTACAGCAGTAATGTATGCACTCCTGTACCCATGGCCCCGATGGAGATGATGAAGTCCATCTGATCCAGAAATCATGCAGAATCAGTGCATATATGGATCAAAACCATGGGGGGGGAAAGGTTTTCAATGGCAACTGGCCACACCCATCAGTAATGTATGAATTTGAACTGAGGCAGTGATAGAGCCAAAGCTATAGACCAGGGCTCTCCAACCTTGGGCCCCCAGGTGTTGCTGGCCTACAGCTCCCAGCATACCCAGCCAGCATGGCTAATGGCAAGGGATTCTGGGAGCTGTAGTCCAGCAACATCTGGGGACCCAAGGTTGGAGAGCCCTGGTTTAGACATTCAAGTCCCCTTCATACCATTTTCTATTTAATGCCAGTTTGTAATAGACTTCTTGAAAATGTGGACACCTGCATCTTTTAATATAGACAGATTTCTACTTCTCTTTTTCTCACACCATATATTACATTTCACTCCTGCCTTTCAAAATCTTCTGTTTTTCTATCAGACTGCTCATGGAGTACCGCATTTTTCGCCCCATAAGACGCACCGGACCATAAGACGCACTTATAGCTTTCAGAAGAAGAAAACAAGAAAAAAAAATATTCTGAACCAAATGGTGAAATGACGACAAAACCCTGCCACTGTCACAGAACCGAGCGGGGAGGGCTTTCCTGACCCTGCGCTTTCTCCACTGTTGGTGGTGCTGGTGCTGGTGCTGGTGCTGCTGCAGGCAACTGGGTTGGAGTAGCTGAAAACTGAAAGCAAACATCAACAGCTCAGGGCACAATCCTAAACACGTTGAGGCAGAAAAAAGCCCCGGGGCTTTTTTCTGCCTAAACATGCGTAGGATTACACATGGCTGGCTGGGGAATGCTGGGAGTTGTAGGACTTCCCCCCCCTCCAAACACACGTAGGATTGCATCCTAAAACCATTTAAAACCAAAACACAGAAACAGCATGGTAAATAATTAAAACATTGGAGCCCCAGCTAGCTTAAAATACCTTTCCCTCCCTCCCTGGTTGCTGGAAATAACTGCTTTCAGGGGACGTTGAGCTGAGGAACCTGAGGCGCGCACCGGAGGGAGGGAAGGTGAAGGAGGTGTTTGCAGGTGCATCCTTCCCGCAGGAGGGAGGGAAGGCGAAGGAGGTGTTTGCAGGTCCATCCTTCCTGCCGCGCAGCCAAGCCCAGCCAAGCCGCGGGCCCGCCAAACAGCTGAGCGAAGGATCAGCTGTTTGGCGCTGTGGCGCAGTGGCAGCAAATCCCAGCTGTTTGGCGGGCCTGCGGCTTGGCCTCGCTCCATAAGACACACAAACATTTCCCCCTATTTTGGGGGGGGGAGTGCGTCTTATGGAGTGAAAAATACGGTATATAGCTCCAAGGGACAACAAGATGTTTTTTAAAATATCTTTTTTATTTTAAAAGGGTTACATTATTTTCCAAATACATTAATTTCAGACAACAAGAAATACAGGGAAACCAAATGGAAAACAGAGAGATGACCAGGGTGGGGGGGAGGACATACAAGAAAAAGGGCCACAATTAGAACTGGAAAAGCCAAGAAAAACTTACATCCAGAAAGATATGTTGCTACTGCGTAGATCTGAAACTGCAAACATCCAATGACCCTGACATTGCCAGGGTTACTATGCATGAATTGTGTTCCACATGATTTGTAACAGTGCATCTTTTCCCATGAGAAATGTTAATCAGCTTTGGAATAATCAAAGAAACAGTATTTTTCAATATATCGACCAAATGCTTATAAGGCCTATTTCAAATGCTCTTTATCAGGGATTTAGCAATATCAGCATGAGCAAGAAGTCTATGACCAGGTTTGGACGACATGCCATGGCTCATCATGGGTTATTTAACCCACGATGAGCCATAGTTTCTGCAGGTACCAAATTGCATATGCAACCCCCACTTGTGGGTTGTCATGTCATGCAAACGTGGCACTCCTCGCACAGCCCTAAGTTAGACCATGGGTTATGTGAGGGTTGTTGAACCCTCACATAAGCCATGCTCGCTGGCATCACATGCCACACAACCCCCAAGCAGGGGTTGCATATTCAAAATGGTGGCCACACACACCCCACCTGTGCTGCAGCCTCACCCTGGCTTAAATAACCCACAGTGGGCTGTCATGTCTTGCAAACAGCATGATAGTCTAATCATATGGGTATGTTGACCAAAAAATGATGAGAGAAATATGTCTCACTGCAGGAACATGAGTGAAGGTTCTGACCTGAAATGCTAGCCCACTGGCCTAGTTGTGAAAGTTATGTTCGGTAGTTTACCCGTCAAAGACCAGAAATAGAACCTGGAAGAATAGCTAGTTTGGGACTGAGTACCAAGGCCTTTTTTGAACCATCAGCTTGCTTCCGCCTCTAGGTGAGAATGTGATTAAGCTGGTTATCAGTACATAGCTGCCTGTCAAAATGGGATTTCCATCTCAGGAAACCAAGATGAGTCAGGCACAAAGGAATGTAATGAACTGCTTGTTTTCTCCCTACACCTCTAATTACCTTCCTAAGTGCAGGCTTGCTAGATAAAGGGGGAGGGGTGCCCATGACTGGTGGTGCTTTGGCATCTACGATCTCCCCCCCCTTTCCCCTAAATATTTAGACAAGAGTACCAAATGGAGATGTTTGAATTATGCCTGTCCAGACTAAGAGCGGCGATCTACTCAGAGTGCAAATACCAGCTATCCCAGAGATATAGGCTGGCCTTTTAAGAAGCTGAACACAACTTATGTTACTAGGTTTCATGGGCATGATGTGTATTAATTCCTGGGAACTTGGTTATGTTACTTCTCTCCCTGTGCATTGTTTTAAATGAATTCCACCTGAAGTAAAAGAATTCCCAGAATCCACTGTGCTGCAAGGATGGCAGCGTTCCTGATTCAGTTGGACCCTAAACTGGTTTGAGGCTTGTCAAGTATCCAACCTTGCTGAAGCTTCTGTCGCCAGCCATAGGTTTTGTGCCCATGAAATTCATAGACCAGAAAAAAATTGCATTTATGTCACCAGCACATTCTGGCAGGCAGTGCTGTATGAGGAAAAGATGGAAATGTGATAGCTTTCATTGGATATACTTCTACCTATGTTAAGATTATGGAAACCTTCTCCTGTGTAACTTGCCCCTTCAACAGAAACTATCAGCTTTACCTACTTCGTTTCTCCCACTCTCTGGGTAGGACTAACTTCTTTATACCAAACCAAACTCATAGACTTTTGAGTCTATGTAGTGGAATGTTCTACACGTGCCACTTTTAAATGAAAAGTTAACAGAGTTGGGGGGGGGGGGAAAGGCAGAAGAGTTGTCATGACTCTCCTTGAAACTTGTCCATGACCATGAGCCCCTGGGAGCTCTGTAGTGTCGCATTAAGCAAAGGGACTAACATTTGTCACATGTGATTTGTTCCTTCTCATCCCTCTCCCTGGGGGATGGAACTGTGCACATTGTAGTACAGTGCTTAGATGGCAATTAGTTTTAAAATGCCATTAATTAAAAAGTGGGGCAAGCTGGTGCTGAACAAAGGGCTTACTGCAAAGCCAGTTGGGCCATTGTCTTTTGCCTGTGATTGCTCAGTAATCAAAGATCTGAAGAAAAGAAACATGGAACAGTAAAAGAAGAGGGTCGTTCAGCCTGTGGCACCCTGTTGAGCCTTGGTCTTTGATGTGCTGGAGCCAAGGCTTTCAACAAAGACAACAGGCAGCCATCTAGCTGAATTATGGGGCTGGAGCACTGTTCCAGCAGACTAACTCCCCCCCCCCCCAAAGACTGATTCAGGGACATGTAGACTATCTTAAATGAACAGGAGAGGCAGATAGTGCTGTAGTTTGTCAGGCTTCCTATCATGCTATATTTGATTAAAGCTAGAAATGTGATTGACTGAATTCATTTAGCCTCTGATTCTTAGGCCAATGATGAGACAGCAAGTGAAAAATCCATAAGGCCTTAAAATGCCTGCTCTCCAGTATATGGAAAGGGAAGAAGACAATTGACAGGGTTACTCATTATAGTGAGAAAGGAACACAAGGTAAAGTTCATAGGATGCAGAATGCTATTTATTTATTTATTTATTTATTATTATATTTATAATAATTTCTTGGGCCCCACCAGAAGACGTTTCTGGATGCACCCGTGCTGCTAAGTCAAGGCCAGGCAAGTTATTTTGTTATCAGAAGTAAACATCCAACAAGTTCCTTTCCCCTTCCCTGACAGTAAAAATACAAAAGTAATCATTAACAACTTGCTGCCCTTTCATGACACTCAAAATCAGTTGTTCAAGGCAACTGCCTGACAACTGCTCTAGTGGAAAAAGCCCTGCCACAATCACAAGAAATCACAGCCATCTATATCCATGTATGTTCCCCTGCCAATAGCCATTTCCATGCAAGTGATACAAAGAACAAGAGTGAAGAGGATATTTTTATTGACACAGTCTCTTCTGGAGAAGCTGTGGGGGGCGGGATACAGTATATAATACTGTTTTTCATAAGGCCACATATATACAATTACTATTTAACAGCAAAACACTGGTGTAACATCAGTGGTGTTAATATCAGCCAAGAATATGTACACTATCATACACAACATCCATAAATGATAGTAATTATACTGAAACTACTGTGATGCAGGACAGAATTTTCCTGTGACCAAAGTGACTGATCTCTAGAGGTAAAGAGATAACACCATGTAGCAACCAATAAGAGAGTAATTATAATGGTGGATTTAATTTCCATAAGTGTTATAGAGAAGTAACCCTTTGGTAGCAGGAAACTACTCATTAAGTGGGCTATATACTTACAAACATAATCAATAGTATTTGGCTGTATGTATGGGAATTGATTGTGCCAGAAATTACTGGACCTTCACTGTGGCATTGAGCTGTGGAGATATGAAATGAATAGAACATTGTAATCACACCCTCTAGCTGGAAGTATACAAGGCAATCCATTCTGATGACGGTCACGAGTGATTGTCCACTACTACAGTCATGCCTTGGATTGAGAGCATAATTCGTTCCGGAAACATGCTTGTAATCCAAAACACTCTTATATCAAAATGAAATCCCCCAAAAAAATTTGTACAAAGATTTTTAATTTAAGCCGTACTACAATACTTGTATTGCAAGACGTTGCTTGTATATCAAGTAAAAAATAAATAAATAAATATTTAAAAATTTGCTTGTCTTGCAAAACGCTCTCAAACCAAGTTACTTGCAATCCAAGGTATTACTGTACTATTAGTTTCATAGATTTCATAAATTTCATAGATCATAGAGTTGGAAGGAGCCTACAAGGCTATCGAGTCCAACCCCCTGCTCAATGCAGGAAACTAGAGGAGGGGTCCTCCCATCCAAGTAATAACCAGGCCTGACCCTGCTTAGCTTTCCACACTCAGACAAGCTGAGCCAGCATAAGCCACAGGCCGGTAGTTGTTTCTCTGTGGCTAAACCTGATGATGCTTTGTTTCTCTACTGTAGTAGGATACATGATTACAAAGGAGACTTCAAGTGACAAGGTAGATCTGATGCCATCAACTGGAATACTTGCTAACATTCTCCGCTCAGAAAATGAGGAAATCTTAATCTTTCCCTCAGCAAGAGTATATACAAAGGAAACATAGTCTGTAAACAATAGTAGCAAATATTTCTTCTCTGGCAAGTTGTATTCCTTTGCTTACATGTCTATTAACTCTTGTTTAAAAGGAAAGGGAAGAAGACAATTGACTGGGTTACTCATTATAGTGAGAAAGGAACACAAGGTAAAGTTCATAGGATGCAGAATGCTATTTATTTATTTATTTATTTATTATATTTATAATAATTTCTTGGGCCCCACCAGAAGACGTTTCTGGATGCACCCGTGCTGCTAAGTCAAGGCCAGGCAAGTTATTTTGTTATCAGAAGTAAACATCCAACAAGTTCCTTTCCCCTTCCCTGACAGTAAAAATACAAAAGTAATCATTAACAACTTGCTGCCCTTTCATGACACTCAAAACCAGTTGTTCAAGGCAACTGCCTGACAACTGCTCTAGTGGAAAAAGCCCTGCCACAATCACAAGAAATCACAGCCATCTATATCCATGTATGTTCCCCTGCCAATAGCCATTTCCATGCAAGTGATACAAAGAACAAGAGTGAAGAGGATATTTTTATTGACACAGTCTCTTCTGGAGAAGCTGTGCGGGATACAGTATATAATACTGTAATAAAAAGATCCTTGCAACTGCTTCTGATCTTGGTGATACCAAGGAGGAAAAACAAGGAAAGATCTTAGAGGCCAGAACTACTGCTACTTATCTTTATATCATCTTTATACTAGGTTATACTATCTAGTCCAGTATTCACAGCTGGTCCTACCACTCAGCTGGGTGAAGTGAGCTGCACCACAAGACTTTTAAAATGTCCTTAGTGGGCTCTGCTTCAGGCAGCAAAATAGGCAGGGCTGGTGCGGCGGAGTGACAGGCAGAAGCCCAGGGAGGGCCAACCTGAACATTCCAGAGGCTCTGATTGGTTGAAGCAG
This sequence comes from Shinisaurus crocodilurus, assembly GCA_021292165.1. Taxonomy (NCBI): domain Eukaryota; kingdom Metazoa; phylum Chordata; class Lepidosauria; order Squamata; family Shinisauridae; genus Shinisaurus; species Shinisaurus crocodilurus. The sequence goes on along the minus strand of CM037876.1, from coordinate 117,895,874 downwards.
AGAACATAGAACCCCAGGGAGTTGGCAGTTAAGGGGAGTTGGTTGTCAGTTGGGGAAGAGAGTGGGTTGGAGTGAGAGAGGGAGTGGAAGGTTAGTAGAGTAGGTAGGGAAAGATGGTACTGAAGAAAAGAGTTCATACAGGAAATCTAGTAACTAAGTTGTGAAAAAGCAAACGTGAAGGTGTTAGTATAGAACAGTTCACAGGAGTCTCTACTTAAGGAGTGAAGGACCTGAGGAAGAAGGTGAAACACTGGACTAGTGTGAGGGACAGTTAAGTTCCCTGGTCTGATACTGTAACTTTCAAGTAACCAAGCCAAATTGATACAAAGAGCACTGTATAACATCTGCCTGCCTTTAACCTGAATCTAAGCAAATAACAAGTTTGAATTAACTGCTGAAAGTCCAAGTTATCTGTGCCTGAGTTGAATATCAGTTTAGAGACTTTGTTAGAACAATAAATCAATCTTTTTATTCAAAGTTCTAAGTGTCCAGAGTCTGACTGGTGGACAGGAAAGTAAGAAGGGAATTAACGGAGGGGCACCCTACTTCAAGTAATCAAATAAAACAAACTGCTCTTAATAAAGACAAACAAACGTGGGTGAACATCTACATATAAGGCCTAAGACATATCATCGGCAAACACAACTTAAGAAGATAGCTTAAAGTCTGAAGTGACCAATACAAGGGGGCACTTGTTGAGCGTGAAGAACCCATTGAGGGTGCGAGGTTTGGAGGAGGGGTCCCGTCCGCTACAGCTGGCACGGCCAATGCTTTCCCATCACCTGCTACCTAATCATTGATGCTGGAGATTCCAGGAGATTGAACACTGGGTCTTCAGCATGCAAAGTGTTGTGCTCTACCACTGAGCTATGGGCAATTGAGTCCAATTTAAATGTGACATCAGGCATACATCAAAAAATTCCCTGTGTGGGGGTTCCATGTGCTTGGTGTTGAGTCTAAACTGGGTCATTAGTGCCTAAGCATGCAGTGTTGGCATATCAATGTGGCCAAGGACCATGGGTCCCTGGCATGCTAATGCTATATATACATAGGCACTGGCAACTACCGGTAGTTTGAAACTTTGACAGCAAGGTCATGGAATCCCACCTGAGCAAGTATTTTTACATGCCCAGTGTAACACTTCAATCAGGCTTTATTTAGCACAAAAGGCATATTCCATGTTAGACTAGGAAAAGATAGACAAGGCAAAGCCATGATAGGAATTACAAGTAGTGATGAAATTTAGAAATAATTAAGCCAGGGTGGAGAACCTCAGGCCTGGGGAGCCAAATCATGCCCTCCTAGGGTTCCAGTCTGGCCCTCGAAGGCTCCCCTACCTGTAGGAGATTGGGATTGGGCCCACTTTTCCTACAGAGGAGAATCTGGGAACAGATTCTGAGTCTGACAGGGAGGAGAAGGAGATGGTGGGGAGGGAACCCAAGGTCAGAGGACTAAGAGATAAGCCCAACAGTCAGGGAGGATCAATCAGTGTCTAATTCAGTGGGAAAGCAATCTGAGCTATCTCATACCCTCCAACATTTCACAGATGAAAATAGGGACACACATGTAAATTTGTAAGAGGCACTGTTAAGCAACATGAAGGTGTGATCAACAGGGCATGGCCAGGCAACATGAGGGCGTGGCCAAGGGTATGGCCAGGCAACATGAGGGCATGGTCAGGTACAAAAGACAAAAGTTATTAGAGGAAACATACAAAACTGCAGTATTTTAAGCACAGAAATCTTTGAATTTATGCATTGCATTTAGGGGGAAAGAAAACCCCAAATCAATAAATACAACTAACTGTGTGTGTGTGTGTGTGTGTGTGTACACACACACACACACACACAACATTAATAATAAATACAACATTATTATAAAAATAAACATTATTATAAAATAAATAAATACAACATGGGTGAAAAGTCTTCATTACAAACAGTCATGTAACCATGACTCTCCTCCCTCTCAGGGTTTGGATCTCAAAATTGAAAATTGAAAACCTTGACTGGTGCTGAACCCTCAGCATTTTTCTTTGCTCTCCTGTATCCTGTACTCAGACCTTCAAACTTCACTCTGCTGTTTGAAGTTCTACTTTCTTTCTGATATTCCTTATGTTCTGCCTCTCCCTAAATTTTCCTGCAATAATAGGTAAAATGCTATAGTTATTAAGTGTTTATCCTTATCTCTTATTATATTGTCAGTATTTACCATGTTATAATATTTGGTCCAACTACAGATTTTCTCTTTGTGCAGAAATGCATCCTTTAATTCAATGTGTTGGTCACTAAGGCTGAACATCTAGGCATGCCTATTTATTTATTTGATGTATATTTGTATCAACTTGGCTTGTCAATCACCAACCTGAAACAGTTAATAACCCATAACTGTCACAGAGACACAAACGTGGAGACCAGAAGTCTCCGCAATGCCATGGCCCTGATCTGGATGGGCTGAATTTTAGCTGGAAGACAAAAGAAAACAGAAAAATGCCCTAGCCACTTACCCCAGGATGCTCTAACCATTTAAGGGCTCTGACCACTCTGAAGCCAGTTTGATCTCCAGACCCATGATGATGATAGTGACTGCTGTTGTTGTCATTATTATTATTATAGTACCATCAATGTGCATGGTGCTTTATCGAGTATAAGACAACAGTTCCCTGCACCAAAGAGCTTACAATCTAAAATGTAATATAGAGGAGACAACAAATGATAGGAAGGGGTAAACCGGGCAGGAATATGCTGCCATTATTTCAGTCAAACATAACATTCAGCCTACTTTCCCCACATCGTGCAGGAAACTCCTTGTTTTAAAGATCTCCCTCCCACTTTAAAAATGGATCCCTCCATGGTGGCTTTGTTCTCATTAGTAGTTTGCCAAAGAAATACTAATATATAACATTTAGATATCTCAGAGTGTGCAAAGTGACACAGGCCCACCCTGCAAGCTCCTATTTTCTCCACTCAGGAAAAAAACATGTGGGCTCTATTGTACTTTATTTAAAAACAAGAACAACAACACTGTGATTGAACAATAATAGGCTCGAACAGACGCTGCGAGGTAGTCAAAATGGAATGTAGAGCCAAGGTAGAGCCAAGTAAAATTTACCACTGCTCTGAAAACAGAATAACAGTGCAATCCTATGCATGTGTACTCAAAAGTAAGTCCTATTTGATGGTGTGGTGTGCGTGAGCAGCAGAGTGCGTGTGCGCATGGGAGATTTAAAATCCTGTCTGTGTGCTAGCAGAGGCCTGTTATTCCACACACAGATCTTCCAGATCTCAGCTCCCCCCTTTTCGCAACGTGCAGCGTGTTGTGAAGATGCCAGCCCAGCCTGCCTGTAATTCAACTTGCTTCCAGCTTCCCCGTTTGCAGATTAATCCATGGAGTCAGGAAACACTCTGGAACACCACAGGTCTAATTCTACCTGTTTATTCACTTAGCAAGTAAAGTTCTACAGAGTATACATTTCCTAGTTACAGTCCATGTGCAGAGTATAAATGCATAGCAAGCATTACATCCAGTGGAGTAAGTTGAGCTTCACTCCACCTCAGCAAAGGCATTACATTGTTGCAGTAACAAAGTCCAGCAAGAAGAACAAAGGAGAAGAGAGAAAGCAGTCCTGCCTCTCTCTAAGATGGCTTCAGACAGAAAACAAGCTAGCACATCATCAGAACATACAAACCATGTGACTAGCTCATAATGCTCCCACGGTCTAGGCTTCCCATGCGAAAAACACGAGAATCCAGAAAGACATAACAAACTTGTTTACAGCCATTCTGCTCTTTCCATGTGTAAACAGTGTGCTACAGCTGGTGAAGTGACTCAAATGCTCAAATACATATCACAACACTATTATGTTCATTGGGACTTACTCACAGGAAAGTGTGTATATTTTAAAGAAATCTACAATGCTGACCATCACATCTTGTAGCAGCAAATTGGTTATGCATTATGTGAAGAAGTATCGTGTAATTGAGGGATAATTGTGAAATGCTGCTTCTTGCCAGAAGAAGAGGTAGCAGCAGCAGCAGCAGTGCTAGAATGACTTTTCCAGAATTATATTATTATATATATAATATATATTATAATTATTACATTATTATATTATATATTATTTTATAATATTTTATAAGTGGCTTTTGTAAAAAAAAATTACCTTACAAACCCTTAATTGTTGATATCTGATGTTTTTCTTGGGGTGTGTGTGTGTGTCAGTGTTTGCAGGGCAATCTCTTTCTTTTTGTTTTAAAATTGTCAGGATTGGCACAAATTCAACAGGTGAAGCTTACCCACCCACCCCACACCCCCAAACATGGAGCTTCAGAGAGAAGAGGAAGTTTCTTGCATTTCCTTCTGACACTGTATCTCACCTGTTAGAGGCACAGAGTCAGCTCTGTTAGGAAATAAAATCTTTGGCAATATAAAGATAGGAATCATGTGATAAATTCCCTCGTTCACCTCTCCCTTGGTCCAGGCCAGTGGGTGCAGCTATTCAGCAGGTAGAGCGCACGCGCGCACACACACATCCTCGCATCTGTTCGAGCCTAAAAAGAGCTAACTTAAAGGGGCCATGCCATGGGCAAAATTGGAGCTAAGCTTGCAGTTTTAGCTTAGCTGCAATTTTGCCCATGGCATGGCCCCTTTAAGAGATGTTTATAATAGCTTGCAGTTGCTGGAGGCAGGGGAATTCGGGACTCTGCATGACAAAGTGAGAAGCCGGGATGACGGGTTTTCCGGCATTTTGCAGGCAGTTGGAGACTATGCTCTCTGATCAGAAGTGTCTGGTGCTCCAAGATATTGGCCTTTAAGAATAAGGAACCACCTTAGCGGTATGGGTGTGGGTAATTTGAGTCTGGAAGCAAGGAGACATTTCCAGTTTGGAATCAACTTCTCAACAATAGGGCAATCTTCCTTAATGGCTGGTATTCTAACTAAGCTTGTTTCTTTTGTGATTGATTTCAGCAATCCACTTCATTTTTACTTCTACTAAGCCAGTTTGCTAGGCTTGCATTTTTCTAATAAAGCTTTTTGGTTAGATGCCATTGTTTGGATCTTCTTGGAAGGAGGAGGGGAACTACGGCACTGACACCACCCCTTCCCTCCAACCACTGATTTGGGGGGGGGGGGTTCCCAGCATTTGTGCATTTTTTCTTTTAACCATTCTAAATGGTTGACATGCCTCTCCTAGGGCTTAGTTATTGGCAATAAGAGCGTTAAGCTAAAATATGCTGGTACTTTGGGTCCTGGCCCTTTTGCTTTCAGCCCCACCCACCACTGGAATGTGGCCCCTGAAAGCTTCTCCAAATGGAATTTGGCCTACGGGCTGCAAGAAGTTCTGCACCCGTGAATTAAGCATTCCAGAAACACATCAGCAATAAGTCGTGTGCCTGTTGAGCTCTTTCTACATCAGTGTTGTGTTTGATTCAGTTTCCTCAAGAAAAATAAAATGCAGCCAAGTTACACTTTATGTGTTTGCTGCAGAAAACACTAGTGAAAAACCAGTGTGTGCACCGTAGCAGGCACATTTGCTGTGGAAAGCATGGAGATGCCTTAGTAAGTTGATAGACAAGAAATCCATTGCCCTTGTCAAAGGATGGCCAGAAGTCTGCTGTACCACTTTAACTCAGTAACTGGTTTACATGTTCAGCTTGTGTAAGTACCCACAAGCACAGATACAAATACTGAACAATGCAAGGATTCCCTAGGGAGGAAGACAAGACTATCAGTCGAGAGCAGATGCCTTAATCAGGCCGTTCTCTCCTTCCTTTGTGGGATAGCTTTTTATACGGATATTTTAAACCCCCACACCCACAGCCAGGTGGCTGACAATATATGATTTACAGTAACAAAAGGACATGAAGTATTGAAGTGCTTCCAAAAGACATGATTCCTATGAACTCTTACAACTAAGCTAACATTTGTGCCTACCTCATTCTTTTCCCTGTGCAAACCGCAGAACCATGGACATCTGAATGACCTGATCAGGCTGCTGTCTGAATGGCCTGCCATGGCTCTATCTCAGAGCTGTGATGCAACTTGAACTCCTTGGGGCAGATGTACCTGCCCCCCAGGAGGGGGCAAACCCAACTGAATCTCTTTTGACAATGGCAGGACCACTAGACTTTCTTCAGTCAGCTTAGAATCATAGAATCATAGAAAAGTAGAGTTGGAAGGGGCCTACAAGGCCATCGAGTCCAACCCCCTGCTCAATACAGGAATCCAGGTCAAAGCATCCCTGACAGATGGCTGTCCAGCTGCACCTTGAATGCCTCCAGACTGGGAGAGCCCACCACCTCCCTAGGTAGTTGATTCCATTGTCTTATTGCTCTGACAGTCAGGAAATTTTTCCTGATGTTTAGGTGGAATCTGGGTTCCTGTAACTTGAGCCCATTATTCCATGTCCTGCAATCTGGGATGATCGAGAAGAGATCCTGGCCCTCCTCTGTGTGATAACCCTTTAAGTACTGGAAGAGTGCGATCATATCTCCCCTCAGTCTCCTCTTCTGAAGGCAAAACATGCCCAGTTCTCTGCACTGCTCGAGCTGCCGGCGCTGGTCGAGCCTCAGTCCCCCGTCGTGTCACTTCCAGCTGCTCCAGCGTGCTGGACCCCCGCACTATGTTTTTGGCAGGGGAACCAGGGCAACAGGGCTTAAACAGCCCTGTTGCCCTGGTTTCCCCTGCCAAAAACATAGCGGGGGGGGGGTCCAGCGCACTGGAGCAGGGTCCCGTCGCGTCACTTCCGCCACGCCAGAAGTTATGCGATGGGACCAGTGCGGCCGGCGAGGGTGGCTTGCCGCGGAGAGCCAAGCCAAGGAGCCGCCGGACGCCCGCAGGTAGGCCCGCACGAGCCTCGCGCAGAGGCGTGAGCGGGGCCAAGTTCGGTCCTACTCAGACTGCGTGAGACAAGCGGTTACATCCCTACGTCTCCCATGGGGATGCTGGCTGGGGGATGCTGGGAGTTGTAGGACTTTTTTCTGTCTAAACATAATAGGATTGCACCCTTAGTTACTTGCATATCAGCAAAAGGTCAGTTAATAAGTAGCAGTACCTGCAAATTAGTGAGAAACAGGGAATAGTTGGAATCTAGCTGTTAGATAAAGTACAGTGTTCAGTTAGATGATTGCAGACTCCAGCAACAATTTAGTAGGTCAGTAAGAATTTAAATGGGAATTCCAGTAAGTTGGTCACAATACTAAAAAGAAAACATAAATTCCCAGTCACAACCTTCAAAAATGGACATAACCAGTATAACTCACCAGTTTTTCATTCCTCCAGATCAAGCATCTCTTGGAACTTCCGCCCAAAAAGTTTTTTCAGTTTCTTACTGCCAAAAATGTGTGTCCTCCTGCTTCTCTGGTTGCTGTGTGACACTGACATTAACATTTGTGCACTGTGGCATAGCAGTGGCAGGGAACTACTTACTCTTATGTGGAGGTGACCTGGAAGTTTCCCTCCCAGCACTGACTCTTTTCCTCCCTCCAAGCTCAAGTGAACAAGGCCTCCACTAATGATTCAGCAGGTTGTTTCTTCTGCTGGAGGCAAGAAGTTGACATATACCTGTCCGTAAGTCTGCATGACTTGAGTTCAAAACACTGTAGGCAAGAGAGCTACAAAATACAAACCTCAGTTACCGGTAATTGACTACTGGTGTGTGGGAACACATTTTATGCAAAGCCTACTGATCTTGCTAAAAATACATTTTTAATTTAGAAAAACCTTATTCGTTAGTGTGGGCAAAGGTTCTTGTGAGGTTTTTATGGAATGCATACTTTGAGCAAAGCTAAGCAGAGAAACAAAACAAAACCCGAAGAGTTGATCTTGTTGCTACACGTCCCATTCATTACAGTCGGGCTGATGCTGGTTCATGTCTACTACTTTGTTGACAGATTAGCCTATTAAATGAAATATGTATTTCTCCAGCACATGGGGCCCTGTGATCCTCTGGTACCCTTTTGTGAAAGAATGCGGAGAAGTGGCTGATGAAGTGTGGTGTGTGTGTGTGTGTTGACACTAGGAGAAAGGCTTGTAGACACTCCATTACACACATACAAAGGGGACAATCAAACACATTCTTGGAATGTGAAATGGCAATAAGGTGTCCAGAGAAAATATGAACTATAAATATACAAAACTAAATAGTAGATTCATTTATTTATATTGGCTCAAGCTCCACAAAGCCAAGAAATGGGAAGCTAAGGCTGATGCCTTAATTGACGTGTGCCCACCCCATGATCAGTGATGGTGTTGTGTGGAATGTCACAAATTGTGCTTGCTTCTACTCACACTTTCCCTTGGCCTTTCAGGTTCAAATCCAGATGGGGAGGATAGAGTGCTCGGGACCAGCAAAGATGCCTCACATTGTCCTGGTCCTGTCTTGCCTTATGAAGTGTCTGAACCTTACTGTTTTGCTAAGGGAATCCTCCTGTGAGTTGACCAGGCCAGTTTGTTGCTTACATCATCAGTAGCTGACAGGATGGGTTAAACAGTGATTTGGTTCACATGACACAACAGCACACCATGGATTAATTTACTGGCAGGGGCTGTTGCTGGGTGCCCATGGGTGGCTGGCTTGCTGTGTAATGCAAACCCAGGCAGCAGGGGTTGTTTGAGGGTTATTGTGGAGGAAGAGGGGGGGGCTGGCTGGCCCGCCAGACCTCCACCCTTTCCTCCTTCAAAGGAGACCCAGCACTTGCCACCATGTGGCCCGGAAGGGGGGGCTGGCTGACCCGCCACCACCCCACCCTTGCCTACTGGCAAAGGAACCAAGACCCCCAGAGATCTCAAGGTACCAGATTGCCAGCCTCAGCTGTCTGCAACCCTACTTGAATCTCTGTTCAGGGACTCGCCTTTAATTCTGTAACCTGGATTTAGATACTGAACCAACAGAGTACTACAAAACCCATGTGGGGTAAACCATGACAAGGTTTATTCTGGTAGCAATTTACAACAAGATTAGGGAAATAAGAGAAGCACACAAAATAGAGAGACACTTTGGTACACAGTAAAGCTAAAAACACAATCAAACCTGATTCCTTAAGATCTCTCAAGCACACACCTGTAACCTGAGGGTAGTCCCTTCAAGGGTTAGATCCAGCACAGCCTTGCCTTTCTAGAGCCCTCCAACCAGCTAATTTTACCAGGGGCTGCCTGGGGTCGGTTCCTGAGGGCCCCCCCCTAAAGGCTCGGGCCCCTCGCTGGCGCGCTGCCATGCCGGGCATGCTACCAAAAGGACTAAGACCAAGAACAAAGGCTACACATGGGGAAATAGCTCTTCCCCCTCCCCTTTTCTGTAACCTTCTTGCTTCAGCCAATCAATTTGAACTTCACCTGGCCAGGCAGGGGGGAGGGAACTGGCCTAGGCAGGGGGAAGGGAACTCCTGAGTCATGGCTTGAACTATGCATATGAATGCCCTCAGCCTGGCTCCTCCAGACCTCTAGACGCCAGGCCCCATCTCATGTTCTATGCACCTTTTGCTTCCTCCCAGCCCCCACCTGGTTTACTCATGAGGAGGCGTGTGTGTGTGTGTTTGTTCCTGCATGCATGCATGCAGGAACCCTAAAAACTCTTTTCTCTACACGCTAACTATGCACACCCCACCCCAGCCGGTTCACACATGAGGTGTGTGTGTGTACCCCCAAAAGCTCGTTTCTCCACAGTTATATAATCCTCAAATATCCCATGGCTCATTTTAGGGTTATTTGAGAGTTGTCTAACCTTCAAACAACCCCTGCTGCCTGGATTCGCATGGCATGACAAGCCATGGCAAGCTGGGGGTAAATTAACCCACAGTGGCCTGCCGTGTCACGTAAACCAGGTCAGTGGAGGTCTCCTCTGACGCAGTAGGGCTGATCATGGTATTGTTACTAATGAGTTGGAATGTGGTGCTTGTAACCATGTTTCCTAGCATGATTGGATTGATGATGTTGCCAGTCATGAAAAATGTCAAAGCACGTTTTGAAAATAATCTACCCATTTCAAAGATTTTTAAGAGGCACCAAGAAATGCCTCTTAAAGGGTGGGGTGGGGAACATATTGATTTTGAACATAAATGGGTTGCTGAATTATTTAGTTTTCAGTGCATATGTAAGCCAGTGCCTCTTCTCCTCTAAAAGGTTCTCAAAGAGACTTATACAGAATATCAAGTTAGACAACTGAGCTCTCAAACATTAGCCCATGCATTTTTTTTCTGTTGTGAAGTGGTGTTGGGAGGATGCAATTTGAAGCCAAGAAGCCCCACTTACCTGTATCCCTTCTTTTCAACTGCAACACTGCACCATCCAGTCATTTTATCCACCAAGTATCTCAGGGTCCAAAACAACACAATCTTGCAGCATGCCTTCTGGTGGAAATCTCAACATGATAGTGAACTATCCCCCCCCCCCCATTTATCATCTTGCATGCTGTAATATATGAAATCCAATCCCTGCATGTCCTTTCCCCGTTGCATAGAAAAGAATAGCAGAGATTGCGACTCTTGTGCTGTGTACTTTTGCCTTCAGAAAGGCAACTTAAGAGCCCCAGTCCCTATGATTCCTTTGGCCCATTACATGAAACAGAAGATAATGGATTGGGGGGGGGGGTTGTGCTGCAGTTCTGCTTTCAGAAAAGTAGTGTGAGACCCCAATCCTTCTGCTTCTCCCAGTTGTGCATTCCATGCCCCTCCCCCACATTCCCTGAGGGCCAAAATACATATTATCTTAAAGATGTAGCTAATAGCTATGTTTCTGCCCCCCCCCTTTACTTAAATTATAGCCAGATCACTTTTTGGCAATGTAAATTGCAGGCATGAGGGGTGGGGGAATCAGAACAACAGCAGAGGGCAAAGGGTTAACACTCCCTATCCCACTTCCCACTGCCCATGCTAGGGTCCCAATCCATGTAGTAACATGTACTTTGATTCTGAGAGGTCACATTCCATAACAGATGAAATAAGCATTGCACAGAGGAGCCACTAGATTCACTCTGCAACATAGAATCCTTCTGCAAACACTGAGTAGTAACAGCATTCTAGTTTCAGAATGACACTGACTTTGCACTACATGACTTTGCCAACGGTTGCTGCCATAGGCATTAATGCAGCAGGAGAACCAGTGTCGCCTCCAGGTTTTTGAGGGCCCTGGGTCAAGAAGACACCATCAATGGGCCTTCAGTGAGTCCACCTTCTCACTGCTCCTCTTTCTCTTTCTCATCCTTGCTATTGCCTGCTTACTTGCAGGCAGAGAGCCAGTGAGCAAGCAGGCATCTCCTGTTCCTCCTTCTCACCACCACCTTTGTCTGGGCCAGCGCAAGAGGCAGGTGAACAAGCAGGTTGCAACAATGAAGAGGGGCAGCAAATCCAGGATGCTCTTGTCCAGCATAGCTTGGCTGGGGCATGCTGGGAGTTGTAGGCCAAAAACATCTGGGGACCCAAGGTTGGAGAACACTGCTAATGTCAGTGGGCCCCTGCTGAGGTGTGGGCCTCCAGCAGGTGTCCGACCCTTGACACCAGCCCTGTGACAAAAACCTAAAGCATTGTCAAATAACTCCTTGTGACGGACAGCTAGAGTTCCACCCCTCCTTCCCTGAGAGTGCAGAGCCAATCACAGTTCTTGGAATGTCGGCAGGGAGAGCTGTGATAGGCTGTTTGCCAGTCACTCTGGAGGGTGGAATTGGGAGACATCTAGAAAAGAACCAGAATAAATAGTGGAGGCTGGAGGAGTTACCTCAGCCTGGAGTTGAAATATTGTAATGGTTTTTTAAGATAAGCAAGCACCTGAATTTAACTTACGTTTCCATCTGTAGAAATAAACTTGTTTTGTTTTACCATTAACCCTTAGTGTGGGAGTGAGTGACTAAGGGAGGGAACACACACATCTGAGAGACTGATCTCAGAGGAGAAAGGTGGCAGCGAGGGAGGGAAATAGCAGTATTCAGGTCATTACTGTAGGGAATGTGCAGCCAAAAAACCTCACATGCCATGTATAGGTGCATGATGTAATTGGGACCACAGAGTTGTGCCTCCTAGAGTAGACACTCTGTGGACATTACCCAGACGTCCTCCGTGGCACGATGTGGGCATAGCCAATGCCTTCTCTTCCTGCCCGAGAACAGTCTGAGCCATGAATCCGTAACTGCAGCATGTCTAAAGATGTAGTTGAGAGTAGCATGTCTGAATTTTTCCCAAGTTCAGAACATGTTGACTACCAAATGATTCCTGCACAACTGTAAATACTTTCTTAAGCCTGCCTGTATCCAATCTGCAAGATCTGATACAGATCTGTTTTTAACCTCCAAAAGACTGTTTGTCTTATTGGTAGTGTAAGGGGGAGGCCAGGTAAAGATCCAGTCTGCCCAAAGGGCAGCCTGTACCCACTAATCACTGAACCTGCTCTAACCAGCAGCTCCGCACGCTCACGTTTTCCCACTGTAGTTGGGGTCTGCTCTGCTGTGCTTGCAAACACAAGAGGGGAGAGATAATATCTCATAATATCCTCTCCCAGCTCTTTTAGCAATCCCCAACAATTACCCTGGTTATCCCAAGGCTGTTGGGGCCAAAGGCTTGTGAGGAGAGCAGAGTGTCCCAGGCAATTGCTGCTGTGTCTCTGAGGGACGGGGAAAAGAGGCTGAGCGTCTTCCATGAATCCCGGTTGGGAGGCAAGCAGGATACCTGAGGGGAACATGGTGACCTGGGTGCGGGGCCTGGGTAAAAAGAAAGGCCCATAGCTCGAGCAAGGGAGCTGTAAAAAATGAAAGAGTAAGGTGGCTGAAACACCCAACAAATACGCTACTGAGGGTTTCCATGAGTGTGGGGGCAGAGGAGGCTGTGTCACAATGTGTAAAGTGGGGGCTGAGGTAAAATTCGAAAGGTTGTGGAGGTGGCGTGCGCCACGTGTGAGGCTGCTTGGAAACCTCACCAAACCAGTGAAGTGTACTGAGATTTGTGTTTTTTGGGGGGTGGGAGGGTAAGCTCAGATTGGCTGATCCAATACTGAAATTAAATAGGACTGCTTATGCTCAGGACAGTTGTGGAAAAACAGTTTTGTGCTCAGCAATAAAAATTTTGTGAATAGAATATCCCTATTTTCATAGAAGTGCTAATCTGTTTCATAAGGATTTTATGATGCCCATAGGCACCGATGTGCTTGCATATACCACTCTTGGTGCCCACCAGCCTCCCAGTTGCTGCGAAGTGACAGGCTGCCCTCCAGCACCATCTTTATTTAGGTTCGAAAGAGTGGCTTTGTGTTTTGAAGCTCAGACTCTGCCTCTGCCTTGTTCTACGGCTCTTTTCTTTTACCTTCTAGGAAATTAGTGTTTTGTGTCCAACCATGCCCACCATTGCACCCATTTTATGAATGGGGAAGCCCCCCCTGCCATGACAGTCATTTTGTGGAGGACCCATAACATTCTCCCAAAATTTGAAATGTGCCCAGTCTGCCCACTGACCCAAAAGGGATGGGAACCCCTGTTCTAAATGGTAAACATGTACCGGTAAGTGACACTGTGTGTCAAATATTTGTCTGCCAATGCTTCTATAAACTTACATTTAATTACATCAAGTACCAAAACAGGAAAGGAAGTTTGTACTACAGGGATTACACTGAATAAGACCACAGCCCTGTTGAGGAGCCCTTAACTTAGGCCTGAAGTGCCATTCCTTTTATGAGTTCTTGGGAGGGGCTTGCTTAGTTTATTCAAACATCTCATTTTACAAGCTTTAGTTAAGTGCTTGTGGGTAAACAGATCATCATAAAAATCACATTACTACTTTCCCCATGTGCCTTTAACACCTAGGCTGATGCAAGGGCTGTGAGGCACTGTGGAAAGAAATGGTAAGCTCTTCTTTAGAGACAACAAGCTTGAGTACTTTGTGTAGTGCGAGCTCATAAACGCAAAACTTATTTTCTCTGTGGTATACAGTCTCAGGGAGCAATCCTGTGATTCCTAGACATTGTCTGAGGGATACTGGGGATTCTCCTCTCTGAGGTCAGAGGCAGTGCTCTGATGTCGGAAGGGGGTGTTGGAGATCAGACCCCCTCCCCCTTGAAGCCGGCATGGAAAGAACCATGCCGGCTGCCCTCCAAGGTTGGAAAATTGACCTTGGAGAGGGGGGAAAGGGGGTATTCCTGTGGGTGGGAGTGGAGGGGACCAGAGAGGCCAGGATACAAGCTATCCTGAGCCTGTTCCAGCCTCCTTCCCTCCCCCTCTGAAGCGTTGTTGCTAGATGGGCGAAAAAGCCCATCTAGTGAAATATGCTGGATGGGAGGATGGGGAGGCGAAGATCGCCTCTGCGGCTCCTCCCGCCCTGCACTAGATGATTGGAACTTTCAGAGATTTCTTACTGGCATAGCCCTTTGCTCTGAGTATGTGACTTTGTGAGTCTTACTGGCATAGTCCTTTGCTCTGAGTATGGGGGTTACACATACCTTCCAGCCACTCGATGTTCTCCGCGGCTTGCCCCTCCGCGCCGCCGCTGGCCCGCTCTTGATCTTCTGAGCCGCCGCTCGAGCCGCCGCCGCGTTCTGCTACTCCGGCGCGCTGCTGGACCCCCACGCTATGTTTTTGGCGGGGGGAACCGGGGCAACAGGGCTTAAACAGCCCTGTTGCCCTGGTTTCCCCCGCCAAAAACATAGCACAGGGTTCAAGCGCGCCGGAGCAGGGTCCCGTTGCGTCACTTCCGCCACGACGGAAGTGACGCAACGGGACCAGCGCAGGTGGCGCAGCAGGCTTGCCGCAGAGTGTGAGGAGCCAGGTAGGCCCGCGCTCGCCACGGAGAGCCCGCGCGGGCACGAGTGGGCCGAGTTCGGGCCTCACTCGTGCCCGCGCAGGTAAAAGTTACATCACTAGCTTTGAGTATGCGACTTTGTGAGTCACACAGAGCTTCTCTGCCAGATATGATATGTAGGTAATAATCAGTGAAAAAGAGAGAAAAAGCTGGTAAATATTTCAGTTGCTTCAGTTTTATAGTGGCCTAATAATAAGGCCTTTAGCACATCTTGCTCATCTTATACAAGACATTCGCCATTGGAGAAATGCCGGCTCATGTTCATGTTGGAAGCTTATATAGTCCAACACTCTGAAATTAATCCAATGAAAGCTGCTGCATATTTTGAACAAATTTAGCCTGGCCAATGTCATTCCCTGAACCAAAGTTGCTTAGGAAGGGGTGCTAGCCAGTTTAAGGCAGTACAGACATTCCCTTATTTTTTATGCCCCTCCCAGAGGATCTTTTCCCAGAGGAATTAGAGGATCTTTTCAATGCAAAGGGCTTTGAGTCTGAAGGGGATGCGGTGGACCTTTCCTGGTCAAGGTGGATGGAGGCAGCTGTAATAACACAGATGATGGGACAGCACCCAAGTAACTTGGGTGGGAAGGGTCCAGTGCTGGGTGTCTTGCAGCTCCTGCACTGAACATTTTGGCACTGTGTCAGTAAGGTTTCTGAGCATAGGATCCTGGCCAGCTTGCATCAGTGCAAGTCCAGGTGCAGTGATCACAGGATAGGGTTGTCAGATTCTTTATGTGAATCATATAAGCAACACTGTGGTTTCCTACATATAAGGTGCATGTTTAGACAGAAGAAAAGTCCTATAACACCCAGCATTCCCCTTAACACACTGAGAAGCATTAACAAGATCAAATTGCATTTGAATACTTAGTTCCAAAAGCAAAGGTATTTTCCTTTTAACTATGGTGAGGGAAATGTTTATGTTATATTAAATTTCATTTTATTTGTTGATACAGTTGGCCTGAGTTTTCAATAAAAGTGTCATTTGACTTTAATATCAGTGCTATGCAGTTATTAAACTAACAACAGAACATGGCAAAAGAAACCAGCATTAATACCGGTACTTTATGCAGCACCTTGGGCTTCTTAGCTTCTGGAGTTTAATGGCTTAGTGAAGATGGAAGAGAGGTTAGGCTGGCTGGTTAAATATTTCAGGAATGTCATCTACCCACACTGACAAGACAGCACAGGATCTTCTGCATTCTTGTTAATGGATTTCCTTTCCAAGGTACAGTCAAAGAATGCTAAAACAGGCTATCACTCCAGCAATATTTACTTAAACCAAAAAGGGTCATTGTAAAGGGCACGCTTTCAACAGAACATAGACTGTTTTCATCAAAAGGTATTCCAAACAAAAAGGGAATAATGGGTTAACATAAAGCAGCAACAGGAGATAATGACCCAAGAAGCATGCAGTTGCCCATGTTAGCTGAGCTTGTTGCCAAGGAATAAATGAAGAAACCAACATAGAGCATGTGAAGAATCTCTTTCACTGCCGAGTCATTGAAACTAACCTCCAGGTTCTGAAATTAAGCCCTTGTGAAACCCTGCCAACCATCTGCCCTGTCATCCCAGGCTCCAACATTATTGGAGGGATTAGTTCATCAATGCTGACCCCTAGGCTGGTGGGGAGAGGTGCCTACCACCATCTGTCAGGGATGCTTTGACCTGGATTCCGGCATTGAGCAGGGGGTTGGACTTGATGGCCTGGTAGGCCCCTTCCAACTCTACTTTTCTATGATTCTATGAATTTGATAACTCCCCTTTCCAGCAATGGTTCTGTAGTGTGAACTGGGCAGAGGCTTTGCATTTGGTAGAGACTTAAGAATGACCCCTCCTACCAATGTGAATAGCTTTATTTTATTCATTGATTCATTCACTAAAATATTTCTAACCCACCCTATATCAAAAGATCTCAGGGTAGGATACAGTCAGCTAAAACAATTTGACATGAAATCATAAAACCATAGCAACTCTCCCCCCTTCCGCCCCCACAAATCCAGTATAAAATCAGCAGTGGTACATCAGAACCAAGCTATGGTCACTAAGACCCCAAAGCTCAGATGAACAGCTAGGTGCTGAAATGAAATGAAGCCAGTGTTGGTGCCAGCCAGGCACATTCTATAATAAGGAATGGGAGAACCCGTGACGGGTTGGTAGAGGGGTTTTCTACCCCTTCCTCCCTTCTTCCCACCCCTTGCTGATCAGGTGGGCTTATCCCTGCCCCCTGGCTGATCAGGTGGGCTTATTCCTGCCCAGGAAAAGGTGGCGCCTTTGGAGGTATGGAATACTTTGCAGATCTTTGAGACTGCCCTGCACTTCTTGATGGTCCATGCTTCTTCTTTGTGGATTCGGGCCGATGTGCCCCATTGAGGTTATGGGTGTTACCTGTCTGGCCGATTCTGCATCTCCTGCCCCCAGGGGGGATTATGTAGAGAAGGGGTTGCCAGGGACAACTACGTGCGGTTACCAAGGGGAAGCGGTGTGTGTGTGCTCAGGCTTTCTCTGCATCCCTCCCTTTGGAAAAAGATGGCATTGGGGCCCACCGCCCCAATTCCTATCTAATTTTCTCCTAATGAGAAAGCCTGGGATAACCCATCTGCCAAAATGTTGTCCTTGCCCTTAATGTGCGCTACTGAAAAGTCAAAATCCTGCAAAGCTAGGCTCCACCACAACAACTTCTGGTTGGATCCCTTCACCAGCCAGCACAAGGGGGAATGATCTGTTTGCAACAAAAATTGGCGTCCCCAGAGGTAGGGACGAAGCTTGGTCACTGCCCATACCACGGCTAGGCATTCTTTTTCTACGGTGGCCGAATTGCGTTCCTGTGGCAGAAGTTTTTTGCTCAGATAGGCAACAGGGCATAGCCCTTGCCCTGCACGTTCTTGCAACAAGACAGCCCCCATCGGCCCATCCCCGCCTCGGAAGCATCAGTCTGCAGCACAAAAGGGGCTTCAAAGTCAGGCGCTTGCAAAATGGGAGCAGCCATGAGGCAGGCTTTTAACCCGTCAAAAGCCATCTGGCAGGCGCTTGACCACTGGACTTTAAGCGGCTGCCGTTTCTTGCACAAATCCGTGAGTGGGGCGGCTAGCTGGCTAAAGCGAGGCACAAACTTACGGTAATAGCTGGCTAGCCCTAAAAAAGCTTGCACTTGTTTCTTGGTCTTCGGTTGGGGCCATGTGCGGACTGACTCTACTTTGGCTTCCAGGGGCTTGATACTACCTCGCCCTACCCTATGTCCCAGATCCTCAACCTCCCCCTGCCCGACCTGACATTTCTTCGCCTTCACAGTCAACCCTGCCTCCTGAATTCTCTGAAACACCTGGCAGACGTGCTGTAAGTGTTGTTCCCAGGTGGAGCTAAAAATGGCGATATCATCCAGATAAGCACACGCGAACTCCCCCAACCCATTTAGCATCCCATTCACCGGCCTTTGGAAGGTAGCTGGACCGTTCCGGACTCCGAATGGCAAAGTGGTGAATTGGAGCAGCCCTAGATGGGTAACAAAAGCAGACTTCAGCGCGGCATCTGGATCTAGTGGAACCTGCCAGTACCCTTTAGTTAAATCTAACGTGGTGATGTATTTGCCCCCCCCCCCCACCTTTCCAGCAGGACATCCATGTTCGGGATGGGGTAGGGGTCTGGGACAGTCACTTTGTTAATCTTGCGGTAGTCCACACAAAAACGGACTCCCCCATCCTTTTTCACCACCAGTACAATTGGGGAGGACCAGGGACTCAAGCTGGGCACAATAACTCCGAGGTCAAGCATGGCTTGTACCTCCTCTGCAATTACTTTGGCCTGGGGACCAACCGCACGGTAGGGAAGGGACTGCAAAGGGGGGCTGTCCCCCATATGAATGGTGTGTTGCACTAGCGTAGTCCAACCGGGGCGGTCCGAGAACAGCGGCTGGAAGTCCTCTAGGACCTGAGTCATCTGAAGTTTCTGACTTCCCGACAGGGAGGGGGACAACTCAATTTCTTCTAAACCTCCCCGCTTCCCCCACTCCGCCAACAGGTCTCCTTCAGCAAAATCCTTATCTGTACATTCCTTCACACAACCGATAACAGTTGTTCTACAACTGAATTGGATGTTCTACATACAATTTCAACATATTTACATGATACAGCTTGTGTTTCCCGGGTTGTCCTGGAAACATCACCCGATAATTCACCTTCCCATCCCTCCCGACCACAGTCCCCGGACCTTCCCACTTTAAGCACAGTTTATCAGTCCGGGTGGGTTTCAGTACCAGCACCTGGTCGCCCTCTTCAAAAGTCTGTGGTACCACAGTCCGGTTGTACCACTCACTCTGCCTCTGCTGGGCCACCTTTAGATGCTGCTGGGCGGTCTCCCGTACTTCTCGGAGGGTCTCCTGGAGCTGCTGCATGAAGGTCTGGATGGGCATGGGGGACTCAGTCGCAACCCCCTCCCACTCCGCCCGCAGCAAGGCTAATGGTCCACGCAGCTCCCGCCCAAACATTAGCTCGTTCGGGGAGAAACCCAGGCTTTCCTGGGGGGAATCCCGGTATCCGAACAGCAGGTAGGGCAAAGCCTGGTCCCGGGATGCTTAGCCGCATAGGCACGAATCATTTCCCCCAAAGTTTGATTGAACCTTTCAATCAGCCCATTAGTCTCGTGGTGGTATGGCACCGAGGTCAAATGTTCCACGCCGCCCAACTCCCACATTTTCTTAAACAGCTTGGACACGAACCCCGTGCCAGTCTGAAACCACAGTATGGGGCAATCCTAGGCGGGCGAAAAGAGAAAGGAGAGTCTTAGCCAGGCTGGTCGCGGAGATGGAGACTAGCGCAAAAGCCTCAGCATAGTGGGTTGCAAAGTCAATGACAGTCAATACAAACCACTTCCCAGTCTTAGTAGGCGGCTTCAAGGGACCCAGGATGTCTAACCCTATTCACTCAAAGGGGGTCCCCACCACCAGCAGGGGTTGAAGGGGGGCTTTAGGGTGGTCTCGGTTGTGTCCCACCCGCTGGCAGACATCACAGGACCGGCAGTATTTCTGGACCTCATTCGCCACCATTGGCCAGTAAAACCCTTCAGTCACTCGGGCTAGAGTCCATTTCTGCCCTAGGTGCCCTCCCCAGGCTACATTGTGTGCCAGCTGCAGTACCACCTAGCGATATTTTTCGAGCACCACTAACTGCCGCTTCTTTGATTCTGAGTCCTGTCCCCCTTTAGGACTGAACTCCCGGTATAAGGCTCCTGCATCCCACAAAAACCGGTCAGTATGTCCTGGAGCCCGGTCGGCTTCTGCCCAACACCCTTGCAACGAGGGATCCTGCTATTGCTCCCCTTGAAACACAGTCTGGGTCCCAAAGTCTCGTGCCATGGAGGCAAACCCTTCCCCCTGACTCTGTGCTGGTTGTTCCCCACTAAGAGGCTCCTTAGCTGGGGCAGGGGAAGGAATGTCCGGCACTGTGGCCAACTTTTTGCTTTTCTTAGGGTGGTTACTGGGGTCCAGGACCCCCTTGGCTGGGGGGGTGAGGCCTTGCTACGGGTCAAGATCCCCATCTTTGCCACCCGAAAGGCCAGGTCATTTCCTATGATGACCCCCCACTCCTTTTGTCCATGTACAATCATATCCATCTCCCCCTCCCATCCCCTAAACTTCACCCGCACCCAGGCCAGGGGAACATGTATATCTGGGGAGTTGTAAGGCTTTATGGCACAGGTGTGTCCCTACAGAAACTGGGATTTCTTCACACTGCCCCTTGGAAGGGCAGTCACATCAGCCCCCATGTCCCGGTACCCCACATGGGGAACATAGTTCACATAAATAGACTCACAGAATTGGTTCCGGCTCGAACGCATCTGCTCCGGGGACACGATCCGCAAGAGTGATGCTTGGGAGTTGCGCCCAAGGGCTCCCTGGCCCCCACTGTGCAGATTCTGCTCCGGGTCATCCGAGTCTTTTTCCTGGGACGAAGCAGACTGTTTCCCCTCCTCGCTGTCCTCCGAATGGCTGGATGCAGGGGCGACAACTCGCCCAACTTTCCGAGAAGAAGGGTGGGCGTTACGGGACTTTGCCAGGAGCTTGGGGCAATTTCGCTTAATATGCCTGAGCTCCTTACAATAAAAACACCCACTGGAACTGGGGTTGACGGCTTCCTTGGACTTTGCAGGGGCCTCCTCCCGGTGTTTGGGGACATGCTTCTCCTTGCTCCCCTTTCCCCCACCTGAGTTATCGTCATTTACCCGGTGACCCTTGGGTTGACGATACAGTCCCATCTGGTCAGCCAGGTTCCCGGCATCCCAACAGGTGGGGGGGTTCCGATCCCACACAGCAGTGGCTAACTCCTCTGGGATGGTCGAGAAGAACTGTTCTTGGAGCATGAACACCCTCACCTCCGCCAGACTCTTCACCCCTGTGGCCCCGATCCATGCATCCCAGACCTGCCCCAGTTGCGCTGCCCAGGATGCATAAGTCTCTCCTGCCAAGGGCCGCCCCCGCCGAAACCTGAGGCGGCAATGTTCAGCCATGAGCGCAAAGTGCTGCCTCACGGCTTCCTTAAAAACATCATAGTCTAAGGGAGCCTTTTGCGTATGGATCCCCTGGAGGTCAGCTAACTCCACGCTGACCTGTGTCCAGGGCAGACATTCTTTGGTTGTCCGGCACCTGCTGTTCCTGACAAGCCGCTTCAAACAACGTGAAGAAGATCAGCACATCTTGTCCAGCTTTGTAAGTGGGAAATTGCTTCCACTTCGGGGTTTGGGGCTGTGGGGGCTGGGATGGAGCGGTACCCCCCCACACACACACTGCTGGCAGTCACTTTGGCTAGTTCCAGTTGCAACCGGAGCACCTCTTGCTGCTGTTGGAACACTGCCTGTTGATGCCTCATCCACTCCCTGGTCTGACGCCAATCCAGTTGGGGAAAAAAACTCCTCTCCACCTTCCCCTCTCATGGCTCCGCCGGCGATCCCATCATCTAGGGCTGCGCCCGGCCGGGCATCCTTGTTGTCATCCCCTTCCCCTGGGCTGCTGACTTCAACAAGGGGGGTCCACAGGCGGGGTCCCCCCCACGCGACTGGAGGGTGCCAGCGCTGGCCCTTGCTGGCCGCACCTTCCACTCCATGGTAGAGACATGCCCCCCTCCGCCGGGGGTCTTTGGGGTGACCACGAGCTGTTCTTGATCTTGGTCCCCCATGTTCAGGCTAAGGTCCCTTAATTAACTCTTTTCCTGCAATCCGCTAGCCTCCCCTAGGCTCTAATAGTTCCATCCGTTAACCACAATTATTTCAAAAATCCCACCTCTGCCACCATGTAGAAGACCGGCAACCGGGTCTTCTGCGTGAGTTCGGCACTTAACGGGTTAATTGGCACTGAGATACAGCCCGTCAGAGCAAGTATAATTGACTAGAACTCGTACGCGGCTTAAAGGAAGCACAGGAGCCTATCTGTACCAAGAATAGACGTTTATTTACTATAGGTTAAATGGAGCGGAACTAATAGACTTCTAGGAATACTATAACATCAACAAGACCTGAGCGTGACCTCAAATTTATGAATGAACGGGTTCCCAGGCTAGCGTACTGCGGCAAAGAGTTACCTTAGACCAGAGACTCTGCGCCGTCCCGTTTCCAGCCTGACTTCGAGCCCGTCTGGCCCAGGAAGAGAACTGCTTGACCCGGCCGGAGCTGGACATAGATGTTGTCAGCGCACCCGTGTTCCCAACAACCCGTGACGGGTTGGTAGAGGGGTTTTCTACCCCTTCCTCCCTTCTTCCCACCCCTTGCTGATCAGGTGGGCTTATTCCTGCCCAGGAAAAGGTGGCGCCTTTGGAGGTATGGAATACTTTGCAGCTCTTTGAGACTGCCCTGCACTTCTTGATGGTCCATGCTTCTTCTTTGTGGTTTCGGGCCAATGTGCCCCATTGAGGTTATGGGTGTTACCTGTCTGGCCAATTCTGCATCTCTTGCCCCCAGGGGGGATTATGTAGAGAAGGGGTTGCCAGGGACAACTACATGCGGTTACCAAGGGGAAGCGGTGTGTGTGTGCTCAGGCTTTTTCCACACTCATCAAAGAAGGGGCATGCCGGAGGTCACTGGGGAGAGAGTTCCATAACTTGGGGGCCACCACAGGAAAGGCCCTCTTCCTAGTCCCCACCAGCCTGGCTGCTCTGGCTGATGGAACAAGGAGAAGGCTGTCTGTGGCAGATCTTGTTGAGCGGCCTACTTGATGTTGCTGGAGACACTGCTTGAGATAAACTGGACCGGAGCCATGTAGGGTTTTAAAGGTCAAAACCAACACCTTGAATTCGGCTCGGTAAACCAGTGCAGCTCCTTAAGTACTGGAGTGATGAGATCACGCCGGCGGCTGCCTTTAACCAGGCAAACCGCTGAATTCTGTTCCAGCTGTAACTTCCAAACCGTCTTCTAGGGTAACCCCACACAGAGCGCATTACAGTAGTCTAAGCGAGAGGAGACCAAAGCATGAACCATAAGAGCTATTATTTTCTTCAGTAACTGTAACTGTTTAGTAATGTAAATAAAAGCTAGGGTCACAAATGTTAGGTCCAAGAATCAGATAGGAATGTCACCTCTTCTGCTGTAAAGGTTGGGCACCGCAGCTGAGAAGGCCCTTTCTCACATCTCCACATAGATTTCATAGATTTCATAGATCATAGAGTTGGAAGGAGCCTACAAGGCTATCGAGTCCAACCCTCTGCTCAGTGCAGGAAACAAGAGGAGGGGTCTCCCATCCAAGTAATAACCAGGCCTGACCCTGCTTAGCTTTCCACACTCAGACAAGCTGAGCCAGCATAAGACATAATGTACCACTCCCAATGGTGGGACACAGAGAGGGCCCCCTCAGCACATCTTGGACAGGATGAGGTGCTCCTTCAAATATTGTGGTCCCAAGCCATTTAGGGCTTTAAACAACTTGGACCAGAAGCACTGACAGCCAGTGCGGTTTCTTTAACACTGGTATTATATGGTTTCTATATGCTATTTCCAACAGCAGTCTAGCCACCCCATTCTGCACCAGAAGAAATCCTTCTGTGGAGGATTCCTTATTCAATTTGTTTGTCCACAGGCCCCGGCAGCAATAAAGGGCTAGCTAGAACATGCTCTGAACCATTTTAGAAGGCAGAAGCCCTGCTAAACACTCTAGGCAGGTATAGGTTACTTTATTGCTTCATATTACTCTAGCCTGAGTCATACCCAGGAGCACCAGTGGCACTATTCATCACTGGGAGCATTGTATTGCTCAGATCCACATGGCTCTGCATACACATACTCAGAAACAGACAGAAGGGAAACTTTTATTACAATAACCAGAATTGCATGGGAGACTAAACTAGAACCTTTGGGGCATCTGTAATTGGAGGTTTAAATTTCAGGCTTCCTGAACTGAACATGCATTCCTGCCAGTCTTCCCTTCCCCCATTTGTAGCTACTGTATTGCAAAATGTGCTTGTTTTATTGATCATTCTCTTTGGCCATTATAATTTTAAGCCTGCAGAGAAGAAACCACAAAACAGAAAGCACCCATTTCAGGAAAATACATCTCACAGGCAGACTGGCATCAGGCTACCAGGCTCAGATGCACATTTTGCCTAATTGCTTTCTTTCCCCTTTTATTTCGCTCTCACTACTTTTTTGGCCATAGGAACAAAATGACTGTTCCCCACTAAAAGGAAACACTAATGATATTGGCTTTCTGATGCAGGTTTTAATATGTAGATAAAATTATAGACCATCCATGCACACCAGGGAGGAAACATTTCTCTGCATTAGCTATTATTTTCTTCAGTAACTGTAACTGTTTAGTAATGTAAATAAAAGCTAGGATCACATATGTTAGGTCCAAGAATCAGATAGGAATGTCACCTCTTCTGCTGTAAAGGTTGGAGCTGATGATCCCTGATTTGTTTTGCCACTTGTTTGAAGCTCAGCCTCCATGCTAATCAACTTGAAAGTAGTTGAAATCTGAGAATCTGTATTCTCATTAGAAAGTGAATCTGATTGAAACAAGAGCTGCTTCTAAATTCATGTGTGAAAACACCTTGAAACTATTCAACACCAGAGAGGTTAAAATTCGGATGTGCATCTGTGGAGAGAAAGCCTGACATACCTCACCCTGTCATCTGCATAATCTCTGCCTAGGGCAGAGAGGTCCAGTTCTGAGCAGACATTTGCATCTTGATCCTTAAGCGTTTTGCAAGACACATTTGCATTCACCTCAGTGGGACACATTTGCATTCACTTCAGTGGTCTGCCCAAGCAGTCTCAAAGAGCTGCGAATACCCTCAAGTACCCCAGAGGCACCACAAACCCCAGCTGAGCAGAACCAGTTCATCCTGCCATCAGAGGGGAGGGTGGGGGTGAGATGCGGGACTGCATGGACTGGGTCGTTGGCTAAGGAGCCCAATCCCAAGCAGGCGGCTTGCTACGGAATTGCTAGCAACAGGCTAGGTAGGTTCTTCAGTATTAGATAGGGAATAGCGTAGGTTCTTTGGTTGCATATAAGTATTCTGTCTGTGCTTTGCAAGCCTCATTACCTCTACTGTGTATTGCGGTTTCACGCTTTGACTGTGTATAAACAACTTGTATCAACTGTGAATTCCTTATCTTCCTGACCCACTTCGTTCAATTAAATGTGTTATAAACAACAACAGCCGCTTGCCTGTTGCAGGCTCTGATTCAGTGCTATTCTGGTGCGGTTGAACTCAGGTAACCTGGGAACCACATACGGGAGTTTTTAACTTGCTGGTTAACCCGTTAACTCCCGAACTCATGCAAAAGGTCTGGCAGCGGTCCTTCACAGCATCAAATTAGGAAGAAGCCCAAGGCCATAGCAGAATCGGGCTCCTTCAAAGTGTTTCTGGTGCTTCCTGAGGCAAAGAAGGCTTCCCTCTGAAGTCGTCAGAACCAAAGCTGAGCCAGTAGTGTCCCATCCAAGCTGCTGATGGGACTACACAGTGCTGGCCCAGCCTCCTTCAGCTTCTGACGCTTCCTTTCAAGTCACCCCGGTAAGGATGGGCACTGGCGCCAATTGTCAGTGGAAGTGGCTGTATATTATATTCCACCCCATCGCATCAGCTGCAGCTCCACCTTGTAAGGAGGCTTACAGTGCAATCCTATCCATGTCTACTCAGAAGTAAAAGTCCCACTGAATTCAATAGGGCTTACTTCCAAGTAGGTGGGTAGAAGGTTGCTGCTTTAAAGACTTAATGGCAACTGTGGAGAAAGCCTGACACATGTACATGCACACACCAGTCTCCGTCCTCCAGGGGAGGGGGGCGAGAAGGGGAGATTGGGTTACAGGGAAGCAGCCAGACAGACCGGCATTCCAGCAATGGAGGATCTCGCTTGTAATCCACAAAACCCAGGAAAGGACCATCAAGACCATCAACCTAACAGGGCAGTCTCAAAGAGCTGTAAAGTATCCAATACGTCACCTTCTTCCCGGGCAGGAATAAGCCCACCTGACACGAAGGGGCAGGCAATAGCCCCACCTGACCTAAGGGGCGGGAGAGCGGGAAACACAGAGGTAGAAAACCCCTCTCCCCTCCTTTTGTTGGTTGTTGGGAACCCAGGGTACTTTTGAGTACGAACCACCCTCCAGCAGCGGCTGGAGTAAGCTGTTTCCTTCCCCGGATTGGACAGACCCAGAGTTAGGCTGAAACTGACTAGCGTGACGTCTCTGATCTAAGGTAACTGACTAATCCAAATGCGCTAGCCTGGGAGCCTGTCAATGATAAACTTAAAGGTCACGTCAGGTCTTATTGACGTTGTAGTATTTCCTAGAAAGCTGTTAGTTCCGCTCCATATCCTGTGTAAATAAATAAAAGCCTTATTTGGCAGTTCAAAGGCTGAGTTTCCTTTTGTTTGTAAGAAAACCTCTTAGGTGGTTTCTTTCGCTTGTACGGGCTGTAACGCTGCACTGGTTAACCCTTTAAGCGCCGAACTCACGCAAAGGATCCAGGTGCTGATCCTTCACAGCAACATTTCTCTGGGTTGCTGATCCAGGTAATGAACCTAAGAAAGGCAAAATAAAAAAGGGCAAAACAACTGTACTTCAATATGTGACAAGTTGTTCTACACCCTTTTTAAACAATTACACAGTGTATATCCCAGCAATTGGCATAGATATTACAAAGTAGTTACACACATGGAAAAAAAATGCAGCCAAGCTTAGATGACCAGGCCCAGTACAAAGAGGCAGCTTCTGGTTCGCAGACAAGCAATTTCAGCTCTTTCTAAAAATGTAATTCTCTCTTCTTTTTTAGTTCTTGTGAATAGTGCCAGGTCAGCAACGGTGCAAGCCAAAGCCCAGTATTTATTCATTACCAAGACTGAGCACAGCAGCTTTAGTTCTAGTTTATCACCACAATGAATGTTAGGCTGGCTTTTGCATCATGGTAATACTCCTTTAATTCTTTTAAGTCAGAATACCTGTCTTGTGGGAATGATTATTCCAAATTGTGCTGTGTGGACAGCAGACATGTGCTTTTAACTAACTGGATTATAATGAAAACAACCAAAAGGAATCTTGTGAAACCTTAAAGGTGAACAGATTTATAAAATAAATAAAATAAATAAATAAAATGTGGATTGATAGATAAATTTTATTACAGTCAATTGACCAGCATGTAAGCTAGCAACATAAAACAAGATCCAAAAAGAATCTGTTAAACCGAAAAAGAGCACATAGTATAGATTTACATAACTAAAACCTCAAATTAAGGCCTGGCATGTCTTAACTGCTACTGCACAAAATTTAGCAACATTTAGAGTAATATATACTTTGACAAATAAACATAAAAGGTATCTGAACGTCCGGACAAATTAGACATACAGTAATACCTTGGATTGCAAGTAACTTGGTTTGAGAGCGTTTTGCAAGACAAGCAAATTTTTAAATATTTATTTTAAAAAATTTGACTTGATATACAAGTGATGTCTTGCAATACAAGTACTGTAGTATGGCTTAAATTAAAAATCTGTACAAATTTTTTTGGGGGAATTTCGTTTTGATATAAGAGTGTTTTGGATTACAAGCACGTTTCCTGAACGAATTATGCTCTCAATCCAAGGCATGACTGTAATTGGTTCAATAAGACTTTTACGTATGTCACAATACAAGGTTGGAGAACACAACAACAGTGTTCTCCAACCTTGGGTCCCCAGATGGTTTTGGCCTACAACTCCCAGCATGCCCCAGCCAAAAACATCTGGGGATCCAAGGTTGGAGAACACTGGTATAGAAGAACATGGGACGCTGTTTCAATTCACAGGGTATTCCCAAGGTAATTCCAAAGGCGGTTGGATGTAGAGTACACGCTGTGCAGGTGGAACGCCCAGTTCAATCCTTGGCATCTCTAGTTAAAAGGAACTCAGGTGAGGCACACCCCTCTGATGGAGGCCTGCTTTCAATCAGATTAGACTGTACTGGCCTCAATGGGCCAATGGCCTGACTCTGTTATATTCCTATTATATTTCTATACTCAGTAGAATATACTGTTTAGCCACAGCACAATCTCAAGTGTCATTTAAGAATGTAAGACTTCTTCTCACAGTACATTTTAAGGACACTACATGACTCCTGTGTCTGAATAAAGCTTGCAAATGGCTTGTCTTAATTACACAGCCAAGAAACATTGCACTCTGGCAACAGCTAGACAGTTCACAGTCTGGCTGGGACTGGTTCTGTCTTCTGTGTATTACACATACAGACTTTTGCATGCCTTTGCAGACACAGGTGTGACTCATGGGAACCACCCCAGGCTTTAAAAACATAACACAAGAAGCAACCTTTAGAATTCATGTAAACCATGGCAGCATCTAAGGGAATGCTATCTTCACTGTGCATTTGAATCTCTGCGCCTTCCCCAGCAGTTGAGATTAACTGGAATATACCCCTTCTGCATGTTTGATTTCAGGAAGAGCAAATGTGCTACAGTAAGCTTTGAAGGGAAATGTAAAGATTAATTTCTATTCTAGGCACTGGAGAAAAGGATGCTCCCCAAGCAGTGAGGGGGAATCAACACAATTAAGCAAGAATATTACCAGCAAGCATAGAGTGTCTGCTTCATACATCAGAATGCAAGGTGTCTATTTTAAGTAGTTTGGTATTTTCAAATAAGAGTATGGAAAGAGGATAAAGAAAACTTTTAAAATAAAAGATTTTGTTGTGCACATAGTTTTATGCAAGTAGTAGAAGGGATTAGGGATATTTGTGTCAATTCATTGTGTTCATTTTTGTGGCTTGCCACAAAATGCATACCTATGGTATTTCTCTTTTTATTTATTCTCATGCTGTTATATAGTTTGGACATTCCAATTAAGAAAGAATGCAAATGTCTCACCAGTAGAGGCTGGAGGCGGAGCCAAGGGGGTCACCAGAGGCAGAGCCAAGGGCATCTATTTTGCCAGGGGCGGATTAAGAGCATTATGGGCCTGGTGCTGAGGATTTTGGTGAGCCTTTTTATGGAAATAAATAAAATGAAGACGCAATTTTATATTAAAACAAATTAAATATTTTAATTACCATTAAAGTGCCAAAACAGAAACATATTGAAAATATGGAGAGAATAGGAGAGAATAGGTGGGGGGTGGAGGAAAAGAGTGAGGGAATGAAAGGCGGTGTGATGCCGCCTTGGGCGTTATATATACTTGGGATTTTAAAAGATAAATGGAACAAAGAATAAACAAAGAAAGGGCGGTGGGAAAGCAGCCACACCGCCTCGGGAACCCAGCAGGGTGGGGCTGAGGGGCGGCAACCGAGGACTGGGAGGGGAGGCCTCTTACTTGGTGAAGGCTGCGCCCAGATCCATCACCACCGTGGTTTTCTCGCCGCCGCTCCCGAGGCCCTCGTAAAGCGGCATCGCAGCGGCTCCCTCCGGGAGAAGGAGAAGGGCGAGATGTTGTGGGGTGGAAAGGGAAAACAGGTCCTCCCTTAAGGCCGGCGCGCGGAGCTGATTGGCCGAGCGAGGCCGGCGGGGACCTTCCATCACTTGCCGGCGCGCGCATCCCTCATCACGAGAGCCGCCCCATCTCGCGCCTGGCCCCAGGGATTATTTTGCAGGAATAAATGGCTGTTTTTTTAAGACCCTATCGATTTTTAGTATGCGTTTTATTATTGTACGCCGCCTTGAGGGTTCCTGCCCTCAAAGGCGGGCAGGAAATATAATTGATTAATTAATTAATAGAATAGAATAGGGCTCCCCACAGTTACCCTAATTTCTTGCAGCACATCTCGGCGGGGAGGGGTACACGCTCGTAGCCGGCATTGTGTGCGTGTGTGTACCTAGTGAAAATTTGGCTGCTTCCCGCGCACTTCCTCCAGTCCCTGCCCAGCGTGGCAACCTCTGCTCGCCTCCAGCAACGCCCCGCAGGTGAGCGAGGTGAGCGCGTCCCTATATTGTGGGCATATTTTGCGGTAGGGGCCTGGAGCTGCAGCTCCAATAGCCCCTATCTTAATCCGGCCCTGCCTTCAAGTACTGGAAGAGTGCGATCATATCTCCCCAGGGCCGGATTAAGAGAATTATGTGCCTGGTGCTGAGGATTTTGGTGAGCCTTTTTATGGAAATAAATAAAATGAAGACGCAATTTTATATTAAAACAAATTAAATGCAGGAAGTCTCTGCTGGGAACTCTTGGGGATCCTTGTCAGGCCCCAACCTTGAGAGAGGAACAGCACCAAGCCCTGCAAAGGAATAATTGCGCTGAGCATAATTCTGTTTGTAGAATCTGC
Source organism: Shinisaurus crocodilurus (assembly GCA_021292165.1). Classification (NCBI taxonomy): domain Eukaryota; kingdom Metazoa; phylum Chordata; class Lepidosauria; order Squamata; family Shinisauridae; genus Shinisaurus; species Shinisaurus crocodilurus. Next base: position 117,865,382 of record CM037876.1, on the reverse strand, counting down.
CCCTTTAAAGCAAAACAGTCGTTCCAGCCCAGCTGAAGAGAGCTCCAGCCGGCCTTCTCCTGGAGCGACAGTCGCCCGCCCGTACCGGGTGGAGAAGAAAGGGGCCATTATGTTCCCCACCAACACCACCCTCTGAGGACAGAGAAATAAACATATAGAGAAGAAGGGCCATTTTATCCTTTAAGAAATCAGGGTGGTGGTGGTCTGTAGCCCAATTCTGGCATAAAGAAAGGGGACGGGGAGAGACCCTCTTCTGCAGCTGGAAGGGTGACCACTGAAGCCCACCTGCTCCCTGGGTGCCCACCTACCCACCCCTCTCCAAAAGCGGGGGTGGGGGCAACCAGCCGGCATCAGCATGAGCTTTGCAAAACCTTATGTAAGCTGTCTACGGGTCGGGGGTGGGTGGGTTGCCTGCCTTGTTCCAGCCCGCCGCCGCCTCCTGCCACCGCACGGGCCAGGATCGGGCCTGCTCCGGCTCACCTGCCCGCCCGCCACCTGCCTGCGCTGCCGGGCTCAGTCTCCTGCCCTCGCCCATTCACCTGGCGCCGGCTGCGGCGCTGCGTCCGTCCAGCCCGCCCTCCTCGTGCACCTGCCCGCCCGCCCGCGAGCACCACCCGCGAGGCGCCCCGCAGATGCCCTGGTCCTGCCCCCTCCCCTGCTCCGCTGTGCCCAGGAGGCGGGGGCTCCTCACGTGGCTTCCCCCCCGGCACAGCCTTGCGATCACCATGCCTCGCCTCCTCGCCGCCCTGCAGATGCATCCTGCGTGGGGGGGCGGGGGGCGCCGGATCCCCGCCTCCTGGCTGCAGCTCGCGCGCCCCGGCCCGCTCCGCCCATCAGCGCATCTGCCCCTCCCCGGTGTTGCAGAAAAATCACCCTTCTGCAGAGAATACAGGGACTCGTACCACCTCAGGCTTGGAAAACAGCTTTATTTGCTTGCAAGCGGTTCAGGGGATTACATTCGCCATACTGAACAATCTTTACAGAAGCAATCAGATACTTATATCAAAGCATATTATACGTCATCAATTACTTGTCGCCTGCTCTCTGGCATGTTTGCCGGGTGTTTCCTGCACTTTTGTTATTTTTACATTCTGCTGCGCAGGCTGTCTTAACTGACTTCCCTAAATACGGCGCGAAAGTAATTTATTGCCATGTAAGCAGTCTGCGGAGGAAGGGGGGTCTATCTTCAAGCGGTCTGTTCCCAGGAGGGGGGGGGGTCTTTTTCTGCCTCAGTTTTCTTCTCATCTTTTCCCCACTTCATTCCCTCCTTTGAAACTCTATCTTACTCTTCACATTGAGTTTCACTCATCGGGATGGGACGGTATTCCCACATTGCCAGGACTTGCGCAGCAGCTTTTCTTTCGGCTATTAAGCTGAAGCTGTTTTGGAGGGAGCGTATGAGCATTGGAAGGATGCATGGCAGGATTATGCATCCTGCGGCCACTAGGCCAATCAGGGCGACTATGGCCTGTAAGCCTGGCAACTTGGGAAACCACCCAGCGAAAGCTTCTCCGAAGTTGAACCCATCCCAGGTCTGCACTGGAACATGGGCCAACGTTTCAATGCGTTTTGTGATGCTTTCGATTATTTCCCCTTGGTCATCGATTTGCAAACAACAATTACTTAAATTGAATTTTCCACAGACACCTCCTTCAGCTGCTAACAAGTAATCTAAAGCTAAGCGGTTTTGATAAATTGCATCTCGGAACTTTGTCTGCTGCTTTGCTAAGATTTTAAGCGCTTGCGAAGTTTCATTAGATATTAATTCTACTACAGCCTGTAACCTGATTAAGCGATTCAGCATATAAATGGGAGTGCGATACCCATAAGTTCCATCTTGTGCCCAAGATGCAGGATCATAATACTGTATGATACGTTCTGGGGGCCATTCATTGTCTTTCCAGTTTTCAATTTTTATTTCACGTTTTTGCCGTGTTTTTGAGGGGGTCTCAAGCGGCAACAGGAAGAATGCTGGATTTATGTGGCCCAGGGTGCAGCTCCCAGTCCAGTTGGTGGGGAGAGCAGTTAGGGCTAGCCTTCCACAAATCCAGTAGACTCCCGGTGGGGCCCTTGTTGCCTTTGTGTATTTCTCTAAGGAAAAGTTTTTCCAGTGTTGTGTGGAGTTGGGCCAGAAATTCCACTGTTTTGAGGATTCATTCCATGTTTGTGAGCTTAGGCAGGAGGTATTACCCACTATTACTCGACCTGCTGCCCAGGGGCGGCTCAGACACCAGTCAGCTATTATTGCTTGGCGCAGAACCCAAGTGGTCCCCTCTCGCTCATGTCGGGCCATCTGTGTTATGTTGTAAGGAATTGTGTAATCATATTCTTGTGCATCCCATGGCCATTGGTCTCCCAGTTTTGTCCCTCCACAAATATAACAATTTGACACATTAAGGGACTGAGCTATGGTGCTTGCTGGCTCAAGAAAGAGGTTTTTAGCGACCTCTGAGGGTTGGAACTCGACCGATGCTTGTTCCCAGAACTCAGTAAAGTGTCTGGTGTAGTTTTTAGTTGGGTGATACTTGGTTTCTATTTCTAGTCTAAGAAGGCCCCCTGGATCTACTCCACTGGCAAAGAGCCGAATTCCAATTTCTTGCCCGTACTTATTTATGTATGCTTGGGGATTGACTATGGTCAGTTTAATTTGGTTACAGCTATACACAGAGCACTTTGTGGACTTGTGAACCCTGGAAATTTGGAGAGGCCATCCTGACGTCGGAATGTGTCGGCCGTCATTCCAAAGGGCACACTTCCAATCGGGGCAATGCCTGTTGTTTCGGCTGTAACACTCTGGATAGCCTGGCGCTTTCTCGGGGCAAATATATATTTCACTGTGGGTATACACCTTGTGCCAACCGAACTCTGCACCACATGTGGTTGGCCAATGGGCCATTTTGCACAGGTCAAATATTAAAGACCCTGAGCTTGTAGCCGACTTTATTTGTGTTTGAGCTACTATGTGACCTTGGGTGGAACCTCGTGCCCGTGCTATTAACCATGTTTGGGCCGGATCTACCTTGGGGTCAAAGCAGTGTCCAGTTTGAACACACACCGAGTACCATACATCTTTGTAACAACACCTTTTCACTGGCCCTGTTTTGCACCTGTAATGGGTGTGGTACACTAAGGTGGTAGTCAGGGTCTGTCCTTCTAGCACTTGCTTTTGACAACTGGTACAGTCATTGGTACATGCCCATCCTATTGCTACTATACTATATAAAGCAACCCATTTTAAAGCATTTGGCACCGACATCCTCAGGTTTCTCCCGAGCGATGGACGTCAGCTTCCGGGTGTGACGCCTGCTAGGGCTAGTTGTCTGGTACGCGACTTTTCGTTTTCAGGGGAGAGGTTTCTAGCACTTGCACCCTGAATTGCTGGAGGCGTTATTATGGCCTCGCGGTTCTTTAACCGTACAATTCTTTGTCTATGTACAGGCCGACTCCGGCTGGGGCTTTAGGTTCAGGCCTTCGTCAGAGTTTCAGCTTCAAGGCTATTTCACCTTCTGGGACTGGCTGGCTGGACTTTCCACATTAGTTTTGATTGAGAAGCGGGTTTCACACGCGTCCAGTGGAGCCAGGGTTTGATTTCCGCTACCTTAACAGCAAGGGGAGAACACATGACAACAGTATACAGTCCTTTCCAGCGGGCTTTTAAAGGCTCAATTTTCCAGTCTTTCACCCACACTGAATCTCCTGGGTGGAATCTGTGCACCTTTATAGTGAGCAGGGGTTTTCTTTGGCTTATTACATACTCTTGTATGTCCTCCACAACTTGACTTAGGCCCTGTATGGTTTGCAGAGTTTGCGTGACTCCTAACTCCCTTTCATCTACCCACCGGGGCCTGACTAATTGTGGAGGCCTTCCGTACATGAGCTCAAAAGGAGACAAATTGAGTTTTTTTCGAGGAGTGCACCTGACCGCCAACAGAGCCAGGGGCAAAGCGTCTGGCCATTTTAGGTGCGTTTCTTGACATATCTTTGACAGTTTTGTTTTTAAAGTCCGGTTCATGCGTTCTACGCGTCCGCTTGACTGAGGGTGGTAGCTGCAGTGCAATTTCCACTCAATTTTCAAAGTTTTTGCTACATCTTGCACTACTTTTTGGGTGAATTCTGGTCCATTGTCAGACGACAATCTCGAGGGAATTCCGTATCTTGGGATAATGTCTCTCAATAGGGCCCGTGACACTTCTCTGGCTTTCTTTGTCCTGGTAGGGAAACATTCAGGCCATCCTGTATAATTACAAACAACCACTAGGAGTGCATTCAGTCCTCCTGCCTGTGGCATGTCGGTGAAATCGATGGTGACTGAGTCAAATGGCAAGTCTCCCTCTGGTTGCCTGCCTGGCGGAAGCAGGGGCCCTTGGCGAGGATTGTTGTGGGCACATGTTAGGCATTTCTGTGTAGCGTAATTGGTTAACATGTGGATTTTGTCTATGAGTACTTCTCTGTTCAGGGCCTGGGCGAGTGCGGTTTTTCCCATGTGTGTTTGTTGGTGAGCAGTCTTGACTACTTCCCACCCAAGGGCCTCAGGAATCCACACTCGTTTGTCAGGCAGTACGTACCATCCATTCCTCAGGGTGGCTTGTAATTCTCCTTCGGCTTTAGCCACTTCTTTCTGGGTATACACTGGTTGTATCTGAGATTCTGGGTTCCACAGAAGTAGGCATCGGGCTTGCGTGTCATGCTGTCCTCTGTCGGCTTCAAATTCTCTCCAGGGCTCGTGAGCTGCCCTTTTTGCTTCTTGGTCTGCTTTTCGATTTCCTCTTGCGACTTTGTCATTTCCTCGCTGATGCCCTCGGCAGTGGACAATGGCCAGTTTGGTTGGCTTCCACACTCCATTTAGGAGAGCTTGGATTTGTTCTCCGTGTTTTATAGCTTTTCCTACTGAGTTTATCAGTCCTCTTTCTTTATACAAGGCTCCATGTGCATGAGCTGTAAGGAATGCGTATCTGGAATCTGTCCAAATGGTCATGCGTCTGCCTGCTCCCAGGTGTAGAGCTCTTATCACTGCATACAATTCGGCCAACTGTGCACTTGTACCTGGGGCTAAGGGTCCACTTTCTAGCACCTGGTCACAAGACACTACTGCATAGCCTGCTTTTCTGAGTCCATTTTCTACGAAACTTGAGCCATCTGTGAAGACTTCTAAATCAGCATTTGGCAGGGGAGTGTCTTTGAGATCCGGGCGCGACGCATGAGTCTGGTCAATGACTTCTATGCAGTCATGATTCATCTCTCCTGCTTGTGGCTCTGGCAACAAAGTGGCGGGGTTGAGGGCTGTTGACTGTTGGAGTTCTACTAATGGATTGTGCGTAATCATGCTCTGGTATTTTAACATATGCGGGTTTGTTAGCCACAGGTGTCCTTTGGCTTCTAGAACGGCCTTTAATGCATGTGGAGTTAGTACAGTTAGTGGCTGTCCAAAAGTCAGTTTGCTGGACTCTTGGACTAACAGAGCTGTCCCTGCTAGCGCTTTCAGACAATTTGGCCATCCCTGGGCCACTGAGTCTAATTGCTTTGATAGGTAGGCCACTGGTCTTTGCCAAGATCCTAGCCGCTGGGTAAGAACTCCGACCACCACATTTTTCTTGGTGTCCACGTATAAGTTGAAAGGTTTGTCCAGATCTGGAAGGCCTAAACTCGGGGCCTTTAGCAAAGCCTCTTTCAGCTGGTTAAAGGCTTGGCTCTGAACTTTGGTCCATTGAAATTCCTCAGTCTCTTGTCCCCTGGTAGCTTCATACAGGGGCTTGGCGATTAGACTGAAGTTTGGTATCCATATTCGGCAAAACCCTGCCGCTCCTAGAAAGCCTCTCAAGTCTCGACGCGAGACGGGCGTTGGCAGCTGGCAAACTGCTTGCTTCCGTTCAGGTCCCAAAGTCCTCTGCCCTTGTTCGATGTTGTATCCCAGATATCTCACTTGCAGCTGCACTAGTTGGGCCTTTTCTCGCGAGGCGCGGTATCCTTTTTCATCTAACAGTTCAAGGAGTTGCTTAGTGTTTTTCCAACAGGAATCTTGCGTGTTCCCTGTCACTAGGAGGTCGTCAACATACTGCAACAAGACTTCATTTTTGTGGCATGGTTTATATTCTTCTAGGTCTCCTCCTAGAGCGGTCCCAAAGAGGGTCGGTGAGTTCTTGAACCCTTGTGGGAGCCGTGTCCACGTGTACTGAGTTTTTCTTCTGGTTTTGGGGTTTTCCCACTCAAAGGCAAACAGTCCTTGACTCTGCCTGTGGATGGGTATGCAGAAAAATGCATCTTTTAAGTCTATTACCGTGAACCATTTGGCACTGGCCGGCAACAGACTTAAAAGAACATATGGGTTTGGGACTACTGGGTGAATAGTCACTACAGCTTCATTTACAATTCTTAAATCTTGAACTGGTCTGTACTTTCCGTTTGGCTTGGGAATTGGTAGGATCGGGGTGTTCCAGAATGACACAATGGGTTTTATAATGCCATGTTCTAAGTAGGAATCGATGTATGATTGGATGGCTTGCATGATGGGGCGTGGGTAAGGCCTTTGCCTTATTCTTCTGGGCCGTGCCTGGGGCTTTACTTCAATTATTAAAGGTGGCAGGTGTTTGGCATAACCTGGTGGGTTGTCTTCTGCCCAGATGCCGGGGACATCAAACTCTTTCCACTTGGCTGTAGCCTGTGAGTCTGCTTCGAGTGGAATAGATGCCAACATTCATTCATTGGAGCTGTAACGTTTACTGCTGTTGCTTGGGGCACATGCAGCTTCATGTTTTGGTTCTGGTCAAAGTAGATGTGGGCTTGCATTTTGAGATTTTAGGATCTCTTCCTAGCAGTGGAACAGGGCATTCTGGTATGTGCACAAACTGATGGGTCACAGTTTTGTGGGCCAAATCACATTCCAGGGGCTTGAGCAATGGCCGGTTACTTGGGGTTCCGGTAGCTCCCTGTATTTTAATAGTCTCGCCGGAGCAAGACGCCAATGGTTGTGTAAGAACAGATCTAGTAGTTCCTGTGTCTACTAAAAACTTGACTTTATGGCCCCCTACTTTTAAGGACACCATGGGCTCGTGGGGGCCCAAGTTAGTCGAGCCCAGTGTGTTTCAGTCGCAGTTTTCCCAATCTTCCATTGATGCCATTCCAACCATTTCTTCACCAGTTTCGTTGTCTTGCGGGACGGATGGGTATGAAGTTGAACTTCTTCCGCGTCCTCTTCCTCTTCCACGTCCTCTGTTTCTTTCTTGCCCTGACCTCGCGTCTTTTTCTGGGCATTGGTCTTTCCAGTGACCCCGCCCCCGACAGAGGGCACACTGGTCTCGTCCTAAGGGCTGGTACGGCCCTCCTTTTCCTCTCCCTCTTCCCTTGCCGCCTTCTCTCCCTTGTGTCACCAAAGCAGCAGCCAGCAGGTCGGCTTTTCGTTGCATTCTCTTCTCTTTCTTTTTCTCTTCTTCTTGTTCTCGGTTCACGTACACTTTCCGGGCAATCTCTATTAGCTGACTGATACTCATTCCCAGCGCATCATCTTTCCCTTGTAGTTTTTTCTTCATATCCGGGGCACTCTGGGAGATATATGCCATGGCTAGCATCCTGGCACTTTCGGGGGCGGTTGGATTGATGGGGGTATACGTCTGGTAAGCTTCTATTAATCTTGAATAGAATGCCTCAGGCGACTCATCTGGTCCTTGGAAAACAAGTGATGGCTTTGACATATTGACGGCTGGTTTTCCTGCCTTTCGCACCGCTTCGGTAACTAGGGTCTGGTACTGTTGCAGTCGGGTAGCATGTTGGTATGGATCCCAGCCTGGATCTACTGGGGGGAACCTCAGGTCTACGTAAGTAGCCAAGTTAGTGCCTGCTGGCACATTAGGGAGCAGAATTTCTGACACTGCCATGCGCACCTTTTCTCTTTCTTCTGAATTAAAGAGTGTCCCCATCAGTTGTTGTATGTCCATCCAAGTGGGGTTATGGGTGCTCATTATAGTAGTCATAAGGTCTGCTAATTCCTGTGGTTTCTCAGCAAAAGGGCCATACTGCTTTTTCCAATTCAACAAATCGGATGAAGTGAAGGGGACATGTTGAAATATCGGCCTGCGTTCAATGGTGCCGTCTTGCTGGGGGACAAATTGGTCCATCTGGTGGAGGGGGGCTATCAGACTGGGTGGGGTCCCACGATCAGGGCAGGGTCCCTGTTGTCGGGTATGGCTGGCCACTGGGCTTGTGCCTGTCCACAAACATGCAGGTTTGCCTAGATTTCGGCTGTGGGGGGGGGTGCCCGAGGGGAGAGCTCATCCACTCTCTGTCTGCCGGGGTGGGTGTCTCCTGGGGAGGGACTCCGGTACTCTGGTGGCTCTGATCAGCCATCTCCTGTTGCCTTTCTTCCTGTGGTTGCCTCCCTTCGGGTGGCTTTGGCAGTGGTGGATACAGCGGGACGTATGGCGGAGGAGTCCCTTCCTCCGTTTCGCTGAAAATCTCTCCCTCCTTTTCTGTGGGCTTCAGGCTGGGGGGGTCGGCGTAGAAGCATTAGACATGCCACTTCTGCTCTGCAATCTCTGAGCCAGGGCGGATTTTCCTCAACATTTTGCTGCCACTGATCTATGTATGGATATTGATCGGGGTGACCACCAGATGCCTGGGTCACTTTCTGATGGACCTTTGAGATGACTTGAGGGTCAAAGGTTCCCTGAGCTGGCCACCCTACCTGCATAGAGGGCCATTCTACTTCACACAGGACTCGGAGTTTCTGTCTGGTGAGCTTTTCTCCAAAGTCCCTATTGAATCCTCTTTTAAAATTACTTAACATACATTGCAGGGGCGTCTGAGGGACGCTGCTGCCACCTCCCATTTTCTTCCCTTGGACACAGACAATTAGGGTGGGGAACGGACAAGGAGTAAGGGGTCTCCTTGTTCAGACAAAAGGGAATCACACCACTCACGCCCTACTGACCTAAGGAGCCGGACGTTCCAACGGTCTCCTGTAGGAACTGCAGCAGGCTAGCACGTGCACACACACCACACTCACTCCACAAACTCCCAACCCTTTTCTCTTACTTTACTTAAGGATATCTCTCAGTTCGGACTCACGTTCCGCCTCGTAGAGAGATCTCCTGTGGAGGGTCTCAGTTCGGACTCACGTTCCGCCTCATAGAGACACCTCCTGTACTTAAGGATACCTCTCAGTTTGGACTCACGTTCCGCCTCGTAGAGAGATTTCCTGTCAGGAGGGTGATCAAGCCTCCTCTTCCAGTCTATCTGACTGGGCTCCTTTCCTGTCACCCGGGTGATATTTCATACTTGCCTTTCCTGCAGATCCGGATACACCTTGTTGCTGAGTTCCAGCCCGAGTCTTGTGGTTCTTAGGCTCGCTGTTCGGTCACCCGCTCCGCTGGGCCCCTCGTTCGGAGATCCCCAAAGGGAACAGTCCTTTGTGCATGCTGGGACGTCCGCGAGGCCTCACCCACGGGGCTGGGCACGGAGAACGGCCCAGAAAGCCTCAGGGCTTCCAAGTCCCTTCGTGGTCGCCAGAAATGTTGCAGAAAAATCACCCTTCTGCAGAGAATACAGGGACTCGTACCACCTCAGGCTTGGAAAACAGCTTTATTTGCTTGCAAGCGGTTCAGGGGATTACATTCGCCATACTGAACAATCTTTACAGAAGCAATCAGATCCTTATATCAAAGCATATTATACGTCATCAATTACTTGTCGCCTGCTCTCTGGCATGTTTGCCGGGTGTTTCCTGCACTTTTGTTATTTTTACATTCTGCTGCGCAGGCTATCTTAACTGACTTCCCTAAATACGGCGCGAAAGTAATTTATTGCCATGTAAGCAGTCTGCGGAGGAAGGGGGGTCTATCTTCAAGCGGTCTGTTCCCAGGAGGGGGGGGGTCTTTTTCTGCCTCAGTTTTCTTCTCATCTTTTCCCCACTTCACCGGGGCTCTCTGGCTCATGCGAAGGGGGGTGCCATGCCTGTCCAGCCGCGGGAGGGATCTGTCAGCTGGCGCAAGGATGGCCGGGGAGCCACACGGCGGAGCCTTTAGCCTGGTGCATGATGGGACTCATAGTTCTGGGCTTCCTTCACTGGGAAATGCAGCCCCCGCCCGGCCCGGCCCCGGCGGGAAGAGCTGCTGCCACCTCCGCACCACTGCTGCGAGGGAGCCGCTGCCTGGCGTCTCGACGCAAGGGCAAGTGCGGCAGCAGGCGGTGGCGCGGCTCGAGCGAGTGGGCGCTGCCGGGCCTGTGGGCCTATTTTGTGGTAGGGGCCTGGAGCTGCAGCTCCAATAGCCCCTATCTTAATCCGGCCCTGGGTAGTGCGGCCGAAGACTACACACCAAGAGGGGGAGGGAGCCCCCTCATCCTCGCTGGCGGAGCAGGAACACAAACAATGGGGTAGCCCCAGCTTTACGAGTAGCCTCAGGAGAGGCGACAGGAGGGACCCCGAGTTAGAGGAAGATCTCAACGGAGGGGTTGCTGGTGGAGCCATAGGAGGGGGAGGTTTGGACGCCTTCTTCCCCCAACTGAATTGGCAACAGACCAGGGAAGTGATGCGACATCAGCAGGAGATGATCCAGCATCAGCAAGCGGCGCTGTAGATGCAGCTAGAGTTAGCAAGGCTGACTGCGGGTGCCGGAGGGGGGGACCCCCTACACCCCAGAGTGGGAGCACTCCGACCCCTAAATGGGACCGGAAACAATTTCCCACCTACAAATCTGGGCAGGATGTGTTGATCTTCTTCACCCTGTTCGAGGCTGCCTGCCAGGAGCAGAATGTGCCGGACAATTTGCGAATGTCCGCCTTGAGGACACAGGTCAGCGGGGAGCTGGCCGATCTCTTGGGCATTCATACCCAAACTGCCCCCTTGGACTATGTTGCCTTTAAAGAAGCTGTGAGGGAGCGTTTTGCCCTCACCGCCGAACACTGTCGCCGTAAATTTCGTTACGGCAAGCCTTCCCCAGGGGACATGTATGCCTCCTGGATGGCGCATCTGGGGCAGGTTTGGGATGCATGGATCGGGGCCACCGGGAGGACCACCTTGGCGGAGGTGCGAGAGCTCCTGATCCAGGAACAATTTTGTGCCACTATCCCAGAGGATTTGGCTACTGCGGTGAGGGACTGGGACCCCCCAAACTGTCGGGAGATGGGCAAGTTGGCAGATCAAATGGGGCTTTTTTCGGCAGCCCAAGGGAGTGAAAGGGGGCAACCCCAGTCATGGCGGGGCCAGAGGGAGCGTGGAGAAGGGCAACCCCAAACCTCGGGAGGGAGCCCCAAGCAAGCCCAAAGATAGCCCCAGCGCCAGTGGCTGTTTCTACTGCAAAGAACCGGGTCACCTCAAGAGGAGTTGCCCCAAGCTCCTTGCAAAGAACCGCAACCCCAAAACAGCCCCGGGCAAGGTGGGAAGGATGCTCACTCCCGAGTCCCGCGAACCAGAGGAACACGAGGAGGATCAGCAGTCGGTCTCGTCCCTGGAAGAAGAAGCAGAGGATACGGCGCAGCCCCTGATGAGCGGAGGACAGCATTCCCTTGGGGCCATCTCGCAAGCATCCCTGATGCGCATTGCCTCGCCGGAGCAACTGCGTTGGAGCCAGAGCAAATTCTGTGAGTCCATCTCTGTGAACAATGTTTCCCATGTGGGGTATAGGGACACCGGGGCAGACATAACTGCTTTACCTCGGAGTAAGGTAAAGAAGAGACAGTTGTTAAAAGGGCGTACCTGTGCCATAAAGCCCTATAACTCCCCCAACATAGCTGTTCCCCTTGCCCGGGTCTGGGTCAAGTACAAGGGATGGGAAGGGAAGGTGGATGTTATAGTACATGGACAGCAAGAGTGGGGGATCATCATTGGGAACGACATTGCGTTCTGGGCTGCCCAGGTCAAGGTGGGGGTGGTGACACATCGTCAGGCCAAACAAGCCCCTGCCCCACAGCCTCCCGGCCCCCCGACTCCCCATCCCGGTCGCGGTAAAGTGACCCCGGCAACCGACTGCTCTCCGCCGCCCCCCTCAGCTTCGTTGAGGGAGGAGGGCCAAGGGGGGTTCGCCCCAATGGCCCGAGATTTTGGGACTCAAAAGGCTTTCCAAGAAGAGCAGCAGCACGACCCGTCCCTCCGAGAATGCTGGGATCGGGCCGGTCAAGTGTTGGGGGCAGTAGACCAGTCAGAACGGTTTTTGTGGGAAGCAGGAGCCCTTTACAGAGAGTTCTGTCCAAAAACCGAATTGGGTCTCCAGCCAAGGAAAAGACAATTAGTTGTGCCTGCAAGGTACCGCCAGGCTGTACTGCAGTTGGCCCACGACGTAGTGTGGGGGGCCCACTTAGGACAGAAACGGACATTAGCCAGGGTGACAGAAGGGTTTTACTGGCCCATGGTGGCAAATGAAGTCCGAGAATATTGCTGGTCCTGCGATGTCTGCCAGTGGGTGGGGCATAACCGGGACCACCCGAAAGCCCCCCTTTAACCCCTACCCATTGTGGGCACCCCTTTTGAAAGAATAGGGTTGGACATTGTGGGACCCTTGAATCCCCCCACCAAGACGGGGAAGAAGTTTATACTGACTGTTGTTGACTTTGCCACTCGCTATGCCGAGGCTTTTGCCCTAGCCTCCATCTCCGCTACCAGCCTGGCTAAGACTCTCCTCTCTCTTTTTGCTCGCCTAGGAATGCCTCACACGGTGGTTTCGGACTGTGGCACGGGATTCGTGTCCAAATTGTTTAAAAAGATGTGGGAATTGGGTGGGGTGGAGCATCTGACTTCGGTGCCATATCATCACGAGACAAATGGGCTGGTGGAGCGGTTCAATCAGACTCTGGAGAAAATGATCCTAGCCTATGCGGCTAAGCATCCCGGGACTTGGGATCAAGCTCTCCCCTACCTGTTGTTCGCGTACCGGGACTCCCCCCAGGAGAGCCTGGGATTCTCCCCCAACGAATTGATGTTTGGGAGGGAGCTAAGGGGACCTTTGGCTCTGTTACGGGCGGAATCAGTGGCGTAGCGTGGGTTGTCAGCACCCGGGGCAAGGCAAGTAATTTGCGCCCCCTAACCCGTGGACTTTAGCACTCGAGTCTCTTCCACTAGATTAGTTAAAGAAACCCTTACCCCCTAAGCACATGTATTGTTTGTTATGAAAATACTGATGTAATTAAAGTAAAATGCATCTAAATACAAGTTTCTTTTCAAACACTTTATTGAGTGCGAACATGCATTACACATTCTCCACATTTTCAGCAGGTCTATGAATACAAATCTACAAATGTAGTAACCTAGCATGGGCCATGCTATTATATGTCGTCTCACAACCATCGTAAACGACAAAAAATATCAAGAACAAAAACTAAACATCAAAATGGAACCATACCCTGGAGATGATCCAAGACTGGGCTAGATGGAGCCAACTTCCTCAATCCTGTACCTCTAATTGTAATTCTTTAATAGAAGTGCAAGATATCAATCTGTATATAATATACAGATTAATTTAAATTCGCCTGCTTTTAATTAGCGCAAATACCAGCCTCATGTAGAAAAGCTTTTAAGCCATAGCCCGGAAAAAGTAATGTGAAACATGTTGGCATATTGGGTGTTTTGATGGGCTGATAAGGGCTCAGATAACTTGGAGGGGGAATGCTGGTATCACACTAAAGGTACAATCCCATATATGGGAGAATATAAAGACTACAAAGAACAACTAGCTGCTTGTTGAATATCTGAATGTTTAGTGCGTTTTCTCTTCTATCTGTGCAGAATGGGGAGCCAAATGACACATTATGCTAATCGTAATGCTGAGGCTTGTCTTTTGTTTTACTCTAGTGTAAGTGTGTGCAGCCATGATTTGGATTGGGGCCACCATGCTTTAGGAGGGGGAATTAATTCTTCCCCCTCCACTGTTTGCATGCTGAAATTCCCCCCCCCCCACATTGGGGTGGGGGCAGAATTCGGAAGGCAAACAGTGGGTGGGGGAAGGTTTAATCCCCCCCTCCTAGAGTGCAGTTGTCTCGATCCAAATCAGGGCCATGCACACGTGCACCAGCGTAAAACAAAAGATAAGCCTCAGCTACACGCTACGGCATGGGCCGAATTGCTGGCTGCCTCCCTTCGCTGCCGCTCACCTCGATCAACTGGACGTAGCTGGCCGGGAACCAGCCCCTGAGCCCTTCGGCGGTCTCCCCTTCCCACCAGCCGCCGTCGGGCCCTGCCTGCAGGACGGTGAGCAGCTCCCCCGCGGCGAAGCGCAGCCCGTGCCGGTGCCGCTCCCCAGAGAAGGGGTAGAGGGTTCTGCAGCGCGCCCCCAGCAGCGGCACCACCCGCTCCTGCCCGGGCGGCGGCATCACCCGCGAGTGAGCGACTTGCTCAACTAACTCGGCTCTGGCCGCCACAGGTGCCTGCCGAGCCGATCGCTTCTGGCTTCCGGGAGCCTGGAAAGAGAGCTGCGAGTGCGAGCGCGCCCCCCCAGATGTTGCGCCCGGTGCGGCCGGCCCCCCCTGCATCCCCCCACACTATGCCTCTGGGCGGAATGGGAGGGGGTTGCAGCAGAACCTTCCATGCCGATGCATACCTTCATGCAACACCTCCAAACTGTCCTTCGGGAGGTGCGGGAGACGGCACAACAGCATCTCGGAGCAGCGCAACAGCAGCAGAGTGCGTGGTACAACCGGACGGCTGTGCCACGGACTTTTGAAGTGGGGGACCAGGTGTTGGTACTGCGCCCCCAAAAACAGACAAATTGTGTTTGAAATGGGAGGGTCCGGGGACCGTGATTGGAAGGTCGGGGGAGGTGAACTATCAAGTGGCTTTTCCTGGACAGCCGGGGAGGCAAAGGGTATTTCATGTGAACATGTTAAAATTGTATGTGGAATGGGGGACGAAGGTGGGGGGAGTGCAGGAATGTGTGGATCAAGGAACCTCTGATGGGGATTTGTTGGCAGAATGGGGGGGAGGGGGAGGAATGGATGAGATCCAATTGTCTCCCTCTCTGTCGGAACAGCAGCGGAGACAGATTATCCAGGTCTTAGAGGACTTCCAGCCTATGTTCTCCGACCGTCCGGGATGCACCACACTCACGCAACATACCATTGAAACGGGGAATACCCCCCCCATACAGTCCCTACCCTACCGGGCGGTAGGGCCCCATGCCCAGGTCATTGCAGATGAAGTCCAAGCCATGTTAGATCTTGGAGTCACTGTACCCAGCTCTAGCCCCTGGTCCTCCCCTATAGTGTTGGTAGCCAAGAAGGATGGGGGTGTTCGGTTCTGTGTGGACTACCGGAAAATTAACAAGGTGACTTTCCCTGACCCATACCCCATCCCAAACATGGATGTGCTGTTGGAACGGCTAGGGGGAGCCAAGTACATTACTACTCTGGACCTGACGAAGGGTTATTGGCAGGTCCTGCTTGATCCGGATGCTGCCTTGAAATCCGCCTTTGTGACCCACCTGGGGTTGTTCCAATTCACCACCCTGCCATTTGGAGTCCGGAACGGTCCGGCTACCTTCCAGAGGCTGGTGAATGGGATGCTAAATGGGTTGGGGGAGTTCGCCTGTGCATATCTGGACGATATAGCCATTTTCAGTTCCACCTGGGAACAGCATTTGCAACATGTCCGCCAGGTATTTCAGAGGATTCAGGACGCTGGGCTGGTGAAGGCTAAAAAGTGTCAGGTTGGGCGGGGTGAGGTAGAGTATCTAGGACATAAGGTGGGGGGGAGGTAGTGTCAAACCCCTAGAGGCCAAGATAGAGTCGGTCCGCACCTGGCCCCAACCCCAGACGAAGAAGCAGGTTCAGGCTTTTTTAGGGCTGGCTGGCTATTATCGTAAATTTGTGCCCCATTTTAGCCAGCTAGCCGCCCCGCTGACAGATTTGTGTAAGAAGCGGCAACCCGTTAAGGTCCAGTGGTCGGCCGCTTGCCAGGCAGCGTTCAAAGGGTTAAAAGCCTGCTTGATGCAAGCACCAGACTTTGAAGCCCCTTTTGTCCTGCAGACGGATGCCTCGGAAGCAGGGATGGGAGCCGTCTTGCTGCAGGAGCGGCCAGGGCAAGGGCTATGCCCTGTCGCCTACCTGAGTAAAAACCTTTTACCCTGGGAACGGAACTTGGCCACTGTCGAGAAAGAATGCTTGGCAATAGTATGGGCAGTGACCAAGCTTCGCCCCTATCTTTGGGGGTGCCGGTTCTTGTTGCAGACCGACCATTCCCCCTTGTGTTGGCTGGATAGGGTGAAGGGATCCAACCAAAAGTTGTTGCGGTGGAGCTTAGCCCTGCAGGGTTTTGATTTTTCAGTAAAGCACATCAAGGGCAAGGACAACATCGTGGCAGACGGGTTGTCCTGGGCTTTCTCAGTAGGAGACAGTTAGATAGGGATTGGGGTGGTGGACCCCAATGCCATCTTTCTCCAAATGGGAGGGTGTGGAGAAAGCCTGACACGAGTCTACACACACACACACACACACACACCCAGTCTCTGCCCAAGGGAAGGGGGCGAGGAGGGGGGATGAGGTCACAGGGGAAGCAGCCAGACAGACCGGCATCCCCAACAATGGAGAGTCTAGGTGGAATTCCACAAAACCCAAGGAAGGACCATCAAGAACCATCAAACTATCAGGGCAGTCTCAAAGAGCTGTAAAGTACCCAGTACGTCACCTTCTTCCCGGGCAGGAATAAGCCCACCTGATACGAAGGGGCAGGCATAAGCCCCCACCTGACCTGGAGGGTGGGGAAAGCAGGAACTCAGGGGTAGAAAACCCCTCTCCCTTCCGGTAAAGGGTTGTTGGGAACCCAGGGTACTTCGGAACCAGATTCATCCTCCAAGCGACAGCGGGAGTAAGCCATTCCCATCCCCGGATCGCCCGACCCGGAGCCAGGCTGACATTGACTAGCGTAACGTCTTTGGTCTAAGGTAACTGACTAATCCCAATGCGCTAACCTGGGAGCCTGTTTCATTGATAAACGCAGAGGTCAACTGAGGTTGTGTTGACATTGTAGTATTCCTAGAAAGCTGTTAGTTCCGCTCCGTATCTTGTGTAAACAAATAAAGCCTTATTTGGTCATTTAAAGGGCTCTAGTTTCCTCTTGTGTGTACGGACCTCCCAGGCGGTCTCCTGTGCTTGTACGGGCTGTAACTCAGTGATGGTTAACCCGTTAAGCGCCGAACTCACGCAAAGGATCCAGTTGTTGATCCTTCACACCTATAATTCAGCTTCATTGGATGACATTGGATTCTAGCATTATGGGAGAGCAAGAAAAACGTATGTCTCTATGTTTGTTTCTTGCCTTCCCTGGTGTTTTTTCCCCTTTATCCCCTCCCCCAAATAAATCCCTTTTTACATTTAGACATTCTGCTGCATTGTTTTAAAAGGGAATTCTCGTAAACTCCTCCCCATGCGAAGAATCCCACAGTTACAGAATTACCACTTCTGTTATCAGGCTCTTACAAGATTTTGTTATGTTCTGTGTTTCTGAGTCTGAGGCAAGAAAACCCAAAACTCTTTTTGTTATTTTTTCCCCTAGGGCTGTGCTGAAGGGAGGGGTCCTTCCCAATAGGACTCAGAAACTCCCTAAGCAGCTGGCTGGGCAGACTAGAGTGTGTGTCAGGAGTTTCATCCTGACTGAGCAGGGGTTGGGGGGTTGGGAGGGGAGCCTTGTAAAGAAGGGATGCACCAATAGGAAAAGTGATCCCCTCTTCCAGTCTGTAACACCTTTAAGGATCCCTTCAACCTTGTGAGTCTGTGGTTGTGAGAAGAGACTGCTAGAATGGGTCAAACCAGTCGAGCAAGTTTAACCTGACAGATTCCCTACTATTATGGGGATTAGCTGAGTGGTGTTTGTCCTCAGAGATGGCCGTTCTGGAAGGGGGCTCTCCCTGCTCCTTAAAGAATGTGGTAATTCAGAGGTCTGTAAGAACAGAAGCAACCTAAAATAAAACTGTGCTGGAACTGAGACTGAAAGGAGGCAGAGAGCTTTTGTTCTCTGCAGGAAATCCTGTGACACTACAGGTTCCCCCAGAAATCTGATAGGGAACAGGAATCTACTGAGTATAGGAGCTGCAGCCAGCTCTTTCCCTTCAGGTATTTGCAGTTGCTCTGCTATGTAAATGTGGAAAAACAGCAAAAAACAAAGCAAAAACAAACAAACAAAAAACATTAGAACAGCAAGATTTTGTTGTCCTCTATGGATTTCCTGCATATCTGCTTGACTTAATGGCTGCTTGGAGGCGGTATGGTAGGGGACACTTCAAAAGTCAAGAGATTAACATTTTTTAAAGTTGTATTTTTTAGACATAATCATTAAGTTGTGCCTACACTCTGAAGGCCTCTGCCATTGGCAAGAGAGCAAGCTCTCTGTGTGTGTGTGTGTGTGTGCACGCACGCACGCACTTAAAGGCAGGGAGGCTCACCTGTCCAGATCAGATGGTGCTACTGAGCTGACGTGATTTAAAGAATATGGTTTCTATGGACACAGGCCAAATAACCTCAGAATTAAGGGTGGCTGGCCCCCTTCTATCCTTAAGGCAGGTGCTGAAAACCCCAGCAACTAGAAGACAATTTTTTTTACTGCACGGTTTTTATAAACCAGAACAGTAATGGGACCAGTTCAAAAACGGTTGCTCACGTACCAGCAGGCACCTGTTTTGCTTCAATGCATGAGACCAAATGATATTATTTAGACAAATATGGGAATGTGAAGTCTCTGTTACTGTAATTCTGTTTACTCAGTCTAACAGCCTGATGCTGAACCAAACATGAGTAATTCTGTCTCCAAAGCAGGTGGCTAAATACCTCTAAGCAGACAGCCTAGTTTAAGCAGGCCACATTTCATCTAAAACACCCCCACTAAATGCCACTTTGTGGATGCTCTTACAGTAGAGCAGGATTTTTCATTGCTGCTACCACAATACAATTCTTTGAAGTAAAACAAAGTTCTCACAGTTCAACTTTGGTGCATGAAGTGCCATGCATGTTCTAACTGTCTTTCTTCCTGCTTTTTTCACACTCAGATGCCCAATAATTAAACCAGAAATGGAATCAGCAGCACAAGATGTCCGGAAGAAACCATTTCAATGACCTACATTTTTGGGCCCCTGAAGCTTGAACTGTTATGGGGGGGCGGGCCCTTCGCAACCAGCAACGAGGTCTGAGTAACCACTGTAACCTTCAATGGGGTTGTTCCATGGCAGATCACCACAATTAAAAAAAAATAAAAATTAACCACTACGTCTCAGATTTTGATTAAAATTGCTGTACTGGATTATCTCACATGTCAAAGTCACTGGTGTGAATAAAAAATTCCTATGCCTTATACTTTTCGAGTTATGGGGGGATAAAAATTAAGAAAATCATACATGCATGATGAAATAAATGTTAATAGAATGATGAAATAAATGTTAATAGTTTTTTAAATTATTTATAATTATTTGATATTAAATATATTAAGAATGAAACATCCTTAATTTGAACCTTTTTTCGTTTACGACTAGCCTACATGATACTTTAATAACCTTTTAATTTTTATTTTAACTATTATTTTGTATTGAATAATAGTTATTCAACTATCAAATAGCTATATTATTAATATTATTTTTAAAAAACCCTTCTCATACAGTTGGGGCGCTCCTCCTGCTACGGAGGGGCAGACGGCTTTGGCTCTGGGGCCGCTCCCACCTGCGGCTTCTCCGGGATTGCACAGGAGAACTTCCCCCGGCGTCAGTGACTCCTGCTGGGGCTCATAGCCAAGCATATAGAGCAGTCTATAGATACGATAAAATAAAAAGTAAATGTTTGTGTGTGTGGTCATTTGGTTTAAGTGGAATGCTAGTGTAGAAGTTTGCAGGGGCAATCCAATTGATCTGAGCTGTTTTATACCTTTCCTTATGCTCTCCATCATTTTCTGGAGTGTTTAAGTAAATATCTAGCACAGAGACTATTAATGGAATGCCATAGGATTCGGTTTCTGCTTTATCAGTTTCAATCAAATCCCAAGCAAACCTACAGGGCTTTTTTCCATACACACAACTTTTAATGGAGATTATATATATATATAGAGAGAGAGAGAGAGCAAGAGAGAGCTGAGAAGAGTTTAGGGGATCACACCATACAGCCACACCATACTATTGGATTATTTCCCACTACTATTAATACAAGTGATTTTATTAATATCACTTAGATATTAAGTGATATTAATCACCAGATAGCTGCTTCAGGGTTGCTGTAAAGTACAATCTAACACTAAGTGAAAAAGCTATGTTTGATTTTTCCAATCTATTCATATTCTGTTGTAAGACAGCATAAATTATTTTTAAGTGGGGGGGGGTCATTATTCAGAAGCCATAATTTATTTATTTTATTTATTTATTATATTTATACCCTGCCTTTTTTCCTGCAAGGAACCCAAGGCGGCTTACATACCGGTATATACTCGACTTTAAGTCGGCCCTAACATAAGTCGGGGCCCCTAATTTCACCCCCCAAAACTGGGAAAACTTATTGCCCCCCAGTATAAGTCTAGGGTGGGAAATGTACGAGGGGAGACTCCCGCCGCCACCCCCAGACACCCCCCACCCCCGTACCTACACCCGCCGCTGCCGCAGCCCCTCCCCCGCCGAAGCCATGCCGCAGCCCCCCCATGCCACCCCCACGCTACCCCCAGACACCCCCAAGACACCCCCCGTCACCGTACCTGCTCCCGCCGCCGTAGCCCCACTTCGGAAGGGGAGGGGCGCGAGCGATCCTCTTCCCGCCCGAACCTGCGCCTTTCGCGGCCGGCCAGCTCGGCCGGCCAGCCGGCCGGCCGCGAAAGGCGCAGGTTCGGGCGGGAAGAGGATCGCTCGCGCCCCTCCCCTTCCGAAGTGGGGCTACGGCGGCGGGAGCAGGTACGGTGACGGGGGGTGTCTTGGGGGTAGCGTGGGGGTGGCATGGGGGTGGCATGGGGGGGCTGCGGCGCGGCGCGGCTTCGACGGGGGAGGGGCTTCGGCGGCGGCGGGTGCAGGTACGGGGGTGGGGGTGGGGTGTCTGGGGGTGGCAGCAGGGGTCCTGGGGGTGGAGGGGGGTGCCTGGCGGTGGCAGCGGGGGTCCTGGGGGAGCGCTGACCCACTTATAAGTCGAGGGGGGCATTTTTCAGCACAAAAAATGTGCTGAAAAACTCGACTTGTATTCGAGTATATACGGTAATCCTCCTCCTCCTCTCCATTTTATCCTCACAACAACCCTGTGAGGTAGGTTAGGCTGAGAGGCAGTGGCTTGCCCAAAGTCACAGTGAGTTTCATGGTGAACCCAGATCTCCTGAGTCCCAGTCCAACACTTTGATGGTAATATTTATATTTATTTATTCTTAAAGTACTTACATAAAATGGGAGCTATGTAATAGGTATATGAAGACAATGGCCCTGCCCTTGGTCTTACAGTATAAAGCAAACATAGAAAAACAATCACGAACCATGGGTGCCAGTTAATGACAGCTAGTCCTTAGAACCCTCCTTCAGAAATGCCACATGTGGTGTGCCCTGGGGTCCTTAAGGGAGTCCTTGCCCCTCTCGTTTAACCTTGCAACCCAGGGAGGTCACTAAAAACCAATTTAAATAGGTTTTTGGGTTGCCCCACCTTTAACACATGGGCTAAATCTACCATAAAATATCCAAACAAAGTAACAGCTGTCACCACGTACTGAATTAACAGCAGTACAACTCAAGAATCTGGGGGTGGGAGGGAAGAGATCTGACTGGAGTACGGAGTCACCACTTTGCCAGCTTCCAATTTCTGCCTACCCAACTATCTAAAGTGTTGACATATATCTGTTCAGTAGCTTGGTCGAGAACCCAACTTCGTTGAGAATCTAGGGGCTTGGGAAAGGCTAAAGGGGCTTCCACTCATACTCAGAGGTACCTTCCAGACCCAGTCCAAACCCACCCACTTCCCACTCAAAATCCCATTTTAAAGGGACCCCAAGTTTTCACAGTCACCTGTCAAACTCAGTTTCCCTTTAATTAAAAAGTCTTTTAAGCCCCCAGAGGCTCAGGACAACTGCCAAAGATTGCTCCCCCATGGAAACTAAAGGGGGGGAACAAAAAAGATGAGGACCTTGCTGAGAAGTTAAAAAAAACAAAACACCCCTTCTCAGCACAAGATCCCTTGCAGCTTGGGTTTTTCTTGATGGGGGGGATGATTTTCAAGCCTAGCTGAGGTTTCAAATCCACCCATTTGCACATTCTATTCACACAAATGGGATTAAAAACAAAACTACGGGGGGGCGGAGCCAGCCACCATGGCGGACTAGACGTTTGTTAGAATCCTCCCAAGATGTTTGAACTATAAGTAATGATTTCATCCAGCAAATGATTTAACTTTGGTAAGAGTTTTTTTTACTTATCATTTGGAATGTATACTGCTGACCTCCGGAGAGAGTTGTAGAGTTGTAGATGGATTTACGGCGCTGAAAGCGATTCGCAGAGCGTGGGAGGTGATAAGCCTCGCAGCACTAAACTTGTTGCTTCCCAGATTAGAACAAGCAGAAAGCTGGAGGCTTGTAAAAAGACAATTTTAATAAGGAGAGAGAGCGTATTTCTTCTGATTAAGGTTTTTTAATGCGGAGGGGATGGGAAAAAGGCAAAAAACAACAACCAAGCGTTCCTCTTTGGAATCGTCCTGAAAGAACTCATCCTTCTGACCATAGCCTCTCCAGGCTTCAAAGAGTCGAGAGAGGTGAACTGGAGGAGGGAAGCAGGATTAGAAAAGGAACGGAATTAAAAAAAACAGGGTCTCGTCTCTGCAATAGTAGAGATAAAGTAATTATGGCTGAGAGAAAAGACGTCAGATCGGGTGTTAAGATGGCGGATGCCAAAGAGAAAGCAACTCCGTCATCTCCGAAAAAAAATCCCTCAGAAGTACAGACCACAGAAATGGAGGCAATTCTCTCTCGCTTTGCAGACAAAATTAGTGGGGAAATATCTCAACTTAAAGGAGAAATTCTACAGCTTCAGCAGGGTGTGAAGGCAGGATTCCAGAAAGTTGAAGAGGATTTTAAGCAATTGAAACAGGAAGTCAAGATCTTGGATGACAAAGTGGAGGATGTACAGCAGGAATTTCAAAGTAAAAGTCAGCAACAAGATTTAAGATTTGATGCACTGGAGTTACAAATGATTAATATCCAAGACAGAGAGAGGCGGTCTAATATTCGTATACGCCTTTTCCCACATGTTAGTGGGGATGATGGGAAAAATTTGAGAGGAATAATTTTGAAATGGTTTTCCGAAATTGCCCCAGAATTGGAATGGATTGAACAAGACTTGGAAAGGGTCCATAGAGTTTCAAGAAGAAGTGACATTGTGGTGTGTGGTGTGTTTTGTCACCCCCAGTGACATTGTGGTGTGTTTTGCCAGTTTTTATAAAAAAAGAATTGTTTACCAAAATTTTGAAGAAACGTCCAGAACAACTGCAATATCAAAGTACTCCAGTCCAAATTTTTAATGATTTGTGTCAGCAAACAATTGACTGGAGACGCAGTGTGAAGCCATGTACTGCGGTCTTGTCAAAAAATGGAATCAGATACAACTGGGGTTATCCTGTGATGTGTTTTTTTATGATCAACAATAAGAGATACAAGATAACATCCTGTATACAAGGAATGGATCTTTTGGAAGAACTGGGTTTGACGGCAGGAACCTCGAGCGATGCGGAGGGGCAGCTGCTGGAAGGAGCAGCTAAGTAAGAGAAATATGGAAGGAAAAAGTTTATGTGGTGGTGAGGAGAAGAATAGAAGAGAAGGTGATTGTGCAAATAACTGGAAGGAACTGAAAGAGGAGTTTCTCTTAATGGAGTTGCGGTGTATTTTTTTGATTGCTTGTTTTTTTGTTTTGTTTTTTTTTCTTTTTTAAAAAAAGGAAGAAAAGAAAAAGAAGAAAAGGAAAAAGAAAGTTTTTTGTGTGCTTTTAATATTTTTTTTTAATATTAGTTTTTATTTTTATTTTTCTTTTCTTTTTTCTTTCTTGGTTTTTTCCTTTATATCTTGCTTTTTGTTTTTATTTTAATAAGTATATATAATGATTAATAATGATACCTTTTTATCTAATTTTTTTTTTTTAAGAGTATTAACCTGGATGAATAAGGATAAAAGATTAATAGGGAGGGATCTACAGGTCAGTTGCTTGGTGGGTGGGTTTGTCTCCCCCCCCTTTTTTGTTGGCGTGGCAGGCCGGGGTCATGAAGATTTTCTTCAAGGATGGTAAAGGGGGGAATGCTTATATATGTAGGGAATGGGGTAATAGGGTGTGGGGTAGGGGTAGGGTGTGTGTTGTAGTGTTTTATTTCACTAATAGGGACCAGCAATTTAAGATGGACAAAGATTTGAGATGGCTTCAAACCTGAGAATTGCTACTTTAAATGTTAAAGGCCTGGGTTCCATGTTGAAACGAAGACGGATTGAAGCACTCCTCAACAAGGATAAGGCGGATATTATATGCTTACAAGAAACTCACCAATCAAAGGAGGGGGTAAATGAATTAAAACTGCGATGGTCTATGACATATGAGAGAGCTTATGGTTCATCCAAGTCAAGAGGGGTGGCAATTATTATTTCAAAGAAATGTGGTTTTAAGGTGATCAAGGTAAAGAAGGATGTTAAGGGAAGATTTATTATAATATTTGGATTATTGGGAGGTGAAGAATATATATTGGTTAATATGTATGCACCAAATGAAAATCAAGAAGAATTTTATCAAAAAGTGATTAAGGAAATGGGGGAGCCACAAAAGGGTTTGGTAATTATGGCTGGGGATTTTAATATGGTGATGGACAAAAATATTGATAAATCAAATCCGACAGGACAAGAGAAGAGAAATAATATAACGGTATTAAATAAAATAATTAATAAGGAAGGACTGGTTGATGTTTGGAGAGGGGTAAAGGGATTGGAAAGAGGGCATACGTATTATTCACCAGCCACGAAGAACTTTTCTAGGATAGATTATATTTTTGTTTCCAAATCCCTGATGTCAAGAGTGATGAGTTCAGAAATAGGTGTTATAAAAGTTTCAGATCATGCTATAGTTAATATGGATATTAAAATAAAGAAGGATTATAGAGAAGCAAGGAGTTGGAGATTGAATTGTAAGATTTTACAGCATAAATATATTATAGCAAAGATAGAAAAGGAAATGCGAGAGATTTGGTTGTTTAATGATTCGGGAGTCTGCTCTGAAGCTGTTGTGTGGGACACAATGAAGGCAGTGATGAGAGGGATAAGTATCAGGGAGGGTGTGATACTAAGGAAAAAACAAGAACAGTTTACTAAAAAGTTAGAAGGGGAGATTAGGGATTTGGAAATGAAGTTTTTGAAGGAAAGGGAGAACAAGGTTTTTGCTGAATTACAAGCTAAAAGGAAAGAGTTGGAAAAGAAAGATTTGGAAAAAGTTCAGAGAAACTTGATTTATTTGAAAAGAGAGTTTTTTGAAAATAGCAATAAGAATTCGAAAATGTTAGCAAGATCTACACAAAAAAAGAAAGAAAAAAGTATAGTTGGGGTAATTAAAGATAAAAAAGGGAAAGGTCATAATTTAATGCAGGACAAATTAAAAATATTTCATGAATTTTATTCAGAATTGTATAAGGCTGCAGATTGTACGGAAGAGAGGATTAATGAATATATAGGAAAGCATTTTAAAATTAGACTAGTGGATGAAGATAGAGAAATTATGGAACAACCTTTTTCAGAATTGGAAATAGAATATGCAATAAATAAACTGAAAGAGGGTAAGGCCCCTGGACTGGATGGTTTAGGGGCTGAATACTACAAGGTCTTTAAGAAAATGTTGGTTCCAAGACTAAAGAGGTTATTTAATGATATTTTTTTGGAGGGGGGAGAGATCCCCTCTTCATGGAAGCAATCTAAGATTATTTTAATCCCGAAGCCAGAGAAGGACTTAACGGAGCCAGGTTCCTATAGACCCATTTCCTTAATAAATCAAGATGCAAAATTGATGACAGCAATATTAGCGAGAAGGATGAACAAGTTTATTACTAAATATGTCGGGATAGACCAATGTGGTTTTATGCAAGGAAGACAAATGGCAGACTTAACAAGAAGAGTTTTAAATATAATATATTTAATAAAGAAAAATAAATTGAGAGCAGGGGTAATAGCGTTAGATATTTTCAAAGCCTTTGATTGCGTGGAATGGCCAGCATTAAAAAGTTTAATTAAAATTATGGGGTTTGGAGAAAGATTTAGAGGAGTAGTTAATCAATTGTATTCAAAAAATGTTTCATCAGTTGTAGTAAATGATGGTTTAACAGAGCAAATTTACCTAGGTCGAGGAACTAGACAAGGATGTCCCCTTTCGCCTATTTTGTTCGCATTGATAATGGAGATTTTAGCAAATGTATTTAGAGAAGATAGAAATATAGGTGGGATAGGGATTAGGGAGAAGATAAAAATAAATCTTTTTGCAGATGATACTCTTTTGACAATCGAAAACCCTATGGAAAATATGGATAGAGTGGAGAATCATTTAAAGGAGTTCGGGGAAGTAACAGGGCTTCAGATTAATTGGGATAAATCTAATTTTTTGTTGTTTAACTATAGTAAAAGAGAAGAGATTGAAATGTGTAAAAAAAAAGTAATTATAAGATTAATAATGTAATTAAATATTTAGGAATTGTAATTCCAAAAGATATAGATAAATTGGGAGATCAGAATTATAGGAAATTAAAGAATGAGGTAAAGAATAAAATAGAGGAGTATTAAAAAATTGGACTTTCCTGGTTTGGTAGAATTGCTTTGATTAAAATGAAGATTTTGCCAAAGATAAATTTTTTATTTCGGATGATACCAAGTGCGATATCAGATAAGGAACTTAAAGATTGGCAATCAATTATTAATACATATTGTAATGGAGGGAAAAAATCTAGGATTACTAAAACAAGATGGTATAAAGCACAAAAAGTAGGGGGTTTGGGTTTGCCGAATTTAAAATGGTATTATATAGCGAATCAATTAAGACATATAGTGGATATTATAGCACGCCCTAAAGAAATAATGTGGTTGGAGTTAGAAACATGTGAACTACGTAGTACTTTGGGGAATATTTTTTTTCAAAAAAATGATAATAAATTGATTAAAAATATAGACAACCCTTTTCTAAGAAATTTGTTAATGATTTGGGGTACTATGAAGAGCATATTTATACCAGGGATATCTCCATTAACTCCGGTGGTAGCTCTTAAGGATTTACCTGAAAACTTAAGATTAGAGCTGGAGAGTAAACTAAGAGAAGAAAGGGTTATTAGATTGACCGATTGGGTGGAAAAGATGGGGACTAGAGAACAAATAATGGAAATTGTTGGGAGAAGAAGATTATCGTGGTTAAATTTATTACAGTTAGAACAGTGGTCGAAGAAATGGAAAAGGAAAACTGAGTACGAGAGAGATTTAACTAATTTTGAAAAGATGGTTATGTCTAGAGACGGCCTACCAGGTAATGCATCAACAAGAGGTATAACAAGGGATTTATATAGATTGATCCAAAAAGCAAAAGAACAAGAGGATCAGCTTAAGACAGTATGGGATAATGAATTTGAAGAGGTGACCTCGAAGGTGGGGTGGAACAATATATGGGATAGACGGATTGTGAAAATGATGTCAATTAGGATAAAGGAAAATTTTTATAAACTAATTTGGAGATGGTATTTAACTCCAGTAAGATTAAATAGAATAGATAATAATTGTTCTGCATTATGTTGGAGAGGATGTCAGGAAAAAGGGACATATGCTCATATGTGGTGGAGTTGTAAAAATGTATTGGTGTTTTGGCGAGAGGTTTTTACAGAAATATCGAAAATTATTGGTTCTAATTTAGAGGTCTGCCCAAAATTAGCATTGTTATCAATAACTGAGAAGCTTATTTGTGACCAAAATACGAAGGAGTTAATTGTAAACTTGTTAACTGCGGCCAGGCTAATGATAGCGAGAAATTGGAAAGTACAACATGTTTTCCTAATAATAGACTGGTATAAGGAAGTTTGGGACATAGCCCTAAATGATAAACTAACTAGTAGTATCAAATGCAAAAAAGGATTGCTAAAGAAGAATAATTTTATGGAGATATGGAATCAATTACTAGACTATGTATTAATAAAGGGGAAGGGTAACATGCCTTGTCAGGATATGTTATATTTTTGGAATTTAGACTTTATTTGATCAGGAGGATAGAAGTATATTAATTGGTCCCTTGGAGGGTGGGGGGGGGAGCACTTTATGATTTATTGTATGTTGATTATGTTATATTTGTGTGATAATTTTGTATTTTGCTAAATATATTTTCTGTGTTATAATTTGTTTTGAAAAATAAATAAAATATTTAAAAAAAACATTTTAAAGAGAAGGGGGGAAGCCACAGCAAACCCAAAATGGCTCGCAGCAGTGGGGGGGGGAGATTCATTGCTCCCGAGGTGTCCCCTGGGATAACTGCAGGAGTACTGGGTGGGGCAGCAACCCATGATGTGCCAGATTGCCTGTCGGGCACATCGTGGAGCCTCAGCTGATTCATCGTGGCTTGTCCCACAATGTGGGTTGTGTCATCCAAACCCACCCATAGCATACCCTCCAACATTTCACAGATGAAAATAGGGACACACATGTGTGAATTTGTAAGAGGTATGGTGTTAAGCAACATGAAGGTGTGATCAAGAGGGCGTGGCCAGGCAACATGAGGGTATGGCCAAGTACAAAAGTTATTAGAGGGAACACATATTATGTTATAATATTTTATAAGTGGCTTTTGTAATATTTTTTAAACCTTACTTAAACCCTTAAGTTTAACTGTTGCATGCTGTCGATATCTGGTGTTATCGGGGTGGGGGTGGGGTGTCAGTGCTTGCAGGGCAATCTCTTTCTTTTTGTTTTAAAATTGTCAGGATTGGCACAAATTCAACAGGTGAAGCATACCCACCCACCCACCCCCAAACATGGAGCTTTAGAGAGAAGGGGAAATTTCTTATGTTTCCTTCTGACACTGTAAGAGGCACAGAGTCAGCTCTGTTAGGAAATAAAATCTTTGGCAATATAAAGATAAGAATCATGTGATAAATTCCCTCATTCACCTCTCCATAGGTCCAGGCTTTCATCCAGCTAATCCCTTTCCCACAGTAACGTGCAGCAGGTAGAGCATGTGTGTGTGCGCGCGCACACACACACACATCCTCATCTGGCCCTCCCAGCTTAGTAGCATCTGTTCCCTCCCTGCTTACTGTGGCTGTTCAAGCCTAAGCAGAGCTATCTTAAAGGGGCCATGGGCAAAATTGCAGCTAAAGCTGCAGTTTTGCCCATGGCCCCTTTAAGTAGCTTGCAGTTGCAGGAGGCAGGGGAATTCAGGACTCTGCATGACAAAGTGAGAAGCCGTGATGGCTTAAGGGTTTTCCTGAGGGTCCCGGCATTTTCAGGACAATTGGAGACTATGCCATAGAGTAGCTAATTTTTATAACAAAAAGTGTACATGGGTAATGGATTACAAGCACGTTTCCGGAACGAATTATGCTCTCAATCCAAGGCATGACTGTATAAGCTTTCCCTGTTTGAAAGCCCAGCCATGTTAATTATATATCAGTATAATGACTTTTATCTTATCTTTCATATTGTTATTGTTGTTCACCATTAGGGCATTTTTTAGGTATAGAGCAGTCTATAGATACGATATAATTAATTAATTAATTAATGCTTCCTATAAGATTGCATTGTCTATTAATAAGTGTGGTGCACTGACACAATTGTTTTATGCAATTTTATACTGTCCTCTATAAGACTGGAGCAGATCACTGTGGCATTCCTAACCTCCTCTCTCCACAAGGCTTTTTGAAACAGACTTTCTGCAAAAGGTAATCCTGACTCAAAGTCAGTTATACACATCACAGAAGTATATGTGTCACCTGGAGAAGGAAATCAAAGGTTTAAACTAGACTCCAAGGATTTATCAGCAGGCATCATTAAGCTCATTATTTGCTGTCAGAAAGTATTCATGAAGTCATTGGCTTGTGCTAAATTTAGTCTGATGTGATGTTTTCTTAAAAAGCATCTCCATTCAGAATTGGGAATGGAAATTGAGATAGACTTATAGTAGTAATATAAGCTTTAATGAAGGAAGTTCTTACCCTAAAGTTCAATCAATCAGTGTTTATTTGGTCCATAGACCTTTTCCACACAACAATACTCAAAACAAGCATTAAGACGCCATTGTTAAAATTATTATTAAAACAGTGAATAATGCATAACAGTGAATAATACATTAAAATGACTTTTAAAAACAATTATTGTTAAAAAGTTGTTATTAAAACAATAAAATAGGATTGTAAATTATAACAGCAAAACAATATGGGTAGTCGTTAAAATAGTTAATTAAAAAATATACATATACACAACATAAAACCTGTGCCCATACAGTTTATTTTCCATAGTGTTGCTAATAGTCATTAACTATCTGTGATCTTTTCTTAATAACTGCAGCAAAATATTTTGCTGTTTGTTCAATTTCAACCATATTTGTGCCAGCCAGAAGATGTGAAATGTAAAATACTTTTGACCTTCCAGGCAGCAAAGTTAGTAATGGGGTTATAAAATGGGCCCTAATGTCTTTATAAAAACTGCAGTCCAGTAAAATATGTTCCACTGTTTCGACCTGTCCTGACTGACAAGGACATAGTCTTAATTCAAGTGGAAGTTTTTTAAAAGTACCCTAAAGTATCATTTGTTTAAAAGGGGGGGGGGAATATCCATAGAAATTTGCTGCAGGACTATTTAGCAGAGAACACCAAATAATCAAGAGTTAGAGCATCTTCTCAACAAGGAAAGGTAAAGTGTTTGTGGCTTTTTAGTTTAGAGAAAAAGTGGTGACAGGGCATGCTAGAGATTTATAAAACTTTGCGTGGTTGGAGAAGATATATTTTTCTCCCTCTCTCATGTTACTAGAACTCAGTGTCTTGGCCACAATTGCACATAACACTAAGTCAGGGTTTCACCTGTCCTCATCAGTCATGGATGGGTACTGGGACAAGGATGTGAGTCTGGACACGGTTTGTAGAACTTGTAACCATGACTACAATTTAAGGAAGTTTAAAATGCAAAACTGCACATGTTCAGAAACTGCACATTCTGGCAAACAGATTTTTTTTAAAAATATTTCATTTATTTATTACATTTCTATAGCACCAAATAGCCAGAGCTCTCTGGGCAGTTCACAACAGTTAAAACCATAAAATACAACAACATGACAAAGCACAATATAAAACTTAAAAGTTTAAAATACATTATAAAGCCAAAGTAAAAAACCAACAGCACTGTAAATATCTAATACAATAACAGATTTAAAACAATAAGAACTAAAATGCCTGGAAGAATAAGAAGGTGCCAGGTGAGCCTCTCTGGGGAAGGCATTCCACAACTGAAAAGACCTTTTCCTTAGTAGCCACTTGTTGGATAATTAAAATTGCAGTCAAAACCTATGGCTAATGTTTCACCAGGTAACTGGGTGAAATGGTTAAGATCACTGATACCTTCTAGGGTGGTTTTCCTAGAAGGTACACATTGAATTATTAACAGCCTGAACAGGAAGTGGGCGTTGCTCCCAGCTTCTTCCTCTTTCTGTTGAGACTGGAGTGAGCTTGGCACCACCAGGTAGTTGTCTCCATGTGGTCCTTGTAGCAGCATGTAGCCAGAGTTGCTGGTCTGAACTCCACAAGTTCAGACCACAAGTATTTCCAAATGAACTTGTAACCAACTGTAAGAAACGCTTTTAAGCCTGCCTGAATGAAACTGCATAATCTGAGTGAGTAAATGTTACTTTTAACTTTTACAAGACTGTGTCTCTGATTATTGTTCTGAGGGAGAGAAAAGGGGGCAAAACCAGGGAAATCCAGTCTGCCTTAAAGCATCCTGGATTACCAAATGCTAACTGGCTAACACTAGCCAAATCTAAGCTTCTTTTAAGCTGGAAAGGGACTCTACTCTGCTGATCTCACTAACGTGAGATACGAAGGATATTACTCCACAATATATCCTCTCCTAGTATCTTTTTCAAGTCCCAACACCACTCACCTCACTTCATTCTTAAGACAATCTTAGGGTTTGGGGCAAATTGGGCAAGGGAAGAGAAGAGACGATCCTTCAGGTAACCTGGCCTTAAGCCATTTGGGGCTTTAAAAGTGAAATACAGATGGGCCTTATCATAGGCACCACTGTAATACCTGGTTCCTGTAATACCAGCAATGTTAATTGGGTCTGGAAACGGACTTGGAAGCCAATGCAGATCACAAAGTACTGGTGCAATATATTCATATTGATCAATCCCTGTAAACAATCTTGCTGCCCTATTTGGACCAGCTGAAGATTCCAGACTGTTTTCAAAATCCCCACATATAACACATAGCAGTAATCCAGATAAGAGGCTACCAGAACATGGATAACTGTAGCTAGCCTATCTCTGTCCAGATAGGAAATAGTTGGTATATCACCCTAAGCTCTAAGCTTTTTTTTTTTTTTTTGCTGTAACCTATCAGGAATGTAGAAGCAGCTGTAAAGCATGAATGGTGGTGGGGAGAAGGGAGAGAGAGATACATTGCATGGAAGCTCAAAGCCAGCAACTTGAATTATGTGCAACATCGCACTCTGGCACTGGAAAACCATTGCTGCAGTGCATCAAAGCGTAAGAAGAGCCCTGCTGGGTAAAAGAGAGTGTGCCTTGAGTTCAGCCCGCTGTTTCTAACAGCAGCAGCCACATGCCTCCAGGAAGCCTAAAAGCAGGGCATGAAGGCAACAACCCTCCCCTGTTGTCCTCCAACACATACACATACCAATTTGTGTTAAGAGGTGGAATGCCCCTGAACATAGCGGCTCCATTTAACTGTCCTGCCAACCGCTATTGATAGAGGCCTCTATTCCTCTATGAATTTGTCTAACCTCATTTTTAAAACCCATGTTCATCACTGCATTTTGATGGCAGCGAATTCATTAAATTAATCATGTTTTGTATAAAAAAGTGATTCCTTTTCTGTGCCCTGAACCTTTCAATTGATTACGCTCATCAATTTCATTTGGCCATGTTTATATATAACACTAAGCCAGGGTTTATCTTAACCATTGTTTGTTGAATTAGCCAGGAATTGCAGATGACCTGCAGCTTCTTTCACCTATCCCAAACAGGTGAAAGAATAGGTTCTTTCACCTATCCCACCTATCCTACCTCCAGGAGCTAGTTAACAATAGCTTTGATTCTAAATATGTTCTGGAGGCCCTCCATGGTCAGCCTTAGACTGACCTTCCTTGGGCCACTACTTGGCCCACATTCTCTGTTGTGGATCTTGAGACACAGACATCCACGGCTACTTCAGCTTGCATAAAAAGCTCCTAAATTGGAATTGCAGTATCTGTGTTTGCTTGTATGTTTGTTTGATAACCCTTGCCCCCAAATGACCACCCAGAGAGTAGAAAGTGATGAGAGCTGGTACAAACAGGCCTGGCATCAGCACTGGGCCAGCATGGGCTTCCCAGGGCTGGCTCAGCTCTCTGCAGCATCCCTTCTTCATATTAAAAAAAAAAAGGAACCACCCTTGAGCCCTGAGGTCCTCTCCTAGCTGCACCATTGCCCCCAATCTATGCAGCTAGATAAGGAGGAGCCTGCAGGGATGCAACAGTGAGCTAGGGGCTAATTCAGCTTTAAAGATTAATATAGCCTGTGTATATGCTTGCTATCTCTCCCTTGAAATATGTCTCATAATCCATGTATGGTCAGCCAAAAGCACTTACCTGATCATGCCGTTTGTACGAGAAGTGTCTTGACATCACTCCCTCGAATAGTGAACTCACATGGTGTGTAGGACAAGCCTGGCATCTGTGGTCAGGAATGATTGGCCTTTGAGGAAGAGTGGGAATGGTGAGGTGCAGGGAGCGCACAGCAACATGGAGACGGCTATCCAAGGTCATTGATCAATGAGGGTATACATTAAAAAAAAACAGCAACCAAATTGGGATATATAATATCAAATGAATAAATAAATGAATTCAATGAACACTTTATAGACACAAGTAGCACTTTTTATAAGCTAAAAAACACCCCCCCCAACACACACACACACAGAGAAACACCACTCAACTTAGTGCATCTCTAAAGTGGATAAACATTTTAAAAATTGCTCATATATAAAAGACACCAAATAAATATTGACCATAAATTGGAATTCTTCAGTGGTCTAGTAATAGCACAATAGTGAAAAATGGGAACCCTGTCTGTCAGCCAAATAAAATAAAACAATGTAACAGTGGTGTCACCAATTAAAAACCTGGGATAAGCTAGGATTCCAGGTTTGGGTATAATGATAAAGTTTAATGGAAGCCAACTGTTGGAGCCCAGCTCCAGCGCTGCACTGGGCCTTATAGTTTATAGCCAGAATCTGATCAGGAGTGATTCAGAAGGGTTTCAGCTTGTGCAATGTCAGAATCATGTGGGCTCATCTCTGTCAGCATTCTCAAGGGAGGCAAGTTACTCCCATCCAGCTGCTAGCTCCGGTCTTGGCAAGGAAGGAAGCTGGCAGCCTAACAGAAGAGGGGGTGGTTTTCGGAGGTTGAGCTTCTCCCCTGAAGAGCAGAAGGGAGATGCCCTGTTTGGGCAGGGTACCTCACTGATGGTCTACAATCCCTGACTCTTGGACTTTTCTTAGACCATAGAATAATTTATTCAGATAATAATTTATTCTGGTCACCTGATGGTTGACTCCACAGCTCAAAATAAATTCCCCAGGACAGGTCCTTCCTGACCAACTCCTATTAATCTTGAATAAATGAAACAGGTTTTCTCCATCATCCTTACTTGCTTTGACAGCTGACCCCCCTCACCCAGCAGTCACTTGCTAGATTGGCATGTCAAAACAGAAAGTCAAGGTAGATTTGTCAAAGGCATATGCAGACATTAAAAAGAATTCAGAAAAATATAGATAATCTATGAAAAATAGACTTCACTATTAAAAAAATAATATATTGATTTGCAGTCTTCCCTCACCAACAAACCTGGTCTGGCTTGTGTCAGAAATAGCTTTAACTATTATAGTTTGTTATAATATAGTTATATTCCATTATAACAAACTATATAGTTTGTTATAATGGAATATGCTGTATGAGATAGCAACCATTAACACCCAGAATATTAATATAGTCATGCCTAAACAGATATTGTTCACAATCTTAATTTGACAACAGGACCCTTTTAGATGGTTCAAGATATGCACCCAAAACTATTAACTTTCTTGGAAAATTAAGTCTTCAGCATAGTTCAAAAATTTGATCTATTATACTTCAGTGTCAGTGAAATCCTTGTGTGTGATTTTCACCTTTGCAGTGAAAAATGCCCACTCTTGCAATATTCAAAGTTATCTGTAATGTCTTATGAACATAACATAAAATTTATGAAGCAAGAGCCACACACATTTGGAAGTCATAGCTTTTGTCATCACTCACTTAATTGCTTCCCCTGTTAAATCAAGGACAAACTCTGTTCGATATAATTACTTACTCCTGCAGCTTGTAGGGAAAAGCTGCATTGTAAAAAGCTTAGCTGAGGAGATGTTAGCGATTGCAAAATGAAGGTGACTTTTACTGATAAATGTGGCAAAGGTGTGCCTACTTTACAGTTAATAGATAAACTTGCATGGTGCAACTTTCTACAGCTCATATGTCTTACAGATTTCAGCTCAGGTGGAACTACTTTCCTTTTTATTAGAACCTCAAGATCCACCAACCAGTCATAGAATCATAAAAAACGTAGAGTTGGAAGGGGCCTATTAGGCCATCGAGTCAAGTGCAAAAAAAATTAAAGAACAGGGTGTCCCTGAGCACATTCTGACCCCAGGAATTTGTTTTCAGTATCAGAACTGAACTCACCTCACAGTAGTGGTGGGCCCGAGCCTTGAGTCGGTTCGTGGCTCGCTCCTGGCTCGGCCCTCCGCAGGCGGCAGCGGCCCAATCTCGCTCTTCAGAGCGGCACAGAGCGTTCTCCGTGCCGCTCGAGCCGCTGCCGCCGCTGCTGGAAAACACCCCCATCCACTGCCGGAGCCCCCTGCCACCCCCCGCAGCCTATCCCCTGCCGCCGCCACCACCGGACCCCCCCCGCCACCCCCCCCCGCAGCATACCTTGTCCGCACCACCTCCGCGCTGCCTCCGCCGCTGCCGGAGCCACTGCTCCGTCGCACTGGACCCCCGCCCGCGCTCTGTTTTGGCGGGAGGAACCAGGGCAACAGGGCTTAAACAGCCCTGTTGCCCTGGTTTCCCACGCCAAAAACAGAGCGCGGGGGTCCAGCGCGATGGAGTAGGGTCCCGTCACGTCACTTCCTCCACGCTGGAAATGACACATCGGGACCAGCGGATGGGGAGGCAGGCAGGCTCTCCACAGAGCCTGAGAGCCTGCGGGTAAGCCTGCGCGGGTGGCCGAGTAGCCCGGCGGACACGAGCAGGCCTAGTTCAGGCCTTGTTCCTGTCTGCTGGGCTACTCAGGTACATCCCTACCTCACAGTCCTTTCACACAGAAGTCCGCTCCTAGTCACCCCAAGCCTTCTTCATTTCAGCAGCATAATTTCAGAGGGGAAAGCCATTTTGTTGTTTCTCTTCTTAATTACTGGGGGGGGGTGGTGCAGAAACCCTTGCCGATCTTCTTTGCAGCCACATCACATTGCTGGCTCATATTCAGTTTGTGATCTACCACAATTCCAAGATCCTTCTCACTTGTGGGTCAGATGCAGTCGTGCGGGCCATCTAACAGGATTAATACCCACTCATAATGGAGTAAGGCAGGGATGTATCTTGGCCCCCATTCTGTTTAATTTCTATATTAATTCTATTGCTCAGACGCCGAAAAAGGTAAATTCACACACTCCCAAATTGGCAAATAGACCAATACCTAGACTACTGTAATGCGCTCTACGTGGGGTTACCCTGGAAGACAGTTTGGAAGCTGCAGCTGGTACAGAATGCTCGCCAAACATTGCGGATCATGTCGACATTAATGATTTGAGTGCCCTTCCATTCCAAGGGTCTACTCTGAGTAGGATTTACACCGAATGCTTTTCTCCAATAATACACCATGCTTTGCTATCTTTAAAAAAACGTGCAAAGAACCTGCCTTTTCCTGCCATTGAAATGCAGCCCTTCAGGAGATTGAAATGGCAAGGTTTGGAGTGAATTGAGTACAAACTGGAAAAGATAGTGAATGTCATAACAAAAACCAACCTGGGTCCTACTTAGAGTAGAAAGCATGAAAACATTGCGGATCATGTCAACATTAATGATTCGAGTGCCGGTCCATTCCAAGGGTCTACTCTGAGTAGGATTTACACCGAATGCCTTTCTCCATTATACAACCATGTTTTGCTATCTTTTTCAAAACGTGCTAAAAATTGCCTTTTCTTGCCATTGAAATGCAAGGTTTGCATTTCAGGAGAATGAAATGGCAAGGTTTGGAGTGAATTGAGTACAAACTGGAAAAGATAGTCAATGTCACAACAAAAACCAACCTGGGTCCTACTTGGAGTAGAACCCTTGAAAACATTGCGGATCATGTCGACATTAATGATTTGAGTGCCGTTCCATTCCAAGGGTCTACTCTGAGTAGGATTTACACCGAATGCTTTTTGCCTTTAACAAACCATGTTTTGCTATCTTTTTCAAAACTTGCTAAAAACCTGCCTTTTCCTGCCATTGAAATGCAGCCCTGCAGGAGAATGAAATGGCAAGGTTTGGAGTGAATTGAGTACAAACTGGAAAAGATAGTCAATGTCATAACAAAAACCAACCTGGGTCCTACTTAGAGTAGAACCCTTGAAAACATTGCGGATCATGTCCTACTTAGAGTAGAACACTTGAAAACATTGCGGATCATGTCAACATTCATTATTTGAGTTCCGTTCCATTCCAAGGGTCTACTCTGAGTAGGACTTACACCGAATGCTTTTTTCCTTTAACAAACCATGTTTTGCTATCTTTTTGAAAACGTGCTAAAACCCTGCCTTTTCCTGCCACTGAAATGCAGCCCTTCAGGAGAATGAAATGGCAAGGTTTGGAGTGAATTGAGTACAAACTGGAAAAGATAGTCAATGTCATAACAAAAACCAACCTGGGTCCTACTTAGAGTAGAACGCATGAAAACATTGTGGATCATGTCCACATTAATGATTTCAGAGCCCTTCCATTCCAAGGGTCTACTCTGAGTAGGATTTACACCGAATGCAAATTCCTTTAACAAACCATGTTTTGCTATCTTTTTCAAAACGTGCTAAAAACCTGCCTTTTCTTGCCATTGAAATGCAGCCCTTCAGGAGAATGAAATGGCAAGGTTTGGAGTGAATTGAGTGCAAACTGGAAGAGATAGTCAATGTCATAACAAAAACCAACCTGGGTCCTACTTAGAGTAGAACGCATGAAAACATTGCGGATCATGCCCACATTAATGATTTCAGTGCCCTTCCATTCCAAGGGTCTACTCTGAGTAGGATTTACACCGAATGCTTTTTTCCTTTAACAAACCATGTTTTGCTATCTTTTTCAAAACGTGCTAAAAACCTGCCTTTTCTTGCCATTGAAATGCAGCCATTCAGGCGAATGAAATGGCAAGGTTTAGAGTGAATTGAGTGCAAACTGGAAGAGATAGTCAATGTCATAACAAAAACCATCCTGGGTCCTACTTAGAGTAGAACGCATGAAAACATTGCGGATCATGTCCACATTAATTATTTGAGTGCCCTTCCATTCCTAGGGTCTACTCTGAATAGGATTTACACCGAATGCTTTTTTCCTTTAACAAACCATGTTTTGGAGGCGGAGCTAGCACGCCTAAGAAATGGCGGCGTAGAGGGAGAGCTCCTCACCCTAAAACTAAATAGGAAGACTCTACAACATTTCAAAAAGCCCAACAAGCAACAAAAACTTAAAGTTCTGATGGGGAATGACAGAGGAATCTAGCAAAACGAAAAACAGCGAGATTACACACTACCTTCCCTACAAAGAAAGAAAAACACTGCACAAGGCAGTACAGCATACTCAGAGAATAAAAATGGCTACCGGAGAAGGCAGAGAACACACAGAAGAGCCAGGATCAAGCGCACAGATATCGAATAACGAAATGAAGGAGGCAATATTATAACAATTAAAAACATTGAAACAAGAACTGATGAACCATTGGGCAGAACTGCTGGACACCAAACTGAAGGAAATAACAGAAACGGTGGAGGCAGTAAAAACAACAGCAAATAAAGCTGCAGAAAAAGCTCAGCAACAGGAGGAAAAGATAAAAACCCTACAAAGAGCGGTAGCGGAAAATAAATCAAAGATTGAAGACCAAGAAAATCGCAACCGAAGGTGTAATCTGAGAATAAAAAACTTGGAAGAAGAAGCAGAAGGTGAAAACATTAAGGTTTTTATAGCAAAATGGCTGACCTCATTAACTCCAGACTGCCCGATAGAAGCTGATGACTTAGAAAGAGCTCTCAGGGCACTAGGACCCAGAAGAAAAAACTCCAGCTTTCCAAGAGACTTGGTAATATGTTTCAGCAGATACAACAAGAAAGACGAATTCTTTAAAAAGCTAAGACTTTTAAAAGAAATAAAATATAATGACAAACCTGTAATGATTATGCAAGACCTGGCACCAGAGACGCTGCAGAAAAGAAGACTCCTCAAACCCTACACATTGAAACTACGAGAACTGGGGCTTAAATATCACTGGGGATTCCCTTTCAAGATAATAATCCCCAACAAGGGACACACGCTGATTGCAGCCTCCCCACTTGAAATGACGGAGCTATTCAGAACGCTAGGCATCGAACTCCCGGCAGAGGCTACTCAGGAAGAAACAGATAATGGAGAAGAAGCAGTAGGCCAAGAGCCACAAGGAGACGGCTGGAACACTGTAAACAGACACAGAAAAAACAGGTGGGAAAGAAATGACTATGAAAATCCACAGACCCCAAGAATCCTGAGAACTCTGCCACAAAGGAAGAGATGAGAGAAACTGAGTAACAGTGAACCACAGGAGGTGACAAAAACAAAGTGAAAGACAATTGAAGTGTAAATATTCAAATGCATAGCAAAGGGAAGGGGGAGGAAAAGGGAGGAGGGAGACTAGTCCCAAAGGGGAGAGAAAATATTCTTTGTTTGTAGAGTCACGCTGTTTTAAACCATTGAAAAAATAGGGGGGGGAGAGAAACTCTTGCCTCTATGTAGTCAATCTATGAAGGAATAGATTGACCTGCTCAGTTATAGTTTTAAAGAAATCTGAAAAGAACAAACCATAGCCTCAAGGCAGGGTGAAGAACACGTGAATCACTCTCTCTGTAAGGGGAGGGGAGGATCTCACCTGCATTCGCAACTTTAGTTATGCTAAGAGAGAGCTGCAAACGAGTTTTAAAGTTAGGGAAAATGAGAAGGTTGGGGAATGACAGGGGAGGGAGGGAGGACACGACTGAGCTGGGTGCGATAATGGGCAAGGCAGACAGAAATTGGCATATACCATGGGAGACCTTAAGGTGCTAACTCTAAACATTAAAGGCATGGGGAATCAGTTAAAAAGGGTGAGGCTACATAAACTAATAAGAGGTCTAAAACCAAAAATACTATTTCTACAAGAGACACACAAAGCCCAAAAAAGGGAAGGAATTTTTAACAGTAGTCAATGGAAAACTGTACATATAGCAAAAGGAACAAACAAATCCAGGGGAGTAGCAATATTAATACATAACACAGTGGACTTTGCAATACGGCAAGTACAGAAAGACCCCAATGGCAGATACGTATTTGTAGAGGGAACACTAAATCAAAACAAACAAATAGTATTAGCCTCATTATACAGTCCAAACGAAAGACAGCTAGACTTCCTACATAAAGTTTTGAAAAAGTTGAGAACCTTTTCAAAAGCAGAGGCAATAATTGGAGCAGACACTAATTGGAACATGCAAGGAGCTGAACCTAGAAAAGTACAAAAAGATATAAGATTATATAATAAAACAGACTCACATAGCACACGAGCAGGAAAACTTTTTAACATAATTCACAAATTTAATTTAAGGGAGGTATGGGCAGAACTTAACAACAAAGACTACACACACACATTTTGTTCCAGGGTACATGGAACTTTTTCAAGGCTAGACACAATTATGCTAACTAGTACACTGATGCAAAACGTCACAGTGGCAGATATAGGACCCATAAAAGTGACAGACCATGCACCGGTATCTGTCCAACTCAAAGTAAACAACTATACCAAGAGCAATTATATATGGCGATTCAATCCCATCCTTTTAACAAACAAAGAAAGCAGAGAAAATTTACAAAAGGGAATAGACAACTACTTCACAGAAAATAAAGCAGGGGACACAACAGAAAGAACTAGATGGGAAGCAATGAAAGCGGTTCTTAGAGGACTGAGTATCAAAGAGATGAGCCACATGAATAAAAAGAGACGGACGCGAAAATCAGAAACAGAATTAGAACTAGAAAGACTTACTGTACAATATAAACGAACAGGTGAACAAAAGATCAGACAACAAATGGAGAAGAAAAGGACAGAATTAAATTTATTGGAATTAGATCAAACCATGATAAATTTACTATATATTAAACAAAAACATTATGAATTTGATGGAAAGGGATCCAAACTTTTGGCAAACAGGGTAAAAAAAAGGAGGGACAAAAACAAAATAAATGCTCTTAAAAACAAACAGGGGAATAAAACATATGACATAGAAGAGATGGGTGACATTTTTGTAGATTATTTTGAAAAACTATACAAAGGGGAAGAAAAAGACAGGAACACAATTAGAAAGTATCAGAGCAAAACAAACATCCCAGGACTAGCTGAAGCAAGTAAACAAATCCTAGAACAAAGGATTATGATAGAAGAAATAACAGAAGCCATTAAAACACAAAAACCCAACAAGTCACCGGGACCCGATGGTTTTACAAGTGAATTTTATAAAGCATATACAGAATTATTAGCCCCAAGACTATTGTCATTATATAATGAAATTCTAGATGGAGCCTCACTTCCTAACACATGGACACAATCCAGAATCATTTTGATATTAAAACCAGGGGAAAATCCGGAGCTCCCAGAATCATACAGACCCATCTCTTTATTAAATATAGATTATAAAATATTTACCACCATATGGGCTAATAGATTAAAATTTGTGATAGGAGAAATAATACATGAAGATCAACATGGTTTTATTCCAAAAAGATATATAGCAGACCCTATACGCAGGCTATATAGCATAATAAAATACAGTAAAAAAACAAACACCCCGCTAGCCATAATTGCTCTAGACTTGTTCAAAGCATTTGACAGTGTTAATTTACAGTTCTTACTGGAGAGCACATCTGTGTACAACTTTGGCCCAAATTTCTCTCACATTCTCAATGCCATATATAACAAAACAACAGCAAATATACGATTCAATTCTTATGATTCACGCCCTTTTCAACTAAATGCAGGAACCAAACAGGGTTGCCCCCTATCCCCTCTGTTATTCAATTTAGTTATAGAATTTCTAGCAGACAGACTCAGACATAATGATGCTATACAAGGTATACAAATTCAAGATCAACCATACTTACTCAGCATGTATGCTGATGATTTGATATTAACAATACAAAACCCAATAGAGGCATTGCAACCACTACGTCAAGAACTGCAAGATTTTCAAGCAGCGTCTAGCTTAAAAGTAAATTACGACAAATCTGACTTCATGAGTTATAATATAGGGGCAAACAATCAACTTGACATTTCTAAAAATCTACAAATTCCTATAGTTCACAAAGCCTTTAGATATCTAGGAGTTCAAGTTGCAAAAAACCCAAACAAAACCTTCACACTAAACTATTCCAAATTATGGGAAAATATCAAGAAAGACCTCAAAAGATGGAAAAGATTGAACTTAACCACAATGAACAAATTAGCCACCATCAAAATGATAGTCATACCTAAATTCACATACTTATTTTATGTTCTACCCATAGAAGTACCTACGGTATGAGATGGCTTAAATCATGGCAAGACACCCTAGAAAAATTTATATTTAATGGTAAAAAACCACGTATGGCAAGAAATCTCAGGTACAGACCCACCATTGATGGAGGGTGGGGAATTCCATCACTAAAATTATACTATGAAGCTTACCAACTGAGACATCTATTATCATTCATGGCAGATAATAAAAATAAACATTGGGTCAAAATAGAAAATTTTTTGTTAGCACAAGATAATCCACACACAATACCCTTTGTCAAAAAACGAATAACACAAGGTATACAAAATCAACACTCCAACATGGAAATAATATTAAAGATATGGAAATGAAGAAAGGAGACACTGATGCCAGGAATTTCACCATTAATACCACTCTATGCACACCCAAATTTTCCAGTTAAAGACATACAGATATCTAGAGAATCACTGAAAAATAATAACCTATTGATATTACGAGACTTATATAATAACTCACAACCACTACCAAGAGACACATGGAGAAACACATTACGAAATACGGCAATTACTTGGTTACAATGGTACCAAATAAGCTCATTCATTAGACTAGAGAATGTGAAAAAACAAGGCACCAGAGATCTGACACAATTTGAAAAGATATTATTAACTTTTACAGATCAGGAAAAAGGATTAATGTCAGATTTATATGCACTTCTGATAAAAACAGACATGGGAAATAGCCTTCCACTTAAAAGAAAATGGGAAAGAGAATGGGGAATGCAAATAGAAGATGAAGAATGGGAAAATATATGGGATGAATTCCCATTTAAAGCGATTTCAACAAAATTCAAAGAACTCTCACTGAAAATAATACAGAAATGGCACTGGACTCCTCACAAAATATCTCATATGAATAAAAACTACTCTCCCCTATGCTGGAGAGCCTGTGGAGAAATCGGATCACACAAACATATGTGGTGGTCCTGCAAGCAAGTATC
This sequence comes from Shinisaurus crocodilurus, assembly GCA_021292165.1. Lineage (NCBI taxonomy): Eukaryota > Metazoa > Chordata > Lepidosauria > Squamata > Shinisauridae > Shinisaurus > Shinisaurus crocodilurus. The sequence goes on along the minus strand of CM037876.1, from coordinate 117,821,437 downwards.
CCGCTTCTGGACAATAGTTTTCAAAGAAATATCTAAAATTGTAGGGACAGAGATAACTAAAACTCCAGAATTAGCAATATTAAACATTTTTCAAAGAGATAATAAAAATTTATTATACAAGAACCTAATAAGATTTCTATTACAAGCTGCTAAATTACTAATAGCAAGAGGATGGAAAGATGCCAAAGGGCTAACCATCAATCACTGGTATGATGTGGTATGGGAAATTGCATTAATTGAAAAACTAACTCAAAAATTGAGAATTGCAGGGGGGGGAAGAAAACAAACTCTTTTGAAGCAGAATGGTGGCCTTTTATCCAATTTTCATGCAGAACATCTACAACAAAAATACCTCAAGCCTTCCAGTACAATTGGATGCAATAAACTTACAAATATCCACCTATCACAAAACTGACTACTTTATGGCCGAAAAAGACTCCGGAAAAGGTGCCCAGCCAGATTTGTTCCTTTGAATGTTGGTTCGGGGGGGGGGGGGTTACTTTGTTCTGATCTAATACAATTTCTGTAATGGATTAGATGTTTTGTTGGTTGTTCGGTTGTCTTGTATATGTTACAATTCAAATAAACAAATTTAAAACAAAAACAAAAAAAAACACCATGTTTTGCTATCTTTTTCAAAACGTGCTAAAAACCTGCCTTTTCCTGCCATTGAAATGCAGCCCTTCAGGAGAATGAAATGGCAAGGTTTGGAGTGAATTGAGTGCAAACTGGAAGAGATAGTCAATGTCATAACAAAAACCAACCTGGGTCCTACTTAGAGTAGAACGCATGAAAACATTGCGGATCATGTCCACATTAATGATTTGAGTGCCCTTCCATTCCTAGGGTCTACTCTGAGTAGGATTTACACCGAATGCTTTTTTCCTTTAACAAACCATGTTTTGCTATCTTTTTCAAAACGTGCTAAAAACCTGCCTTTTCCTGCCATTGAAATGCAGCCCTTCAGGAGAATGAAATGGCAAGGTTTAGATTGAATTGAATGCAAACTGGAAGAGATAGTCAATGTCATAACAAAAACCAACCTGGGTCCTACTTAGAGTAGAACGCATGAAAACATTGCGGATCATGCCCGCATTAATGATTTCAGTGCCCTTCCATTCTAAGGGTCTACTCTGAGTAGGATTTACACCGAATGCTTTTTTCCTTTAATAAACCATGTTTTGCTATCTTTTTCAAAACGTGCTAAAAACCTGCCTTTTCTTGCCATTGAAATGCAGCCCTTCTGGAGAATGAAATGGCAAGGTGTGGAGTGAATTGAGTGCAAACTGGAAGTGATAGTCAATGTCATAACAAAAACCAACCTGGGTCCTACTTAGAGTAGAACGCATGAAAACATTGCGGATCATGTCCACATTAATGATTTTCGTGCCCTTCCATTCCTAGGGTCAACTCTGAGTACGATTTACACCGAATACTTTTTTCCTTTAACAAACCATGTTTTGCTATCTTTTTCAAAATGTGCTAAAAACCTGCCTTTTCCTGCCATTGAAATGCAGCCATTCAGGAGAATGAAATGGCAAGGTTTGGTTGAATTGGGTACAAACTGGAAAAGATAGTCAATGTCATAACAAATACCAACCTGGGTCCTACTTAGAGTAGAACGCATGAAAACATTGCGGATCATGCCCACGTTAATGATTTCAGTGCCTTCCATTCCAAGGGTCTACTCTGAGTAGGATTTACACCGAATGCTATTTTCCTTTAATAAACCATGTTTTGCTATCTTTTTCAAAACGTGCTAAAAACCTGCCTTTTCTTACCATTGAAATGCAGCCCTTCAGGAGAATGAAATGGCAAGGTTTAGATTGAATTGAATGCAAACTGGAAGAGATAGTCAATGTCATAACAAAAACCAACCTGGGTCCTACTTAGAGTAGAACGCATGAAAACATTGCGGATCATGCCCACATTAATGATTTCAGTGCCCTTCCATTCCAAGGGTCTACTCTGAGTAGGATTTACACCGAATGCTTTTTTCCTTTAATAAACCATGTTTTGCTATCTTTTTCAAAACGTGCTAAAAACCTGCCTTTTCTTGCCATTGAAATGCAGCCCTTCTGGAGAATGAAATGGCAAGGTGTGGAGTGAATTGAGTGCAAACTGGAAGAGATAGTCAATGTCATAACAAAAACCAACCTGGGTCCTACTTAGAGTAGAACGCATGAAAACATTGCGGATCATGTCCACATTAATGATTTGAGTGCCCTTCCATTCCTAGGGTCAACTCTGAGTACGATTTACACCGAATACTTTTTTCCTTTAACAAACCATGTTTTGCTATCTTTTTCAAAATGTGCTAAAAACCTGCCTTTTCCTGCCATTGAAATGCAGCCATTCAGGAGAATGAAATGGCAAGGTTTGGGTTGAATTGGGTACAAACTGGAAAAGATAATCAATGTCATAACAAATACCAACCTGGGTCCTACTTAGAGTAGAACGCATGAAAACATTGCGGATCATGCCCACGTTAATGATTTCAGTGCCCTTCCATTCCAAGGGTCTACTCTGAGTAGGATTTACACCGAATGCTTTTTTCCTTTAACAAACCATGTTTTGCTAATTTTTTCAAAACATGCTAAAAACCTGCCTTTTCCTGCCATTGAAATGCAGCCATTCAGGAGAATGAAATGGCAAGGTTTGGAATGAATTGGGTACAACTGGAAAAGATAATCAATGTCATAACAAATACCAACCTGGGTCCTACTTAGAGTAGAATGCATGAAAGCATTGCGGATCATGTCAACATTAATGATTTGAGTGCCCTTCCATTCCAAGGGTCTACTCTGAGTAGGATTTACACCGAATGTTTTTTTCCTTTAACAAACCATGTCTTGCTATCTTTTTCAAAACGTGCTAAAACCTGCCTTTGCCTGCCATTGAAATGCAGCCATTCAGGAAAATGAAATGGCAAGCTTTGGAGTGAATTGGGTACAAACTGGAAAAGATAGTCAATGTCATAACAAAAACCAACCTGGGTCCTACTTAGAGTAGAACCCTTTAAAACACTGCGGATCGTGTAGACATTAATTGTTTGAGTGCCCTACCTTTCCAAAGGTCTACTCTGAGTAGGATTTACACAGAACGTTTTTTCCCATTAATACACCATGTTTTGATATCTTTTCCAAAACGTGCTAAAAACCGGCCTTTTCCTGCCATTGAAATGCAGCCCTTCAGAAGAATGAAATGGCAAGGTTTGGATTGCATTGTGTACAACCTGTGAAAGATAGACAATGTCATAACAAATACCAACCTGGGTCCTACTTAGAGTAGAACCATTGAAAACACTGCGGATCCTGTAGACATTAATGATTTGACTGACCTTATATTCCAAGGGTCTACTCTGAGGAGGATTTACACCGAACGTTTTTTCCCAATAATAAACTCTGCGTTTTGATATCTTTTCCAAAACGTACTATAAACCTGCCTTTTCCTGCCATTGAAATGCAGCCATTCAGGAGAATGAAATGGCAAGGTTTGGAGTGAATTGGGTACAAACTGGAAAAGATAGTCAATGTCATAACAAAACCAACCTGGGTCCTACTTAGAGTAGAACGCATGAAAACATTGCGGATCATGTCCACATTAATGATTTGAGTGCCCTTCCATTCCAAGGGTTTACGCTGAGTAGGATTTACACCGAATGTTTTTCTCCAAAAATACACCATGTTTTGCTATATTTTTCAAAACGTGCCAAAAACCTGCCTTTTCTTGCCATTGAAATGCAGCCCTTCAGGAGAATGAAATGGCAAGGTTTAGAGTGAATTGAGTGCAAACTGGAAGATATAGTCAATGTCATAACAAAAACCATCCTGGGACCTACTTAGAGTAGAACGCATGAAAACATTGCGGATCATGCCCACATTAATGATTTCAGAGCCCTTCCATTCCAAGGGTCTACTCTGAGTAGGATTTACACCGAATGCTATTTTCCTTTAATAAACCATGTTTTGCTATCTTTTTCAAAACGTGCTAAAAACCTGCCTTTTCTTACCATTGAAATGCAGCCCTTCAGTAGAATGAAATGGCAAGGTTTAGATTGAATTGAATGCAAACTGGAAGAGATAGTCAATGTCATAACAAAAACCAACCTGGGTCCTACTTAGAGTAGAACGCATGAAAACATTGCGGATCATGCCCGCATTAATGATTTCAGTGCCCTTCCATTCTAAGGGTCTACTCTGAGTAGGATTTACACCGAATGCTTTTTTCCTTTAATAAACCATGTTTTGCTATCTTTTTCAAAACGTGCTAAAAACCTGCCTTTTCTTGCCATTGAAATGCAGCCCTTCTGGAGAATGAAATGGCAAGGTGTGGAGTGAATTGAGTGCAAACTGGAAGTGATAGTCAATGTCATAACAAAAACCAACCTGGGTCCTACTTAGAGTAGAACGCATGAAAACATTGCGGATCATGTCCACATTAATGATTTTCGTGCCCTTCCATTCCTAGGGTCAACTCTGAGTACGATTTACACCGAATACTTTTTTCCTTTAACAAACCATGTTTGCTATCTTTTTCAAAATGTGCTAAAAACCTGCCTTTTCCTGCCATTGAAATGCAGCCATTCAGGAGAATGAAATGGCAAGGTTTGGGTTGAATTGGGTACAAACTGGAAAGATAGTCAATGTCATAACAAATACCAACCTGGGTCCTACTTAGAGTAGAACGCATGAAAACATTGCGGATCATGCCCACGTTAATGATTTCAGTGCCCTTCCATTCCAAGGGTCTACTCTGAGTAGGATTTACACCGAATGCTATTTTCCTTTAACAACCATGTTTTGCTAAATTTTTCAAAACATGCTAAAAACCTGCCTTTTCCTGCCATTGAAATGCAGCCATTCAGGAGATTGAAATGGCAAGGTTTGGAGTGAATTGGGAAAAGATAATCAATGTCATAACAAATACCAACCTGGGTCCTACTTAGAGTAGAATGCATGAAAGCATTGCGGATCATGTCAACATTAATGATTTTAGTGCCCTTCCATTCCTAGGGTCTACTCTGAGTAGGATTTACACCGAATGTTTTTTTCCTTTAACAAACCATGTTTTGCTATCTTTTTCAAAACGTGCTAAAAACCTGCCTTTGCCTGCCATTGAAATGCAGCCATTCAGGAAAATGAAATGGCAAGCTTTGGAGTGAATTGAATGCAACCTGGAAAAGATAGTCAATGTCATAACAAAAACCAACCTGGGTCCTACTTAGAGTAGAACCCTTTAAAACACTGCGGATCGTGTAGACATTAATTGTTTGAGTGCCCTACCTTTCCAAAGGTCTACTCTGAGTAGGATTTACACAGAACGTTTTTTCCCATTAATACACCATGTTTTGATATCTTTTCCAAAACGTGCTAAAAACCGGCCTTTTCCTGCCATTGAAATGCAGCCCTTCAGAAGAATGAAATGGCAAGGTTTGGATTGCATTGTGTACAACCTGTGAAAGATAGACAATGTCATAACAAATACCAACCTGGGTCCTACTTAGAGTAGAACCGTTGAAAACACTGCGGATCCTGTAGACATTAATGATTTGACTGACCTTATATTCCAAGGGTCTACTCTGAGGAGGATTTACACCGAACGTTTTTGCCCTATAATAAACTCCGTGTTTTGATATCTTTTCCAAAACGTACTATAAACCTGCCTTTTCCTGCCATTGAAATGCAGCCATTCAGGAGAATGAAATGGCAAGGTTTGGAGTGAATTGGGTACAACTGGAAAAGATAGTCAATGTCATAACAAAACCAACCTGGGTCCTACTTAGAGTAGAACGCATGAAAACATTGCGGATCATGTCCACATTAATGATTTGAGTGCCCTTCCATTCCAAGGGTTTACGCTGAGTAGGATTTACACCGAATGTTTTTCTCCAAAAATACACCATGTTTTGCTATATTTTTCAAAACATGCCAAAAACCTGCCTTTTCTTGCCATTGAAATGCAGCCCTTCAGGAGAATGACATGGCAAGGTTTGGAGTGAATTGACTACAAACTGGAAAAGATAGTCAAAGTCATAACAAAAACCAATCTGGGTCCTACTTAGAGTAGAACCCTTGAAAACATTGTGGATCATGTCAACATTAATGATTTGAGTGCCCTTCCATTCCAAGGGTCTACTCTGAGTATGATTTACACCGAATGCTTTTCTCCAATTATACACTTGTTTTGCTATCTTTCCCAAAACAAGCTAAGAACCAAGGGTCTACTCTGAGTAGGATTTTCACCGAATGCTTTTTTCCCTTAACAAACCATGTTTTGATATCTTCCCATAACAAGCTAAAACCAGGGGTCTACTCTGAGTAGGATTTACACCAAACATTTTGTCCATTAATACTCCATGTTTTGATACGTTTCCCAAACAAGCTAAGAACCAAGGGTCTACTCTGAGTAGGATTTACACTGAATGCTTTTTTTCCTTTACAAACCATGTTTTGCTATTTTTTCCAAAACGTGCTAAAAACGTGTCTTTTCCTGCCATTCAAAAGCAGCCCTTCAGGAGAATGAAATGGCAAGGTTTGGAGTGAATTGAATGCAACCTGGAAAAGATAGTCAATGTCATAACAAAACCAACCTGGGTCCTACTTAGAGTAGAACTGTTGAAACACTGCGGATCATGTAGACATTAATTGTTTGAGTGCCCTACCATTCCAAAGGTCTACTCTGAGTAGGATTTACATAGAACTTTTTTCCCCATTAATACACCATGTTTTGATATCTTTTTCAAAACTTGCTAAAAACCGGCCTTTTCCTGCCATGAAATGCAGCCCTTCAGGAGAATGAAAGGCAAGGTTTGGACTGAATTGAGTTCAACCTGTGAAAGACAGACAATGTCATAACAAAAAAAACCTGGGTCCTACTTATAGTAGAACCCTTTAAACACTGCGGATGATGTAGGCTAATGATCTGTGTGCCCTTCCATTCCAAGGGTCTACTCTGAATAGGATTTACACAGAACGTTTTTTCCATTAATACACCATTCCTTGATATGTTTTCCAAAACGTCTATAAACCTCCCTTTTCCTGTCATGAAATGCAGCCCTTCAGAAGAATGAAATGGCAAGGTTTGGATTGCATGTGTGTACAACCTGTGAAAGATAGACAATGTCATAACAAATACCAACCTGGGTCCTACTTAGAGTAGAACTGTTGAAAACACTGCGGATCCTTTAGACATTAATGATTTGACTGGACCTTATATTCCAAGGGTTACTCTGAGAGGATTACACCGAACGTTTTTTCCCAATAATAAACTCCATGTTTTGATATCTTTTCCAAAACGTACTTATAAACCTGCCTTTTCTGCCCTTGAAATGCAGCCTTTCTGGAGATGAAAATGGCAAGGTTTGGATTGATTGAGTACAACCTGTGAAAGACAGACATGTCAAGAAAAAAACCCCTGGGTCCTACCTTAGAGTAGAACACTTGACAAACACTGCGGATCATGTCCCCCCCCCCCCCCGTTTTCTTCTTCTAACAATCTAAGTGCGTGTTATGGGCAGGTGCGTGTTATGGAGCGAAAAATATGGTATGTATTATTAGCATGTGAATGCATAGCAGAGTCACACAACTCCTCAGCAAGAAACAAGTTATTTGAATAATTGGTGGGCATTGTCAGATACAAATGCCTGACAGCAGAACATTCCCACAAACATGGAGGCAAGGGAGGGTAGTGGATTCCCACAACATGGAGGCAAGGGAGGTTCTGCCTTGGGGAGAATAATTTGAGCACTATTAAAAGGTAGGGCGTTACAATTTGTTATTGTTTTACTTGTACAGTTGAGAAGTGATGGGGAGGGTGCCATTTGGATAATTTTCCTCAGGCAGTGAGATTTTATGGACCAGCCCAAAATGTTTGTGTGTACACACACTGCTTGCATAGGCTGTTTTCACATTACATTACAAAGACAACTCTGGACAGCTGTGGTGTATGATTCGGGACTTGCAAAGATCTACAGATGCATAGCCAAATAATAATGGAACAGTCACCAGGCATATGGATGAATGGGAAGGAACATGCTGAAACTGACCCTGACAAGACCGAGGTACTTCTGGTGGAGACAAGAGGAGGTTAGTGGATGTTGACCTGGTGCTGAATGGGTACTACCCCTGAGGACCAGGTCCGCAGCTTGGGGGTCATTTTAGACTCCCAGTTATCCATGGAGGCTCAGGTGTCAGCTGTGAGCCGGGCAGCACTGTATCAACTCCATCTGATACGGCAGCTGCGCCCCTACCTTCTGCTCCCATCAGTGGTTCATGCTTTGGTCTCCTCTGCTTAGACTACTGTAATGTGCTCTACGTGGGGTTACCCTTGAAGACAGTTCAGAAGTTACGGCTGGTACAGAACACGGCAGCTCGCCTGGTGAGATTACATCACTCCGGGGAGCGTGCACTGGTTACCAGGAGCTGCACTGGTACCAGTTGCTTGCCAAGCCAAATTCAAGGTGTTGGTTTTGACCTTTAAAACCCTATATGGCTCCAGTCCAGTTTATCTCAAGCAGCGTCTCCAGCAACATGAAGTAGGCTGCTCAACAAGATCTGCCATGGATGGCCTTCTCTTGTTTCATTAGCCAGAGCAGCCAGGCTGGTGGGGACTAGGAAGAGGGCCTTTTCTGTGGCGGCCCCCAAGTTATGGAACTCTTTCCCCAGTGACCTCAGCCATGCCCCCTCCTTGATGAGCTTCCGCAGTGCATTAAAACATGGTTTTTCGGGCAGGAATATGGGGTGGGTTAGGTTTTTAAAGTAATGGTATTTTATATTTCATTTATTGTATTTTGTATATATAGTGTACATCGCCCAGAGTGGCAGGTTAACAGCCAGATGGGCGATTCAGAATATAATAAATAAAATAAAAATAAATTGAAGGGAGCTGCTCATTGCTATTCAGTAACTCCAATATTAATCAATATTTTGTAGCACTGTGTTCAACCCAGGATTAGGCAGTTTTGCCTATTTCCCATCTATGTCACTTTCACATATTTCCCGCTATCAATTTCCAGAGTAATCTGCAATGTAAAACTTTGCAACATATTAAATATGTTTTGCATTTTTACTGTCATTTAATACAAGTATTCACATAACTCTCGTTCTGACTGACGAGTTGATTTTGCCTGGACTCCACTTGGGTGTTCGCGCTTCATCTCCTCTTGGAACTTTGCCAGAGCAACCTGTCGAACATGTCATTGCACAACTCAGTTGGATTAATTTTCACAGGAGAACTGCCAAATTTCACACCTCAGTAAGGGAAACTCCTTACATAGGGATAAGGGCCTCCTATACTGAAAGTGTCTGGAGCTTGTTGTTTAAATGACCAAGGATATCTAATGATTAGGTCTACTAACTTTGCATGATGGTGTTGTGAGCACAGATACAGAATCTGTTTTCTAGTCTATCACCTGGTGACTCCTGGGAATCTGTTTTCGTTAAAAAGTTGCGAGTCCTCTTAGCAACAAAGAGAAGTTGAGAAGTGTTCAGGAAGGATGGGCTTGGAAATCAGAACGGAAACCAATATTTAGGACAGTGGCCTTCTTTCCTCTGATAATTTCCCACAATGATTGGGTTCAGACAACACGATAACCCACACTCAGGGGTTGAGTATGGGTTGAGTGTGGGTTGTTGTTGAACCGTGGGGTTGTTGTTGAAACATGGGTTCTCTTCATGGGTTGTTCATGGTTAACAAGCCATAGCTTGTTAGCGCAGCTCAGTTCAGACAACACGATAACCCATGTTTCAGTGACAACCCACAGTTCACAAGAACCCACACTCGACCCATACTCAACCCCGTGTTGCCTTTGTGTTTGCCACTGCCTCTGAATCCATTACTTGTACAGTAATACCTTGGATTGCAAGTACTTGGTCTGAGAGCATTCTGCAAGACATGCAAAAATTTTAAATAATTTTGACTTGATAAACAAGCGACGTCTTGCAAGACAAGTAGTGTAGTAGCATAATACTACTACACTACTCGGCCCTGCTCACGCCCGCCAGAGACTCACTTTGATATAAGAGTGTTTTGGATTACAAGCACGGTTCCGGAACGAATTATGCTCTCAATCCAAGGTATTACTGTAATGCCTTCACCAGCTCCTCTTCCTCACACACAAAAATGAGAGTTTAAACCCCTTCTTGACCCCAAATTTTGTAATCAGAAAAAAGTACATATCCTAATTTACAGGAAATCTGTGTGATCAGAATGTAGGATTTTTTGAAGGTGGTTGTACAGAATTAAAGAGCCATAGCATTAAAAATGTGGCTTTTCAGGCAGGAATATGGGGTGGGTTAGGATTTTTAAGTTTTGTTCTGTTTTTGTGTTTTATACTCTATTTCCCCCCCTTGTATTTTATTGGACTGTACATCGCTCAGAGTGGCCGGATGACTGGCCAGATGGGCGATTCAAAAATATAATATAATAAAATAAATAAATAAATAAATAGCAATAGTTAAGAGCCCTGAGTGTTGTCTTCTTACTTATTCCTTTAGCACAGAAGTGAGGAATCTGGAGCCCTCCAGATGTTGTTGGACTACAACTCCCCTCATCCCTAGCCACTGGCCATGCTGCCTGGGCTGATGGGTGTTGGAAACCAACAACATCTAGAGCAACATCTAGACCAGGTTGCCCAGCCCGCTAATGTAGCAAGTAGCATGGACAGTCTAATTCCTACTCCTCCTCTTCAGCTTTCTTTTGCTGTTGCTACCGTAATTCCATCAGAGGCACAGGGAATAGCAGGGTGGACTCCCAATTCATTCGAAGTAGTTCTTGTTGTCAAACGTATTTAAACTGAACATGAGCCCCTGAGGATCATATAAAGAATCGGTGTTGTATGGCTGAAGTTCTTTCAAATACCCAAGAGCATCCACTACCTAATTTGTTCCTCTCTAGGACATGAAATGAGTGTAGGAGCTTAATTATAGTGCATGTTCCTGAAACTGCAGTTCTGACTCTGCGACCTCATCCAGCCAAGAACGGCATTCAGATGGCTGAATTAGGGATGCTTGAGGAATGTGAGCTTTCTTTGTGAATTCTTATATGAAATGACTTGATCCGCACTTCTCAGACTAATGTGTGGATTTGAATTTAGCTATCCACTGGGTTCTGCATGTCTCTGAACGTTGCCCCTCCAAAAAAGGAAGAAGGTCCCCAGCAGTTTAAATGTATCCCAAAAAATTAGTACATGGACACTGCCCTCATGTTACCTCAGAAAGTTGGCAGCATAGAGCAGCACACTGAACTGGAACAAAATGCTGAAGGGAAGCAAGTGGCCAGTTTCTCCTTTTCCCTCTCCCAGACTGAGAGTCAGATTCCTCTTCACAATTTAAAGAACTGTATGAAGAATTAGCCTCAGGGATTGTACACCCTTAGATAAATTTACTTTTGTATTTATTTAGGGACATCGTCTGAGGGGCCATAGGATTATTCGGATACCCCCCTCTGAGGTTGGAGTCAGCACTCCAATCAGTCAGTGCTCCAATCTCGGAAGTGGGAGTTGGAATCTGACCCTTCTCCCCTGTCCCCTCACAGCCAGCCGGAAGAACCAAACTAGCTGCCCTCTGAGGTCAGAAAAGTGACCTCATAGAAGGGGGGAAGGGGGCATTTTGGTGGACAGGGAGGGGAGGAGACTGGAGAGTCCAGGATAGAGCTATCCTGAGGCCTCTCCAGTCTCCCTCCCCTTCTGGAGTGCCTTGCTAGACAGGCAAAAAAGTCTCACGAAAAAATGCAGGGCAGAGAGGCAAAGATCACCTCCACCGCTCCTCCCGCCCTGCATTGGATGATTGGAAGCCTCTGAGTTCCGGGGCTTCTGATCATCAAGGTTGATCAATAGATGTATATACCTATTTAAAAACATACATATTTTAAAATATCTGTAAGCGGTTGTCCAATACTAATATCTCCCTCCCACACCATTACCCAAGGTGGGGGTGGGGGTGGGGGTGGATGGGGAGAGGAAGAATGTCCCTTCCACAGTTTAGGCAGGGAGGAATAGATCTCAGAAGACACATATCCTTTGCTGTCAGTTCCCTCCCCACATCCTAGCACAAACTTTCACAATGGCTTTGGAGGCTAGAGATGAACGCTTGCTTCATCTCTAGGTTTCATCAACCCTTTCAACCTAAAGGGGTACCTGAGTGTCTTAAGGGCTGCTTTAGGATAAGTGTTCAGAAACTTCAGCTGGTCCAGAATGATACAGCCAGACGGTGACTGAAGTCAGTTACATGGAGTGTGTGATTCCCTTGTTACAACAGCTTCACTTGCTACCGTTCTGTTTCCGGGCAGAAGTCAAAGTGCTGGTTACAACCTATAAAGCCCTTGAGACCAGGTTACCTGAAAGACCACCTTCTCCCATACAGGCCTGCCCAGGTTTCTGGGGATGCCCTTCTCTTGGTCCCACCACCATTAGAAGCACATCTGGTGAGGACGCAAGGAAGGGTCTTCTCAGTGGTCACTCCTAGGCTCTGGAAGTCTCTGCTGAGGGAGGCTCGGTTGGCTCCCTCTCTGTCGTCCTGCTGGAAAGAAAAGATGTTTTTATTCAGGCAAGCCTTTAGCATGTAAGCTGGTCTGTGCCTGAAGTGGTTCTTAATTGGTTTGGTTCTGTTTACTTCCTTTAATTGTTGTGTTTTAATTGGTTTGTTTTTATGTTATGTTTAGCTCAAGGCTAACTGTAATAAAATAGAGATTAGAACAAGAACTTAATAGTTTTTGTTCTAATCTCTTATTTTATTACAGTTAGCTGCCTTGAGCGCCATTTTTGTTGGAAAGGCAGAACATGTATTTAAATAAATAGGTCCTGGGATGAACACACTTTGCCATGTTAGGAACCTAGATTCCACCTAAACATCAGGAAAAATGTCCTGACTGTTAGAGCAATAAGACAATGGAATCAACTACCTAGGGAGGTGGTGGGTTCTCCCAATCTGGAGGCATTCAAGGCGCAGCTGGATGCTTTGACCTGGATTCCTGCATTGAGCAGGGGGTTGGACTCGATGGCCTGGTAGGCCCCTTCCAACTCTACTTTTCTATGATTCTATGTTCAGTCCTTAAGCCTAAGACAAACCCTTATCATGGCTTCAGGGCCAAAGAAGGGGAGGAAGATCCCCTCCTCTGTTTGGCACTAAATCTATTTTGGGAGCTGGACAGCCGCTACAGCCCTTTGCTCAAGGCAGGTTCTGTCTCCAGAGGCAGTAAGTGGTGGTCGGTGTGTGCAGGAGGGGGGGGGAAACCCTCTCCCTTGTCCTCTTCTTCCGCGTTGTAAGATGATTTTTAAAATGCAGTGGCCAGATTGTTAGAAGGGACCAGGAGGTCTGAACTTATAACACTGTCTCTGGCACACTTGCATTCCAAGCCCGATTCAAGGTGCTGATTGTGACCTATAAAACCTTACATGACTTGGGACCACAATACCTGACGGAGCACCTCTCCCGCTGTGAACCTACCTGTGCATTACAATCATCATCTGAGGGCCTCCTCCAAATGCCTCCACCAAGGGAGGCTTGGAGGATGGCAACAAGGGAGAAGTCCTGCTCAGTGGTAGCCCCCCCCCCCATTATGGAATGATCTCCCCACTGAGGTCTACCTGGCACCAACACTGTCATCTTTTCGGCACCAGGTTAAGAATAACCTCTGATCCCAGGCATTTGACAGCATATGCTGGGATTTTAATGTCAGTTGCTTTATCAGTTTGCTGTGTACACTCCACCCCTGTTGTACACAGTTCCCTCCTCTATGCCTTTACACCTCTTACAACATAAATGACTATCTCTTCATTTCTTTTCCAGTTATTCACAAGGTGCTTTATCTATCAGGAGACCTGTCTCAGTGTTTTAACTGTTCTTTAGCTGTTTTAAATTTCAAATGTTAAAGTTTTTATACTATATTTTTGTTTTATGAATATTGTGAACTGCCCAGAGAGCTTCCGCTACTGGGCAGTATAGAAAGAAAATAAATGAAAATGAAATGAAATAATTTCCCATTTTAAAAAGAGGTGGAGGCAAGGGTGACAAACAAATAAGGGTGATCTAGGCTTATGTAGATCCTATAGTTAGTGCAGACAAATACTTTCTAAAGTTGGCAGCACCTGGCCTATGTTTATTTCCACAGTGTTATATCATTTAGACCTTGGCTTCCTTTCCCTGTGCTCAAGAAGATCTACACAGATTGCATTCTTGGGGGAGCGGGGAGGAATCCCTCATCACCATATAAACTCTAGATTAGGAGTGGACTTTGTACCCAGTGTAAATGTAATGTATATTTGTATACATTTAATGTATACATATAATGTATGTTTGTATTTAGGAAATAGTTATCTTACATATTTGGCAAATTACACAAGAAATATTGAGGGTGACAGCACGTATCTACTGCCATTTGCCTCTTTTGTCTTCTTGAGCAATAGTTGTAAACAGGTATTACTCTCAGTCACTACTGGAGACTGGACATGGTGGACCATAAATACTGACTTACCAAGTCCACTTCCATGTTCCTTTGCATGCACCTACAGCCTGCTAACGCTGGGGTGTGTTAGATGAATGCAGAGTAAAGTTCTGGTTGTCACTGGAACTCTCATGCTTCCCTTGCTGTTTTGCCACAGGATTCCCCAAAGGGATTGGCAAGGCTTCTTTGAGGATTTTCTGACCATAATAAATGCTCTCCAGGAAGTCAAAGCCAAACATGTTTATTGTAAAGTTAAGCCTGAAGTACAACAATGCTACTCCCAGTTCCCTGGTGGAAATCCCACCCATTAGCTGCACAGTCACTGTTCAACCAACCCGAACAGCTCTCCGCCTGGGTATGGGCTCTCCACGTTGGGCTTCTGCAAGGCTCTCTGCACAGCTTCCTCTGCCCTCCTGTCCTTCCAGTTCTTCAGCACTCCACACACAACCGACCAACCGCCGCTAACGACCACCACCGCCTAACGACCACCACCGCTAACAACCACACCCTCAGTCTGCACTTGCAGCTATCTCCCAGTCTTCATTTCTTTTCACAAGGTGCTTTATCTACTCAGGAGAGGGAAAAACATCAGTATGATATTTTCTCACGCGTGGCATTTTAACTGTGCCATGTCTAAACAAACAGGGGATGTGGCATCTGCTAACAAAACCCAGTATGTGGCCCCTGGTCCCTTGCTGAGAACTTCCCCAGCCTGCCTAGGCTGATTAGGGTATTCTACCCATACCCTCTGGCCAGGTATCAGATCCTCGTCTGAAGACCCAACCCCCCTTTTCTTCTCTGGGTGGAGGTGCCTGGCCCAGCTACTTCCTGGATGACAGGAATACTTAGTTTTTTGCAAATCAACTGGGCTATCTGCTGCCCAGTTGATAGGACCACATCTTTAGTGCTTACATTATGCAGTAGGACTTTTATTTCCCCTTGGAAATCCGGATCTACCACCCCTCCTAATTGTTGTGACAGTATCACAATCACCAGCTGTGGCACATTGTTTACAAATGAAAGGAACAGAATGGCTGGTAAACAAGTTATGTTTTGTCTCCTACTTCCTGTGTTTTTCTCATGGGAAAAGTAGGTGTGAAAGAAATACGAGCTGGTCACATGGTTTGTATGTTCTGATGACGTACTGACTTGTTGTTTCTCTGTCTGTAGCCATTTTGGAGAGATGTTGAACTGTTCTTTCTTCTTCATTTCTTGTCTTCTGACTAGTGCTTGCTGGACTTAATGCAATCATGTAATGTCTTAGCTGAGGTGGAGTAAACACCTTGCTCCACTGGATTAAATGCTTGCTATGCATTATACTCTGCACATGGACTGTAACTAGGAGATGTATGCTCTGTAGAATATACTTGCTAAAGTAAATAAACAGGTAGAATAGATCTGTGGAGTTTACAGAGTTATTTCCTTACTACTGGAATCTGCAAACAGGAGGAAGCTGAGCTGGCTGACATCCGATACGCTGAGAGAGCTGCGCTGGGAGGGGAGAGACAGATCTGAACTTCTGTGTGTGGATCTGTGGGGCGTCTGCACACGGGAATAGGATTTTAAATCTTCCATCTCACACAAGCGAGGCGCTGCTTTTCCTCGCGAACCTTCACTAATACCTGTATTCCCTTGAGGGCTAGGCCAGATCACGGCGCAATTCGCCCATACGTTCTGCAGGGAACTGTCCCCCCACCAGGTACCTGTACAGTGACCCCCTCCGGCAGGTACCACCATCCCTTCTGGTGTGGCCAGGTCTGCTCCTGCACTATCAGGTGTTGTCCGGAGGGGCAATATTTCATATGGTTGGATTTTCCATACCATAAGGTGCTCTACAGGAGTGCGTGCCACCACTCTCACCATACTTTGAAAAGGGGTTTGGCCCTGATCTCCAGGGATGGCTGCCTTCATTAGCCTCGCCTCTGGAGCCTTGCCACATCCCTAATCTAAAGGTTGGGGCATTTTCCATCCCCCCACCCCTTTATCCAATGGCAGGAAGTGCAACAGATCCTCTGGCAGAGCACTGGGGGTAGCTCTTCCCACTTGTGAGTTACTATTCCCAGCTGAGCAGGAGCACAACAGGAGAGAGGCTCCAGCTGTTTTTGGGACTGTGAAAAGGCAAGCAGGCTCCCAGAGAGCGAGCGAACAGAGCGAGTGAACAGGGAGAGCAAACAGGAGTTTGGCAGCGAGAGTAGTACAACAACAAGTGCTGCAAGGGAAAGGCGTGGCCTGAGAGCTCATTCTGTTGAGCAGAAGCTCCTGCTGACTGCAACTACCTGGGGCTGATTGCAGCTGATTGATTGCAGGAAGTGGGGCTGATTGCAGGGCGTGGCCTGGAGCTCATTCTGTTCCTGACTCCCAGCTGAGCAGGAGCACAACAGGAGAGAGGCTCCAGCTGTTTTTGGGACTGTGAAAAGGCAAGCAGGCTCCCAGAGAGCGAGCGAACAGAGCGAGCGCACAGGGAGAGCAAACAGGAGTTTGGCAGCGGAGTTCGGCAGGGGAGGTCAAGGGGAGCCTTGCCACATCCCTAATCTAAAGGTTGGGGCATTTTCCATCCCCCCACCCCTTTATCCAATGGCAGGAAGTGCAACAGATCCTCTGGCAGAGCACTGGGGGTAGCTCTTCCCACTTGTGAGTTACTATTCCCAGCTGAGCAGGAGCACAACAGGAGAGAGGCTCCAGCTGTTTTTGGGACTGTGAAAAGGCAAGCAGGCAAGCAGTGGTGGTACCTGCCGGAGGGCGGGTCACTGTACCTCTTGGTGTGGGGTGACAGTTCCCTGCAGAACGTATGGGCGAATTGCGCCGTGATCTGGCCTAGCCCTCAAGGGAATACAGGTATTAGTGAAGGTTCGCGAGGAAAAGCAGAGCGCCTCGCTTGTGTGAGATGGAAGATTTAAAATCCTATTCCCGTGTGCAGACGCCCCACAGATCCCACACAGAAGTTCAGATCTGTCTCTCCCACTCCCAGCGCAGCTCTCTCAGCGTATCGGATGTCAGCCAGCTCAGCTAAAATAAAAATAAAATAAATAAATAAATAAAAAAAAATAAAAACATATATATATATATTCTAGGAAGACAGAAATTGGCACTATGGAAGGAAAGGACTCAGCAGTGGTGGTGACCTGCAAGGGGTGTGCAATGTTTGTTTTCCTGCCGGAGATCGACATGGCCTACACGTGCAACAAGTGCAAGCTGGTCACGCTGATGGAAGAAAAGGTCAGAGGACTGGAGCAGCAAGTGTCAACCCTCAGGAGCATAAGAGAAAGCGAGGAGTTCTTAGACAGAACGGTGGATCTACAGCACCAAAGCACAGTACAGGAGCCAGAAGGGCAACGGCAGGATGAGGCGGAGTCGGAGACTGCAGAGGCAAGGGAAAATAACGCAGGGGGAACTCCCTGGAAAAGGGTGACTGTTAGGAGCAGAAGAACTACAAGACACTCTGCGCCTGTGGAAGCAGTGGAGCTATGGAACCGCTTCCAGGTACTTGAGGACGAGAGCAGAGGACAGCCTGCAGAGGACGGATTACCGGGCACCCAACGTGACAGCGAGCAAGAGGCTGAGGGTCAGTCAAGTGGAGGCAATCAAACCAAGGCCTACAGCAAGAGGAAGAGAAGAGTACTCGTAGTGGGAGACTCCCTCCTGCGGGGATCGAAGCCAAAGTATGTCGCGAAGACCCATGGACTCGCCAGGTGTGCTGTCTCCCTGGGGCACGGATTAAGGATGTGACAGAGCAGCTGCCGAGGCTCATGCAGCCCACCGACACATACCCCTTTCTTCTCTTCCACGTGGGTACAAATGATACTGCCAAGCGGAGTTACAAAGAAATCACGGCAGACTTTGAAGAGCTGGGAAGGGAACTCAAGAACTTCGGGGCCCAGATAGTTTTCTCATCCATCCTTCCAGTACTTGGAAGAGGCATAGAAAGGGAAAGAAAAATACTCCGAGTGAATGACTGGCTACGAAGGTGGAGCCGACGTGAGGGATTTGGATTCTGGGACCACGGGCTACACTTCCTGGAAGATGGACTGCTGGCAAAGGATGGGTTGCACCTCACAAGGACTGGGAAGAATGTGTTTGGACACAGCATGAGGAACTTAATCAGGAGGGCTTTAAACTGAATCCAACAGGGGAGGGAGACATAAACTCGGGGTACCAATGGAAGAAGGCCTCTATGCCACAATGGAGAGAACAGCTCCAGCGGTGCCCATTGATAGTCTACCACAAAATGTAGGGGAAAGTCGGACTATAAAGCACATAGTCTTCAATGTCTCTATACTAATGCCCAGAGTATGGGCAATAAACAAGACGAACTTGAACTCTTGATACATGAGGGCAAGTACGACTTGATAGGGATAACTGAAACCTGGTGGGATGACTCCCATGACTGGAATACAGCAATTGAAGGGTAACTTGTTCAAAAGGAACAGAAGCAACAGAAAGGGAGGTGGAGTTGCACTGTATGTTAAAAATACGTATCTCTGCACAGAGATACAGGAAGAGGAGCTTGGCAGCCCCATTGAGAGCATCTGGGTTAAAATAAAGGGGCAAAGAATAAAGCGAACATGGCGGTTGGAGTCTACTACCGACCACCCAATCAAGGAGAAGACGAGGATGGAACTTTTGAAAAGCAAATTGCCAGTGTTTCAAGGAGGCACGATGTGGTAGTAATGGGAGACTTCAATTTCCCTGATATCTGTTGGGAGACTTATTCAGCCAAACATGGCCCCTCCAAGAAATTCCTGAGCTGTGCTGCTGATAACTTCCTCCTACAGAAAGTGGAGGAAGGAACTAGAGGATTGGCTATCCTTGACCTGATTCTAACCAACAGAGAAGAGTTAGTGGATAAAGTGGCAGTTTCGGGAACTCTGGGGGAAAGTGACCATGTTATATGAGTTCTTGATTCTAACAGAAGCCAAAGCTGAGTGTAGCCAAACACGTACCCTGGATTTTAGGAAAGCCAATTTTAACAAACTCAGAACAATGATTAGTAAGATCCCATGGCAAGTGACTCTCACAAGAAAGGGAGCCCAGGAGGGGTGGGAGTTTTTAAAAAAGGAAATTTTAAAGGCACAATTGCAAACAATTCCCACAAGGAAAAAAGGCAGAGGGCAACAGAAGAAGCCAATGTGGCTTCAATAAACTCAAAGATGACCTGAAAACAAAAAAGGACACGTATAGGAAGTGGAAGGAAGGACAGGCTACAGGGGAAGAGTACAGGCAGGTAGCACAGAACTGCAAGAATAGTGTCAGGAAGGCTAAAGCTGAGAATGAGCTAAGGTTAGCGAGGAATGCTAAAGCAACAAAAAGCTTTCTTCAGATACATGCACAGTAAAAGACAGAAGAAAGAACTGGTGGTTCAACTACGCAATGAGGATGGCAAATTGATAACAGAAGACAAAGAAAAGGCAGAAGTGTTCAATTCCTACTTCGGCTCGGTCTCTCCCAAAGAGGGTCTATGACCCCCCTGGCAAACCTGAAGTGCAGACTGAAGGGGCAGAATTGCAGCTTGAGATTGATAGGCAAATGGTCAAGGAGCACCTGATTACTCTGAACGAGTTTAAATCTCCAGGGCCTGATGAGCTGCATCCTAGAGTAATAAAGGAACTGGCAGAAGAACTCTCAGAACCACTGTCTATTATCTTTGAGAAATCATGGAGGACAGGTGAAGTGCCAGACGACTGGAGGAGGGCAAATGTTGTTCCCATCTTCAAAAAGGGCAAGAAGGAGGAACCTGGGAACTATAGGCCAGTCAGTCTGACATCAATCCCCGGGAAGATTTTTGAGCAGATTATAAAGAAGTCAGTCTGCAAGCACCTTGAAAACAATGCAGTGATTACTAGAAGCCAGCATGGATTTGTCAAGAACAAATCCTGTGACTAATCTGATCTCATTTTTGATCGGGTAACCTCCCTTGTGGACTGTGGGAATGCTGTGGACATTAATACCTGGACTTCAGCAAAGCTTTCGACAAAGTGCCTCATGATATCCTGATTAGTAAGCTAGCTAAGAGTGGGCTAGATGGAACAACTATCAGGTGGATCCACAATTGGCCAAAGAATCGGACTCAAAGAGTGCTTATCAATGGTTCCTTCTCAAAATGGGGAGAGGTAACGAGGGGTACCACAGGGCTCGGTCCTGGGCCCGTGCTCTTCAACATTTTTATTAATGACTTGGATGAGGAGGTACAGGGAATGCTTATCAATTTGCAGATGACACAAAGTTGGGTGGAACAGCTAATACTCTGGAAGACAGAAACAAAATTCAAAGTGACCTCGATAGGCTGGAGCGCTGGGCCGAAAACAACGAACAGAATGAAATTTAACAGGGATAAATGCCAAGTGCTGCACCTAGGGAGAGGAAACCAAATGCAGAGTTACAGAATGGGGGACACTTGGCTCAACAATACTACAAGTGAGAAGGATCTTGGAATTGTGGTAGATCACAAACTGAATATGAGCCAGCAATGCGACGTGGCTGCAAAGAAGGCAAATGCATTTTGGGCTGTATAATAGAAGTATAGCTTCCAAATCGCGGGAAGTGATAAATTCCCCTTTACTCGGCACTGGTTAGGCCTCATCTTGAGT